>CM053785.1:66584047-67784047 GCA_028749045.1 Cupressus sempervirens
GCACGTGTCTTAGAGACAAAGATACAAGTTTTTCTAAGAGCAAAGCATTACATAAAATAAGACAAGAACATAGTTGTTGAAAAGACGAATACTAAAATCTAAAAGGAAAGCCCAAACAACAAGAATTCCAGTGCAAAATAGTGATCAACAAATTAAAGGATAGCAGTAGTCAAGAATCATGCAATTAAGATAGTAAAAAGAAAATTAATGGACAAGAGCCAAGTCATTAAATGGTACTCATTCAAAGACAAACACAAGTGCTACAAAAGACTAAAAATAGTGAGAAGGAATTGGAGATATCTTGAGCAGAGATCAATTAGAAGTCATCAAAATTGGTCAATGTTATCTAGGAACAATGTTAAAGGACAGTGATAAAGAAATACGACATTAAAGGACAGTGATGAAGAAATGTTGACACACTTTTATATGTATGTTTAGTGAGCACAGATCAAGAACAATGGTAAATGTTGAAAATAAAAAAATAGATATGTCATCAAATGGAATCCATAACAGTGACGATGAGACAGTGAGATGGACTATTATAGAAACTCAGAGATGGTAGGACATGACAAGATGTGAATTTACCATTTTCTAGAGGAGCATCATCATCAGAGGTTATAGAAGAGCTATCAACAATGATATGAGTAGATTTAATGACATTAAAACAACATGATTGCAATTAATTTTAGTGAAGAAGAAGATCAAAACTATGATAAATATTAGAGAGCATGAATCATATGATGAGGGGTAGAAAGAGAGATAATTTCACCTTTTTGTTAAAGGTATTTAGAGTGTTTGCAAGGTGATTCACTATCCTTGGATACATTCACAGCTTTTATTTGAAGCATATTCACCATATAATGATCATCAATTTAGTATCTTGTCTAAGGGGTCCAAGCACTAATGTAAAAGACCATTTTCTATTAATAATGGTACAACACTTTTGGTGAAGATACAATATCTGCGATTGTATGAAACGATGGTCTTGGTTACACAAAGTAGACCTAGAAACGCAGTAAGAATATTATGATGGCTATTAAACAACAAAGAGCAGTGAGGTGGCCAAGGGTAGAAGCAATGTGTGTGCCATATAAAAGTAGCAATAATATATTTATAAGAGAAAAAATAGTGATCAAACAATGCAAGGAAACAGTGAGCAGATATGCATCCAAATAGTGCTACTTTAATGAAAAAATAGTGACATCAGAGAGAAAGATAGTGGTGAATATACATGCAAAATAGTGATTGATGTTATGAATAAATTATAAAAAATGAATGTGAATAACAATGACATGGAAATAGTAAGTAAATAGGAATATCGATATCAGAGAATAGGAAGATCGGAAACAGTAGTCAGAGATTAGTAATATAGCAAAATTGGGTACATTATCCAATTTTTGAAGTTCTTCATTGGAGGGGTTTAGATAATTGGCCTATTAAGTTTTATGCTACTCGAGTGGTACTTCCTAAGAATCATCCTTTTATGTTCCAACTAATGTGGCTTCATTTCATGGCTTCATGGTTCTGAGATGGAGGCCTACCATATGAGCATATGATAGAAGTAAGAAATTGTAATATGTTTAAATGGCATATCAAGAAATGGTCATGTATTGGTAATATTTATGCTAGGAAGAGGTAGGCACAAGATCGTGTGTTGTCACTTATAAAAATTCAAGATCTTTTCTTTTCATAGGATTTGAATAGAGAGGAGTCTCAAGGTTTTTGAGAACTTAAGTAAGTAATGAGAACTATTTTTAGGAAGTAGAAGATAAGGGTTAATTGGCTTTAGGAAGGAGATATGAATATAGTCTTTTTCTATAATTATGTGCAAACTTATAGTTAAAATAGGATTTATATATCTACTTTGGTTAATTTAGATGGAATTTATCTGATCTTTTCATATGTTTTTTCTTGGAAAAATCTATGTGGTACTATTTAGAAGATTCATCCCTACTAAGGATGAGGGGAATGATGTAGAGATGGGTAAGGGCTCTTTATCAACTATTAGGCAGTCTTGCCAAAAGATCAAATTGCAATCCAAACTGACAATGTTCCTTAGGGATACTAATGGCTCATATATACAAATATAGGGACTCAACTTCATGAGGGTTCTACTATGGTTTCCAAGGTCCTCAAACACCTAACCCAACCCAAAAAGTCCACTCACCAAGTTAATGGTAAACTAACAATCAAATGCCATTAGTAAGAATAAGGCCGAGTTCTACAACCTTTTGACCATTATTAGAGCATGTGGAATTAGAGTTGTAAGCCTATGAAATATTTGAAAGGTTTCTTTACTAGATGTGGAATGGGAGTTGCGAGCCTATGAAGTATTTGAAAGGTTTCTTCAATAGATGTCATCTTGTGGGACACATGTTTGTATGAAGTATTTGAAAGGTTTCTTCACTATATGTCATCTTGTGGGACACATGATTGTTTTATTCTCATAAACTTAATCTATGCTTTTGCCAAATGGGAATTTTGATGAGTGGATGTCCATTAAAGCTCATGCCAAATTTAGAATTTAATAAAGGTGACGTAGGAGCATAAGTGGTTCTTGGCAATCTTCAATCAACCAAAAAAAGTTGCTTTGAGTTTTTTCCTTTTCATTCCAGTTCTATGTTTCTTTCAACATTATTTTGAATTGGCTGGTTTTCTCATGTAGACCTGTTTGACATGTTCCTAGCACTGTGGTGCAAGAGGACCTAGGGTTTCGGCTAAAACCCCAAGATATTCTAGCTTGTAAATGATCCTAGTCTAGTCATTGATGAATAAAGACTCCAAGAGGGTCTAAGTCATGTGTCAGGGTAGTTTGTGTGTCTTTGTAATCCTAGCCAGGTCATTGATGAATAAAGACTCCAGGAGGGTCTAAGTGGTGTGTTAGGGTAGTTTGTGTGTGTTTGGGAAAAAGTTGCCAATAGGTGACAAGAAATTGCCAAGTTTGGCAAAATGAGATCATGCCAAATGACCCTACAAAGTGTGTAATTGTTTGAAAAGGATGGAGACATGGTTCATGTAGCTAAGGAAGGCATTCTGCATCAATTTGAGGTGATGGTAGGTTGATAGGAGTCAAGTAGCTGAAAAGTTGTAAAGTTGTCATTTTAACTTCAACATTTGGGCAAGATTTTACAAAATCTCCAAAGGTGGTTATGGGTCAGTTCCAATAGTTGGAACATGGCATATGGAGATAGATAAGGTCATCCAAGGCCTAGTGTACATGTTGGTTGATGTTTTACTCAAACCTTAATAGCAAGCAATAGCATTTACACTGCAATTTTGTCACAGTCTAGCTTGCAACTCGAGAAACTACCTTAATATGAATTGAAATTCACATTTTCTTGTTATTTTTAGTTTAATTTGATTCCTTGCTCTATGTGTTTTGGTAGATCTTTGTGAATAGTTTGGCATAGTGTAATAAAATTCCAAACCACTGGCCTATTCACTGTCAGAACCAGGGTTTGTTGAATAAACATACCATTTTCTTGAACTTCCACAGTGCTTCACAACCTTTTGAGGGCATTCAATGTATAGTGTATTATATCTTATTTGGGTTGAAAAATACAGTTTGTTATTTTTCATGTCTCGCCCTAGGCGGGCCATTATACCGTGGAGCATAGTTATATACATGTATGTTCTATAAGACTATATTGTTTGTGGCCAATTGTATTTGAATTCATGAATCTATGATATTGCTGTCAGTGTTATAGCTTCAGTCAAATTAGTAATGGATTAATATAGAATTAATCTTGAATTCTATATGAACTATATTGGTTATTATTTGGAATGGATATGAGTTTGTATATATATTTGTATATTTAATATATATGTGGAAATAATAAACATACATACATACATACATATATATAAAGTTATAAACATAATTATAATTAATTTTCATTATGAATGATCACCATTTGTATGAATGGTTGTTACTAATAAAGTATGACTTTTAAGTGGCTGTCAGTATATATATTAGAATGAGGGCTGACTTAGAAAATATATATAAAAGGCAACAATAGAAATATAAGTATCGTCCTTCAGATTAATAATTTGTTATTATCAATTTATTCATATTATTATCATGGTATCAAAGTAACTTTCATTTCCTATGCCTTCTCTTTAGTGAAAGAACAATTTCTTCTGAATATTGCAATATTTCCTATCACAATTTTGAACAAACCCACAATTGCATTGATTCGAGATTATTGTGAGTATTGGGTTATGAATCAGAAGCAATCAATACATTGGTGGATATGAAGTATAACTATTGCAGGAGTATCTTGAAAAGAAATATAGAGGGATCAGCATGGATTGGAGTTCCTAAGGAATAAAATAGAACACATGAAAGGGTAAATAGAAAAGGACAATACCATCACACATTAAGGAGAATGAAGCAGAAGATGGGAAGAAAAAATTCTTATATACATGATTGAATTATTTTTATAGCGAACATATAGAATGAATAGTTCTTAACATAGGAAAACTTATGGGGAAAATAATAACAATATCTCAAACTAACATATAACTGATTAAAAAAAACTACAACCCTACATTCTTGTATGCATAACAATTAACATTAAAAAAAAATGGAGATATGTAAATACTAGACATTGGCAGTGAGACCCTTCTTCTTGCCAATCACCCTTCCTTCAACCAGCTGCTCTATACAGTACAAAATCTAGGCTTTCCCTAGAGCGTGGTTAATGTATGTCCAAGATTCTAGAGGAAGAAATGTATGTTGGTTTCGTAGCTGGTACTGGAGGGTATTGATCAAAATCCAAATTCTCAAAGCATTTGACCAATCCCCTTGCCCATTCCTTAGTAGATAAGATCTACCATAATAACTCCAGACCTTGATGAGGCTAAGATATGCGCACGCTCCTCCACTTTGGCTTTGTACCAATGAAAATGTGACAGGTGAAAATGTTTGAAATGGCATATATTGTATGTTGTTGAACAAAACCCACATTCCAAATGTTTTTTTTTTTTTCAATTATAGCCTAAAGACGACATCGCAATTGCAATGTCGTCGCGCTATTATTGGAAAAAAAAGCCAAAAAAACATAACATTTGCCTGCCGTCGCAAATTGGCATCGCAAATTGACCCCTAATGTATTAGTGGTTGGTGCACCTTTTTTCTTTGCAAAAAGACTTTGCACTTTGGATTCTAACTTTTCAAAAACTAATTTTTGAACTGGGAGCTGGGTTAGGTCAAAAAACACCAGATGAAATACCTAAAAAGACTCAGACCCCTAGACTAGGGTTCCAAAAAGCTAAGAAAATAAAGTAGGGGGTCCCCATTTCTACTCAAAATGGGGTGTGCATTGTGAAACCACAACAATTATGGCATGTAATATTTTTTCATATAAAATTTGATAATATTGTGAAGGCTAGTAGTACATTTCTTTTCAGATATTTACCTAAAATTGTGAAGCCTATCAAGGTTTTTTTAGTGGCTAATATTCAGAAAATTTTAGTTTTTAATTTAGCTAATTATTTAAGATTTCATAAGATCTAAATCGCCACATTTTTACAAAATTAAGTTAGATTAAATATTTAAAATCCCTCAATAATTTATTTTATTTAAAAAATTCAACTCAAAGATTCACCATGATATTCAATATATAATTTGATTTGATTCATCTTAATATTATATATCATTGGAGAAATTAAAATTAATTCACAAATAATTATCATAGTTATTAGTTACATTAGGGATATATCACCAAAAATTAATTTTCACTATTGATTCAAATTTAATGTAATAATCCTCATAATATTCCATTAGGTAAAAAATGTTCAATATTGATTTTTAATATTCTATAGTGATTAATGAACTTCCTATTATTGTTTAAATTTGTCAATATTTTCTACACAAATATTATGATTCCAAAATAATTGCCAACATAAATACTCTTTAAAAAATTAAAAAATTGAGAGATTCACTAATACAAATAATTTAGTTTTTCAAAATAATAAAAGATTCGCCAAATCTTATATATCTTTTTCTGGAGAAGGGTTTCTTAAAGTTTACCCTGAAGCATGCTAATGTTGTGTGAAAAGAATGTGTTATGGCTAAGTAGAAGAAATTTTCCTTTCCTAGTGGGAAGTAGATAGAAATAGATAATATTAAGAGTGTGGGGGTTGTGGGGTGAATTAGTATTCTAAAAACTTTACCCACCACTGAATATTGTTACTAACTTTATAACATGCATATGAAAGTAAACCAACAATGTTGAACAATAAATATAACCATACACATAGAGAACTCATAGCACTATTATTTATTAACTAGGGAAACCCTGGCCAAGGGAAAACCCTAGTGGGGATGATACCCACAAGATAATTTACTAAACAATAGGATCCTATTAAGAATATTGACCCTGTTAAGAGTTTATGAAATACATATAGTGTCTCGAGTCCACATTAGGAGACTAGGCCTTGTTAGAAGCCTCAACTCTATTAGGAGTTGATAGAACAAATACAATGTATGCAACAAGAGCCCACTACCCTAAAATGCAATTATACAATTCAATTCTTCCTAAGATAGGTATACATACAATACTTTCTTTACTATTGTAACTCACACTTTCTTTGATCAAACATCAGATCTTGCATCACATAAGGCTTGCATAATAGTTCATATCACAACTACAACATCTCACGACTTCTCCATAACTATGAAATATAAGATCTTTAATCATACCTTGCACATTCACAAAACTCTACTCAATCAGCCTTCATGTGTTCACACATTTGACATAATATAAAATAATGTCCATAAAGTTTTCTCATCATAACTTAGTAATTATTTCATAACTAAAATAGTTCCTAAGGTTGTACAATTGTGATTACTAATATGCTATGTTATGCTTTGTTGAATTCATATACTAGTATTTTAATCATAAGTTGTGTTGTACTATTTGTACACATCTATGCACTTAACCACATCATCATGATAGTATCACAAAGCTTCCCTTAACTACACATAAGCTAACTCTCAATGAGTCATTTGCACTCTCAAAATCTATTCTTTGTATTGCTACAAACTATCTAACACTTAGACAATTTTCCTATATCTAAAAGCATAAATAAAATGTTGAATACATGTTTTCATAAATGACAACCATCAAGACATCTATTTACCATATTACAAACAATCTCCCCCTTTGGCATTGATGGCAACATTTGGGAAAATTGGCTAAGTCCCAAAATGATGTCATACATCTCAAAAAACAAAACTAATAAAGTAACTACAAAATTGCCTTCAAAACATAAGAATTTTATTCATGTTTTGATAGATCATTACATTCCTTATCACTCCTTTACATTGATATATACATAATCTCCCCGTTACATATACATTCACTATTATGATTTAACCACAAACAAAAATAACAATTACATGCAAATATAAGCAATATCAAAAAATAATAGATCACATATAAAAGAACACAAGACACAAAGATTTAACGTGGTTCACCCAATCCTCGGGCTATGTCCACCAAATAGCAAGTTCAATATTATTATGATCTAGTGATTACAACCTGATTACAATTTGTAATCCCTTATAGCTCAATACTGTCACAAGAAGTAATTTTCATATCACACCTTATGAAACAATCCCTAACCCTAAGCCCTTTTATACAAGTATTTTTTTTCGCTTTAGGGTTAAAATTAGTTACAACATTTCAACCATAAATTGGTGAATATAAATAATAGCCAATTAGTGAAATTAGCCATTGGTGAATAATAGTCTAAAGAAATTTTTTGAGCCAATGCCTCAAACCCCAAAGAATTTATGAACTATGTACAATACTTCCCTAATTAGCCACCACAAACTAACATATACATTTATACAATTTTCTCTACATAATAATCCCCCTTTGACATTAATGAAAAAGGTGTCAAAAAACTATATCACAAAACTTGTTGCCTATTGATGATCAGCTCACCATTCTAGATATACAATCTACAAAATCAATCTTTAGCCTATCTAAGTCCTTCTTCTAGTTGACTTGCATTATATTTGATATACTAATGAGTGTGCAAATTTCATAAGATGCCACTTCATCTATGCTCAAGTCAATATAGGAATTTTTTTCATAGGATGTCTTTGCTATAAGACGTTCCTCTAATTGCCTCTACAAAATGGCAACTTTAGGTGTCAAATATTCTATGAGAATAGAGAATATTCTTAATACCTTGTCCTTGTCAAACTCAATGTCTCTAATATCATTGTGAATCTTCTCAATTTTGACCTTTGGTTGCTGCAATCTAGTAGTGAGTAAATAAAGCTCACTCATAAGGCCTTTGATCTTTGCATCAAAATCTAATAAGTAATTGTAATACACTAAGCACTATTCATACAAATTCTTACCATCATCTAAGCTCTTCCTTATCTTCTTTATGCATACATCTAAGGTTTTCATATCATTCCTAACATTTGTGCATATTGCACATGTCAAAAAGTCGTACATCATGCTTTTTTTGTGCTTGTGTTGCTACTACTTTGACTAAATTTTTGAATTCCTCATTAAAGGTCTTCACTAACTCTTTTTCCTTAACCTGAAAGTCTAGATTTTCTAGAGCTATGGAAACTATCTTCTACATCTTCTCCAAGACTTCAACAAGAGTCTTCTCTAAAGACTTCAGAGATTTTTTTTTCTCAAACAATTTGTTCAAGGTGCTCATTACTTCTTTTTTATCTTCATCATTAGATGGAATAGGTATCATTGCTAATGTTCCAACTATTGATACTACTAAAGGTACATTAGCCTTTATCTTCTCTTCTTCTTCTTTCTTCCTCTTCTCTTCTTCTTCCTTCTTCTATTCTTCCTCTTCTTTCTTCTTCTCTTCTACTCTCTTTTCCTCCTCTTCTTTTTCCTTCCTCTTATTTTCCTCTTCATCTTTCTTCTTATTTTGTTCATCTTCTCTTCTTTTCTTTTCCTCTATTTCTTTTCTTTTTTTTTCTCGTGCTTCTTGTTTCCTCTTTTCTTATTCTTCCTTCATCTTCTTATCTTCTTCCTCATCATCTGCACTGGTATAAGCAATGATATTGTTGATATTTTCTCAATATCTTGCAAATAGATTCTCCTTTGCATCGACAATTGTGTGTATACTATCCACTTGCATTGATTCAACACCCATAACAATGTGAGGTGGTGAAAGTTCCTATTGCATCCCATCTCCTTCTTCCTCATCACTAGAAGGTGTATATGCCTATACATACATTGAAAAATTAGCCTTCCACTATACACTCACCTTACGTACCAAGGACATATATTTCACTATAGCCTCCTCTATCTCTTGCCTAACTTCCTTATAATTTCCTCTCATAAAAATAATATCTCTTCTTTTGTTCCTTGAAAAGGGCTCAATACCCTTCAAAACACTTTCTAACTCTTCTTTTGATCAACATCACATAACTTATTTATTGATGTGATCCTCATGTTCAAACCTTCTTCTAATACCATTTTCTTCCTATTAACCAACCTATTGTATGGGTCTTCAGGAATCTTACTTTGTATACTTTCAAACCTCTTATTTTTCAAAACCATATTTCTTATGATGGCATTCTTTAACTATGTCCTATCCATATTATTTTACATGCTATAAATTTTTTTTAACTAAATAAAATTGTCATCATTTATAATCTACATATTTAGATTTTCTACCTTGGGTTCCCATGCTTTCTTGTCTGTTTTTGTCTTTTCTTCCTACGCATCTTGTTCAATAGTTTTATCTTCAACATTATCCTCTAAACTCTTAGAGCTACTTATCTACACAGTCTTTCTTCTCTTTCTAGGTTTACTGGCAATCTACTTGACCCTTTTCTTTGCTTTAGGTACAAGTTCTTGTTTAACCTTCACCAATCTATAGACTTCCTTTGTGCAATAGGTACTTCAACCTCTGGTTGTCTCTTTGTCTTTTCAAAACTTTCTCTTATTAGTTGCACTTGTGCAACTACTACATAAGGTGCAATAGGAGCGTGTGCACAAGGTTGTGTACTTGTAATTCTCTTTGAAGGCCCTACTACTGTAATGGGTGTTACAACCAACACTTCAATCTTTACACTAGTCTTCATCTCCAATGAAATTCCTTTTAGCTTATTGAATTCTTACCTTGACATACAAAATTTCTTAAGGATGGAATCTATCTCCTTTTCTACCTTTTTCTTGCTCTATTTGGTATGAAGTTCATATTCAACTATCCTTAATTTCTCATCATAGGTTCCCAATTTGGGACATTCTATATCCTTCTTAGATTTGAGTGTGATCTACACATATCCTTTCTATCAGCTTTACACTCATCTCATAGCCCATAGGCTCAATGAATTTCACTCTAGGAATGACTTCTTCCATGCAAGTGTTGTCAGTTTCCACCATTAAGCATAAATTATCCTAATATTTCTCCACCATAGAAGGAGGTATCATATAGCTTAGTTTCATCTCTAATTGGAAACTCTTCATCATTCTATCTATATCATTATCCCTAATATTCTCAGGCTTGGATCTATAGCATTGAGTCATCAAATTCATTGTGCACTTGCTACTATCCCAATTGATTAGTCTAGGAAACTTCCTTGTTATATAAAAGAATATATGAGTTAATAGGGACTCAAATTCCAATACAACACTCTTCGATCTCTTGATATTTGCAATGTTGTCCAACAGTTATAGTATGATAATGTAACCCAAGTTCACTTCTCTTCCTTCAAAAACCATCACATATGCCACATGAAAAAATCCCACTAGTATAGAGTTAACCCTTGATCCATGGTTCAACTTGTTCCCTAATATCTTAGTTAACAACTTAACTCCTTTATTTTTAATAGGTTCAACCTTCACATTTCTTCTGTCAAACTTTATTTTTAGGTTTGTCTCAATAATTTTCCTTACATTCTTCTCATTAACATGATTACAACCTTCATTGCTTAATCCTATGATCTTGTGAATCAAGTCATTGTCAATGACATCTATCATATCACCCAACCAAATTGTATCATCATGTACCCTACTTAATATGATTTGAGTCCATTCATGATTTTTGTATTTCATATAAAAACACTTCACCAAATTCAACTCCTCTAGGTGCACATACTCAGATATCAAGGATAAATCATTACTACACATATCACATAAATCTCAGTGAACTTCATCATCACCAATGCTCTCAATCTTGTAGTGTATATAACTTTTAATATCTTCTATATGCAACACATTTTTTTGGAACTTTTGAAAATGTGCCTAACAGATCATCCAATAAAGAAACAAATGGGTGTTTCTTGAACTCATACCTTGATCTATCACTAACATCATAAACTCTCTGACCAGCCATTTCTCTATAATCTTTAAATACTAGAACTGAATGGATTCAATATTTCATAAAATACCTCAAATTCATGATTTAGGGCTTCTACAACTTTTGGCTTCTCAAACTTTGCTTCGTACTTCAATTCATTGTCAAATTGCTCTTCAATTTGCTCAAGATAATTCGCATCTACAAATGGTACACTCAATCTTTCTTTTAATCCTTAAATCATTTCAAATCATATTGTACATTAAATGTGTATGTACCACAAATTCAAGAAGCTATCTTTGTTTACCAATGACCTTGTTTTCACAATGTCTACTTAGTATGATCATATCAAGACTTGTGCACTTGATCATAGCTTCCTCTCTATGTCTTTTACCTTCTATTAACTATGCAACCTCTAACTCACTCTCTAACACTACTTCTAACCAACTGATGCTCTATCTCTACTAGAACTGCTCAATTCAGGTAGGATGATCCACAAATAATTTGTGACTTCAAATTTCCATCAAGTGCATCAAAGTATTGTTCTTCCACTATTGTATGTGAACTCTATGGATTACAAGCTTTCACAAATTCTTCTTTGAACTCATCAACATGTTCCTTAACTGCTTCTTTATGACTGTTATCACTTCCATTCTCATTCCTTTTGTTATCTCTATTGTCATTCCTTCTGTGATTAGGATTCTTGTTAAGGTTGCTTTTTTCCATTCTACATAATTCTATTGTGTGTCCAAAGCTATTGTATAATTGACATGCATGTTAATTTCTCCTTTGATTGGTTCTATTCTAACTTTTAGGTGCTCTACAATTTCTTGCAATATATCTAGGATTTTTACATTTGTAACAAACAAACTACTTCCTTTCACCATTAGGTTTTTCTCCATCATTAGATATGATCTAAGATCTACCTCTTTCATTACCTTTAGGGTTAATATTCCTAAACATTCTACTATTCTCATTATTACCATCAAATTTAGGTTTCTTACAACAATCTACTGCTTTATGTCCATAACCATGACAATTATAAAAATAGAATATTGTAGTGGGTTTATGTTAGTACCCAATATGATCATAGTTTTAAAACTTCAAGTGCAGAGTTTGAACCACTTTGAACTTTAGTTCAAAGTAGTTCAAAGTAGTTCAATGGTTCAGGTAACCCATCCTACAAGTTCAATACAAGTGAAGTTCAGATTTTGGGTTTGAAATGCACAATTTTCAGTTCATAAAAGTTCAGAGCCCATGTCCAGTTTAGTACCCAGATTCAATCTCAATTCATGTTTTAAGCTCAGACTTTGTTGGCTTAATCAGATTCCACCAGCTCAACAATTTCAAAGAGTCAATGAGCCTGATGATTCAAAGGCTCAATCAAAGTTCGAAATGCAAATCCATTAATTCAAGAAAGTTCAGGATACATGATTAGTTTTCGAGCTTGATCTTGATTGAAAGGTTCATGTTCAATCAATGTGGACATGGTTTTAAAACTTTTAGTTTTAGGTTTTGAACCTCTTTGAAGTACTTTGAACTCATTTCAAAGCAGTTCAAAGTGGTTAAATAGTTCAAAGTGGTTCGAGATGTAGATTTGTTAGTTCAAATGGGTTTGAAAATGCAGGATCAGTTTCAACAAGTTCAGAATTTCATCATTTAAGCTTAGGTTCTGCCAGTTCATAGACTTGAGAAAGTGCAAAGTACAAGTCAAGATGAAGGCCAGTTTAGAGGTTTAGAAAGGTTCATTTCCCAAGTTCATTGGCTGACAAAAGTTGAAGTGCAAATTCTAGTTTTCAACATGAGCTCAATATTGATGTTCAAAGATCCAACATCTACAGAGAGCCACAACCAACAATAATCTATCATTTAACGAGGTTGTTCAAAGAGAGAGATAAATAAATACATACATGTTCTTGGTGACTACAGTAGTGACAAAGCTCGAGCATGTGAACTTTTTATGAGTGCGAGCAATTAAAAGTGTTGCCCTAAAATATCACAAATCGGGTGTCTCTCTCACATCTTGACTTACGTGGTTGCAGTAGATTACAAGAAAACACATGAGCTGGAGCATTTTGATGATAATTTCCAATCCATTATTGGAGATTCTTAAAGCCGCAAGCTACACAAAACTTGGACAACATATCATTTGAGCTTCAGGATGAATGTATGTGGAGTGTTCAACAAAGAGCATTGGAGTAAGCACATATCAAGTCATAGAAACTCACCTATGAATGGAGACATTGTGGAAAAATAGTGTTGCAACTTGCAGATTCTCCCATTGTAGAGAATTAACAATTGGACATCCTACGGCATGGAAACATTCATAAAATTATAGCAAAGTATATGTTGACCGCTCGACTGGGATAGGCTTCACCAAACATGAATTAAGACTATGCACCATGTCTTAGTGCCATAGTTTATTATAAAACCTGAGTTGTAAAGCATCACCATACTATTCAACTAAAAGCTGAGAATAGAGGTAAGGATACATATCTCCACAAGGTAACAATGGTGCTAATCTGAGTAGTCATTGAGTAAGTTGCAAAGGCATATGAGTATCGATCATGCCAGCCCACTCTATGCTAAGACCTGCAAGGATGGAACCCACACACTAATGTTTAAAATCCATGAATCATTCATCTAATATCAATATGGAAATAAAATCAAGGGAAAGACTTCAGCATTAATATATGATATGCTATCGAGTGAATAAGACTCAGGCTCGAGCTCGGCTTTAATGGAGAATAGTACAGTGTGGATCATTTGAAAACCCATATGGTCTCAGGCTCAATACGTGTGACAATCATTAGGCATAGCATTGGGCATGAAGATGACCTTCAAGTCAAAGATAATCGGGTATGGACTACAAAAATATAAAGGATACGTGCTCAATGTTAAGTATAGGGCAAGGATTCCATAATAGAATCTGATGCATCTATCACCATAACTCTATTAAAGAAACATTTCTAAGTCATTCTTTGCTTATGCCTACACGTGTATAAATTCAACACTGTCAGCATAGTTAGTTACTTAAGATGGAGATAGAAGTGTGTCCAAATAGCTCCAAAGCTACGCATGCTTAAGAGAGGGTTGTAAGATGACACCCTTCTCACAGTCACTTTAGTGACTTGTGCAAAGATACCCCAACCCATGGCATGAAAAAAAGAAGGGTGAGCTAATGATGTTTGAAATCCTCTGCAATCATTTTGATCAAAGGCCCAAAGGATGTAGATGAACCGTTTGATGCAATGGTCAATACAAAGCATACAATATTCCTCCTCGAGTGCAAATACAATCATTATAATTGCTGGTGCAGATAGTTTAAATATTCTATAAGAAGAGGTGGTGCCTTTCTCACATACATATGCTCAAACGCATCCACGATATTTGATACCCGAGATCATGATGGCTAAGTCAGTTCGAGCTTCCAAAATTAATGTAAAATACAAAACACGTGGCAACAGACAGTGGGCCGATTATCAGTTTAAATAAAGGAAAAGTCACTTTACCTTAGGAAGTGATTGTTAACTCAGAGAATTGATAATCTTAAAGAAAATATTTGATGAGTCATCAGCCATATGTCACTTACCAGAGAGCAGTGTATATCTTTTGTAATCCTTAATTAAAATAAGAGACGAAGTAAAGAGAGGGAGAATTTTAAAGGAACGCAAGGACTGAAAAGATGGGAATAGAAGCAACCGAAGAGGGGATAGTTGCAAGAATCAGTTATAGAAACTGGACAGTTTGCCACCAAATTCTATAAAGATTGAAAGTGTTAAGCAAACGGGGGTTCCACTTTTTCTTTCGGTAGCTATAGACTGTGTGTTGTCAGTAGGGGGAGATTTTTCAGTTCCGAGAGAAAAGAATGCAGACTTTGGAGCTGTAGCAGAACAGAGCTTTGTTTGCTAGACTTTGTGTTAGTGATTAAAGAGGCATTTGATTTTGAAATGTAATGTAGGGGAGATGGTTTTCATTTTTTGATGCATGTGTAATAGGATCTATGTAGTCTTTTACATCTTAAAGAGGGGAGGTTTGAAAGATATCTACAAATTAGAACTTTGAGTCTATGTAGTTTTCTTTCCATTGATGGTTATGTTGCTGTAACTTTTAGTTTTCTTTAAATGCATCAGATGTGCCATTTTCTGAATGCATTTGATATCAGGATCTTTTGGAAGCTTTGATCCATCTTTTCTCAGGAGAATGGAAATTTTTCTTTTGACCTTTGTCCTTTGTAATGCAGTGTACGACAAATTAACTTTGTGTAATCTATTTTATTCTATTTCTTTTCTTTTTAGTTCTTAGATTTCGCATCTACTCTATGTTTATAGGTAGATGTTTGATATCCTTGTGTGCTTTCTTGTAAAAGCACCCACATTTAACTCATTGAACATCTTGTATGGGGAGCTGTACCTGATAAAAATTTAGAGGAAGGTTATCAACCCCATGATAACCTCTCCAACTGTTGGTGCCGATTAGTCTTCTCATTTGGGCATTTAGGGTTATATTTGTGTATATTTTCTTGGAGGACAATCTATTCACTAACAGTTTAAAAGAATTGCCTATGCAATATCTCTTCATATGTCCAACTTCATTAGAAATGAAACATCTACCTCTAAGCTCATGTCCTACTTCTTTGGGTTGTTCATCTTGCTTAGCTTCATCAACTTTCTTTGATTTCTTTGGTTCATTAGATTTAACTATCAAATCAATTAACTCAACTTCCTTTGATACTTTAGTAGGTGTGCTTGATTCTACCTTACTTACATCAAATTCCTTAGGGGATTCAGTAACTAGATCTGGTTCTCTTCTAATTTCAACTTTCTTGGCTAATTTTTGTCCAATCATATATCCAAGTCATGTCTTGTCATAAGAAGGTATCTAATGAAATATCTATTGATCTATATTTTTACTATAGGAATAAAGTTTCTCTAACTATTGTTTAGCTTGTGCCAATTCTCCTTTCATAATAATGTTGTATTTTTCTAACTCGGCATGTTTAATCTTGAAAGTATCTAATTCAGATGTAATTGGACTTAACTGTTACCTAAGATCTACATTCTTAGTTTTTAGTCCTTGTTCACTAATGCAACCATTTTTCTTAAGACTTAACATAAGATCAACTATTTTCAGTTCATGTTTCAAGATCTCATTTTCCTTCTAAAGATCTCCTACTGCATCATTGTCACTAGTCTATGCAATTGGTTCCTTGCCAAATTTTAGATCATCAATCTCATCTTTCAGTTTTCCAATGTATACTTTTTATCTTTGTATCTATCTTTCAAGGTGTCTCTTTCTTCTATAAGGAGGTCAATCTACTCAAGAGATTCTTCTATGTTTTTCTTCAACTATTCCATATTCACTAGGATCTTACTTAAGTTTCTAAACGTCTTCAAAGTAAATGGGCTCTAATACCAATTGTTAGAAATAGATAATACTAAGAGGGGGGTGAATCAGTATTCTCCAAAATTTTGCACACAAATGAATATTGTTACTTGCTTTATAACATGCATATGAAAGTAAACCAACAATATTGAATAGTAAATATAACCATATACATAGAGAACTCATAACATCATTATATTTTAACTAGGGAAATCCTGGCCAACGAAAAACCTCAATGGGGATGATACTCACAAGATGAGTCACTAAACAATAAGATCCTATTAAGGATATTGAACCTATTTGGAGTCTATGATATATAGTTTCTTGAGTCCCTATTAGGAGACTAGGCCTTGTTAGAAGCCTCAACCCTATTAGGAGTTGATAGAACAAATATAATGTATGCAAGAAGAGCCCACTGCCCTAACATGCAATTATACAATTTAGTTCTTCATAAGATAGGTATATATATATAATACTTTCTTTACTATTGTAACTAATACTTTCTCTAATCAAACATCATATCTCACATCACATAAGGCTTGCCTAATAGTTTTTATCACAACTACAACATCTCATGACTTCTCCATAATTGCACAATATAAGATCTTTACTTATACCTTGCACATTCACAAAAATCTACTCAGTTGACCTTCATGTGTACACACATTTGACATAATATAAAATAATGTCCATAAATTCATCTCATCATAACTTATTAATTGTTTTATAACCAAAATAATTCCAAAGGTCATAAAACTTTGATTATTGATATGCTTTTCTCTACTCTGTTAAATACCTACACTGGTATTTTAATCATAACTTGTGCCATACTATTCATACACATATGTGCACTTAACCACATCATCATGATAGTGTCACAAAGCTTCCCTTAACTACACATAAGCTTACTCTTAATGAGGCATTTGTACTCTTAAGATTTGTTTTCTATATTGTTGCAAATTGTCTATATTGTTGCAAATTGTCTAACACATGTTACCATAAATGACAACCATCAAGACATCTATCTAACCATATTTCCAAAAAAAATCTCTGCCACAATGATATTAGATATTATTTATCTAGATTTGAGTGGTCCTACTAGAAGAAGAGGATTCTACCTGAAAGGTACTTGGTGAGGGGACAATCCAAGACAAAAATGAACACAACAAGAAAAGGGAAATATTATTATCACAAGTGATCTTCTATTACATTTAGTACAATGAAAATAGACCATAGATGTGCCCTATTAAAATGTTGTTTGATCCTAGAGAGGAACCCTCCTCCAGTACCTTCTCTTGAACTCCACTAAAAACTACCTTTACAATGCCAAAAATGTCCTTAAGTAACCAAAATTAGGTTTATAGTTAGGAATATATTTTAAAATATTGCATTTTTCATCCACTACCAAAACAAAAGGTTCTAGAAAACATGGTAGATGTCAAAAGAATTATTTACATTTTTGAAAAGCTCTCCAAGTGCTCTATAGACCTATGCACCAGATTTACTCATCCTCCATTTTTTGGGCCCATAGAGTTTGTTTAGTACCTCAAATCTAACTTTGAAGTTCTCTTAGGAGGTCGTCAGGCAACTTAAAACTACAATAACTTTCAAACCGTAAAGCTTTTTGACCTGATTTCTTTTCTAGAGTGCTTTAAATTAAAAGTATAATAATCCTCAAACTTACACCCTCTAACTCATTATAATTATGGCTCAATTACAAAAAAAATATTTTCTACATTGGCACATATCCCAAGGTGCTTAAAAACCCTAACCTAGAAAACCAATATTGGAACTATTAGAGTTGGAATCTTTATTTGACCCAAATGGGTATACAAAAATAAAAACACTTTAAATAGAAACTAACATTAAGCATATTTTGGGTGATATGCCCTTACACCACTAGATGCTCCTGCATTAGACACCTAGGGTAGATTGAACAATGACCCTATCACTTTATAGCTAGTAGAGGAAAACCAAAATGGGAAACCTCCATTGTGGTTATCCAAGTTGAGTCTTGTATTTTTCATCCTTTCCACTTCACTAGGCATTCTTCATGCTACTTGTTTCTGGTACTTTGGCCCACATAGCTCTCCAGAATTTCTTCAATCTCTTCCTTCGTAAAAGTAAGAATTAGACATGGCTCTAGCATCAACTCCTCATCTACACCATCATAATGATATTTTGTTAAGTTTTCAATATTGAAAATAGGAGAGATGTGAATCCCATTTGGCAACTCCACCTCATATGCATTCTCTAAATCATGTTTCTTCAAAATTTTGTAGGGGCCAAATTTCTTCATCTTTAGCTTGTTGTAGATACCCACTAGAAATTGTTCCTTTCTCAAATATACCATAACCTGATCTGTAACTTGGAACTTCTTATGTCTCCTCTTTTGATCTTCCCTATCCTTATACTATAGTTTCATCTTGGTAATATGTGTTCACACCTCCTCATGTAGGTTCTTGACATGTTCTACAAAGTCTTCTGCCTAAGCACTTCTCCTCTCCCCTTGCTCCATCTTCCTTAGCTCTAGTATATTCCTTGGACTCATCCCATACATAATTTGGAATGGTGATCTACTAGTACTCCTATTTATAGAATTATTGTAAGCACATTCTGCTTGTGGTAGAATCAAATCCCATCCCTTGGGTTTATCTCGTACTAAACACCTCAAAAAATTGCCTAGACTTCTATTCACTACTTCGATTTGTCCATCAATCTACAGATGATGTGTAGAACTAAACTTCAATTCTATCTTCAACTTCTTCCACAAAGTCCTCTAGAAATACCCAACAAATTTAGTATCTCTATCAGAAAAAATACTTTTTGGGAGACCATGTAGCCTCACCACCTCTCTGAGAAACAAATCTGCAATATGCATTGCATCATGAGTCTTGTGGCATGGAGTGAAATATGCCATCTTGGAGAACCTATCAACCACCACAAATACTGAGTCATTATCCCTTTGTATCCTTGCAATCCAAGAACAAAATCCATACTTATGTCCTCCTAAGGTTTCGATGGAATAGGCAATGGCTAATAGAGTCCATTATTCTAACTAAATCCTTTGGCTATTTGACATACTTGACAACTCTACATAAACTTCACATCCTGTGACAATTGAGGCCAAAAATAGTGTTCTCTAATAATGGAAATGGTCTTAGCTTAACAAAAGTGTTCTACCATCCCTTCATTGTGCTTCTCCTTGATCAATTTCTCCCTCATGAAACTCCTTGGAATACACAATTGACTTTCCTTAAACAACATACCATCCTGAATCATGTAATCTATCCACCATGTCCTATCCAGAGTAATAGTTTGTTTACAAGCCTTCGAAGCCTCTGCAAAGTCAAGATCCTTAGGGTATAGATTCTTGAGTTCATCAAACCCAACCACCTTAACCTACATTATTGTCAACAAAAATTGTCTCCTACTTAATGCATCTGTAACCCTATTAGACTTTATGCTTCTATGTTTTAATATAAATGTATAGCTTTGCATGAACTCTACCCATTTTAAATGTCTCTAATTCAATTTAACTTGACTATTTAGGGACTATAATTCCTATTGATCAGTACATAAGACTAATTCATTTGGCAAAAAATAATGCCTCCATTTGTTCAAGGCCTTAACTATTGCATAGAACTCTTGATCATAAATGAAATACTTCTTCTTTGCATCATTCAATTTTGCACTAAAATAGGCAATAGGTTTACCTTCTTGGCTCAATACAACCCCAACAGTACTACCACTAGAATTGCAATCCACCTGAAACACTTTGTTGAAATCAAGAAGTGCCAACACGGGTTTCTCTGTCACCTTCTTCTTCAACAATTCAAAACTCCTTGCAGCTCTTGTAGTCCATTTGAACTCTTTTATATCTCCCATAATTGTTTCAGTTAGGGGTGTACATATACTACTAAAATTTCTAATGAACTTCCTATAAAAACTAGCTAGACCATGGAATGATCTTACCTTAGTGGTAGACCTTAGAGTAGGCCATTCCAAGATGAGCTTCAGCTTCTCTAGGTCCATTTTGCAACCCATAGTTGATAGAACAAAACCTAAATAGACTAAATCCCTTTTGACAAAGCTACACTTCTTCAAATTAATCAACAATTTCTCTTCCCTCAAACTTTCAAGGATACTATGAATGTGCAATAAATGTTCATCCAAAGACTTACTGAAAATTAAAATATCATCCAAATAGACAGTAAAAAATTTTCTCAAAAAATTCTTTAGTACCTCATTCATAAGCCGCATGAAGGTGGTTAGCACATTGGTCAGTCCAAAGGGCATGACTAACCACTCATATAGACCATCCTTGGTCTTAAATGCACTCTTCCACTCATCTCCCTCTCATGTCCATATTTGGTGATAGCCTCTCTTGAGATCTTTGTCTATGAAGTATCAAGCTCCATTTAAATAGTCTATAAGATCATCCATTCTTGGCAAAGGAAATTAGTACTTGATGGTTATTCTATTTATAACCCAAGAGTCTGTACACCTTCTCCACTCTCCATCCTTCTTTGGTGCTAGCACTACAAGTGGTACACATGGACTCAAGCTCTCTTGAATCAAAAATTTCCTCAACAGCTCCTAAATTTGTCTGTTTAGCTCCTTAGTCTCATTATGAGTCATCCTATGAGTAGCTTTGTTAGGTAAACTAGCTCTAGGAACTAAATCTATTTGATGACTAATTTGCCTTATTGGCAGAAACCCTTCTAGAACATTATCAAAGATGACATCTTCTTACTCATTTAATAAACCTAAAACTTCAAGTGGAACTTCACTACTACCTTCCTTATCTTTTCTAGGAATCAAAGCATAACATATATGATGATGTTTCATGCCATCTAGAAATTTTCTTCCATCAACAAGACATACCCTAGCACTCTTGCATACCTTTTTATCTTCCTTTTTCAAGGGCTTCAATTTTTGATGAACTCCATCCTTTGTTAGAGAGTATGTATTTGCATGACCATCATGTACAATTTTCCTATCAAACGGCCATGGCCTTCCTAATAAAAAATGGTAGATATCCATTGGAATGATGTCATAGAGAACCTCATCATGGTAACTCCCAATCCTGAACTTTACCAAAAATTTCTCACAAACTAGGACCTTATGATCATTTTGCACCCAAGCAATATGATAGGGTTGGGGGTGTTTCTCCCTCTTGATCTTTAGCTTTGATACCATCTCCTCTAACACCAAGTTGTCAGTGCTTCCACCATCAACAATAGCATCACAACATTTACCCTCACACTTGCACATGGTACGAAAAAAACTCCTCTTTTGTCTAGGTTTAGTCTTGTTTCTTAGTAAGACCCTTATATTAACTAGAACCTCTCCTATTTCTACATCCCCTGAATTTGATGACTGTGCATCATCATCCACGTGAGCAACCCTTGCTTTACCATCAACTCTCCTTTATGTCCTTTCTTGGCGTTGAGGGCATTCAGAGGCATGATGACCTTCTTCATTGCAATGAAAATAGGTACCAAAAAAGCCTTCTCTTCCTAAACCTTGTCCACATAATCTACCTCTTCCTCTCTAATCTCCAATTTTTTTTATTACGGGAGTAGTTGAAACCATCATTCCTCTAGTTTGGGCTAGTACCCACATCTTCATTTTTCTTCTAGTTCTCATTTCAGCCTCCAAATGACCTACCACTACCCCTTCCTCCTTGATTGTGACCTCTTTTCCTTCCATTGAAATTTATGTTTAGTTTCTCCTCAACTCACAAGGAAAACTAGTATGCCTTTTCAATGCTAGTCATTCTAACCAATCTTAACCCACTGAGGTAACTAGCAACCTCCTTCTTGTTTTCTTCTGCATGCCCCACCCTAATAAGGACTTGATAAAATTCCTCTATGTATTCCTATATAGATTTTCCTACTTGCTTTAACCCTTGCATCTTTTTGAACAAATCAAGCTTGTAATCAATAGGAATGAACTACTTATTTAGTTTGTCCATTGTGTTATCTCATCTTGTGATTTTCGCCTTTCCTCTTCTATTTCTTTCCAACTGAATCTCTTGCCACTAGATTTTGGGATGGCCTTTCATTTTTTCCTTTGTAAAATTAACCCTATTAGTGTCCCTAATATCCTTGTTCTCAAAATATTCCCCTAGCTCATTGATCTAGTTGATCAATTCATCCTAGTATAGATTTCTTAAAAACATGTTGATGTCAATTTTAGGTCTTTTTCAAAGCTTAGCAATGGCCCTAAAAATCCTATCCTCCACTTGCTTTATGAATTCTCTATCTCCTTCCCTTTCCTACCCAATACTTCCTTCTTCTTCATTTTATTGCTCACTTTCATCACCTATGGCAACATTCATCCCTCTATAGATCTCCTCCTACAATGCTTGGACTTGTCTTTGGAGGGCTCTAACCTCAGGAGTAACAACTCTGGTCCTTCCACTATGCTCCCTTCATGGAGGCATCTTCTTGTATCAAAACCAAAAACTACATAGTCCTGGTGCAAATTGCCTCATAGTTGGTGCTCTATCTTCACACTCAGGAAAACTAGCTCTTATACCAATTGATGAGGGCACAATCTCAGACAAAAATGAACAAAATAAGAAAAGGGAGATATTATTATTACAAGTGATCTAATATTACATTTAGTACAATGAAAATAGACCAAAGACATGCCTTATGGGCTTACAATGTTGTCTAACCCTAGAGAAAAAACCTCCTCCAGTACCTTCTCCTGAACTCCACTAAAAATTGCCTTTATAATGCCAAAAATGTCTAAGAGGCATAACTTTTAATCTGAGACTCTGATTGACAAACTATTTAATTTCTAGAAATCTCTCCAAGTGTTCTATAGCCATATGGACCATCTTTTCTCATACCCCATTTTTTGGGCCCATATGAGGCCATTTAGTGCCTCAAATTTGACTTTGAAATGCTCTTAGGAGGTCTCTAGGCAACTTAAAACTATCATAACTTTCAAACCATAAAGCCTTTTGACCTAATTATTTTTTTTGAGTGCTTTAAATTACAAGTATAATCATCCCTCAAACTTCCACCCTCTAACTCATTATAATTATGGCTCAATTACAAAATAACCTATTTTCTACATTGGCTCGTATCCCAAGGTGCTCAAAAACTCTAACCTAGAAAACCAATAGTGGAACTATGAGAGTTGAAATCTTTATTTGACCCAAATGAGTATCCAAAAATGAAAACACTTTAAATAGAAACTAACACTAAGCATATTTTGGGTGATACAAGATTGCCCTTACACCACTAGATGCCCCTGTGTCAATACTTCATGAATTGTTTTGATGATTTTACTAGGATGATGTGGTTAGCATTTCTTAAAGAAAAGTCTAAGGCATTTGAAAAGTTTAAGTTGTTTAAGAATAGATTTGAAAATGAATGTGCAGTGAAGATTAAATGTTTAAGATCAGATAGAGGTGGAGAGTTTACCTTGAATGAGTTGAACACATTTTGTGAAGTGAATAGGATAAAGAGATTATTATTAGAAAAGAGGACCCCTAAGAAAAATGGAATTTTTGAATGAAGAAACAGGTATGTAATAGAAGAAAAAAGAGCCATGATTTTTTAGAATGATGTATCAAAGACATTTTGGAGAGAATCAATCAATACAATAGTATACACATTGAACATAGTACAGATCAGAAAAGATACAAACAAGACTCCCTATGAATTATGGTTTGGACATACATCCTCACTAAAGTATTTTAGATTTTTTGGAAGTAAGTGTTACATAAAGAGAGATTATAATATTGGTAAGTTTGATGCAAGAAGTGATGAAGGTATGTTTCTTGGTTATTCATTCAAAATAAAAGCTTATAAATGCTTTAATCAAAGAACTAAGACTATTTTTAAGCGTGCAAATGTAAAAGTGGATGAAAAGTTTCGAGTCAAGGAAAGAATGTTGGATTATAATTCTAATGAAGAGGAACCTAATTCTAAAACTATTACAAAAAATGTTGAATTTTTCTTTGAGACTAATAATGATTTGTAGATTGATGTTTAATTTGTTGAAGAGAGAGAAGAACTAAGATCTAAAGCTAGGGAAGAAATAAGAGTTGAGACAGTAATGCCTACACCTAACATGAATTTGACAAAGAATCACCTTGCTAATCTAATTATTGGAAACAAATAAAAAGGAGTTATGATAAGAAGTAGAGTACATAAAGAATTGTGTTTGATTTGTAAGTTTGAATCAAAGAGTGTAGATGAGGCATCAAAGGATGATCATTGGATTCAAGAAATGATGGAAGAATTAGATCATATTGTGAAGAATGAGACATGGAAATTGGTTCCTAGACCTAAAGATAAGAATGTTATAGGAACTAAATGAGTTTTTAGAAATAAGATGAATGAAAAAGGTGAGGTTGTAAGAAATAAAGAAAGAGTAGTATGTAAAGGATATTCACAATAAGAAGGTATATACTCTGAAGAGACATTTGCCTTTATTGGCAAAATTGAAATAGAAAGAATTTTATTGGCTTATGTAGAAAGAAATAAATTCAAGGTGTATCGGATGGATGTAAAATCAATATTTCTAAATGGATAAATTGAAGAAGTCTATGTTGAGTAGCCTAAATAATTTCCTTTGAAAAGAGAAATAGATATGTTATATAGATTTTTTTTTAAAACATTGTATGGTCTAAAGCAAGCACCTAGAACCCAGTATGTGAGGTTGGACAAGTATTTGGAAAAGTTGGGATTTGCTAAAGGTCGACATATAGTACTTTTCATTTGAAAGTAATTGAGAATGGTTATTGATTATTGTGATGTTTGTGGATGGCATAATATTTTGAGGTAACGATGAAGCAAGTGATAAATTTGTTGGTGAAACAAAGAATGAACTTGAGATGAGCATGATTGGTGAGATGAAATATTTGTTAAGTCTACAGATTGTGTAGAACAGTGATGGAATCTTGTCATCATAGACTTGTTGAAAAGATTTGTCTTGGAAATTTGTAAGCTTGTTGGTACACCTATGATAACTAGTCACAAGTTATCTAGCAAATCTAAGACACCTACAATTAGAAGAAGTACAGATCCATGATTGGAGGTTTGTAATAGATGACTAACACCATACTAGATATAGAAAATTTAGTTGGTATGGTAGCGAGATTTCAAGAAGATCCTAGAGAAGCACATTATGCTACAATAAATAAAATATTCATATATTTAAAGGGTACGTCTGATTTTGGACTATGTTATGATATATCAAGTGACTTTACTTTGTGTGCATATTCTAATGTAGATTATGCAAGGAGCATAGATGATAGAAAGGGTATAAGTGGTAGAGCATTTTTCCTTGGAAGAAGATTGGTTTCTTGGTTAAGAAAGATATAAGATTGTATCTCATAGTGTACAATAGAAGAAAAATATGTAGTAGTGGAAAATAGTTGTAATCAGATCATGTGGATGAAGAAAATGGTGAAGGACATTGGGATAGAGTTTTTAGAACATTTTATCATACATTGTGATAGCACAAGTACAATAAGTATGTCTAAGAATCATGTTTTGAATTCTAAGACTAAGCATATATCCATTAAGTATCATGTTTTGAGAGAGAAAGATGCAGAGAAAGAAATTACACTAAAGTTGTGAATACAAAAGAGAAAATTTCATATATCTTTATGAAGCCTTTGTCTAAGGACACATTTGAGCATTTGTAAGGTATGCTTGCGGGTATGCCCCTGCCAACTTTTGAGTAGATGATGTAGAGAGTGCATCAGTCTAGTGGTATAGAGAACTATTTTTTATCAAGACTCAATGTAGATGTTTCCTATATGGGGGAGTATTTGTGATGAGTAGTGTCATCAAGGACTCTTGGTAGTTGGTATAGAAAAATATATTTGGACACTTAAGATGGTTGAAAACTTTGAGAAGATGATTGAAATAATGTGTTGAAAATATAAGAGAAGTAATTGAGAGGGGAGGGGTGAATCAGTTACCACTAAAATAAATCTTAGATCCCTTAGATGTCAATACAAAACATAAACTCTACTAAAACTATTGCCACTTGGTTAACACACCAGCACTCAGTTAACACTAACAATATATTGTAACTCACCAAGTACTATAACATCAAATTTTACTTGAAAAATACTAAACCTGTAGATCTTAATATATTAACTATAATTAACCTTAATTAACTTAGTTGCATACACATAAAATAAATAGCATGAACACAAGTGACACCAAGATTTAACATGGAAACCCAATTTGGGAAAAACCACCAATTGAAACTAGTTACTATTTTTGAGTCTTCTAAAGTGAGCCCTATTAGGAGCTAACCCTATTAAATGTTACAAAACACACTATTAGGTGTGACCCTATCAGAGGATTTTATCACCCTATTAGGAGTGGCCTTATTAGAGGTCTTTCGACACTTCAATCTAGAAATGTCACCTTGTTAGAGGATTTGGAAAATAGTTGGTAAGCCAACTCTATTAAGAAATTTGATATGCTACTACAATGGCTAGAAAGTAACAATGATATGACCTGATTATTGATGCAACTATATTTCTAATTTTAGATCTCAATTCTAGCTTGAACACTTGATCCTTCCTACTCAAATTAATCTTTGCCACCCAAAAAGGATATTATGTTTATCCTTCCAATTCACTTCATCTAAGCATCTTCTTATCTTCCACAATCTCTCATACATTCAATCATCAACTTAACCTTATACTTATATCATATTCATTATCAAGTTGTCTTGAATACAACTTAGAATAATTAATATTCATCCCCTCAATTAGCTAGAACCAACAAACAAATCCATTAAACTCAATATTCCAAAACAAAAAAATATTTTGTTAGTGACCCTTCTCGATAGACACTAACACTAGAATGATTTTACTATGTTAACCAAGTGAACTTGGTTAACACTACATCTTCACAAAATTCCTTTAATAATTGAGTGAGCTCCATTAACACTAGTTCCATCCAACTTTCCTTTGTCAATCAAGTGAGATTGATCAATACTCAACTTTTGTGAACTTCTCTTTGACACCTGAGTGAACTTATTAGACATTTTCTTCTAAACTTGGCAAACACTGGAATGCTCAAAAGACATAGGAAACTGTCTCCATTGCCCAAGCAAGCTCAACACACACTAACTAGTAAAGATATGACATTTTGTATGACATTAAAGATAATATATAATTGATCAACAATATCCCTCTTTGGCATTGAAGGCAACACAAAATGTCATAAAACAATGAAATTTAAAAGAAAAATAAAGTAAGGAAAATATCATTAGTTTCATTATGATACTCATTTATGAGAATTCCCTCTATTAATATGAACTCCCTCTAACTTTAGTTTCTCCCTCTATCAGCAAACTCTTCTTCTTTGATATCAACACAAGTTCTTCCTCTTTGACATATTCAAAAAAAAAATTCATGATATGACACACAAAACTCTCCCTCTTTGACATCTTATGACAAAGACAATATTTAGTGAATATTAATGTACTTGATGTATAGATTCATATACAATCTTCCCTTTAATTACTGCATCAACTTGGCTGATCTTCAACATGCTCTAGTTGATGCATCACTAAACTTAATTTTATGAGCTTCAAATAGGGGAATAACCTCTAACTTACCTCTTACCTCTTAGATACAAAAATGCATCATTAGGTAATGTCTCTATGAATATATCTGCAACTTGTCCTTTAGTATTCATATATTCTAATCTTATCTCTTTGTCCTACTTGAATTCTCTTAGAAAATGATATTTTATTGCAATGTTATTGGTCTTAGTATACATCATAGGATTCCTTGATATATTGATTTCACTTGTGTCATCACAAAAGATAACCACTTGATACATGATTTCTAATTTAATACCTACCAACAATTGCTTGAACCAAACAACATTGGAATAATTAACTACTACTGCAACATACTCTACCTTTGTTGTAGACTGAGAAATGAAATTTTGCTTCTTACTTGTCCAAGACGCTAGTCTCTTACCAAGAAAGAATGCTCTACCATTGGTGCTCTTCCTACCATCAGTATTTCCTACTCAATCTACATTAGTGAAGGCTTTAAAATCTAAATTGCCTCCTTTCTTGTACCATAATCCATAGTCTTCAATACACTTTAGATACCTCATGATTCTCTTTATTACCATCATATAAATTTCTTTAGGATTAGCTAAGAATCTTGCCACCATACCAACTAACAGAGAAATATCAAGCCTAGTATGTACACCATACTAAATTTTTCTAATCATTGATATGTATGTGGTCTGATCTACCTCCTTGGAATCATCATTTTTGGAAAAATTATGTCTAGTAGACATAGGTGTTCCAATTGGCCTTGAATCCTCCATTCCAAACTTCTTCAATATCACCTTGATATACTTAGATTGAATAATGTAGATAACATCTTTCTTCAATTGAATTTGCAAGTGAACAAAGAATTTGATTTCTCCAAATATTGACATCTCAAATTCCTTACTCGTTTCCTCTAAAAAAGCTTTGCACAAATCATCATTTCCAGTAAACAATGTATCATCCACAAATATTTCTACTAACATAATCTTCTTGTCTAGTCCTTCTTTGATGTATAGGTTGTTGTTACCAATTATCCTTTGAAAACCAATCTTCATCAAGTAATTATGAAGTCTTTCATACCAAGCTCTAGGATCTTTCTTAAGACCATACAATAATTTGTGTAGTTTACAAACCATATCCCTTTTTCTAGGATTTATAAAACCTTCAAGTTGTTCTATGTAAATTTCTTTAGAATGATAGTTCTTTTTCTTGAAACTTGTCTTCCCCATCTTAGATCAAGTTTCCTTAGACTAGGAATACCTCTTACTCTTTTGTTTTTGCTTATTTTTAGTAGGTTATCAAAGCTCACATGACATGACATTTTATCCCACAACCAACTTTCTTCTACTTGAAAAATGAAACATGAACTTTCACTAAGATCTAGGTAGAATAAATTACCTTTTGTTTGGTTACTAGACACAACTAGATTTCCTTTTCCATCTAATGGCATGGCCTTCCCTTTCATGAATTCTACCTTGAATCCAATTTTATTCAATTGTTCCATACTCAGTAGATTATGTTTCAATCCTTCAACCCAAAATGCATTATCACATTTGAGTTCATTGGTTAGAGAAATACAACCTTTTCCTTTTATGTGACATGGTTCATTGTTTCCAAATCTTACACTTCCACCATCATAATGTTCTATATGTTTAAACTTTGTTTTATCATCAGTCATATGATGAGAACATCCACTATCAATAATACATTTATCATTTTTGGAAACATGATAAATAAGTGTCATTTTATCTTCTTTATTATCAGATTCATCTTTTATAGAAATATAGACCATTTCATCATCATCACTACTATCTAAATCTTTAGTCATGAAACAAGACTTCTTACCTTTTTCCATTTAGCCTTTGTAATTCTTGAAATCCTTATTACCTTTATACTTGTTCTTATTTTCATCTTTGTCTTCTCTATTTGGACACCTTGTAGCAATGTGACCAACTTCTTCATAAGAAAAATAGATTAGAGGAATTCTACCTTTGTGTTTTCCTTTTCCTTTGGGATACCTTCTTGAAAGAAGTGCTTCAATGGCTTCAATATTACTATCAAAATTTTCTTCCTCTTCACTTTTAGATTTTTTTCCTTTAGACTTTGTATCTTTCTTCTTGAGTGGCAACTTGGCTTCAGATGTAGACTCAAGATTGCTAGAACTAGGAACATAATTATCATAGTTATCTAGCTCAAATGATGTCAATCTTCCCACTAGAGAATCCAAGGCTATCTTATTATTTGGATCACATCTCATCTCTTTAATAGCTAACACTCTAACTTCATAGATAGGAAGAAGAGTTCTAAGTACCTTTCTTACCACTATCACATCTTCATCTATCAACATATTTTGCAATGTTTTCATCTTCTCTCATCTTCATTTAATCAAACTCTCTCAAGATTTATGCCTTATCTTTTCTCACATTATCATCACCTCCATAGATATCTTTTAGCTTTGTCCACATCTCATAGTAGTAGCACACCCTTTGACCTCATCAAATTCAGCATAGTTAAGAGTTGATGCAATGTCAATCATTATGATATTATGATTCTTCTTTTTAGTAATCTCCTCCACATTCATTGTTCTAGAAGGAAACATACTGAGCGTTCAAATATTTCAAATATGGATCAATGATGGTTTCCAGATGTAGCTTCATAAGCTCTTTCCATGACTTGAATTTATCTTTGTTCAACTTGGGAATCTCTCCTGTAAGAGATCCTAATCTTTAGCTTAGGTCCTTGAAACCTTCTCTAGAAGCACCAAAAGCTCTAATACCAATTTTTGAAAATATAAGAGGAGCAACTAAGAGGGGAGGGGTAAATTAGTTACTACTAAAGATCCCTTAGACATCAGGTGTCAAAGTATGTATTAGAGATCGTCATGGAGAAGTGTTATCTATTAAATTTTCTCCCCTTCCTCAAGCTACAAACAACATGGAAAAATCTCACATTTTATTTAATGGATTAGTCTTAGCAAAAAATTGTGGTTTTCAAAATATTTAGGTGATAGGTGATTCTATGGTTATTATCAATGCATGTATCAAAAGAGAATCACAAAATTGGCAGTTAGCATATGTTTTACAACAAATTTGGTAGGTATTAGATTCTTTTGAAGAGGTTTACATTTCACCCACTTTTGTGAAGGTAATTCCTTAGTGAATTATGTAGCAAATCTAGGATGTGATGGATTGAATATCATATATTTAAATCTAGTTGTTATTAGTACTAAGGACAATGAGATGCATGGATTGATTTTAATTGATAAAAATCTATGTAAGGGGTAAGCTTGAAGTCATTCCAGTGTATGTGTAGGTATTTTTTATGATATTATCTTTGTGTATTAGACAAGGATGTTGCATTCTTTATTGGTTCTTTCCTAGTTGAGTCACTGAATCAGTATATATATATATATATATATATATATATATATATATATATATATATATATATGTTATTCTCATATTGGTTTTGACAATTGAGAGTCAACACACATAACCAATTCTCAAGATGATGCCAAGTATAATACATAACTTAAGCTATAGTATGTGATGAGCCAAAGAATTCAATAGGTGTTGAGTGAACTTCAAGTGTCGAGTGAACTTTAGGTGCTAAGTGAACTTCAAGTGCCAAGTGAAATTTAGGTGCCGAGTGAATTTCAAGTGCCAAGCAAAGTATAGATGTCAAGTGAAATAGAATTACTATAGGATTCGAGTGAGACAAAATTCATGTATCTACTAAGCATCAACAAATATTAAGTGTTGAGTAATACAGAATTAGCATATGAGTTTGTATCTTCACAAACTCATATGTAAACCATTTTTGAAGCCGACATGGGATGAATCTCGAAGGATCTTGAAGATAAGATCAAATTGCACTACCTATGTAATTAGCATGTAGCTAATAAGAAAAATGGACAAGGCATGCAACCAATAGGAAAAGGTGCAAGAATTGAGTAGGAAATGAAGATTTAATATTGATCATAAATTCATACCTAACCCTAAGTCTACAAAATCTTTAAAAGGATGTCAAAATCCCATTGTGTATGCATGAGAAGTGGATGTGAGAAGTGTATGGGTGAACTATAGCATAGTACAGAAGGGTGTAAAGACTTAGAGGAGAGCAGAATAGTATTGCAGAATCTAGTTGATCAAGAACTATGTATTAGAGTTACAAAGAGTGACATATCAGATCAAGCAAGGATCAAAATAGACAGAGTAGAACAAGGATCTGGAATTAGCAATAGAGGATTGAAAGTTATCAAGTCAAGATATTCTACCATAATTTCTAACCATTGTATTGTAAGAATGGAAATCCTATGTTGATAGGTTGGTTTAGCAACTATATTGGTTTAGTAGCAACATTGTAGATCCTTAATAGGATTGTAAATCCTTTAACAGGGTGGCATTCCAAGTGAATGTAATAAATTCCTTTAACCAAAACCACTTCTAATAGGGTGGTTAAATCCTTTAACTAGGTCACTTTTAATAGGGTGTAAAGTCTTCAACAGGACAAGCCTTTCACAGGGCAGTCCATTAGAAGTGGTCAAACTTTGTAACCTTGAATAGTTACACATTGTTGTAGTAATACTTTGTGGGTATCATCCCCACTCCAGTTTTACCTTCTCATTTTGGAGGGTTTCTGGGTTACCAAATCTTCTATTATCTATTTTCATGCATGACTTTACTTTCATGTTTATTAGATGAATTAGATGCATGTGAATGATTTCAGCTAAAAGGTTTTGAAATGGTTAAAGTTAGTTACTTCTAATTCACCCCTCCCATCTTAGAAGTAAATCTTCCCACTTGTAAATTCCAACAATTGGTATCAAAGCTAAGTTCTCAAAAGGAGAAGCCTCATAGGTTGGAGAAAAGATCTGGAAATGGAAGTCTACAAACTTGGGAAGATCATAAAAAATTAGGGAATGGATATGCAACTTGCTTTACATGCTTTAGAAGAAGCTAGAGAAGAATTGAAAAAATTCGTAAAGAGAAGAAGAGAGATTTCCATAGATGAGAATGATACACAATACAAGGAGATTGACACCTCAAACCTATTTTCAAATGGAGATTCCAAAGAGTTTGATGCAATAATAGTAGACTTGATGGAGAAGAATAGAGCTCAAGCAAAAGAAATTATAACACTCAAGCTTGAACAAGAGTCACAAGCCATGATGCTTTGTGAAGTGACTAAATAGAAGAAAAGAGCCATTGAAGACAAGGCTATGCTAGAAGAAGACAAGAGAAATCTAGCCAAAAAACTAGAAGAAAAGTCAATTGAGCTTGCAAGAATTTCAAGCATGTAGCTAGACACCCTAAGTCATATGATGAATGCACATCATGAATTGAATGTCAAGGACATTGAGATCTCTAGACTAAAGATACAAAATGAAAAAGTGGAAAATGACCTAAAAAGAGAAAAAGAGATTGCAAAGAGCTTCAACAAACCTAATGAGGTCATCAAGTACTTTCAGTAGCTACTAAAATCACCAAGGGGTAGCAATGATACTTTAGGACTAGGATATAGTAGCATTGAACAAGGAGAGTCATCCAAGACTGCAAAAGAAAGGAGTAACAAAGGTAAGAACACTAAACCTACTTGTCATTTCTATGGTAAAAAAGAACATACCTCTAATGTATGTAGGAGAAAGAATTCCTATTAGCATGTCAAGCCTACGAATGAAAGTCATTGTCATAAGTGTAAAAAGCAATGACATTAAGCACACAACTCCAGGACTAGGACTATTAGAACACCAAAATTTGAAGATCACTGCTACAATTGCAAGAAGTATGGACATTAAGCTTTTGAGTGTAGATCAAAGCCTATGTGGACACCAAATTAGGTAGTAAGGGAAGGTAACCATGGACATCACTACAATTGGGACTACAACACCAAGTATAGCCATCATTACTATCAAGAATATGGACACATTCCTAAAAATTGCATAACACATTTCAAAGGAAAATACAATAGATGGTTCAGTCAAACCACATGTTTCAGTTGCTTAAAAATTGGTCATATTAGCAAGAATTTCCCAACAAGGTCAAAAGCACCCAACTCAAAGAAAAACAAAGGTAAAGAAAAGGTAGATGTTGAACACATCAAAGGAGAAATGAATAAGACATGGAAGAAGAAAGATGGATGTAGCACATCAAATGAAGGGATCACTTCACCTAACAAGTCAAGTGTTCACACTTCATCAAACTAAGTAAAGAGAAGGCATGAGGGACTGATTTATAAAGCTTTATCATAAATTAGTTCCTAACAAGTAAGTACTAATTAGAAGAGTCAGCATGAACAAAGATGCAAAATTAAAATTTCAAGATTTTACAAGTGTTGTTGAGTTGCCCTCAAAAGTCAAGTAAAAATCCAATGCATGTCGAGTTAACTAAAAAAATTAGTTGAAGCCAAATGATTAGTTGGAGCCATGTTGGTAAAGGAAGCCGAGTAAAGAGGAAAATTCAATTGAAGCAGAGTAAAGAATGCTCTTGTGGAAACTGAGTGGTGAAAAAGCAATGGAAGGTGAGTAATGTAGAATCCTTTAGAAGCCGAGTGGACAGTTGTAAATGCACTAAACACTAAATGCAATGAAAATAGGGTATATTATCATGTTTTAATTCATTTTTCTTCACCGTGAATGAATAGAAAAGATGATAAAGAGTGCAGAGTGAGTTTAAACCAGAGAATCTAGTGATTGAATAGATTTCAATAGCATTTCAACATGATTTCATCAATCTTGAGGTATTTATATCTGTGCCAAGCTATGCAATTTTATATTTTCTTTGTGTACAAACCCTAGATTGCAAAAATGGCTTCTAGCTCTAGGAAAACTTGGGAGAAGGAACCATTTGAAGTCTAGCTAGTGTCCAATGAGGTGAAATAACCTGATTCTTTCCCAACACCAGAGGTAGCATATAGAAACGACCCAACTAGAGCCCTATCTATCATACCCCACAAAGTAGTTATGGTTCAGGATGTAAGAAGATGCTATAATTGTAAGATTGGAGCCATAGGTGACATGGAAATGAGGAAAGCATATGAGAGACTATGTGATAATGGAGTGTTAAAGGAAGAATACTAGATTGTTGAGAAGAAGGGTTTGACACAAGCCCTAGAACTTCCTACAATATTCAAGACTAAATGGATTAGGCTAGTATTTAGCAGAATACATGATGGAAGCTTATGGTTGGAGGATGGCCCAATAAAAATCACAAAGAGAATTGTACATAGAGTGACAAGGTAACCAACCCTAGATTGGTTGAAGACCCTTAGGAGTGATTCTAAGGAGGAAATTGAGAAAAATACTAGTGCTAAGTGGAACAAGAGAGGGATGAAAATTGATACCATTTAAGACCCTCTTGTTGATTTTTCTGTCAGAGTCATTGCACATTAATTCTACCAATCCAGTAAACTCAACAGTGAGCCTTGCATTGCAGTGGATGTTGGTTATAAATTGTTAAAGAAGGATCATACCTATGATCTTGCAGAACTACAACTACAATAGATTAATGAAAATCCAGTAGCTATTAGAAGAACCAAGGGAGCCTAATGCAAATTTGGTGTTATTTTGATTTGTATATTCTTTTATATTTAGAATGAGTTTCCTTCTTTTGGTAAAGTTGCATGGAAAACTAATAGGTTAATAATAGCTCAAGTAAATGAATACATAGAGCAGATGGGAGCTAATTTTGAGACCTTGATGACTAGCTATTTTGAAGACTTCAAGTAGTCAACGAAGAAAAGGCTAAGAATTCCAATTTCTTTAGTAGAGAAACATGTAAATGATGTATGTTTTCTTGTAGATATTGACTATACATACATTCAAGCTGGCATACCAAAAGTGAGATGGTTAAAACCTATTGGTTATGAAATAAATATAGATGGAGCATTAACAATAATAACTACATTACTAGCAAAGGAAATAGAAAAGGATGCACCACATTTTGGAACTTATGATGTGGTGAGATCAAAAGTGGATATGGAGTTGAAGACTGCCTCCACATTGAAAAAGAAGGATACACTTGTCAAGAAATTAAAAACCAAATTTGGGGAAGGCACTACAGAAGCAACAAAGGAAGAAGGTGAAGAAGCCAAGGATGATGAAGAGGAGCAAGGCCAAGGACCACTTGCCTTAACCCATGTTATGGCGGAGGATGTAGATGAGGAGGAAGGTGTCAAACAAGAAGTACCCAAGGTTGAGCTAAAGAAAAGGAAAGCTGAAAAATAGCCAGCTACACAACCCAAGGGAAATAAGAGAGCTACAAAGTCAAGCCCAACCAAGCCAACTACAGGGGCTAATACCAGGGCTACAACTCAAGTAGCAAAGGAAAAAGTGAAGCAAAATGCTACAAAACAAGGAGTATCTACAAAGAAGAAGAAGAGAAGAAAGTATGTTGCACCTCCTGAATCAGATGAAGAAAGAACAGAGTTTGACAAAGAGAAATTCAGATTGGTAAGACGTTCAACCCAATCTAAATTGGAAAAAAATTGTAATAACATTAGAGACAATGCAGATCTAACTGGTCTAAAGACCATAGATTTTAATAAGTTTTCAAAGTAACAATAGAACATGGTGGAAGAGTCCATCTACACTATGATGGCTAAGTTCAAGACCACCCCACTTGAACTAGATAATTCAATGCCTTAGGAGCTAGGTTCATTAGTTGAAAATAAATGGCATTACTATCTCAAAATGGAGAAAGAAATAAGGGATTCAATATTGGCAAATGTAATGCTAGACCTTACAAAAGGTCAAATAACTAAGGCTAGCAAGAAACATGGGAGAAAATTTGCACCCAAATATAGAGCCTTCAAAATTTTGCAAAACCAAATATAAGATGTGCAAAAGTCCACATAGATGTGGAAATTAATCTATGGATTGACAATAGTCAAAGAAGGGTAGGAAGACCCATTTGAAGGGAGAAATGATGAAGAAGAGGAAAATGAGAAAGAGGAAGAGTTAGAGAAAGAGAAAGAAGAAGAAACAATGTAGAAGACATAGGGTGAAGAGGCAACAAGTAAAGAGCAACAGCCAGAACAGAGTGTCCAAGACACCCAACTACCACCATCAAGTCCTCCAAATACAACACCTATAGAAATAGTAATTGTAAAGGATTCTCCTGAAACTTCAAATTAGAACATCAATCTACTCATTATAGAGGATCTCAAAAATATCCTTCGCCAAACTACAATACAATCATAGCTATGTACAAATCTAGTATTGGTGAGTGTGGATGAATTACAAAATGTTGTAGTTGAGATAACAAGGGAGAAGGAAAACACAAAAGAAACACCTTTAAAACCTCCCACAGCTACTCTAGATCAACCCAAAGAGAAAGAAGAAAAAGATAAAATTGTTAAGGTTGATAATACAATTATAGTCACAACAACTACGGAGGAGCTAGCAAAGAAACAAACAGGACAAGATATTCCTACTGTACAAAGCCAAGATGCATCTCCTCAAATCATCATTATTGATCAAGGCAATAGAGAAGAGGAGAAAGAAGAGGAGATAACCCCTAAAGAAAAGTATTAGGAGACAATACAAACATTTGAAAACTTTCCTAACTCGAGGACTCCTACTAAGAAGCTGAGCACTGATGTAGTACCATTGTAGATTTCAGCACCAAGCTCGAGCTCCACCAAGGTTGCAAGGGTACTTCACTATGGAGACCCTACACTTGATGAAGAAATAGTCATACCCAGTTATGCCTCAAGAACTATGAACCTAGCACATATAAATGAAGTGCAAGAGGCACTAGAGAGAAGGAAGAAATAAGAGATACTCAGAAATGAGTATAGATAGTAGTAAGCACTTGTGGAAATCAAAGACATATTTCTTAATGCATTTAGCTTGCTAGTACCTAATGAAACCCAACCCATCATGGAGAAATTGTCCAATATTTTGCACTAGGTACAGGATGAAGACCTTGAAACTAATTTTAAGTTATTAGAATGGTCAAAAAAGAAGTTTCAGATGAAAGTCAATGAAAGGATATCTAGTGAAATAGCACTTTCACAAGTAGAATTGGCTAAGAAGATTGAAAAATTGAAAATAGTAATTGAGAATGTATTCTCATTGTACTCCAAGTTGTGTAATTCATCATATTTCACACAAGAAAACTAGCCAAAAGATACTAAGCTTGGAACAAAATCTCAAGATTTCTAGCTCATAGCTATGCAAAGATCTAGCTCAAAGTGAGAAGCACTTTGCAACTACGCTTCACAAATAGAGAGAATTAGCTATATTGATAGCAAAATAGGCCAATATCAAGGCCAAATTGATATAAATTTGATCTTCCATTACCCCACATTCAGAAGTACTCCATAAAGAAATGGCCTATGTAGAAACTATTCTAAAGAAAGATTCTAATCTTTCTACTTTAGAAGGCCTTGTACATCTTGCAGTAGAGACAACCATCCAACACAAATCATTGGAAATTACTTTGGATAATTGGAATGCTTCTCAAGATGATTATGGAGGTAAATAAAACATTTTTGGTGAAGTATTCTATTCATTCTTAGGACCCTTTAACATAAGTGTCAAAAAAGGGGAGATAATTCATTATTGCATCTAATAAGAATGGGGAGATATATTGAGGGGGAGATAAGCATTGCGTAAATAAAAAGGGGGAGATGTGAATAAGAATGGGAGATAATGCATTCTTTGATGGAAGTAATAAAGAATATCCAAAGGGGGAGATATTCAAATTCACATTTTGAGAAAGTAATAAGGGAATAAAGCCAAAAGGGATGTGAAAAGGGGAACAGATATAGAGTACAAGTAGATACAGGGTACACAAAAATAGAGGCAAAAGAATGATAAGACAGACAAGGAAAAGAGTATCAAATACATCAGCATGAGACAAATTCAGCACAATATTTTTTATTACCAAAATGGCACATTAGCTCAGGGGGGGTTACAAGATTTTGAGGTATATAAAATTTTTGAACAAGTTTTTGAAGTCTTGTACATATGCTGAATAGAATATGTAGTATACTCATAGAGATCATATTCATAATGTTTAGTTAAGTGTTTTTTCCACTCATGTCAAAGGGGGAGATTTTTAGTCTTAGATTGGTTTTGACAATTGAGTGTCAACACACTTAACCAATTCTCAAGATGATGCCAAGTATAATATAGAAGTCAAGCTAAAGTATGTTTCAAGCTAGAGAATTCAATAGGTGTGGAGTGAACTTCAAGTGTCAAGTGAACTTCAAGTGCTAAGTGAACACAAGGTGCCAAGTGAAATTTAGGTGTCAAGGGAAGTTCAAGTGCCAAGAAAAGTATAGATGTTGAGTCACTGTAGATGGCAAGTGAAACAGAATTACTATAGGAGCCGAGTGAGATAGAATTCTTGTATGTGTTGAGCATCAGTAACTAGTAAGTGTCAAGTAACACACAATCAACATATGAGTTTTTATCTTCATAAACTCATATGTAAACCATTTTTCAAGCTGACATGGGATGAATCTCGAAGGATCTTGAAGATAAGATTGAATCTTTTACATTACCTATGTAATCAACATGCAACCAATAAGAAAAATGGAGAAGGTATGCAACCAATAGGAAAAGTGCAAGAATTGAGTAGGAAATGAAGATTTAATATTGATCGTAGAATCATACCTCACCCTAAGTCTTCAAAATCTTTAAAAGGAGGTTGAAACTCCATTCTGTATGCATGAGAAGTGGATGTGAGAAGTGTATGGGTGAACTATAGCATAGTGCAAAAGGGTGTAAGGACTTAGAGGAGAGCATAACAACATTGCAGAATCTAGTTGATCAAGAACTGAATCTATTTGATCAAGAAATAAGTATTAGAGTTACAAAGAGTGACATATCAAATCAAGCAAGGAACAAAGCAAACAAAGTAGAACAAGTAGCTAGAATTAGCAATAGAGGATTGCAAGTTATCAAGTCAAGACATTCTGCCATACTTTCTAACCATTGTATTGTAAGAATTGAAATCCTATGTTGATAGGTTGGTTTAGTAGCTATATTGGTTTAGTAGCCACATTGTAGATCCCAAATAGAATTGTAAATCCTTTAACATGGTGACATTCCAAGTGAATGTACTAAAGTCCTTTAACTAGGTGGTTAAATCCTTTAACTAGGTCACTTTTAACAGGGTGTAAAGTCTTTAATAGGATAGGCCTTTCACAGGGTAGACCATTGGAAGTGATCAAACTTTGTAACCTTGAACATTTACATATTTTTGTAATAATACTTTTTGGGTGTCATCCCCACCCCAATTTTACCTTCTCATTTTGGAGGGTTTCTAGGTTACCAAATCTTGTGTTATCTATTTTCATGCATGACTTTACTTTCATGTTTATTAGATGAATTATATGCATGTGAATGATTACAGCTAGAAAGTTTTGAAAAGGTTAAAGTTAGTTGATTTTGATTCAACACACCCCCCCCCCCCCCTCTCAGAAGAAAATCTTCCCACTTGTAAATTCCAACAATATATATATATATATATATATATGTACACACACATAGTGGTTAGTCAACTTTTCCCTTAAAAAAATACAAAATATGAACTCTATTGAAATTTTTGTTACTCTGTTAACACTAACAATATGCTATAACTTAGAAAGCACTATAATATCAATTGTTACTTAGAAAATATTGAACATGTAGATTTTAAGATATTAAATATGATTAACCTTAATTAACTTGGTTGCATACACATAAAAGAAATAGTATGAAAACAAGTGACACCAACATTTAATGTGGGAACCCAATTTAGGAAAAACCACCAATTACAACTAATTACTGTTTTTCACTATTCTAAAATGAGCCCTGTTAGGATCCAACCCATTACAAAACATATTATAAGGTGTGACGCTATTAGAGGATTTAATCACTCTACTAGGAGTAGCCTTGTTAGAGGTCTTTAGACACTTCAATCTAGAAATGCCACCATGCTAGAGTATTTGGAAAATAGATGTTAAGCCAACATTGTTAAGAGATTTGATACACTATTATAGTGGTTAGAGAGTAAAAATGATATGACCTAATTGTTGATCCAACTATATTGCTGATTTTAGATCTCAATTCTTGCTCGAATACTTGATTCTTCCTAATCAAATTAATCTTTTTCACCTAACAAGGATAACCTACTTATCCTTCCAATTAATTTCCTCTAATCATATTATTATCTTCCACACTCTCTCACACATTCAATCCTCAACTTGACCTTATAATTATATCATAATCAATGTCAAGTCAACTTCAATACAACTTTGAATAATTAATATTCATCTCCTTGGTCAGCTAGAACCAACAAACAAATCCATTAAACTCAATATGCCAAAACAAGATAATCCTTTGTTATTTGACCCTACCTGATGGACACTAACACCAGAATTATTTTCTTGCGTTAGCCAAGTGAACTTGGTTAATAATGAATCTTCATAAACTTCCTTTTCTAACTGAGTGAGCTTAGTTAACATTGGTTCTATCCAACTTTCCTTTGTCAACCGAGTGAGCTTGGTTAACACTCAACTTTTGTGAACTTCTTTTTGATGCTCAACTGAACTCGGTATATATAGGAAACTATCTTCATACAAAAATTTTGTGTAACATCAAAGACAATACACAATTGATAAACATAACGGTTCCTTATCATTGATTCTAATGTGGGAGAATTGTACATGGAAAACATATTTTGGTAGTATGTATGGGGGGAATTTTTCATGGGTAGATTGATGTCAATGGGGAGAAACATTGAGTTATATCAAATAGGGGAGAAGTGTGAACAATTGATGTCGATCCATGTAATAATGAGGAAGTATAGATGGATATTTGTTCCTATGAGTTTTATATTTGATTGATGAAGAGAATTTGAAAAGAAGAGAACATTAAAAATAGTAGTAGAGTTGGATTTTCTATTCTTGGAACTTAGATGACTTTCATCTTTCTCACCATCAATGCCAAAGGGGGAGATTGTTAGCATGAATTCTAATGGTATTCCTTTGTGGGAGTATCCTAACATTGGAGATTTTATTAGCATAATTGATATGTTGATGTAGAAGAATCCTAGGGTAGTTGGCAATCTTGCATGTGGGGGGAATTTTGGCTTTGGAGTTGTGGACTCGATCACCAAATGAGTGGTGCTCAATCATTGCTAAGTGTAGTGTTGGCTAAGGTTTTTGGTAACTAAAGGAGCTCAACATATATATTTTGTCATCATGTATTGTTGCTCAGAAAATGTTTGTGGGAGCTTAGTGATGCTTCTATTTTTTGCTGACACTCAATAGTGTGGCTTGCATGATGGAGGTCTCATGGATTTTCTTGGCTATCTTGGTGCATTTATTGCATGAGGATTGAGATGGTGATGTGGATCAATCATGGGAGTTTGTGTGGACCTATTTGTGTCTTGGTTATTTGTTCTATGTATATTTAATGAGTGTCATAAGTCTTTTTTAAGGCATTTGGTATTTAATATCTATTGTAGGCCAACTTGTGAATCAACATGTATTTAATGTAAGGCTTAATTTAATTTAGAACTTGCTAGGCTGAATTGTAGCTTAGTTGGTTATAAGTGAGGGGTCTTCTAGAGTCTTAAGTCATAATCATCCAACTTGGAGAAGAGGATGAGGAAGAGGAGTGAAGTTTGAGAATAGCTAGTAGTTGTGGCTTTGGAAACAAGGAGATTACTTCATGGCTTGTGAGCACAAGTTTAGATCTTGCTTGGAGGTTTCTTCCAGAGTGTTGTGGTGGTATAGATCTATACTATCTAGGGTTTGGATTAGATCTAGAGGCATCTTTTAGAACTATTACTTTCTTTGTATTTGGTTGTAATTGAGAAGAGCTTACAACCTGGTACATTACATGTAATCAATTATTTTATGAATAAAGAGTTTTGTTTAGTATAAAATATTATTTCTTTCATTGTGTTTCTTTTGTGTGGGTATTTTTTGGGGGATGGGACATATCATTTGGGGATTCTCTTGCCTTGCACTGCATCAGGTAGTATCAGAGCTTAGTTTTTCTAAGCATGTATACATATCACCAAAATTGAGGTTGTTTCACTAGTACTTGAGGTGATGATCATTAGAGTGAAGATCTAGTTGTTCTTGTGGATTATTTTCTTTAAGTTTATGAAGATATTGGAATATGGCTCCAATAAAATTGGACATTAGGGTGATTGAAGATCTTTGTGATGTTGTGGAAGCAAGGATCTCAAAGAAGATTAAAGAAAAATTCATATTTGTGATGGCCCTGATGAAGAGTGATATGATTGTTGAGACCATAAGTGCTATAGGTTATGTACCTTAGAATGTGGATATTGAAGATGGTTATGAGAAATTTACTAAAGACTTTGAGGTATTTGGATCAAGTGGTGAGGATAGAACTTATTGTGTGTAGAGATCAACGGGAGATAGGGCTAGTTAGTTTGCTAGATCTAGATCTCAGTTGAAGCTAAAGCATAAAATGGATGTTCCTAATATCTTAGGTACTTTTTATCTTGAATACTTGATGATTGGATTGGTGAATTGGAAGACTACTTTGAGTTAGAGGATATTGGAAATCCGCTCAAAGTGAGGTTAGCACAGACTAAGCTAAAAAGGCATGCAGCTTTATAATGGAAAGAACTGCAAAGAGATCAAGAAGAGGAAGGTGAAATAAAGATCACTTGTTGGAGATTGATGCTGAAAAAATAAAAGGTTAAGTTCATACCTATTGATTATGAACTTGAATAATTTAAGAGATTGCAGAATCTGAAGTAGAAGGATATGTTTGTGAACGATTATACCAAGGAGTTAGACATGCTAACTATTCAATCTAGACATAGAGAATTATCTAAGGAGAAGGTAGCTTAGTACATTAATGGTTTGAGATTAAATATCTAGCATGAGATTGGTATGTTGAATATTTCTTTGGTTGAGTATTCTTATTAGCATGCTTTGAAGGAAGAAGATAAGTTGAAGAGAAGAAATCAAGGTGGTTCCCAAAGGAAAGAGAAGAAGGTGTTGGCTCCTAATTTAACAGTATTACAAATAAACAAGAAACTAGACAAACACACCTAAGGATAGAAACTTCCTATGACAGATACACTAGACTACAATCTAGGGCCAACTTTAAGGCATAACTCCTTCTTCACTTCAAGCTCTGCAAGACCTAGGTGGGTGGACCTCAGATTCAACTGATACGGTACTAGTTATCAAAGCATTTACTAAATCTAATATAAAGTAGATAAAACCCTTATTTATCCTAATAACTCATGCAATAACATAGATCTATAGTAGCTAAATGCAAATCTATGACATTCATAAGCTGAGTGAGGGCATTACATTTAGATTCTTCAACATAAAATGTAAAGATGATTTGAATTTGATGTGATTTTATGTGGGTGGGGAAAGTGGATGAAAACCAAGTATAGACAACAAATTAATGATCCTGTAGCTGATCAGTGGCTAATCCATTGGGAAATTCATGAATCTCCCTCATGCATTTTGGATATCTAATACTTATTCATATATTCAGATATATGATCTATCCATCCACCTTGTAAATAGACATCAATGTTCAACTTAAATCTCATTCTTACCTGATATCCTCCTCAATAAACCTACAACCCTATTGAATCTATGAAGCATTTACATAATTCTTTGAATTACAAGCAACAATGAAGCAACATACAACCTTAAGGGACTACACTTATGATCTAGGCTCTTTTTTCAAAGACCATAAAATATCACAGCTCAACTGAGAAAGGAGACAAGATTTAAATTGAAACTAAACACTTGATGTTCCTTGTATTGATTTCCTTGAAACAATACATAAAAATGCATGAAATTAACTCAAAAAGAACCTAACAAACCAGACTATAAAATGAGAAAATGCTATCATACAAGAGAGAAAATGGTAGGAATGAGAAGCTAATGGGATTGGAAGGGGGTATCATAGCCAAAACAAAAGCTTCATGGTCTAGAACTAGCACATCCAAGATCTTCCATTCAAAGTTCATCAATTCCAAGGCCAATTCTGCTAAATGCCTTCATTCTAGAGAAACTTTCCAATATTTTCCAACCACTACAATGAATGAAAGAAAGAAAGATATAGCAAGAAGTGAATTCTCAGATCTAATCTATGTCTGACATGTGTCCACTTGGAATTCAATCCCTTTCAGTTGCAAAACCTCTGTCTACCTTCTTCCATCAACTGCTAATCATATCCTTTCTATTTTGCCTCTTCAAATGCAAAATATCTCAACAAAAGACAAAATTATGCTAATTGAATCTGAATATGTGCCAATTTATCAAATTTTAGCCAAAACACCACAAATACTCAAAATAATCAGATACAAGGGTCATTGAATGTGTTTTAGGTGTTTTTCCACTGAATTCTACAATTGGAGACTCAAAACACCTGATAAAACACGTACATCAATCTGAGAGAGAAAAACTCTTGTAGCTTGAACTAGTGGCATTCAGAATCAAAAAATTCATTTTCTCATGATTTCGATGATATATAACATTGTATATTTTACCTACTAGAAACCTCCAAAATCATAGTTTGAAAATCACCCCTGTGTTATAAAAACTCAGGTTTGCACATCTTTGAAATTAAAAAATGTCAAAAATTTCAAAAAATCCTAAAGTTAAAACTTTAGGGAAATGATCTTTTAAATTTAAAATTTTGACGTGCATTCTTAAAAATAATAAGAAATAATATTTTTTATTATTTCTTCAAATCTCTTCCTACCCCTCAATAGGCCCACTAGGCACCACCTAGGTTGCCATGTGGCAGCCCCTGATTGGCCGACCTATGCCACATACTCCCCCCATAAGACACCACAGACTCATCCCTGGCCCCAACCTTTTTTCCTCCTTAGAATGCATCCTGGGCCCACTACCACGTGGCACCCAGGTGCATTCCTGCATTGCTTATCCTCTACGCAACTTGTTATTGCAGGGAAGCACCAACCATAGGATGTGCCACGTGGCGCAATCTTGCACCTCTGCCTCCACATCAACATTGTTGCTTTTTTGTTTAAAATCTATGATGTCATCACCTCCAACTGGTCAACCAAGGTGGGTCCCTCCATGTATTGAGTGCCTTCCAAAAGGTCGTTGTCTTCAAGATGTCTTACTAATTGAATGGAAATGTATATAAACACCATTAACTGTGTTAGCCCACCCAATGTGGGACTAAAACCACAGACAAAATTTCTTCTCCCTTGCACTTGAAGAAAATTATGTTTAAAGACTCCCTACACATGGAGGGTCTTAAACATATTTGCATGGCTTTATATCTACATGAGCTCTCTTTCTCTACCTGCTACTTGTTCATGCTCATTCCAAATCATATGTTTTAATATGTTCCTGTTTGGAAGGTGTGGCTTTTTTTTTATACTTGGTGGAATCCATGCTTGGCGCTGGGTCTTCATGCTAGCATGGGCAGTTCTACACTTTGGTGTATGGCTTTTATGATGTTACCTCTACTGTTACATAGAATGCTCTAGCTTTCACTTGTATAGGCTTCTACATATGTGGACTTCTTTTTGTGTGTCTATCGTATGCTTCTCCAGTGGTTTCCTCAATTAGCACTCAAAATCACTATTGTTCTCTTGGTTTTTGGTGGTGCAAAGATGATATAGATGGAAATAAAGGAGCACTCAACAAGAAGGCCAACAGCATTGACAATCATAACTACAATGTTATCCCACCTATTGCTTATAAGAGGAGATCCATAATATGTATAGAGAAGGCAGTTAAATAGATCTATCAAGTAAGGAATTCCTAAGAAATTATTTGTTGTTCTTTTCTTTATAACCTTCTTTGAATCTAACAACTAGCACTGTGTACATAAGCAATGCTATAACACTTCTTGCAATTCCAAAGCCCATGCATATGATGTTGTTCACCATTTTTTATCTGGGGAAGAGGAAAACAAAAAGGGTTTTCGTAGAGGAAGGGATATTTTATATTTGGGGGGCTAACAAAGAGGATTTGTATGTAAAATGGTTCTTCTTACATCCTTATCCTCTCCATCTAGCTCAAAACCCAACAATGCTCCTCCTTCCATTTCATTCACTTGGTTGCTCTTCAAAAAGGCATTCACTACAAGATGATGAATGTTCAATTCCACTGAGATTGTCCTATATGATCCTAGATAAATAAGAACAGGCTATTGCACTTATTTGCAATGCCTCCCAGATCTAGAACTCCATCATCAAATATCCAATGCATGTTTTGATGATCATGTAAGGCCCAGGCCACATTTTGAATCATACCTTAGTCAAACACTCAATGTAACATTATGTTAGAAGCCAGCAGAGTTTGTTTACACTTTTTCATTTAAAACATTCCCATTGTTTTGTGTGCCTTATTCTACGTCATGCTCAGTATAAATTTCTTTTCTTCATGTCTTCACCAAATCTTTTCATCAACAGATGCACCTATAGCCTGAATATTGACTATATATAGAAACATTCTATTTTGACTCCTAATATCTTATCAATCTGACAGAATTAGTCAAGCCCCAAAGTGAGTCCGGCTAAAAAATTTCATTTTCAGACAACAAAAATGCTGAATTGATCTATTTATCATTTCAAAATTATTAGAATAAAATTCGATCAATAATATGTCATTAAAAACTCATTTACCCACTTTTTGCAAAATGTGAATTTGGTACCAGGAGATCCTTTGATTGGCCTTAAAAACTAATCCAAACACCTGACCAAGCTTTGAAATTTGGCACACTAAATCTATACTCTACATACTTGTACCACATTAAATCTCATCTCATGATGAATTCAAGGTCAAAAGATATTTGTTGTCAAAGTTGACCTTTCAGAACTGCCTCTAAGAAAACATGTCAGAAAATAATAAAATGTGCTTGGAATTGACTTTGAAAACTGGGTAAACTGACACTTGGGGGCATGAAAAATGGGATTTTGGTTCTCTATTATGAGGAGAATATGGATCTATGATCTGGGCTCATGACAAATAACAAGATGCAAATGGTAAGCAGTCAAAGTGGGCTAAGATTTTGTAGACTAGAAACAATGTCTGAAAAAGCAATTTTTGCAAATGGATTCGTCAAGACTTAAAAATTGGCACACTTAAAGTATTTTTAGAGTACAACACAATGGTACAATCCATTCAATCTTATCAATCATGGATTATGAGATATAACATCACGAACAAGGGTACCAAACAATTTGCAAATGCTGACACTAGTAAAAAGATGAAAATTCCATTTGGAATCGCAGTTGAAAATTGATTAAACAAATTTTTCATAAGCTAAAACTTCAAACATAATAATTCTATGATGTTTAAAATGCAACGCAAAAGGAAATTTCTCATTTCAGTCAACTGGGTCAAAGTTATAGCACATCAAACAGGGTCTCCCAAAATTTTGAACATTTCTCATCAACATGACAACATTAAAAGGCCAACTTTGAGGATTCAAAACCTAGCCAAACAGACCCAAAATGACTCAAAATCTGAAACATATGATCTTAGATATGGACATTAGAAAGTTCCAAAGTAGTAAGTCATGAAACATTTCTAGGTGTGAGATATTCAATCACAAACATGGCCTCCTGTCACTATTTGACACTTAGGTGAAAATGCAAAATTGAAACTAGCTCAAAATGAGACTTCACAAAATGGCTCGAAATGTCAATTTAACTTCATGAAACAAGTTCATGGGATTCAAAAGTATAGCCAGGTACATGAGCACTTAAAAGCTTTTATAGGCTTCAATTTTTTCGATGTACTCAAAATTGAGCAAGCAATTTTTAGTCCCAACAGTGGCTTTTTTTGGGGATGCATGTCCCTTGTGGGCATGGAAAGGATTCAAATCTCTGGAAGAAGCAGACCACTCCCAAAACTTCAAAAATTTTCTCTCGAACAGCTTTATTGAAAATAGGAAACAACTACACTACTATGTACAAATGATCACCCTGGGTCATCGAAAGCTTTCAAAACTCCTTACCTCTATCATATACTTGATTTCCATTTACATCTCTCTAAGCTAAGCTGAAATTATCTTTTTCAATTTTACCAATCAGATTAGCATCTTAAATCACATCACTTGGAAAAATGAAATTATCATCATTCTCATAGTGCCTATAAAATTCAAAGACTATTTCATCTTCATGCTCACTATGAGAAAAAACATCAGCATGCTCATGATTACACAAACTGAACTAAGAATCAAAATCCAATGATGATTCATGCATGCTGATCAGAAACACAAAAACTTCATAATCTACACCATTCACCAAGTTGCATGTACCAAAAACTTGCAACTCACCTTGTGTCTTTGGCTATGAAGAGTATGTGAAATCTGATTTTTTCCTACTTGTAGTCATGTCATTCACTGAATCAAATTTATTCTCCATTAAAACCTCTTCACACTCAAACAATTGATTAGTCATGAAAGTAAAAACTCATTATGAAAGTGATGGTCTAAACTATGCTGATCATAATCATTTTCTTCATCTAGCTAAAATTTGGAATAAACCTTGAACTTATCTCTACAAGAATTATCAGCATATGAAGAAAATCCATATTTAGATTGACAAAATTCATTGTTTTCCTCTTCATCACATGAAACATCAAAACAAATTTTTGCAAGATTAGCATGATAAGAATTTCAAATAGTATTAAACTTCCCTTCACTAACATGCTCCACATCTAACAAATTATCATGTGCAAAGAAATTTGAGGTACTATCATCTACACCTCCAAAATCTAATAAGGATTGTTCAGCTTCCACATCTCTTTCTACATCAAACTTTGGGGAAGTAACTTGACTGAATGAAGAAACATTATGATGAAAAATATGAAGATCCTTAGAAACACTTTCTTTTGAAAATCATGAGCCAACAAAATAGAGATTTCATCAGGGCTCAAGAAGATTGCCTCACAAATCTTCTTCTGGCTATGATTATCATCTGGATAACATGAAGAACTTACAACAGAAAGATCATTAGTATAACAATCTAGACAATCAAAATTGTTACAACATTCATTCTTATCATAGCAATCACTACCTTTATTGTTGTTACATAATTCCTCAACTTCATACTTATTGTAACAAAATTTATTTTCTCTTTCATATCCATCTTCCTTATGCTGATTGTGATTACCTAATTCACTTGCATTTGAATCCTTCTCTTCACATTCAGAAGATAGATTATCTTTATATATGGATTCATTATATTCATTAATACCCTAACTTTCAGCACACTCATTATCATCATTAGGATATATATCATGAAATCTATAATCATCACTTTCCATCTCCTAAATGAATCTTTCAATTTGTACAATTCTTTGTAACCTTATAGGTGTTGGAGAATTGACTGAATTGGGTACTAGAACATCAAGGAAAACACTAGGCAGGGAAGATTCCTCAGGTCTACAATGAAAAGGCATCTTACTGATTATTGATTTAAGCCTTAAATAACATTTTTTAGCATTTAAACCTTGATTATTTCCTACCTCAATTCTTATAAGATTGACAATCCTTTTGTAGACTAGTCTATTCAACATAGCAATGTTATTATTCACAGTTTCTAAACTCTCAAAATTTGGCAAACTAATCTCAGATCTGAGATTTGACTCCATTATAGAATAAAATTTCTACCTCTTCCTTCTAGTGTTGAGAATCACTAAATAGAGGCTACCATGTTTTTAACATTTGAATTCCATGAAAAGAAAACATGAAAACTAAAATACCTTAAGTGTTGATGCTCAAATTTGATCTACTGATTTGGCATAGGTGCAAGATTGAAATTCCTTCACACCACTGATCAAACTTTGTAGAGTTGACACCTCCTTTCAAGAGGACAAAGAGGTTATTGTTGTGATTCACTTTTTACACTTCAATTTCTTATAATAGTAGATTGTAAACAACACTTTAAAACTTATCAAGAATTTAAAACTTCCTTTCTAAGAAACTATCAACAGTTTTAGATCTACCCATACAACTAAAAATCTTTCAAAATTTTGTAATGAAATCAACTAGGAACAAACTAGTTCAAGGATTTGAGAGTCTCCACTCACATTTTGTGAGAAATAAAATATAATTTATCACTTGACAAATCTGAACCAGATCTTTAGTATAGGAGAAACTTGTAGATCATTATCATCTTGAAAAGAAACTACACTTTATAAATCAATTCTTGACTCTGAGTTTTCTCAACAGAATTTGCAAAAATTGAACTGATTAAAGATAGACCTATAATAGTCATAGCACACAATTTTCATCCAATTTTACAATATACTATTGTCCATGAATAAAGCTTAACTGGGGGACATGAAATTTCAGCAAGAAAACAAGGAACACATCTTGTTATTAGTATGCTATATCTGATCTATTTCATGCCAGAGATTTTGGTTCTTCCTATATGCACATCCCCAGAAGAGTTGCCATTTTGTTGGCTCATGATTTAAAAATTTTAAAAATAACCAAGAAACCAAACAAATGCATGTAAGGCTACCAACTTCCTATGACAGATGCACTAGACTGCAATCTTGGGCCAACTTTAAGGCATAACTCCTTCTTCACTTCAGGCTCTGCAAGACTTAGGTGGATGGACCTCAAATTCAATTGATAACTGGTACCATATAAAGAATCTATAGGTCCATACACCTAGGTTTTGTAGAGCCTGATGAAGAAGAAGGGTCTAGCCTTATAGTTGCCCCAAGACTGTAGTCAAGTGTATTTTTCAATGGAATTTGCTAGCCTTAGATGCATCTGTCTAGTTTCTTGGTCATTTTCAAAACTGTTAAATCAGGAGCCAATAAAAGGATCACTTGAAAAAGGAAAAATAGATTACAAAAGATGAACCAAAACCTATTGAGATGAGGAAGAGGATGGGTAAGATTTCCTTTAAAGTTAATTTTTTCATTGTGGTGAAGAAGGACATAGAGCTTATGAATTTTTTAAGACTAGTGATAGAAGAGCTATTGTTGTAAATGAGGTTGAAAACCATATTAGTGAACCTGAGGAGGGAGAGAGTTTGTTGGCTTAGCTAGTATTTTTTGGTAAGAAGACAATTGAACCTTGTAAAAGGAGTAATTTTTTCAGGACTCGTTATAAGTCTAGTGGTAAAATGTGCAAACTAATTTTTGATGGTGGTAGTATTGATAACTTTGTTGTTGAGGAGATGATTTAGAAACTTAATTTGAAGAGAATGAGACATCCTTTTCCTTATAAGATTGGTTGGATACAAAATGAACATTCTTTGGAAGTGAGGAAGCAGTGTGTTGTTGATTTTCAAATAGGGAAGTATAAGGATCAAGTGTTGTGTAATATTGTAGACATGGGTAGTTGTCACATATTTCTTGGTAGACCTTGGCAATATGATTGTAGAGCTATGCATGATTGTGTCAAGAATGTGATTACTATTGAGAAAGGTGGTAGTAAGCATTATTTGATTCCATTGTAGAATGAAGAACTTGTTAGAAGGAACCTAAGTATTGATAGCTAAGTTAATTTTAATGATTCTGAGAGGATTAGAGATCAACATGGAAAGAAAACCTATGGCACACTGAGGATGGATGTGAAGAAGGAAAAGTGGAAAAAGGGAAAGAGTGTGCAAGTTGAATACTTTGATGATATGTATGTGAAGAACCAATTTTGGATTTATGTGTTGAATCCCAAAAGATATTCTACTAGCTACTAAGAATGTCTTTTCACACCTAAGGTGTCTAATGTAGGAGCTATTAGAGTGGGGTTGTCATTGCACCAAAAGATTGATATTTCAATGCCTGATACAACTACTCAACTTATAGTACATAGGAGGTGGTTAAGCCCTTGTCACAAATCCCAAGAGGTGCACTAAAAAAAATTCCAACAATCTCCCCCTCAATGTTACTTGAGGTTTTGAGGACTTGAACCTATGACTAAAATCTGATGCCACTTGTTAAAGTGGGGTTGCCATTGCACCAAAAGATTGATCTTTCAATGCCCAATATAATGACTCAACTTATAGTACATAGGAGGTGATTAAGCCCTTGTCATGTATCCCAAGGGGAGTGCTAAAAAAATTTCTAACAGGAGCATCTTAGGGTGGTTAGCAATCTTGCATGTTGGGGACATTTTGGCTTTGGAATTGTGGACTCAGTCACCAAAGGAGTGGTGTGTGGTCATTACTAGGTGTAGTGTTGGCCGAGATGCTTGGTCACTAAAGGGGACTCAGTTGCTAAAGGATCCCAAAATATACTATTTATCAACATGTACTATTGCTTGGAAATTATTGTGGGAGCTTGGTGATGCTTGTGTTTTTTGCTGACGCTTAGTGGTGTGGCTTATGGGATGGAGTTCTCATGGATTTTCTTGGCTATCTTGGTGAATTAATTGCACAACTATTGAGATCATGACATGGATCAATCATAGGATTTTGTGTGGACCTATTTAGGTCTTGGTTATTTTTTATGTGTATTTAATGAGTTTTGTAAGAATTTTAAGAAATTTGGTATTTAATATCTAGTGTAGGCTAACTTGTGGCTCAACATGTATTTAATGTAAGGGTTAATTTAATTTACAACTATTATCATGAATTTTGATGATATTCCTTTGAGGGAGTATCCTAAGTATCAGAGAGTATTGACATGATGCATTCATGACTATGTTTGTCATTGATGTCAAGATTGTAGTAAGTTTATGAAGACTAGCAAAGTAGCAAACAAAGATCTTATTTGTATGGACAATGTTTTGATTGTTTGGTGATGCATAGTGATGGACATGTACTACCCTATGTCTTGATGATGTGGTTCATGAGAAACAAGTAAGTCAAAGATGTATAGAAGACATTCCTGACTTATAGAGAGTGGTACAGAGACAAAGTACCTTAGAAGAGATTTCTAATGTTTATATTATATCTTCTAACAGATACATAATCTAGTGATGCATAGCCAGCTAGTGACATAAGATAGTTTGATGATGATGTTAGTGAATGTGCAAGCCCTAGTGTTACACATGTGAGAAATTATATAGATTGTGAGTGGACAGTGCTATTGTAATTATGAATTAAATAATTATTTTATTATAATTAATTAAGAAAGCCTCAAGGCTAACTGAAAGAATTATTTTGAAGATATAATATAAAGGAAAGATGTTTTCCTTGTTTGTAAGATGTATCAAATGTGTTGAACATGTATCAAGTGTAAAAAGGAGCAAAGTGTTTGTTTAAATGTGAGTAAGTTATCCATGGGGTTATTAGATGTGATATTTATGATCTGGTTACAAGATCAAAAGGAGAAGAAGTCTAGTTGATAGGATAGAGAAAGAGAAGGAGGAGTATTATTCATATCTATTATTCAAAAAGATATAATATAGAGTTTATTTAGACATTGGGTTCATTGGTCTTGCCCCTAAATCTATTTGGATACTGGGTCCATAAGTCTTCTATAACTCCTAATAGGGTTCGCACAACTCTTAATAGGGTTGGAATCTCCTACCAATGATTCAAAGTCTCCTAATAGGGACTAATATGTACTGAATCTTGTTATAGAATCCTAATAGGGTCTATCCTCTAACAAGGAATATTTATATTAGTACATCATCTTGTAGGTACCATCTTCACTAGGGTTTTCCCTCTTATCAAGGGTTTCACTAGTTAACATATCTAGTGTTAATTGTGCATGAGTATTTTGTTGTGGTTTGTGATTATATTTCTCATATGGTTAAATTTTAATAAGGTTAATAATTTTGATATTAGTTGGATAACTGACTCACCCCCTCATCTCAATTACATTGGTCAACTATATATTCTAATAGTAACTTGCTAGGTCAACTTGTGGCTTAGTTGGGTATAAGTAAGGGGTCTTATAGAGTCTTAAGTCATAATCATCGAGCTTGGAGAAGAGGATGTGGAAGAGGAGTGAAGTTTGAGAATAACTAGTAGTTGTGACTTGGGAAACAAGGAGATTGTTTGGTGGCACAAGTTTAGAACTTTCTTGGAGTTTTCTTCTAGATTGTTGTGGTGCTATAGAGCTAGACTAGCTAGGGTTTGGATTAGATCTTGAGGGGTCTTGAATAACTATTACTTTATTTGTATTTGGTCATAACTAGGAAGGCCTTATAGTCTAACACATTGCATATAATCATTTATATTATGAATAAAGATTTGTGTTTGGTATTAGATCTTATTTCTTGCATTTTGTGTGTATTTTTAGGGGGATAGGACATCTCCTTTGGGGATTCTCCTACCTTGCACTACATCACATGTTGCATTCATGACTAAGTTTTTCATTGATGTCAACATAGTATTAGTTTTGTAAAGACTGGCAGAGTAGAAGAAAAAGAATGAGGTTGTACAACCTATATATTGATGATGAGGTCAATCACAATTAAGGATATTTTATACATTATGTCCTAATGAAGTGGAAAAGTGAGTGCATAGAGAGTTATAGACATGCAATATTTATTCAAGAATTATAAAGGACAATGTGTAGACAAAGTACATGTAATGCCCCACCAAGGGATCCAAAGAATTAACATTATGTTTCACTAAGTTTGGTAGAATATTTTTTTTTTTAAAACATGAAAGTCAAAACCATTTACAAAATTCACGCAATAGTGGAAGCAATAGAAAACATTCAACTAAAAATAAACATAAACATGCATAAAAGGTTACATTCTTAAGGATCCCTTAACATTGAATCACATCTAAATTAATTATTATTAATGAATCCATCTAATACTACATCCACATAAAATAATAATGAAAATTCCATTGTTCATAATTTACATTTCCAAATGTTCAATCATCCACTGCACATGTCACAGGGTATGAAAGGCTCAAAAGAATGTACATTTGTGAAAATAAAGTACATCATCATCCTAATTCTAATCCATGATGCAACAAAGTAAATGAAACCAAATACCGTACATGATACATCATCATAGAAGATATAAACATCCATTGTAAAAGATAACCATATATCATAAAATACAATTAACTAAGTGCACGGTTCCTCCCAACCTTAAATAGCATCATTAGACCATCGTGGGTCCTAGCTATCCCTTTGTGCATAACATCCCAAATCACCGAAGAGATCATCGGTAGTATCATAGTAGGAATGTCACTCCAAAATCATACTACATCATATGCAGAAAAGAAATCTAACATGAAAAATTAAAGCATAAGAAACATTACCACCAATATGTGTCCACCATCATAATCAAAGAATGCATCAGCCACGGTGTCTCAGACAAATCTCAAATGATAAGAGTGAAAAGCACTACCACCCGACTGCATGGTACCTAAATGGTCCTCTCTCACCGCACTGAGGAGATAGTCTCAAGTCCCAAACAAGTTATCAAATCACATGGAACAAATACTCTCTAAGTCCAAGAATCTTAAAAGTATACTAACTCAAAGGTTCCAATCACAAATCGACATCTAATCCCAGAGGCACAATAAAGACTACAGAGGAGACTCAGGCTACATACTAGGGAGTGTCATCACATGGCCGCTTGAGTTACCTTGGACTAGTCTCTCATTAGACCCCAAACCCTCAAGCATTGAGTTACCTTGGACTAGTCTCTCATTAGACCCCAAACCCTCAAGCATTGAGTTACCTTGGACTAGTTACTCTGAACCTTGGACCCTCAATGTGGCACATGTGGAAAGCAAAAAGCCCTCTCAAGAAGATGAGGCACTCATCTCATTCCCATCCTTAGTCTATACAAGCACTCAAGGCATGGGTGGATCAAATATCTCTAACTTATCTTTTTAGTGTGTTTCCCCCCATAAATTTTAATTACTAGATTATCACTTATTACATAATTTGCATTAGGTTACTCTAGTACTGACCACTTTGGGCCCCAGACCCCTATGCAAGCCAGTCCCATAGTCATGTACCTGGACAACCTCTCCTAAGCACATAAATTCATAGTTGTGTCTGATACCACAATACTCATAAAGATCAAACTTAGTTCCTTAACAAGAAACCTGATAATAAGATGGTTCTCCCATCCAAGAACACATAAAAGCTCCACAAAATAAGCCTCATAAATATAATCTCCAATATGAATAACAATATCCATTGGTTCTTAACAAGCAACCAAAAGGCATCTCAAAGTAATACTGATCGAAGACTCCAAAAAGGTTGAGTCAAGACATTACAACATGACATCATCAAGAAATAAATCAACACTTTAGTCCCCTCATGGCGACTGAAAAGTAACCCAAGTATAATTGATCAATGATTCAAAAATGGTTATGTCAAGTATCTCATAATCATATGCCTCAGCTTCACACAAGAATATTGGAAAGCAATAACAGTTAGTAAATACAAACATCTCATAAAGCATGCCATCACATTACCATGGTTGGGTTTTAAAAGAATCAAGACCAAATAACATCAACATGCCTTCACATTCGCATAACTCCGAAGCCTCTGGTAAACATCCTAACTAGTCAACACTCTAGGACCACCCAAACTTCAAACATGGATAGCATAAAGAACAAGATACAAACACATATTTTAGTTTACTTTTGCAATCACATGGTTAAGCCAAATATGAGGTTTCAATTTTTCATTCAAGTATACTTAAATTGTATAAGATTCTACGTTTAATTTCCAAGTCAACATAGAATTATCCCTCCATTGTTTTAAAACAATTTTCTAAAATAGTCAAAGATAATTATTAACTTATTTAAATCATTGAACTAGTTCCCATTGAATTTTAGATAAAATCATTCACATTATTCAAAACATAATACTTATCAACTTTCTAATAATTAGTTTACAATTTCCTTTAAACACTTCAAGGACAATAATTCTCATTGATTTTAACTAAATCAATCTCATCAATAATTCAATTATTTAATTCCACTTATTAATATCTATTTTCTTTTAATTTTCCTCATTTAAAAATCCATTTACTTAAATTGACTAATAATTAATTACACTTCTACTATTAACTAATCTTAATTAAATTTGATTTAATTAGATTAGATAATAAATCATATAAAACTAATGCATATTAATAAGATTCTACTTTTATTTGAATCCAAACCCAAATCAATTTCCAAAATCTTGATTATAAATGTCTTAGATCTATGTTGATTTAGTTTTTAATTCATTCCATGCTTTAATAGATTATTTTTGTGAAGTTTAAGCACAAAGAACTCTTCGTTATGGAAAATGGTGGAATGATTGTCATTCAATAAAATAGTCCTAGTATGAGGGCCATATCTCCCTAATGAACCATTAGATCAAGCCAAATTTGAAATATGTTGGAGAGGGCCAAGTTGTGACAAATTTAATTGGAGCGATCGAATAAATTTGTTCTAGATAAAAAGTTATGAATGTCTGAGTTTGGGTCTGTGTAAGGGGCAGTGACAGGGTAGTTTGTGATGAATTTCCTTTATAAATAAAACTAGGGTTTCCTAATGTTTCTTTGCAACCAAATAAAAATTAACATACATATCTAGATTCCAATTTCAAGATTGAAGATTCATTCATGGAGTATATTCAAACACATATAACAGACACGATGAAGACAAGAAGAGAAAGAGTGCAAATGGAATATGCGAAAATCATGAGTGCACCTGGATACTGATGCTAATTTGCTATGCCTCAAAAGTCCATAGAAAAATCTCTTCCTTCACCAACATTCGCCATTCCTCCAAGAATCAACCAACTGAAACCCCCAAGTAACTAGAAGTGCTTGTAGAAGCATATGAGCATGTAGAAGCATATGAGCTTCTCGAATGCATGTAAGCTTTTTTTGTCCATACACACTAGGAGAGCCTCTATTTAAAGCCCTCTAAGATGCATCTAGAATGTGTCTAGAAAGAACTAGGAGATAAGCATGACAACTAAGCATGAGTCTTTTCCAACCTTCTAGATGAGTCACAAGGTTGTAGACACCATGTGCTTAATTTGTACACTAACTGTTGTGTTGTTGACAACATGTGCATAATTAGAGTGCAAACTCTTGTGTTGTCAACATGACAAGTCCCAAGAGCTTGCATACTCCTATGGGAATAAATATTAAAATAATGCACCTTAATTTATTTAATTTTCACTTTATTTATTGATTGATTTATTTAAATTAATTTATTAATTTATTTAAATTAATTTATTTATTTAAATTAATTTATTAATTTATTAATTTATTAATTTATTTAAATTAATTTATTAATTTATTAATTTATTTAAATTAATTTATTAATTTATTTAAATTAATTTATTAATTTTACATCTCATGCACTCACTTTAATAAATCCACTTGTTTAATCTTAATATATTTATATTTCAATCACATGCACACATCATGCAATCTAGAATCTTTTAATAATTTTAATATCTTTTCCAATTTTAAATTCATTTTCTAAACTTAATTGCTAAAATATTTATTAACTTAAATAAATATTATCACATTCCAAGTTTTAACATTATATCTTTTATCTTCAAATTCAATTATTTTATTTTATTAATTTCCCAATTAATTAAATAAAATAAATATTAAAATATCATATTAATTTTCCATTTAATCAAACCATTAATTAAATCTTTTAATTAGGCTTAATTAATAGAAAATACACTAAAGACTCATAAAGTAAAATACAAAAACCCATAATAGCAAAACACATACAATATCAAACCAAAAGGGTTAATATCACGAATTACGTCATCTAACATATTCAGAGGGTACTCGACTCTGATACCTGTCATAGCTGTCAATCAAGACAAATGGCTTAAGGGTCTAGGATTTGGACTTGAGAATTTATCTCCCCTCTTACCATTGAGATAGTGCAATAGGGTACGCTCATCCTAGCAATTCAGGGAAGTCGATACCCAATACCTGTAACTTGCATAAAATCCATGCATGTAGAAGCACAATATATACTAAGCTAAACAGGCAATGGCAGGAAGTGGCCCATCCTGTATATCCCGACTAGCAAGTGACTATGACTCCCTTCCTTAACCACATTAGAAATGCCATACAAAAAGGAAACAAACACACACACCATACTCATGCAAGTATGGGGTAAGTATCCATAAGAGAACACATTCAGAATAAACCATCTATCTAATCATCATCAATAACTGGAAATAATATAATAATCATCATGCATACATCAAATATAAAGTACCAAGTAATCTCATCATATAATAAACTGAATCTAAAACAATATCTGACAATCTCAAAATAATTCCACTATTAATCATCAACACAAAACTAGTCTAATAGAGTTCGACAATGATAACAAAAATGCAACTTAGGGGCAGGCACTACAGTACTTGAGAAGTCTCTGATGATTAGATTATATCTTTTAATAGGAATAAAATCATGATGAGTGAAGTTAGATAGTGACAAGAGACAGCTTAATGATGACATCAACAAGTGCAAAAGGTTAGAGGTCATCTGTTTGAGAAGTTGTCTCTACTATGAGCTTACAATGTTGTGTAATTTTGTAAAGATGTAATAAAGTGTAATATCTTAATGAGGTCCTATTATAATTAATTAGGAAATCCTCAAGACTGACTCAAAGAATTATTTTGAAGATATGGTATAAAGGAAGGTTATTTTCCTTGTGGTGTAGCATGAAAGAAGTGTGAATTGTATTCTATGTGAGAAAGTGACATGTGAAGTTCGTAAATGCATGTAAGCAATCCATGGGATTATTGGATGTGAAGTTGGTGATCTAGTATTGAGATCTAAAAGAATTTTGGTTTTCTCAAGAGGATAGAGGAGTTTGAGTTATTTTATCTCTATTATTATGTAAGTAATAATATAGAAATCACTTTGACAGTTTTTCGATGGTCTTGCCTTGAAGTTTTTTGAATAGTAGGTTCTTCTTCCTTCTACAACTCCTAAAAGGGTTGGAATCTCCTAACAGGGACTAATATGTACTGAATTTATTTCATTGAATCCTAATAGATTCTATCCTTTTACAAGTAACTTTTATATTAGTACATCATTTTGTCAATATCATCCCCATTGGGGTTTTCCCTATGATCAAGGGTTTCCCTAGTTAACCTATCTGGTTTTATTGTTTATGTGTATATTTTTATGGTTGTTGGTTATATTGTTCACATGGTTAAGGATTTATAAGGTTGATAAATGTTTTAATAGTTGGATAACTAATTCACCAACCCCCCTAGTTATCTTAGTGGACTTTACTTTCAAATAGGTTTCTTAAATGATTGTATTTGGTGTCTTGCCTTTTGGTATACCTAATTTATATAGTATACATTAATGTGTGTATGGCTTGTATTTGTCTACATTTGGCACTAGTTTTCATGTGTTCTAGAGTCTAATGGGTAACTTTTTGAGTTATATTCTAGAGATCTAACTAGATTCTAGATGTTTTGGTGATTGAAAGTTTTATTTTCCAACTTGAAGTAGCTTTGTAATCTATCTTTTTGGATTAATCAAATACTTATTATCAATAAAAAATTTTAAAAACTTCAAATTTATTAGCAAACAAAATTAAAGAAATATAAAAGATAAAATAGTTAAATGTTAATTTATTAAATAAGAAAATTATAAATATGAAAAAGAATGAAAAAAAAGAATACAATTTAAGAATTTCATATAAAGAGGCTTATTAAAGGGTCTTTAAAGGTTCATCCTCTCCCTATTCTAAGGAATGAAGCTCAGTGGGAGAATTCAAAAGAAAGATGAGTAAAAGTAAATTTTGATGGAGTTTCATGGGGTCATTTGGTGTATGTTGTATAGCAAGAGTGATGAAGGGTGCTCCCCTTAATACCATAAACAAAGTAACAACAACAAGTGCAAGAAAAAATTATGGACTTCTTATTTACACCACAAATGCAAAATTATAGAATTCATAAGTACAATATGTTAACCCACATGGGTGCCTTCATTATAATAAATTGCAAGACAAGTTGTGAATTATCACCCAAAGTTGTCCTAGATAGTCTTTGGACCTTTCTTAAATTGGCAATTTTATGCTACCCAAAAAGGTTCTAGATAATGAAACTTAATACCTAGGGCTGACAAAACCTAATAATACATATAGAGTTATCCAAATACATCTTTGACAATTGTATTAGATATTTTGGGTAGCCCAACTTTGAAAGGCCATAACTCATGAACCATTGCTCTGATTGGTTATTATAACCACTTTTTGGAAATGTCATCCTTTGATCTATGGGCTTAGAACCACACTAGTGCCCTTCCGTGAAGTTTTTGGACCTCATCCAGGCACTCTAAGGCCTCTAACGGTAAGCCTAAAGATTTTTTTTTTAAATTCACTAAAAATCCATAATAACTTCTCTAATACTTATTCTAGAGCAATGAGATTTTTATGGTAGACTTACAACTCTAAAATGAACCTTCCTATACAAAATGAGAACATTTCAAGCTCATATGACAAACTTACTAAAAATAGCAAGTTCCCATAAATATTAACCACCTTGTCTACTAGTCCTTATTAAGATAGAAAAGATTGAAATAAAAAATATTTTTGGGTGATGCAAGATTGCTCTTACACCTAGGATGCTCTTGCATCAAACACCTGAGATAATTTGAGAAGTGATCCCATCATGTGTTAGGTGTTTAAAGGAAAACTAAGATTGTTAACGTCCTCCTTTTTTATCCATGATGAATCCTCTACTAGCCTCCCTTTCCATTTGACTAGGTATTTCTCATAAGTTATGTTCCTTGTACTTTTTCGAACATGACTATCTAGTATCTCCTCAATCTCCTTTGTAGCCAAACTAGTTGCTAGAATAGTCCATTGCACTTCTGCAACTTCATCTCCATCACCTTCTTTATAATACTCGTCAAATCTAAAATATTAAATACTGGTGAAATATTCAATTTAGTAGGAAACTCCATTTTATAAGCATTTCTAAAATCATGCCTTTTCACTATCTTGCATGATCCAAACTTCTTCATCTTCATCTTATTATATGTACCCACTAGAAAATACTCCTCCCTCAAATAAATCATGACTTCATCTCCAATCTAAAATTCCTTACACCACCTTTTCACATATTCCTTAGCCTTATACTATGTATTCATCTTTATGATGTGCTTCCTCACCTCCTCATGGATGTTCTTTAAATGTTCATCAAAATATTCTACTTCAACACTACTTATCTCTCCTTCATCCAATTACCTTAATTTAGAAGCATTTCTAGGACTACTCTCATATACAATTTGGAATGGTAATTTACCAGTACTCCTGTTGACAAAATTATTATATGCAAATTCTACCTATGGTAAAATCATATCCCATCCTTTTGGTTTATTTTCAAACAAAAATCTCAGCATGTTTCTCAAACTGTGATTCACAACTTTTGTCTATCCATCAATCTGTGGATGATGTGATAAACTAAACTTCAAATCTATCTTCAACTTCTTCCACATTGTATGCTACAAATACCCAACAAATTTAGTATCTCAATTTGAAACTATACTCTTTCGTAGACCATGTAGTCTCACCACTTCTCTAAAAAACAGCTTTGCCACATAAACATCATCACTAATCTTCTTGCAAGGAATAAAATGTACCATCTTGATGTAGGATCATCCTTAGTTGCCTTGTTATCATGCTCGTTGTTGTTCATTTTTCAAGTTGGTGTCAAGTTACTAAAGCACTTAGTTGGTGCCAAGTTACTATAGCACTTAATTGGTGTCGAGTTACTATAGCACTCAGTTGGTGTGGAATTATTGTAGCACTCAGTTGGTGCCAAGTTACCATAGCACTCAGTTGGTGCCAAGTTACTATAGCACTTAGTTGGTGCTAAGTTACTATAGAACTTAATTGGTTTTGAGTGTTCCTTCATGTGTTGAGTTACCCAATATATTCCAAGTGACTCCTCATGTGTCGTGTTACCCAATGTATGCCAAGTGACCCTTCATGTGCTGAGTGTTAGCATTTGGATGTGATTTCTGTGAGCCAACTTATGAGATTTATTTTGATCATGATATTTATCTTAAGGTCTTTTCTTGGGCTTTCTCCAGATTGTTATTGGGTCAACCTTCCTCTTATGTAATGTTCTAGAATGATTTGTAAGTTTTTTTGGCAAGTATATATACAGTGTTTAGGCTTAGATTTAGGCAAGTTTTTGGAAGAGGATTATAGAGCAGAATTAGAAAGTGCAAATTTGGTGTTGATCTTCATGTATGAATGTATTTTGTATCTGGCCATAACCAAGAAGGCCTTATAGATGGGCATGTATGAAGATATTTTTGATGAATCAATAAAATTATTTCACTCTTCTTCCTCCTTTGGTTGCTATTTTTTGCATTTTCTTCCATTGTGTTAACTCTTGTAGGGTGTTTTGGATAGCTAGGTGAACCTTTGGCCCTAGTTATTCACCCTTTCTTACATCAAGTGGTATCAGAGCTTGAGGTTCATATCTATAGAGATTGGATCATGTAGAACCTTAATTCAAATTTGGTTGTAGAGTTGCAAATCTATGGATTTGACCTATAACTTGAAAAGGGTTATGATCTTGTAGGAACCTCTAGGAACATATTGGATTAGTTGATACAAATTGTAGCCAGATTAGATGCTATGGAGATAGCCTAGAGGAGAGGAGCACATCTTGATGATGTAAGTGATGATGAAGTAGCAATACCAAACCATAATCTAGAACTTGACGAAGATCAAGATGAGGAAAGATTGTTACAAGTGTTGTCTAGGGAAAATTCAAAGCTTATTGTAGAAGTTGTTCCTTATGATGGAAAATTGGATATCAATGTTGTATTGTATTGGATCTCTGATATGGAAAAGTTTTTTATGTATGAAAACACTCTTGATAATAGAAAGGTGAAGATTGCAGTCACTAGGTTGAAAGGTCAAGCATCACTATGGTGGGAATACTTGCAAACTAATATGCAAAGGAGAGGAAAGGAGAAGATCAGAACTTGGCCAAAGATGGTGAACAAGGTAAAGAACAAATTCCTTCCTATTGATTACCAAGTTATCTATTTGAGAAAGATGCAAACTTTTAAATAAAAGGACATGACTGTGAAAGAATATACTTAGGAATTCTATAGATTGGACATTAGATTTGGATATGTGGATGATGATGTTGAAAAAATTGGAAGGTACATTAATGGATTGAGATTTGGAATACAAGATGAAATAAGTTTTGTGAAAATGGAAAGTGTGGAAGAAGCATGTCAATATGCCTTGAAAGCTAAGGAGATCTTAGCAAAGAAGCATGAACAAAGACAAAGAGGTAGATGTGGTAGATTCTAGGGAGGCAGAGCTAGATCTTATGGTGAAGGTGGTAGATCTAAAAATTTTGTATAGGACAAAGGAAAATCTAAATGGAAGAATGATAACAAAGGCAAGACTGAATGAAAAAGTGGTAATTCTTACCAAGAAGGTACTAATTCTTACTAAGGAAGAGGTAATTCTTATTCTAGAGGTGGATTTCATGGTAATTGTTTCAGATGTGGTAAAAAGGAACATAGATCTTTTGAATGTAGATCCTCTGAAAGTGGGCAAGGTAATAGAAATCCTAGGATTCAAGGAGATGATGAGGGTTCATCAAGTGGACCTGAGGCTAGAGAAAATATAATGGTGAGAAGAACCTTATGTAATACGAGAAGTGATGAGGAACCTATTTTAAGGAGAGGTCTTTTCAAGACAAGATGTAAGATGGCTAGAAAATGCTACAAAGTGATCATTGATAGTGGAAGTTCTAAAAATTTGGCATCAAAAGAGCTAGTTACAAAGTTGCAATTGTAGAGGCTGAAGCATCTTAAACCCTATCATGTCTCATGGATCAAAGATGAGCATTAGATATTGATAAGTGAGCAATGCCTTCTAAAGTTCAAAATTGGACATTACTTTGATGAAGCTTTGTGTAATATTATGCCTATGGATTGTTGTCAAATTCTGTTGGGTAGACCTTGCCAATATGATAGATATTCTATGCATGATGGAAGATTAAATCAATATACTCTTTGGGTGAATGAGAAGAATAAAATATTGTTACCTTTGATTAAAAGTCCAAATGAGGTTAGTTGTACTACAATAAAAGTTTGCATGGTTAATGGGAAACAATTTGAAAAGGAAGTGAAGAAGAATCAAGTATATTTTTCCATAGTTCCTAGAGGATCGATTGTCAGTAGTAATGACCGAGCAATAGAAGCTAGTAATAACTGAGTGACAGTAGATAGTGATAGCCGAGTACTAGTAAAAATTACAAAAATTTTGAATGAGTATAAGGATATTGTTGCTATGGATATTCCTGATGGTTTACCACCAATAAGAAGTATAAGTCATTATATGGATCTGATTCCTAGAGCTAGTTTTCCAAACAAAGCACCATATAGATTGACACCTATAGAGAATGAAGAACTTAATAGATAAGTACATGAGTTGTTGCAAAAAGGTTTGATCAAAGAAAGTTTGAGTACATGTGTTGAACCTACTATACTAGCACCTAAAAAGAATGGAGAATGGAGAATGTGTACTGATTCCAAAGCTATTAACAAAATCACAGTGAAATATAGGTTTTCAATGCTGAGGATAGATGACATAATAGATTATTTGAGTGGAGAAAATTATTTTACCAAGATTGATTTGAAGAGTGGCTATCATCAGATCAGAATTAGAGAAAGTAATGAATGGAAGACTACTTTCAAGACAAAAGATGGTTTGTATGAATGGTTGGTTATGCCTTTTGGTTTGACTAATGTACTTAGTACTTTCACAAGGTCGATGAATGAAGTTCTAAAGAGTTTTTTGGGTAAGTTTGTGATTGTTTATTTGGATAATATTTTGATATTCAATAAGACTAAGAAAGAACATCTTCAGCATATTAGACAAGTATTGCAGAGGTTGAAAGAGGAAAAGTTGTTAATTAATCTGAAAAAGTGTTATTTTAGGCAAGAGGAGATTGTGTATTTGGGATTTTTTATTTTAGCTGATGGATTGAAGATGGATCCTAAGAAGGTTAAAGAAATTTTGGAATGGCCTACACCTGAGAATGTGGGTGAGGTAAGATTATTTCATGGTCTAGCTAGTTTTTATAGAAAGTTTATAAAGAATTTCAGTGCTATTTGTAATGCTATGATTGAAACAATGAGGGAAGATGAAAAGGAATTCAAGTGAACACATGGAACTGATAAGAGTTTTGAGACTTTGAAATAAAAGGTTGATGGATTACCTATATTGGTTTTTCCTGATTTCAACAAAGTATTTCAATTTGAATGTGATGCAAGTTGTAATGCAATAGGAGCTGTATTAAGTCAAGAAGGTAAGCCTATTGCTTTCTTTAGTGAAAAAGTTGAATGATGCCAAAAGGAAGTATTCTATATATGATGAATAATTTTATGCTATTATTCAAGCATTGAAGAAGTGGAGACATTATTTGATTCCTAAGGATTTTGTGTTGTATATTGATCATAAAGCTTTAAAATACTTGGGAAGTCAATATAAATTAAATCAGAGACATATGAAGTGGGTTGAGTACTTGCAGAGTTTCAATTTTTTTATTAAACATAAGAGTGGAGTTATTGATAGAGTTGCTGATGCATTGAGTAGAAGATGTTCTTTGTTGACTGAAATGAAGGTTAAAGTTCTTGGTTTTGATGAAATGAAAGAATTGTATGATGTTGATCCTGATTTTTCTGAGGCATGTAGAGAGTGTAGAGCATAAAATCTAATAGATTACATAAGTATGATGAGTATTTCATTCAAGAAGGTATGTTGTTCAAAGGCATTTAGTTGTGTATTCCTAGAAGTTCTATGAGGTTGAATCTGATTAAGGAAAAACATAGTGGTGGTATGGCTAGACATTTTGGAATTGATAAGATATGGAGTTTGCTGAAAGAGAAGTATTATTGGCCACAAATGTATAAGGATGTTCAAAAATTTGTAAAGCGTTTTGGAATTTGTCAAATTGCAAAAGGAGTAAGTCAAAATACTAGTTTTTATACACCTATTATTATTCCTGAAAAAACTTGGAGTGACATTAGGATGGATTTTGTTCTTGGATTACCTAAGACAGTGAAGGGGTATGATTCCATATTTGTTGTAGTGGATATATTTTCTAAGATAGCTCATTTCATACCATGTAAGAAGACATCAGATGCTGAGCATGTTGCTAAACTTTTCTTTAAGGAGATTGTGAGATTGCAAGGATTACCAAGAAGTATTATTTTTGATAGAAACAATAAGTTTGTTAGTTATTTTTGTAAAACATTATAGAAGAAGATGGGTACTGAATTGAAGTTTAGTTCTACATTCCATCCACAAATAGATGGACAAACAGAGCTTGTGAATAAAAACTTAGGTAATTTGCTAAGATGTTTAGTTAGGAATAAGCCAAGTGATTGAGAGATGGTATTGGCACAAGCTAAATTTGCATTTAATAATTCTATGAATAGGAGTTCAAGGAAGACACCTTTTGAGATTGTTACTGGAATGAAGCCTAGAAGAGTATCAGATTTGAGAGATGTTGTTAGTGAAGAAAAGAGAGGCATTATAGGAGAAGAATTTGCTAATGTTATGGAGTCTTTACATAAGGAAGTGAAGTTGAGATTGGAACAAAGTAATTAGAAGTACAAGGAGAATGTTGATCAGTCTAGAAGACATCATGATTTTGAAGTTGGTGATGAGGTGATGGTTCATTTAAAGAAAGAAAGATTCCCAATTGGAACATATAGTAAGCTAAAGATGAAGAAATTTGGACCCTGTAAGATCTTGAAGAAGTTTGACAGTAGTAATGCTTATGAAGTTGAGTTACCTGATGACATGGATATATCTCCTATATTAAATATTTCTAATTTGTATAAGTATCATGAGTTAGATGATGAATTTTTTGTATCAAAATATTATCCTAAGAAGCAAATTGAAGAAGTTAAATAGATATCGGATCAAAGAGTTGGCAAGAGCACAAGAGGAAAAGATTACTATGAATATTTGGTGAAGTGAAAAAATAGGCCTATTGAAGATGCTTCATGGATTTCTCAATCTAATTTGGATTCAACTCAGATTAAGACATCTTAATGATTCAGGAGAATCATTTCTTTCAACCCTAATTGTCTGATGTAGGAGCATCCTTGGTTGCCTTATTATCTTGCTCATTTTTATTCCTTCTGCAAGTTGATGTCGAGTTACTATAGTACACATTTGGTGCCAAGTTACTATAGCACTTAGTTGGTACCGAGTTATTATAGGACTCAGTTGGTCCTAAGTTACTATAGCACTTAGTTGGTTCTAAGTTAGAGTAGCACTTAATTGGTACCGAGTTATTGTAGCACTTAGTTGGTGCTGAGTTACTGTAGCAATCTAGTGTTGACCGAGTGTTTTTTCATATGCTAAGTTACCCAGTGTATGCCAAGTGACTCTTCATGTGCCAAGCTACCTAGTATATGCCAACTGACCCTTCATGTGCTGAGTGTCAACATCTAGACATGATTTCTGCGAGCCAACTTGCAAGATTTATTTCAATCGTGATATTTATGTTAAGATCTTTTTTTGGGATGTGTCCAGACTGTTGATGGGTCAGCCTTCCTCTTATGTAATGTTATAGAATGATCTATAAGCCATTTTGGCAATTATATATAGAGTGTTTAGGCTTAGAGTTAGACAAGTTTTTGGAAGAGGATTGCAGAGCAAAACTAGAAAGTGCGAATTTGTTTTTGATCTTCGTATATGAATGTATTTTGTATCTAGCTGTAACCTATAAGACCTTACAGATGGGCATGTATGAAGATATTTTTGATGAGTCAATAAAAGTATTTCACTCTTCTTCCTCCTTTGGTTGATGTTATTTGTGTTTTCTTCCATTGTGTTAACTCTTATAGGTTGTTTGGATAGCTAGGTGAGCTTTTAGCCCTAGTTATTCACCCTTTCTTGCATCACACCTTTGAAAACCTATCAACCACCACAAAAATAGAATCATGCCCATGTTGTGTCCTCAATAATCCAAGAATAAAATCCATGCTAACATCCTCTTATGGCTTCTCTGGTATAGGTAATGGCTAATACAATCTTGTATTTTGCTACACTCATTTTACCATCTGACATACTCTGCAACTTTGTACAATCTTCTTCACATCTTGTTGCAACTATGGCCAGTATTAATTCTTAACAACCAAAGCTGTGGTTTTATCATTACCAAAAGGCCCAGCCAATCCTTCACTATACTTTTCCTTGATGAGACTCTCTCTCATTGAACTTCTAAGAATGCACAACAAGCTTCATTTAAATAATATACAATCCTAGATCATGAAATCCAACCACTTTTTCTTGTCAAGTGTAATAGGTTCTGTACAAGTCTTCCATGCGTCACCAAACTTAGGATCATCTAGATACAAAGTACTAAGTTTCTTGAACCCAACCACCTCCATCTACATTGTTGTTAGCAAAAGTTATCTCCTACTAAGAGCATCTGCAACTTTGTTAGACTTCTCACTCCTATGTTTCAAAACAAATTTATAACTTTGCAAAAACTCAACCCACTTTAGATTCCTTTGGTTCAATTTTCCTTAACTATTCAAATATTGCAAAGCTTGATGAACAGAATACAAAACAAACTCCTTAGGAAGAAGCTAATGTCTCCACTTCTTCAATGCTTAAACTATAACATAAAATTTTTGATCATAAATAGAATATTTTATTTTTGAATCATTCAATTTCTCACTGAACTAAGCAATAGGTTTACCTTCTTGGCTCATAACAACTCCTATTGTAGTACCACTAGCATCACAGTCTACTTGAAACACCTTGTTAAAATCAGGAAGTGCTAAAATAGGCTACTCAATAACTTTCTATTTCAATAGATTAAAATTCTTATCTACTCCTATAGTCCACTTAAATTCCTTCCTATCCCCTATCATTTTTTAGTCAAGGGTCCACAAATACTGCTAAAACCTCTTATGAACTTTCTGTAAAAACTAGTCAATCCATGAAAAGATCTTACCTTTGTTGCACTCCTTGGAGTAGTCCATTCAAGTATAGCCTTCACTTTCTCTTGGTCCATTTTTAGACCTTCTATTGAGACTACAAATCCCAGGTACACAAACTCCTTCTTTACAAAATTGCACTTCTTCAAGTTTATCAACAACTTTTCTTCCCTCAACTTATCAAACACCTTACAAATATGGATAAAATGCTCCTCCAATGTCTTACTAAAGATCAAAATATCATCTAGGTAAATAATGAAAAATTTACCTAGAAACTCCTTCAATACCTCATTCATGAGCCTCATGAAAGTACTTAGTGCATTGGTTAGCCCAAAAGGCATGACTAACCACTCGTACAATCCTCTTTTATTTTGAAAGTAGTCTTCCATTCATCTCCTTTTCTAATACAAATTTGATAGTACCCACTCTTCATATCTATCTTTATGAAAAACTCAGCTCTACTCGAATAGTCCATAATATCATCCATCCTTGGCAATGAAAATATACTTGATTGTGATCTTGTTGATAGCATGAGAATCTATGCACATCCTCCATTCTCTATTCTTCTTTGGTACTAATGCTACCAGTACAACACATGCACTAAGACTCTCTCAACCCAACCCTTCTAAAATAACTCATGAACTTGTCTATTCAACTCTTCACTTTCTGTTGGTGTCATTCTATGTGCTTCCTTATTTGGCAAACTAGCTCCTACAATCAAATCCATTTGGTGACTAATCTTCCCATTTGGGGGTAATCCATTAGGTATTGTTGGTGTAAATAAGTATTTACTTATTACACTTTACTTAATTTTACTTAGGTTAATCTATTATTTTATTATTTCTTAGGTGAGACACTTAAGAGTTTGTATACTCTTATGAGTTTTCATATTGACAACACTGGAGTAAGCAACTCTAATTCAGCACATGGTGTCTACAACACTAGATTTTAGAACGTTAATTGATTTTTCATGTGGAGAACATAGTTATTCAAACTCCTAATTTAGCACATGGTGTCTACAACATAATTTTTTGTGCTACACCATTGTAGGCTTATCCTCTCATAATCACACTTACTCTTGTACTTAATGGAGGATAACCCATCCCTAGCGGACATGCGCCTGGTTGTATGACTTATGATGTTGCTAATTCCTATACATTCTAGAGGCCTTTATATACAAGCACTCCTAGTGTACTTTTATCATATATTGAATGAATATTATATTGTCATTTTGATCATACTCTCTTTGGTCTACTATTGTGCTTGTGTTTGAGTGCCTTGGTCTTGGGTGAATTTTTCCCTAAGGAAAATTCTTACATGGTATCAGAGCTTGGGGAATTTCTCTTCACATAACTATTTGGGACCATTCTTGCTTCAACACCTCGACTTAGATCTAGAGAATCCATAGATATTGGGAGCATCTAGAGAAAAAGTAGACCTCACCATTATGTCCAGAGTGTCAATTTGGTGAATTGACTATAAATTCACCTATGATGGGCCATAGTCAAAATTGAGGCAACATTTTTTTGGAAAACTAACAACCTAAAAGCCCAATTTTTGAAATTGGTATGATCATTTTAGATCTATACATTTAATTTTCAGATTTGCATTTTTTCATCTACATCTCTACATTTTTTTTGTATCTACATTACTTTTCATGAAATTTTTGGCCATTAGGCTAGTAGGAGAGATTTATTGCAAGCAAATATTGGAGCTTGCAAGTGCTAATCAGATATGGGCATCATATTTAGAAGGTCATAAAACCCCAAGATCGGATTTTGTTTCATCTAAATTAGACATCTGAGGAAAAATCTAGAGCTATTTGTTTTGGAGGCATTACAGTGGCGATTCAAGAAAAATAAATATAGTAGTGGATTTCAAAAAACAATATCTCCCTCATATGAACTCCTTTTTGCAAGAATTTTTTTTTTTTGGGTAGAATTTCATGACATTGGTATAGGTGGTTTGAGATCTTTGTTCCTGAATTTTTCTATAGCTCGCAAATCCCAATTTTTGCCACTTCAAATGCTTAGTACGGGCTCATCTAGACACATAATTAGGTTCTATTTTTTTTTAAAGTGATTTTTTTTGTTTACTTTTCAGATCTGCAGTTAGATTATAGGTTCTGTGGATAGAAATACTACTTTTATAAATAGGCCCTAAAATGGCTATTGTAATTGCACTAAGTATAGAGTGCCCAAATCATACATTAGGGGGAGTTGATTGATTATTTCTATATTTTGGGGGGTGTATACATTCATTGATCTCATGGAGGAGGTTTTTTTTACATGTCAGTTTGGGATTAGACCTCCATTGACAAAAAGGAACTATAAAAAATCAAGTACTTTAGTCATTGACCGTCTAAGAAGTGAGCATAAGGAAGTATTTCCTTATTTATGCTCCAACAAATTGATCTCTGACACTAAATGATAGCCACCTATTAGGATACTCTAGGATATTATTATACTAAATATGAGTTATGATACTAAGCATGTCATTAATAAGCTCATTCACTCGTATAATATGTGGATGGCTCTTTGGGAAGCATATGGAGATCTATGAGTTCCTCCATTTCCTAAGGACATTATATCTTTAGTAGCTTCAATATTAGTTCCTCCAACTCTAGATGAGATCTCACTTCCTAATACTCTTGTTGATACTACTAGTCCAGTTCCAGCTACAAATACTTTAGATTCAATGCATCAAGACACTCCATGTCTTCCTACTTCAGCTTAATGGGATGACTTCCTTCCAAACATTACAAGTCTATTTTTGGAGTCACACATAGTAGATGTGGGAGATGTCATCAATGGTATTCATCTTCTCTATGACAAGGAAAATACTTCATCCATTACCATAGTGATAGATCTAATATAGTAGGGTACACTTTGTCTTCTAGCTCCAGCATTAGTGAATGACTTCTTAACTAAAATTTTAGGTTTGTTCATGGAGTCACACATAATAGATTTGGGAGACTTCATTGATGATATATAGCTTCTCTTTGATGAAGTAGATCCTTCTTTAGTTGTTGCGAGGGATCACTCTGACCCTCAAGTCCATTCTCTACATGACAGATTTCATAGGTTGATGTGATTGTGGATTCTTATGTACAACAGTTCCAAAAGGTCTCTTTATCATTTGAGGAGATAGATGGTTCTTCAGGACATGTTCTACATACTTCCTTCCTATATATGCACATGTTCTTTTCAATAGTATTGGAAGGAGCAACCATTAGCATTGACACAGGGATAGTTGAGGAGGTTTCAAAGACACCTTTCACCATTGGGATTCTTTCTACACATAGGTTGTACCTCTACCATTGTTTCTTCCAAAAGGGAGGAACATTACTCAACACTCATGGATCAGTTTCTACATTGGAGTAGCTCTCACTGATCAACACACTACATTTAGGGGGGGGGGGGGGACTACCTTGTCTCCTTCTTCTTCTCTTTTATGGGGGGATTTTTTCCTTGAATGGGGTTTTTTCCTTCTCCCATTTCTCTATTGTACATATCTCTCTTTTTGGGGGAGGGTTTTTCCCACACAGTTTTCCCTCTCTCCCCATTTGTAGAGAGATTGCATTGCATTGTGTATTCAGCATTGCATTATGCACATGGGTGCCTAACATGGCCTAGTAGCCTAGATCCATTATGCATTTCATCCTAGAATTTGTGATCTTAAGTGCATTCCCCTAAGTTTCACTTAAGGGGGTGTTGGTGTAAATAAGTATTTACTTAATAAACTTTACTTAAGTTTACTTTGTTTAATGCATTATTTTATTGTTTTGCATTATTTTATAATTTTTTAGGTGAGACACTTAGGAGTTTGTGTACTCTTATGAGTTTTCATGTTGACAACATTGGAGTAAGCAACTCTAATTTAGCACATAGTTTCTACAACACTAAAGTTTGCATCATTAACTGAGTTTTCATGTAGACAACATAGTTATTTGCACTCCTAATTTAGCACATGGTGTCTACAACATAATTTTGTGTGCTACACCATTGTAGGCTTATCCTCCCCTCGTCGCACTTACTCCTATGCTTAATGGATGATAACCTATATTTTGGGGACATGTGCTTGGTTGTATGACTTATCATGTTGTTGATTCCTATGCATTTTAGAAGCATTCCAAAGGCCTTTATATATAGAAACTCCTAGTGTACTTTTATCATATATTTAATGAATATTATATCATCATTCTAATCATACTCTCTTTGGTCTACTATTGTGCTTGTGTTTGAGTTCCTTGGTCTTGGGTGAACTTTTCCCTAAGGAAAATTCTTACAAGTACATTATCTAATACAATATTAGAAAATTATCCCAACATATCTATAACTCCTATAGGCACCTCCTCTACTTCTTCTTTACTATCTTTTGGAACTATAGCAAAACACATATGCTCATGCTTCATACCTTTGAGAAACTCTTTTCCATCAACAAAACATATTCTAGCAGCACTACATACATTTTCTTCTTTCTCCTTCAATGGCTTCAACTTATGTTTCACTTCATCCTTGGTCAAAGTGTAGGTATTTTCTCACCTGTCAAGTACAAAATGCCCATCAAACTACCATGGTCTACCCAGCAACATATGACATATGTTCATAGGTATGATATCACATAGTACCTCATCCTAGTAGCTTCCAATCTTGAACTTCATGGAGCACTAGTCATTGAACATGACCTTGTGGTCATCTTGCACCCAAGCAATATGGTATGTATGTGGGTGTTTATGTCTCTTTAGCTTCAAATTGGTGACCATCATTTTTGAGACTAGATTTTTAGTACTTCCACCATCAATGATCACATCACAATACTTATCTTCACATTTGCACCTTGTATGAAACAAGATCCTTCTTTAATCAGGTTCATTCTCACCACTTAGTAGGACTCTTCTGTTAACTAGGACTTCTCCTCTTTTAGCATCTTTAGAATGTGATGATCTAGCATCTTCATCAACATGTGCAACTCTGGCCTAACCTTTTTTTCTTTGATTAGTCCTTCCTTGAAATTGGGTACATTCAAATGCTCAATGCCCTTCTTCTCCATAATGAAAAAATTTCCCACAAAAGCCTCCTCTTCCAGATCCTTGCCCTCTACCTCTTCCTCTCTAATCTCTATTGTCCTAATCATTAAAATGATTAGAATTTATTCCTCTCTCATTCTAACTTCTACTTCTAGCCTCATCCTTATTCTTTTGATCATCATTACGACCTCCATAAGATCATCTACTAGATCTTCCACTGTGACCTCTTTCACTATTCTTGTTGTCAAACTTCTTGCTCAATTTCTCCTCAACTCTTAGGGAAAATTGGTATGTCTACTCAATATTTTTTATTCGAACTAGACTTAGCTCATCCTAAATTCTTGGCCTTAACCCATTAAGATAATGAGCAACTTTCTCCTTATCATCTTTTGCATGGCCAATTTTGATGAGCACTAGATAGAACTCTTTAGGATACTCTGAATAGATTTCTTCACTTGCTTCAACCCTTGCATTTTTTTCAACATATCAAGCTCATAATCCATGGGAATGAATTGTCACTTCAACATAGCTATCATCTGATCCCATCTAGTGATTTTTTCCTTTCCCTTTCTATTTCACTCCAACTAAACCTCCTCCCACCAGATCTTTGCATGTCCCTTTACTTTTTTTTTCTCAAACTTGACCCTATCAGGATCATCAATATCTTCATATTCAAAGTACTCCTCCAATTCATTGATCCAATCGATCATCTCCTCTAGGTTAAGATTTCTCAAAAATGTTGGAACCTCAAACTTAGGTCTTTTTCAAATCTTGGAGATAGCCCTAAAAATCCTTTCTTCCTCTGGGTTTAGAACTACCTCAACTTCAACATGTTCTTCTACTTTTTCCTCATCCTTGCTTTCATCTCTTGCAGGAAGATTTATTCCTCTACACATTTTTTTTCCAATTCTTGCATTTTTCTTTGGAGGGCTCTAAAACCTCAGGTGTAACACCTATAGCTCTTTTTCCATTCTCTCTTCATGGAGGAATTTTTGTACTTCCACTGAAATCCTAGTGTAAAATGCCTCACAATTGGTGATTTATCTACATGCTTAACCCAAACCATATTCCTGGTATGAACTACCTCATAATTGACAATCTGTCTACACACTCAAGAACTCTAGGTCTAATACCACTTGATGAATGGTGCTCCTCTTAATCCCATAAACTCATAATAGAAACAAAGTAACAAAAACAACTATGAGAATAAAATATGGGGATGAAACTACAAAGTTGTGTCACCTTTCAAGCTGACTTATTATAATGACTAAATTTGTACATTTCTATCCAAAGATCAAATTTGTTCAAACATATGGTCTAGATAAATTTATTCTATCTAAGTTATATATGGTCTCACACTTTTCCAATTGGAAATGTTTATTAAATGCATGTTTTATACTAGTTTGTATCCAATTACTAAAGAAATAAAATTATTTCAAAAAATTGACATTTCAATAACTCTTAATATTTTTATGATATTTTTTTTGTAACATATAAATACTATTTTATAGAGTTCAAAGTTGACAATATTCTCATATAGATTTTATAGTATTTTAAATATATATAGTATATTGTGATTAAAAAATTATATAAGTGCATATTTTAACACTTGAAAAGATGTTGATTTTGAGAAAGAAAAAAATATTAAATCATATTTTTAAAAAATTAAAATTATATGATATTCTAAAGGAGAGAGTCCTCTTTAAGAATGTATAGTTTTTCTTTTGGTTGGAATAGATTTATTTTTAAAAATGTAGTGGGAGATGAAAACTATCAATATCAGTTGAGTTGAAATTTGAATCATTATAAAAGAGAAAATATAGGTCTAAAGTTAATTTTTATTTTTGATTATTCTAGCTATATATATTATATATAACATAGTCTGAGCTCAAATAGAAATAAGTTTATTTCCATATAGTTTTGTGGTGGGAACTAAACCCCTAAATTTTAGCATTTTTTAGCAACTAAAAATCATTTATAAAAATTAGGAAAATATATCAATTCTTATTCCAAATAATTATTAAAAATTATAATCCTAAACTTCATTCATTTCTGCACATTTTATTAGTTTACTTCACTTTCAAATTCTAAATAATAATATCAGTTTTATGTCATTGAAGGTGAACAGTTATACTTTTGTTAACCTTTTCCTTTACAAAAGGGTGACACAGGTTTGTGCTTTTACCCATGGACTTCTTATTTGTGCTACAAATGTGGAATTACATAATTCATAAGTACAATATGTTAACCCACATAGGCACCTTCATTACAATAAATTGCGACAAGCTACCCATTATCAACTAGAACTGTCCTAAACAATGTTTGAGCCTTTCTTAAATAGGCAATTTTATGTTGCCCAAGAAAGTTCTAGACAATGAAACTTAATATCTAGGGCCAACAGACCCTAACAATACATATGAGTTGGCCAAATACATCTTTGACAATTATTTTATATATTTCAGGTCACCCAATTTTGAAAGGCCATAACTTACGAACTGTTGCTCCGATTGGCTATTATAGCCACTTTTCAAAAATGCCAGCTCTTGATCTATAGACTTGTAACCATGCAAGAACCCTTCTATCAAGTTTTTGGACCTCATCTAGGCAATCTAAGGCCTCCAATGGTGAGCCTAAAGATTTTTTTGAAAACTTTTCCACCAAAAATCCATAATAACTTCTTCAATACTTATGCTTGAGCAATGAGATTTTTATGGTAGGCTTAGAACTCTAGAATTAAGCTTCTTATAGAAAATTAGAATGTTCTGAGCTCATATGACAAACTTACTAAAAATAGAAAGTTCCCATAAATAGTAACCATCATGTCTACTAGTCCTTATTAAAATAGAAAAGACTGAAATAAAAAATATTTTTGGGTGATGCAAGATTGCTCTTACACCTAGGACACTCCTGCATCAAAGAGATGAAGAGATATAATGGTAGTAGACTAAAGAAGTTGACAAATGACACCAATAATGAGGTGGAAGTTCAAGATTCATTCTAGGCAATAGAATCACCAACCAAGTTCACTATCAATAAACTACATGTCTAGAAGGTGACTCGCAAATAATAGTCAATACATTGATTAATAGAAAAATGAAAGAGTGGAAACTCAAAAGGATAGTAATGATTATTCAAAAAAGAAAAAGGAACATGGTCCATGTTTATAGGGAATGAAACATGGTGGCAGATGTTTTATCCAAGTTGATGGTGACTAAACTACTATAGGACCCATGACATAGGCAAAAGAGATATCAAATATGGCTAGTATGAAGGATTGATGAGATAGAAAAGGATGGTGGAAAATACAATGGATGAACATCACCTCAATTGGTCTATAGGAAGATAATAGAAAGGTTTTTAAGGCACATTTATGAAAGAATGAATGTTGTCTAGACTATTTCAAGGTTTAGTAGAATATGATGTCATAAAATGATGAAGGTACAACTCAAAAAACCTTTAGAAAGGATCCAAAGGTGGCTTTTCTCCATTAAATTGAATAAAGCTAGAAAAGACTAGTGCCAAGTGTCATCATGGAAAAAAAATTCTACATGAAAGCCTCTAAGATAAAATGACCTTTTTTCGGAAAGGTCACAATGGAGAGGCTGAAAAACATCTTTACCATAGATGATCCATTCTTCTTGACCATGGTATGTGACTTTTGGCATTAATTATTTTCTATCAAAGTATTTATACAGTACAAACACAAATGTGGAAACAATGTTTTGTGCACGGGGTTGGAGTTTAGAAACACGGAGTAGACTCAAAGCATAGTGAAGCAATGAGTAAAATCATAATGACACAAGGACTTAGATGATTTGTTCAATCTTGCATATATTAGTTGTGTCTTTATTATGGATATGGGTGATTGGGTGCACTTTTTGGGAAATCCAAAATTTTCCCATCATTTCATCCTTTGGAGAGAGGGTGATAACATAGAAGATAAGATAGCCATAGAGAGAAGAATGTGAATTTTTTTGTCCAATTACACAAAAGATTGGGGATTGATACTATAATATGGTCTATTGATATAAAAATTCAACAAGGTTTTTCTCAATTTTATATTGGTATACTATCGGTGCTTGTGAGATGAAGGTAACAATGGAAAACTTGAAAAAGAGGAGGGAACAAGAAGAAATGGGTGAATGTTTGCATGGTCAAAGAGGTAGAGGTTGAGCAAGCAAAAGGGAAGGGCTTGAGGATGGGTAGAAAATAAAGGAGGTAGTTGAGGTTGAGGACAAGATAGAGGAACCCTGGGAGACAACAAAATAAAATGTGAAGCATCAATACAAAGTGAACCCAAGGCCAAGTGCCCTATGTATTATGCATAACTAAATGGTGCCTTATAGGTGGACAATGTCAAGCATTTTCATATCTTTTTGCCTATGTATGGTGGTCATGATGTAGCCCAAATTTTTTTTTTTTTTGACGTATTTGGATAAATACTAGTCTTGTATGTGTATAATTATGTTTTTTCTAAATTTTGTTCAATATTCTCAGATACTTTGTGTACATTGAATGAAAAATGACAAATCCAATAAAATATTGAATAGCACATGGTGAAAAATAGTGTAAAGTATGGTATTTTAAAGAAGATTATGTAAAATTATACATGCATATAATTATGTGGTCAATGGAAATTGATAGGGTAAACATGAAAGATTATGGTTTTGCACAAATATAGTAGCTTAGTGGGGAACAATGATAGATAACAATGTATGTTTTTGGAAACTTACTATAGGTATAGATCTTGATATGCAGACATGTAATATTTTTTATTCAAACCAATATATATATAAATTACTGACCAAAAAAATCATGTTGATAATTCTAACAAAATACGTAGAAATGTGTGTGTGTGTGTGTGTGTACATATGTATATATATGTATATGTAGATATGTATATATGTATATATGTAGATATATATGTGTGTGTGTGTGTGTGTGTTTGTGTGTGTATTATCAATAATTGCAAAGTATTGAAAATTATCAAAATATTAAAAGAACCTATTTAAAAAACCATGTTGAAAGTCTATTTATTTTGTTTAGATATCCCTTTTTAAGATTGAAAGTTTTATATAAAATTTTCAAGGTTTTTTCTTGTATAAATAATTTTTTTAATAAGTTATATTGTTAAGAAATTTTAGAAATTATAAATTGTGATGTAGTATGTGTACAAGAAATCGTGTGCCATCAAAAAGAAAAGACAAAGGAAATAAACAAAAAAGGAGAAAAGAAATTAAAAGAAAAAAAGAGGAGAAAAAAAGTAAAATTTAATTAAAAATTTAAAAAACAATTACATGTGAAGCTTACTTAGGTTTAGTTTGGAAAAGTTAGTTATCTTAAAGTTACTTTTTATAACTTATCATTTAATAAAGTGCATATATTTGCATTAGGGGAATTTTAGAAGATTAACGTTCCATATTTAATACTTTTATTTAGACATGTAATTAAATAACCTATGTAGTTAATATTTGTAGCAGGGTAGGTATATCTACACTCTTTGGAAAATTTATTTCATATTAGTTTTGATTGTAATCTCTTGGATGGTAAGTGTCTATATAAGGAAGACATGCAAACAATTGTAAGGAGCTCTCTTTTCTTTTGTAATGATTCTAAGTGCTTGTAACAATCTCATCTTCAAGGTGTTGTAATGATCTTTTTTTTTGTAATTTGTAAAGATCTCATTTTGTTATAATAAATTTTAATTATTTCATCTGGTAAGAGGTTTTAAGGATATCATCTTGTAATATTTTATAAGTATCTCATCCTTAAGAATTTTAGAGTATTGTAAGCATGCTTTAACCTTTGGAAGCAATTTTTTTTTAGCATTGTGGTTTTATGCTTTGTGATTAATTGATGGTCTCTCCTTGTCTCTATATTGTTATGTTCTTGCATATGAGATTGTAAGGGTGGTGTGGCCCTTCATCAAGTGGTACTAGAGAATGTGTTAAGTATGTAAGTGGAGTACCTTTATCAAGTAGAAACTACTAATTATAATATTAACAAATTAATTTAATTAAATTCAAATTTGTATAAATTATTTAATATTGTTTGATTTCCTATAGTCACCAAATAATGAAACATGCTTCAAAATTATTTTTGAGGAGGAGAGGATTCTAAAAGATGTTATCCTTAGTTGTATGGAGTTCTTCAAGAGTAGGCTTAGACCTTGGCCTCTCCTTGGTGTTCACATTAGGAATGGTCACCTACTCTTTAAACATTTGGAAACCATAAGGAATAGAGTTAGTTGACCTTACCAAGGGCTTTTTGTGTTCAACTATCTATACTTCTTTCAGCTTCCTTCTTTCACTTTCTTATAAGAAAGAATCCTTGACATATGATCATCTTCTATGTTAATTTTTTCTCAAGTTGCATAGGAGATTATCTCTTTATACTAGTCAAAAAGCTCATGAAGCACCTTGTTATTTGTGGTGTGAATTCTTCAAGAGTAGGAATGAGCTTCAATCTTGCTTGCTTCAACCTTAGCTCCTCTCTCTACATGTCTTTCAGCTTGTAGAATATGGAGCACACACATTTTCATAGGGATGCAGAAACATGATCATCTTCAATGATAATATTCTTTTTGATGGTATGGGAGATGCTTTCTTTATATAGAAATACAAGCTCTTATAGAAACTTTTTAGTAATCTCATTAAGTTCTTGGAGAGTGTGTTTAGGCCTTGGCCTTCTCCCAATCTTTGAATTTGGCATCCAACCAATGAGTTAGACTGGACCTTCTTAGACCAAAGGGAACATCTCCTTCATACAAAGTTTCTAGTCTTTGTCCTAGGGAAGACACCTTTAGATTTCTAAGAATGAGAAACAAAGCACTGGTCTTAGATTTAAATCCCTAGTAGAGTTACCAAAAATTGTTGGTTAATAGTTTGTCCCTCTTGCTAACTTGGCTTTATCTTGACTCTAGATGCCCAAGATGTGAGGAAACAAAAGAATGTCACCAATCAATGGGTCAGTGTATGTGTTATATCACTGCCCTCTAAATTATAAGGTATAACTCCCTTATATGCAAGATATGTAATGAATTGTTTTTTTAATAGATCATTGGGATGGGGGTATGCTCTTAACCTGAGAGTAGAAGAGGATAAACTAGGATGCTCATAACTACAAACACCCTAGGCATAAATATATTTGGGCAGCCTATAATACCCAGTGGAATGGATATCACAAGCTACCTTAAAGCTCTTTTGATACTATTCCTAATCTAATCTAAATGTAGATTAGTCCTACTGAAATGCAATTTACAGAGAGAGCAAACATGCACATAATAGATGAAATGGAATCCACCATGACTGATAACCCTCCACTAAAATGGAATCTACTAAAATAACCTTAGCTTCAAATACATCTATCCTATGATCCCATAGAGACTACTTTACTATGTATGGTTAACTCAGCTAGAGGAGACAACAAATAGAACATTAGCAATGCTGATCCTAAATGGAATTAACACCACACGAAACCTATTGTAGATATCAATCAAATCCTCCATTTCATACAACCTCTCGATTCTCACTCAATATCTGGAAATAAAGGTGGAGAAGTTGCATTAAATTGTTGATCCTTTCTATTACCCTAGAAAATTACATATATAGGCCCCCTCTTAGGGTTCTTTTCCAGTTATAGATTCATCAGTTCTATTAATAGAGCACATGAAATTCAATACATAAAATAAAGAAAGTAGAAATGATTAGAAATCCTCAAAATGGTTCATATTCTTCTCTGATCTATTGGAATCAAATTCATATAATTTGAATCTCAATGATTAGAGTAGATATAAATCTCCACCACCAATCTCCTATCAATGATCATGATCAAAACCTAATAATCCTCTTTATTTCTCCCTTGTTGCTTCTTTGCAACTTTCTTTCATTTAATATCTTTACTCAATACGATGATGTGATCCAACAATTATTATTTCATTTTGAAACCTGAAATGTTTTGAATTCTTTTTATCCTATGACTTTTTGATTACTCTTATTTGCCACTTCACAACTTGACATGTCTCCATTTTACTAACCATGTTGACTTAGTGACAATTGCACACTAACATAACGGTGCATTCACAACTTGAAACAAATTCAATGTATTTTAACATGTGACCTTGCGATGATCATTTGAGGTTGAATGTTATCACTTTCATAGGGCCATAACTTAAAATGTATTGAATACTTCCTATTTGGAGACCTTGCGAAAACTGTACACCTTAACTTTTATTGTCTTTCACACTTTTTCTGAAATTTATCCCTTAACATTTTCTCAGAATGTGATCACATGACAAGATATAACTCCATTGTTTTTCTCTATGGCTACGTTAACTCTAGGTTACCTCTAACCACCTATGACCATGTGAATGATTAGATCCTTAACTATTGTGGTTAACTCTTTATCATTTTATTGAAAGAACTAAATGCTACTTCCTTTGATAACTTCACTCATTCAATCATTGACTTTAGTCTAACCTTGTTCATACTATCACAACCTTCACCTCGAGTTAAATTTATTCACTTGTGACCATGTGATTGTTCAATATTTGAATGCCTTGGGTTACTTTTTGTATCTTTTCCACTTTAAGTCAAAGTTAACTTTAATTACTTTTGACCATGCGAACAATGGTTTTCCCTGCTTTGCCATGTTAACTCTAGGTTACCTTTAATCCCTTGTGAACATGTGATAACCATTGATCTATTAAGATCTGAAAGCTAGGAGGATACATCTCTAAGGACCTTTATAATTCCATCCTAAAATGGCAACTGTCAATCTAGTCTTCATCTAGCAATTTGAATTTAATGCCTCAGCCATTTGACTTGTCAACTTTGCAATGCAGATGCATAGATTAAATATAAGCCATCGATTGGATTTCAAAGAGAGTCATACCACCTTTGACCTAGTTTGTTCTTCATTTTTGGGGATTCATCTACTTTCCTGCAATCAATTCAACTTCTCTAATTTTCATGATGTTCCTATGATTTGCACCTTGGACCTAAGCTTTGATCCAAATGTTTTTAGTTAGCATCTATTATGAATGTAATGTAATCTTCTTTAAGATGTATCATGCCTTTAATGAAATACTTGATCATAGAGTTAGGGTTTCTAAACAACTTTCTTCTCATCGAGAAAATGCATAAACTTACCCTTCCTTTCCTAATCACCTAATATGAACCAATGCATTAGATTACTTTTCAATGCCCATCTAGGTGTACAAAAAGGAATAGATGAGAAGAGAAGTTCCTTGAAAGCAATCTAGACATAGACATGGCATCACATTGACTCAATCCTAATCCTATAACTTTGAAAAATGTAGGGGACTAAAATCATGACAACACTATATAAGAAAGGAAAGCGAGCAATTGCAAGGAGCTCTGTCTTCTTCAAAAAGTTGTAATGATTCTAAGAGCTTGTAAGAATCTCATCTTCAATGTGTTGTAATGATCTTTTTTTCCAAAATTTGTAAGGATTTCATTCTATAAGAAATTTTATTTATTTCATCTTGTAAGAGGTTTTAAGGATATCATCTTGTAATATTTTATAAGTATTTTGTCCTTAAGAATTTTAGAATATTGTAAGCATCCATCAACGTTTGGAAGCAATTGGAAGAAATTATTTTTTAGCATTGTGGTTTTATGCTTTGTGAATTATTTATGTTCTCTCCTTGTCTCTATGATGTAGGAGCATCCTGGGTGCAAGAGCAATCTCGCATCACCCAAAAATATTTTCTTTTTAGTCTTTCCTATTTTAATAAGGACTAATAGATAGGGTGGTTACTATTTAAGGGAACTTGCTATTTTTAGTAAGTTTGTCATACAAGCTCAAAATGTTCTCATTTTCTACATAAAGGTTCATTTTAGAGTTATAAGCCTAACATAAAAATCTCATTGCTCCAACTTAAGTATCAGAAAAGTTATTACAGATTTTTGGTGAAAATATTTGTAGAAAAATCTTCAAGCTCACAGTTAGAGGCCTTAGATTGCCTAGATGAGATCTAAAAATGCAATGGAAGGGCACTTGCGCACTATTAAGCCTATAGATCAATAGTTGGTGTTTCTAAAAAGTGGTTATAATAGCCAATTAGAACAATGATTCATGAGTTATGGCCTTTCAAAGTTGGACTACCCAAAATATCTAAAATAATCGTCAAAGATGTGTTTGGCCGACTCTATATGTATTGTTAAAGGTCTATCATATTAGAGTAAATAATTAATTTAATAATTATTTATTATATTTACTTAAGCTTACTTAGGTAAATGCATTTATTTATTAGTTGTAGTCTAGGAGTTTGTTATAATTTGTTGACAATACGGGAGTTTGTTCTCTCCTAAGTCATGCTTATCCTCTCACATTGTTCGAGGACTTTCCACCTTATGTGGATGTATGCTTAGTTGTCACACTTATCTCCTAGCATCTTCTAGCTTGTTCTAGAAGATTCTTGGAGCTCTTTATAAGCAGGCCCCCTCATTGTATTTTCATCATATCATCACTTCTTGCATATTGTAAATACATTTTCATTATGTTTCAATATCTTGTGGTCTCTCATGTCCATTTAGGGTTTTTCCCTTGCTCCATGCTCTTCCTCTCCTTAGCTTCTCTTTGTTAGGTTTTCGCATGTAGGTGATCTTAGGCATCATTGGAGTTGGCTTTCATCAAGTCCAACATGGTATCAGAGCCTTCTTGCTGCAGCTTCGTTGAAGAATTTTTGAAGCCGTGATTTGGAGTCACAAACCCTAGTTTGTTTGTGCATTTTTCTTCAAATTAGGGGATCAAAAAATTTTGGGAGTGCATTGGGGCCAAATGGACATTGCCATTGGATTCAAAAGGCCGTTTGCAATTAGGATTCATATAAAACTTGTCAAATTTGGAGACAGAGCTCCGGGAGGCAAAAACTTTTTGCCTACAAGCCCTTTCGTACAATCATACGGACAATCTTGGCGATTTAAAATATATATATTTATTTTTTATTTATTTTTTTCAATAGGGCCACCAAGTGGCCACTATTGCGCCACCCTGTGACTGTCGCCACGCAGGTCGCTAGCAGTGCCGCCGCAGAGCCGCTGCCCGCAGACCACCCTGATGCCACCCTCTTGTGTCGCTCCGCTGACAAAGCCTCTACTGCGGCCACCTCCACCTCTGCACTCTACTCAGCCTGTCGCTGCCCTGCTTCATTAGCATTTCTCTACTGCGTCAGTGCCTCATCACCCACAGCCTGCACGTGACACGTGGCAGGTGTGCCACGTGGCACATTGCCATGTGGACCCTGCCACGTCAGCTTTTTTGCCATGTGGCATTTTTTTTGTTGCAACGGTTGATGTGGATGTCAAATTTTCTACAGTGAAATGCTAATATTAGCATGACATCAGCACTTGCATTATCAGACCTTGCATGCACCTCTTCAAGTTCTATTTTGGACCTACCTTTGGTTTTTTGCCATAACTTCAGTATACGGAGGCATTTTTTCGATCTGAAAGAAGCACCAAAAAGTTGATTTCGAGACAGAGACATTGGTGTAGGTATTTTTAAGTTTTGATGCTTTTTTTTGCCCATTTTTTTAGTTGAATTCTGAAGTCTTATTTTTGACTCCAGCATGCATATTTTTTACGTCCCATGCCCATTTTTTGAAAACTTTATATTTTTGGAGAGCTAGTTCTGTCACCTTTTCAGAAATGTGGTCCTTTTTTTCATTTTTTGGCCCATGCTTTTTCTATCATATTTTTGACATTTTTGCTATATGGTGGATATTTTGAGTGTTTTAGGCCTCAGGATCATTTTTCTGGCATCATGGTTTCTCTTGTTTTAGGCTGTACTTTGTTTTATTGTAGCTTGTTTTCCATTTTGATCATTGTAGCTATCATTTTGAAGCACTTTTTTGTATCACACTGAGATAAAGTGTCACTTTTGCATTTTGGGGATCATGAACATTGTTTTGAGTCAGTTGTACATGCACTATTTTTATAAAGCACCATGGGCGGGATAATTGTTTGTTGTTTTAGGCATTCTCCCTTTGTCAAGTGAATGTCCCTTCCATGACATTAGCCCCATGTAGAGTCAGTTTGATTGTGTCTTTATAGGTGTCTATACCTCTTTTCCTCTCTCATCATTCTTGGTTTGTCTGCAGGAGACTTTGGCCCACCTTATCAGTTGCCTATCATCTCACCCCATTTGCATTAAGGGGGGGTTATGTTGTTTTTCTAATGCATCTTTGTTTTGATGGTTTGATAGTGTGAACTATGTATTCAGTGGTTGATCCTATGTACAAGGTAATTGCAGTGGCTAGCTACCTATGCATTTTGGTGAGATGGATCATCTACAATATAGACACGCTCGGTTCGTGCCATCTTCTTCCATGGAGGTTCTTCAGATCAACAGTTTGCTAGATTTGCAACTTCTTCATGCTTCAGTGATGCTTCTTCATGATCACTCATTGTTCTTATTTTAGGGGACATTCCCCTAGTTGGAGGCTTCTTCAGTTCTTCACTAGGTTCTTACCTCTTTTTGGGGGAGGGTTTTTCCCACGTGGTTTTCTCTCTTTCTCCGTTTTATAGAGGTTGCATTTAGTTGCATTGTTCATGAGTACCTAACATGGCCTTGTTGTCGGGACCCATTCTACATTTCATCTTTGTTTTGTGAGCTTAAGGAATTTCCCTAAGTTGCACTTAAGGGGGGGTGTTAGAGTAAATAATTAATTTACTAATTATTTATTCTATTTACTTAAGCTTAGTTAAGTAAATGCATTTATTTATTAGTTGTAGTCTAGGAGTTTGTTATAAGTTGTTGACAATACGAGAGTTTGTTCTCTCATAAGTCATACTTATCCTCTCATATTGTTCGAGGACTTTCCACCTTATGTGGATGTATGCTTAGTTGTCACACTTATCTCCTAGCATCTTCTAGCTTGTTCTAGAAGATTCCTAGAGCTCTTTATAAGCAGGCTCCCTCATTGTATTTTCATCATATCATCACTTCTTGCATATTGTAAATACATTTTCATTTTGTTTCAATATCTTGTGGTCTCTCATGTCTGTTTAGGGTTTTTCCCTTGCTCCATGCTTTTCCTCTCCTTGGCTTGTCTTTGGTAGGTTTTCGCATGCAGGTGATCTTGGGCATCTTCGGAGTTGACTTTCATCAACTCCAACATATTGGCCTTAGATATTAAGTTTCAATGTCCCTCCTGGATGACATAAAGTTTCCTATTTAAGAAAGGCCTAAACATTTTTTTAGGACAACTATGGGTGATAGTTCATAGCTTGGCTTACAAATTATTGTAATGAAGGTACCTATGTGAGTTAGCATATTGTACTTGTAAATTTTGTAATTTTGTATTTGTGATGCAAATAAGAAGTCCATATTTTGTTCTCACATTTGCTGTTGTTTCTTTATTTATATTGTGAGTTTATGGTTTTAAAGGGGAGCACCCTTTATTAAGTGATATCAAAGCTAGAGTTCTTGAGTGTGTGGACAAATTGATGGCTATGAGGTAGTTTGTACCAGGATCGTGGTTTGGGCTAAGCATGTAGAAAGATTTCCAATTGTGAGGCAATTTACACTAGAGTTTTAGCAAAAGTGTGAAAATGCCTCCATGAAGAGAGCATGGTAGAAGAGTTGTAGGTGTTACACCAAATAGTTTTCAAGCCCTCCAAAGACAAATGTAAGCATTAGAAGAACAAATGCATAGAGGAATAAATCTTCTAGTAAGAGATGAAAGCGAGGATGATGAAAAAGTAGAGGAAAATGTCATAGTAGAGGTAGTTCAAAACCCAAAGGAAGAATGGCTTTTCAGGGTCATCTCCAAGATTGGAAAAAGACCTAAGTTTGAGGTTCCCACATTTTCAAGAAATCTTAACCTAAAGAAGCTAATCGACTAGATCAATGAATTGGAGGAGTACTTTGAGTATGACAATATTAAGGGCCTCGATAGGGTCAAGTTTGCAAAGGTAAAACTAAAGGGACATGAGAAGATCTGGTGGCAAGAGGTTTAGTTGGAGTGAAATAGAAAGGGAAAGGAAAAATTCACCAAATTAGAATGGATGGTAGCTAAATTGAAGTGACAATTCATTCCCATGGATTATGAGCTTCATCTGTTGAGGAAAATGCAAGGGTTAAAGCAAGTGGGAAAATCTGTTCAAGAGTATACTAAAGAGTTCTACCGAGTTCTCATTAGAACTAGCCATGCAGAAGCCAATAAGGAGAAAGTCACTCGTTATCTTTATGGGTTAAGGCCAAGCATTCAAGATGAAATGAGTATGGTTCGAATGAATAGTGTTGAGGAGGCATACCAATTTCCCCTAAAATTTGATGACAAATTGAGCAAGAAGTTTGACAACAAGAATAGCGAAAGAGGTCACAATGGAAGATCTAGTGGATGATCTTATGGAGGTCATGATAATGATGAGAAGAACAAGGATGAGCCTAGAAGTAACAAACAAAACCAAAGTGGAAACAATTCTAATCTTTTCCATGATTAGAACAATAGAGATTAGAAAGGAAGAGGCAGAGGACAAGGATCTGGGTGAGGAGGCTTCCATAGGAAATGTTTTCATTATGGAGAAGAAGGGTATATAGAATTTGAATGTACCCAGTGGCAAGGATAGATCAAAGAATAGAAGGCTAGGCCAGAGTTGCACATGTTGATGAAGATGTCAGATCCTCACATTCTAAAGATGTTGAAAGAGGAGAAGTCCTAATTAATAGAAGAGTCCTGCTAAGTGGTGAGAATGCACCTAATCAAAGAAGGAGCTTGTTTCACACAAGGTGTAGATGTGAAGATAAGTATTCTAATGTGATCATTAATGGTAGAAGTACTAAAAATCTATTGTTAGAAATGATGCTCACCAAGTTGAAGCTTAAGAGATAGAAACACCCATGTCCATACCATATTGCTTGGGTGCAAGATGACCACAAGGTCATGGTCAATGAGCAATGCTCAGTGAAGTTCAAGATTGGAAGCTAATAGGATGAGGTACAATGTGATATCATACCTATGGACATATGTCAAATGTTGCTAGGTAGGCCATGGCAATTTAATAGGCATGATGTGCATGATGGGTGAGCAAATACCTACACTCTAACCAAGGATGGAGTGAAACATAAGTTGAAAGTCATTAAAGGAGAATGAAGAAAAGGTATATAGTGCTACCAGAATATTTTATGTTTATGGAAAGGAGTTTCTCAAAGGTATGAAGCATGAACATATGTGTTTTTCTATAATTCCAAAAGATAGTAAAGAAGAAGTAGAGGAGGTACCTATAGAAGTTGCAGATATGTTGGGAGAGTTTTCTAATATTGTATTAGATAATGTACCTAATGGATTGCCCCCAATGAGGAAGATCAATAACCAAATGGATTTGGTTCCATGAGCCAGTTTACCAAATATGGCAGTGCACATAATGACACTAGCAGAAAGTAAAGAGTTGAAAAAACAAGTTCATGAGTTATTGCAGAAGGGGTTGATTTGAGAGAGTTTAAGTCCATGTGTTGTACTAGCCATATTAGCACCAAAGAAGAATGGAGAATGGAGGATGTGCATAGATTATTACACTATCAACAAGACCACAATCAAGTATAGCTTTCCATTGCCAAGGATGGATGATATTATGGATTGCTTGAGAGGGTCTAACTATTTCACAAAGATAGATCTAAAGAGTGGATATCATCAGATTCACATCAAAGAAGGTGATAAGTGGAAGACTACTTTCAAGACAAAAGTAGGACTATACAAATGGTTAGTCATGCCTTTTAAGCTAACCAATGCATGCCAAGCACTTTCATGAGGCTCATGAATGAGGTACTAAAAGATTTTCTAGGTAATTTTTTTATTGTTTACCTAGATGATATTTTTATCTTTATTAAGACATTGGAGGAGCATTTGATCCATATTCACAAGGTGTTTGATGAATTGAGGGAAGAAAGGTTGTTGATAAACCTAAAAAAGTACAGTTTTGTAAAGAAGGAGTTCGTGTACCTAGGATTTGTATTCTAAGTAGGAGGACTAAAAATGGACCCAGAGAAAGTGAAGGTTGTCCTTGAATGGTCTACTCCAAGGAGTACAACAGAGGTAAGATCTTTTCATGGACTAGCTAGTTTTTACAAAAAGTTCATAAGAGGTTTTAGCAGTATTTGTGGACCTTTGATTGAAACAATAAGAGAGGATAGGAAATAATTTAAGTGGACTTTAGGAGTAGATAAGAGTTTCAATCTATTAAAATAGAAAGTTATTAAGTAGCCTATTTTAGCACTTTGTAATTTTAACAAGGTGTTTCAAGTAAACTGTGATGTTAGTGGTACTACAATAGGAGCTATTATGAGCCAAGAAGGTAGAGTTGTTGCTTATTTAGTGAGAAGTTGAATGATGCAAAAAGAAAATATAATGTTTAAGATCAGAAATTTTATGCTATAGTGCAAGCATTGAAGAAGTGGAGACATTGTCTTCTTCCTAAGGAGTTTGTTTTGTATACTAATCATCAAGATTTGCAATATTTAAATAGTCAAGGAAAATTGAACCAAAGGCATTTGAAGTGGATTGAGTTTTTGCAGAGTTATACATTTTTTTTGAAACACAGGAGTGGGAAGTCTAATAGTGTTGTAGATACTCTTAGTAAACGACAACTTTTACTAATAGAAATGTAGATAGAGGTGGTTGGGTTCAAGGAAATTAGTACTTTGTATCCAAATGATCCTAATTTTGGTAAAGCATGGAAGGCTTGTATAGAACCTGTTACACTTGAAAGGATAAAGTGGTTGGATTTTATGATCCAAGATAGTATGTTGTTCAAAGGAAGCCAGTTGTGCATTTCAAGAATTTCAATGAGAGAGAATCTCATTAAGGAGAAGCATAGTAGAGGATTGGTTGGACATGTTGGTAGAGATAAGGCCATTTCTTTGGTTGCTGAAAATTATTACCAGAAATAGTTGTAGCAAGATGTGAAGAAGTTTATACAAAGTTGCAGATTATGTCAGATGGTGAAAGGAGTAAAGCAGAATACAAGGTTGTATTACCTATACCAAACAAGTCGTAGGAGGATGTTAGTATAGATTTTGTTCTTGGATTACTGAGGACTCAACGTGGGCATGATGTTATTTTTGTGGTGGTTGATAGGTTTGCAAAGGTGGCACATTTTACTCCTTGCAAGAAGACTAGTGATGTTGTTCATGTAGCAAAATTGTTTTTTAGATAAGTAATGAGACTACATGGTCTACCAAAGAGTATAGTTTCAGATTAAGATACCAAATTTGTTAGGTATTTATGGCGTACATTATGGAATGAATTGAAGACAAAGTTGAAGTTTAGTTCATCACATCATCCACAAACAGATGGACAAACAGAAGTTGTGAATCACATTTTGGGAAACTTGTTGAGATGTTTGGTTGGAGACAAGTGAAAAGGATGGATCTGATTTTACCATAGGTAGAATTTTCATACAATAATTTATTGATAAAGAGTATCAATAAATCACCATTCCAAATCATATATGGGAGTAGTCCCAAAAAAGCTTCTGAATTGAGGCAGTTGGATAAAGGAGAGATAAGTAGTGCTAAAGTAAAATAATTTGATGAACATTTGAAGAACATACATGAGGAGGTGAAGAAGCACATCATAAAGATGAATACATAGTATAAGGATAAGGCAGATGTGAAAAGGAGGTATAAGGAATTTCAAATTAGAGATAAAATCATGGTTCATTTGAGAAAAGAGCATTTTCTAGCAGAGACATATAATAAATTGAAGATGAAGAAGTTTGGACTACGCAAGATAGTGAAAATCCATGATTCTAGAAATGCTTATGAAATGGAGTTACTTGTTAAATTGAATATTTCACCAATATTTAATATTTCAATTTTGATAGAGTATTATGAAGGAGGAGATGGAGATGAAGTTGTAGAAGTGTAGTGGAGTATTCCAGCAACTAGTTTAGTAACAAAGGAGATTGAGGAGATACTAGACAGCCATGTTGGAAAAAGTACAAGGAACAAAACTTATGAGGAATATTTGGTCAAATAGAAAGGGAGGCCAGTAAAGGATTCATCATGGCTAGCAAGGGAGGAGGTTAATCATCTTGGTTTTCCTTTGAACACCCAAGATGTGACAGAGTCACTTCTCAAATTATCCTGGGTGTTTGATGCAGGAGCATCCTAGGTGTAAAAGCAATCTTGCATCTCCCAAAAATATTTTCTTTCTAGTCTTTTCTATTTTAATAAGGACTAGTAGACAAGGTGGTTACTATTTATGGGAACTTGTTATTTTTAGTAAGTTTGTCACACAAGCTCAGAATGTTCTCATTTTCTACATGAAGGTTAATTTTAGAGCTATAAGCTCTAGCTCAAGTATTGGAGAAGTTATTGCAGATTTTTAGTGGAAATATTTGCAGAACAATCTTTAGGCTCACTATTGGATGTCTTAGAGTTCTTGAATGAGGTCTGAAAACTCAATGAAAGGATTCTTGCATGGTTCTAAGCTTGTAGATTAGGAGCTAATGTTTCTGAAAAGTGGTTATAATAGCCAATCAAAGCAACGATTCATGAGTTATGGACTTTCAAAGTTGGGCTACCTGAAATATGTAAAATAATTGTCTAGATGTGTTTGGTCGACTCTATATGTATTGTTAGGGTTTGTTAGTCCTAGCTATTAAGTTTCAATGTCTAGAACATCTCAAGCAGCATAAAATTGTCTATTTAAGAAAGACCCAAACATTGTCTAGGATAGCTCTAGGTGATAGTTCGCAACTTGTCTTGCAAATTATTGTAATGAAGGTGCTCATATGGGTTAGCATATTGTACTTGTGAATTCTATAATTCTACATTTGTGGCACAAATAATAAGTCCATTTTTTTTTCACATTTGTTGTTCTTTCTTTATTTCTGTTATGAGTTTATGGTTTTAAAGAGGAGCACCATTCATCACTCTATATTGTTATATTTTTGCATATGAGATTGTAAGGGTTGTGTGGCCCTCCATCAAGTGGTACTAGAGAATTTGTTAAGTATGTAAGTGGAGTAGCCTTTATCAAGTAGAAACTGCTAATTATAATATTAACAAATTAATTAAATTAAATTCTAATTGCATAAATTATTTAATGTTATTTGAATTCCTAAAGTCACCAAATAACCTCCCTACTATTCGCCCCTTACCCCTTACCTTAAAATAGTAGGGTAGGGAAAGGGCCTTGTTCATGCATACAATAACTCTCTCTAGTTGTTCCAGTAGATGCCAGTCATTGAAGTGATGGCAAAACTATGCCACCCTGCATGCAGGGGGTTGCAGGGTGGGAGGCTCCTATAGTGGGCATGTAGGGTGGGAACTCTACATGCATAGGACAAAACACTTCAAAAATATATTTGAGGAGAAGGAGAGAATTAGAAAAGAAATAATGCAAATAAATGAAATGTTGATAGAGAAATGAGCGTGTAGGGATGACTTTGGAATCAATAAAATTTTGAAACAAAGGAACTATAAGAGATATTAACAATAAAAGAGTGTCAATAAATGAAAAAAATTAGACCTAGCTAGAAGAGGGGGATAAAAACACCAAATATTTATATACAACATCAATAGAAAATAGAAGCAATAATAGAATACTAGAAAAGGAAACATTTTTTTAAATCTAGATTTAATCAAAGGGAAGACAACAATAGAGAAGACAAATAAATCATCTTAATAAGTATCTTAGTAGTCATTTCCTAGAAACACAAGGATCTATTTTTAGAAACTACGTATAGAAGAATATAAAGTGGCAACCTTTCATTTCATCCTAGATAAATCTCCTAGGGGTAAGTGCACAAATATGGGGGACCAAAAAAGGGGGTATAAGATTCTACTTTTTTTTTTAAATCAGAAAAATCTAACCTCCAATGAGGAACTGAAGATAGTTAAGATCATTTTTTTAAATAGGAAAAGAACAAAAGTTTTATAGTCATTTGAATCTAGTTTCTAAACTACTAATTTTAATTTTAAAATGGCAAAGGTTAAGGGCCTCAAAAAGGGGAAGCACAAAAGAGTTCCTATTTTCTTATAAAAAAATATAGTTCATAGTGTGTGGTGTACTCCCCCTAAAATGGTTCTTTTAAAAAAAAAATCTTTAATTGCTTCATGAGAAGTTAGCTAATAGTATGTAGTTTATCCTAGACTTTTGTGCTAACTTTTTAATATATATTAGATTTATTTTTGAATTTTGTAAGTGGACAAATCGTAAAAATGTGAAATTTTTGTGTTCCCCCAAGAAATTATTGAAAATGTTATAGCAAAGGGCTAATTTAATTTAATTTATTAAATTACCTTTCCTCCCTTCTTAAGATTTCCCTTTATGCACTTGCATTTCTATTTAATAATTAATTAGTAATTATTAAATATCATTTATCTCTTAGGGTTTCCCTTTAGGTTTTTTGATCTCCTTCTATAAGGATTAATCAATTGTAAATTTCATTCATCTTTTTAGTCTAATAATAGAATTTTCATATTCTTAGAGCAAAAACCTTGCCTCTTCTTTGTCTTTTTTTCTTTGTGACATGTTCTTGCATGCAGGTGTTCTTCAAGTTTTGTGGATTTGTATTTCTCAAATCTTTAAGGTATAAGAGCTTTACCTATTGTAGCTTGTTCTTATTTGGAGAAAAAGAAGAACGAGAATTTGACAAAATAGATCCAATTATTTCTAGGTATTCTCTACGAAAATAGGGGGATCTCTAATTTTTGGGGTACTTTGAGGCCAAACAAACCTTAGGTTTGGATTCAAAAGATGTCAAAACCCCTATTTTCATATAAATTTTGTCAATTTTGGACAACGTTGACTAGGAAAGAAAAAAAAAGATTTCCATACCAGGGTCATATGGCCTTTGGCATGAACTTCAAGGTAGAAAATCCACAAAATCACAAAAAAGAAATTTTAAATAAGAGGTTAAATAATAACTGCAATTATTTTATAAACCACCACAACAATGGCCGCTGCCAATTTTTCAAACACTGCCAACAGTAAGTGAAACTACACTGCCATTGCTTCATCAAGCCGCCTCTACCACCCCACCACCATCGAATCGCTAACGAGCCACTATGCCCCTTCTCTACCCATCTACAATCATATGGGTGATCAAGGGGCTTAACTTTGGGGGCTTAGTCCTTTTCCAATTTTTTGTGGGGGTTTGAAAGTTTTTATTTGCTATACGGAGGCCCTGTCAATTTTTTGGCTCTAACTTGAGCATATAGAGGTGTGTTTTGGATCCAAAAAATGAACCAAAAAGTTGATTCCAAGACGAACATGATGGTGAACTTATTTTTTGGATTTTTTCTACTTTGGTACCATTTTCTTCGCTCAAAGTTAGATGATGCTTTCTATCTTCTGGGGGGCATAACTCACTCATTTTAGCTTTGTTTTTCGATTTAAAAGAAGCACTAAAAAGCTCTTATCAAGAACTATCCAGATTCTCTATTATTTTCATCATTATTTCTCAAATTTACATGTAATTCTCAAACTAAAGCTGTTTTCTCTTTTCTTGCATGCGCATTCCTTCTTGTAGTTGGGGTTTAGCTTTTTGCATTGTGGGGGTCTTTCTTATTATTATTTCTATTATTTACATCAGCAAACTAGAAATTTTTCAAAAAACAATCCAACACCTTCTAAAACAATGGTCAAAACCTCTTCTTGTCTAGAACTTCTGACCCCTCATAACTATTACATATGGAAGTCCCTGATGACATGACTTCTCTGATCAAAAGGGTTGCGGTCTTGTTTATACACAATGCATCTATTTTTATAGAGGCCTTTTGAGGTCATGCAACACAAGAAAAAGATGGATGAAGCAATGGGGTTGATTTCTTTATAGGTATCTGATAGTCTACAATTTCATCTTGATGGGTGCAATACCCCTCTAGCTATGTGGACCAAGCTTGATGACTTGTTCAAGGCACTTTAGATTGATATAGAGCTTACCTCTCTTATACCAAATTCTTTTCCTTCCATTAAGGACTTCTTTATGAAGTTCAAATAATAGAGATGTTGGAATTAAAGGTAGAGTAACTGGGGGTGGTGTTGAATCATTTACTTATAAAAAAATTAATCCATAGATCCCTTAGATGTTTTAAAGATCCAGTTATAGCTGATACTTAGTAAACATAACAAAATGTTGTAACTCGATAAATCAAACTATTACTTATTTTCAAGCATTTATGCATGCAATTGAAAACAGAATGAATACAAGAGACACCAATTTTAACGGGGAAAAACCACCAAGTAACTAGTCACCAATTTTTCACTCTTCTGAAATGAGCCCTATTAGGAGCCAACCCTATTAATGGTTACAATACACACTATTAGGTGTGACCCTGTTAGAGGATTTAATCACCTTGTTAGGAGTGGCCTTGCTAGAGGTCTTTAGAACAATTCAATTGAACTATCACCTTGTTAGAGGATTTACAAAATGGTTGTTAAACCAACTCTGTTAAGAGATTTGAAATCACTGCTACAATGGTTGGAAAGTAACAATGAATTGACCTGAATAAGATGCAACTGAATTTGCTAGCTACAGGTCTCTATTTAGCATCATTAGATCCTCTTTGATCAAATATGGCTCTGCTACTCCTCAATGATCTGTAATCATCCTTCAAATTCGCTTCCACAATAATCAGTCTTCATATCACATTAATTCCATACACTTCCACACACACTTAGAATTCACAACTTGACCTCTTACTTATACCATTCAAATTGTCAAGTTGACCCATTTACATGTTACATTTACCAATAAACCATACATCAGTCGGCTACAGCTATTACTCTAAACAAATAAACATTATTTCATGAAACAATGAAATTCTTTACTGGCTAACCCTACTCGACAGATACTTCTTCCAAAAATTTCCTGAGTTAACCTTCTTGACTCGATTAATATTGCAATATCTATAAAATCCTTTGGCTATTGAGTTTACTTGGTAAGAACTAAATTCCTTCATGAGAGCTTGGTAAGAACTACTTCTGCCACATTTTCTTTGATGATCGAGTGAGCTTGGTAAGAACTATTTCTACCACATTTCCTTTGATGATCGAGTGAGCTCGGTAAGAACTATTTCTGCTACATTTTCTTTGATGACCGAGTGAGCTCGGTAAGAACTATTTATTCAGTAGATACTGCAAGTTTTCTTTACTAACCTTGTGGGCTCGGTAGATTCTGTCCTTTTTCCTTGCTAACCTTCTAAGCTCAGTAGACTCTATCCTTTGCCTTGCTGACCTTCTGAGCTCGATAGACTCTATCCTTTGCCTTGTTAACCTTCTGAGCTCGGTAGACTCTATCTGATGATTGATATGACATTTGTGTGACATCAAAGACAACACACAATTGAACAATTTTATCCAACAATCTCCCTCTTTGGCATTGATGGAAACACAAAATGTTATAGCAGAATGAAATTTGAAAACAAGTCTTCTTCACTTTCTTTTTCAAATATAGAAAACTCCCTCTTTCATAATAATCTCTCCCTCTTGCACAAACTCTTATTATTTTGAAAATTTCAGAAAGATTGCAAATTTCAGAAAGATATGATAGTATATTCTCCCTCTTTGACAACACATGCCAAAGACAACTCAAAACAACTGAATAACATTGTACCTGATGTAATGATTCATATGAAATGTCTTCATTGGTTTGCTGCATCAATAGATAGATCTTCAATTTTTTTCTTGCTGATGCATCACTAGAATTGTATTTTAGTGAGCTTCAAATAAGGGAATGACCCCTAACTTACCTCTTAGATACAAGAATATATCCTTAGGTAAAGGCTTTGTGAATATGTCAGCAATTTGTTCCTTTGTATGGACATATTCCAATCTTATTTCCTTTTCTTGTACCAATTCTCTAACAAAGTGATACTTTATGGCAATATACTTGGTTCTTGAATGCATCATTGGATTCTTGGAGATGTTGATTGCACTTGTGTTATCACAAAACATAACACAAGTTCTTTGATTTCTTGCTTCATACCTTCCAATAATTGTTTAAACCACACAATTTTTGAGCAATTTATTGCTACTACAACATATTCAGCATCTGTTGTGAATTGAGATGTACAATTCTGCTTTTTGCTTGTCCAAGAAACCAACCTTTTTCCAAGAAAGAAAGCTCCTCCACTTGTGCTCTTTCTATCATCAATATTTCCTGCTCAATCTACATCAGTGAACACCTTTAAATCCAATTTTCCTCCAAGTTTATACCATAATCCATATTCTTCAGTTCCTTTTAAGTATCTCATGATCCTTTTGATTGCCATCATGTGATTTTCTTTTGGTTTTGCTAAGAGTCTTGCTTCAATTCCTACTGCAAGGGCAATGTTTGGTCTTTTGTGCACTACATATTGCAACTTTTCAATCATGGATCTATATAATGTCTGATCCATTTCTTTTGATTCATCATCCTTGGTCAGTTTTAATCTAGTACACATAGGAGTCCCAACTGGTTTGCAGTCTTCCATACCAAACTTTTTTAGTATCTCCTTGATGTATTTAGATTGAGTGATGTAGATGGCGTTCTTACTTTGTTGAATTTCAAGACTAACAAAGAATTTGATTTCCCCAAACATTAACATTTCAAATTCCTTATTCATTTGTTCTAAAAATTCTTTGCAAAGATCATCATTTCCTATGAACAAAGTATCATCTACAAATATTTCTGCCAAAACAATCTTATTATCTAGTCCTTTCTTTATGTACAAACTACTATTAGCATTAGTTCTTTAAAAATGAATCTGAATAAGATAGTTATGCAATCTTTCATACCATGCTCTAGGGGCTCGTTTTAGACCATATAATGCTTTATGCAATTTGCAGACCGTGTCCTTCTTCTCTGGATCAAAAAAACCTTCAGGTTGTTCAATGTAAACCTCTTCATCCAATATGCCATTGAGAAATGTTAAATTAACATCCATCTAATAAACTTTGAGTCCTTTCAATGTAGAATATGCAAGTAAGGTTCTAACACCTTCCAATATTGCAATAGGAGAAAAAGTTTCTCTATAGTCTACACCTTCTTCTTGAGAGTATCCTTTGCATACTAGTCTAGCTTTGTTCCTTGATACCTTACCATCTTCATTTAGTTTGTTTCTGAATACCTATTTTGTTCCAATCACATTTTTGTCTTTGGGTCTAGGTACAAGAGTCCATGTTTTTTTTTTCTCTATCTGTTCTATTTCTTCATTCATAGCTTCAATCCAACTTTCATTTTCTAATGCATCTTTGACATTTCGAGGTTCAAAATCAGCAAGTAAACAAGTACCTTTCAACTTACTTCTTGTCATTGTTCCTTCTGATTTATCTCCAATGATTTGATTTGGTGCATGATGCCTTCTGACATACTTGGCTAACACAAGCTCCTTGTCTTTTGAATGACTTGCACTATTATCCTTCTATGTTTCAACTTCTGGTTCTGATTCTGCATGCTCGGGCTCGGTAGATGCTAATTCAGTAGATTCTATTTACAACTCAGGTTCTTGCAGCTCGGTAGGTACTGACTCAATTTGAACTTCTTGTGACTCGGTTAATGAAGACTCTGGAGTTGAGAATTCCTTATTAATAGGTATACTTGGCATTGTATCAAGTTTAATGTAAACAAATCTTTTGTAGTCTTCAAGTTCCTTTTTTCTTTCTTCTTATGTTCTTTCTACAAACTCATCAACTTTCACATGTGCACTTTCTATGACTTTGTGAGTAGATAAGTTCAAACATCTATATGCTTTTCTTTTGCAAGAGTATCCCAAAAATATTCCTTCATCACTTTTTGCATCGAATTTACCTTTTATAGATTCTTTCAAAATGTAACATTCGCTTCCAAATAATTTTAGATAACTTACATTGGGTTTGTAGCTATACCACAACTAATAGGGTGTTTTGAATGAGTCTTTTTTCAGCTATACTCTATTCAAGGTATGAACTATAGTGCTGATAGCTTCCTTCTAGTATTTGATAGCAATTCCCTTCTCAATCATTAAAGTTCTTGCACAATCCATGATAGATCTATTCCTTCTTTTTGCTATTCCATTTTGTTCTGGAGTTCCAGGTGCTGAAACCTCTCTTTTGATTCCCCTTTCAATGAAAAATTTATTGAACTCATGTGAAATGAATTCACCAACTCTGTCAGATCTTAAGCATTTCAGTCTTTTGCCTATTTCTTTTTCTACTCTGGCCAAATACCATTTGAACTTTTCAAATGCTTCTGATTTCTCTCTGAGGTACATGACAGTCATCATTCTTGAATAATCATCAACAAATAGAATAAAAAAAATTTCACCTGTATAACTTTCAATGCCAATAGGTCCACACAAATCAGTATACACAATTTTTAGAACTTCTTGAGTCTGAAAGTTCTTGCTCTTAAAACTAGTCTTTCCCATTTTACCAATTTGACAATTCTTGCATAGAGCAACCTTAGGTTTCTTTATGTTAGGAATACCTCTTACTTTCCTAAATTTACTGATCTTTATTAAGTTGTCAAAGTTTACATGACATAACCTCCTAGGCCACAACCAACTTTCTTTAATTTGAGAAATGAAACATGAACATTCACCAAGTTCAAGATAAAATAAGTTACCTTTTGTTTGAGTGCTTGATCCAATCATCTTTCCTTTGCCATCCAGCAATCTTGCTTGTCCATGCATAAATTCTACTATGAATCTATTATTGAGTAGTTGTGCCACACTCAAAAAATTATGCTTTAGTCCTTCTACCCAATATGCATTATCACGTACAAGTTTCTTGGTTAGTGAGATTATTCCTTTTTCTCTTATACAACAAGGTTCATTGTTACCAAATCTTACACTGCCACCATCATAGTCTTCAAAGTATTCAAACTTAGTTTTATCACTATTCATGTGATGAGAACAACCACTTTCTATGATCCATATATCATTTCTGCTCATATGAGAAATAAGTTCCATTTCTTCATCATTATTAGACTCATCTTTCACAGCAATTTAGACAATTTCATCTTCTTCTTCATCATCAGAATCATTAGAATCTTTAGCCATAAAATATGTTTTCTTACCTTTATCCTTGAATGATTTGAAGTCTTTCTTGCCATTGTACTTGTGACCTTTCTTCTCATCTTTGTTCTGCTTATTTGGGCACCTAGTTGTAATATGTTCAATTTCTTCACAAGAAAAGCAAATTAGAGGAACCTTACCTTTGTATTTCCCTTTGCCTTTTGAATATTTTCTTGCTAGTAGAGCTTCAACCACTTCAAGATCATTGTCAAAACTTTGTTCTGATTCTTCATTACTGTCTGATTGTGGATCCTTCATCTTTTTCCCTTTTTCTTTGAGTGAGAGCTTGATTTCAAATGCTAATTCAATGTTCTTGACAGCTGGAACATAATTGTCATAGTTGTCTAGCTCAAATGCAGTCAATCTTCCAACTATAGCCTCTAAATTTATTTTATGATTTGCCTGACATCTTCTTTCTTGAATTGTAGAGACTCTAATTGCATAAATGGAAAGTAGTGTTCTAAGAACTTTACTTATAAATGTTTCTTCATTGATGTCTCCTCTAGATGATTTGATTGCACTAACACATGCTTTAACTCTTTCAACATACTTTGTAATGTTTTCATCCTCTCTCATCCTCATTTGATCAAATTGTCCTCTCAAACTTTCTGCTTTGGCTCTTCTTACATTAGCATCTCCTCCATAGATCTCTTTCAATGTGTTCCACATTTCAAAGGCAATTTTGCAATCCTTGATGTCATCAAATTCTACATAACTTAGAGCAGATGCTATATCTATCATCATGTTGTTGTGAGTCTTCTTTTCAGCAATATCATTGACAAATAATGTTCCAGAAGGTTCTTCATATTTTTTATCAAGGTACTTCAGCCCTGTATCACCAATAGAAGCCAAATGAAGCCTCATCAATCCTTGCATGCTAAGAAGTTGTCTCTGTTAAGTCTTGGAATTTCCCTTTTCTAAGACATCCTAATCTTTAGCTTAGATCCTTAAGATCTTTTCCTGTAAACACCAAAAGATCTGATACCAATTGTTGGGATTAAAGATTGAAAATAGAATGAACACAAGAGACACCAGTTTTAACATAGAAACCCAATATGAGAAAACCACCAAGTAACTAGTCACCAATTTTTCACCCTTCTAAAGTGAGCCCTGTTAGGAGCCAACCCTATTAAAGGTTACAATACACACTGTTAGGTGTGACCCTGTTAGAGGATTTAATCACCTTGTTAGGAGTGGCCTTGCTAGAGGTCTTTAGAACAATTCAATTGAACTATCACCTTGTTAGAGGATTTACAAAATGGTTGTTAAACCAACTCCATTAAGAGATTTGAAATCACTGCTACAATGGTTGGAAAGCAACAATGAATTGACCTGAATAAGATGCAACTGAATTTGCTAGCTACAGGTCTCTGTTTAGCACCATTAGATCCTCCTTGATCAAATATGGCTCTGCTACTCCTTAATGATCTCTGATCATCCTTCAAATTCACTTCCACAATAATCAATCTTCATATCAATTGGCTACAAATATTACTCTAAAAAAATAAACGGTATTTCATAAAATAATGAAATTTTTTACTAGCCAACCCTACTCGATAGATACTGCTTCCAGAAATTTTTTGAGTTAACCTTCTTGACTCAGTTAATATTGCAATATCTGTAAAATCCTTTGGCTACCAAGTTTACTCAGTAAGAACTGAATTCCTTCATGAGAGCTCGGTAAGAACTACTTCTGCCACATTTTCTTTGATGATCAAGTGAGCTCGGTAAGAACTATTTCTGCCACATTTCCTTTGATGATTGAGTGAGCTCGGTAAGAACTATTTCTACCACATTTCCTTTGATGACTGAGTGAGCTCAGTAAGAACTGTTTATTTGGTAGATACTGCAAGTTTTCTTTACTAACCTCGTAGGCTCGGTAGATTCTATCCTTTTTCCTTGCTATCCTTCTGAGCTCAGTAGACTCTATCCTTTGCCTTGCTGACCTTCTGAGCTTGGTAGAATCTACCCTTTGCCTTGCTAACCTTCTAAGCTTAGTAGGCTCTATCTGATGACTGATATGACATTTGTGTGACATCAAAGAAAACACACAATTGAAAAATTGTATCCAATAAGAAATATTTATTGTAGGGTTGTGGGAAGACCAAGACTGACACTAATTACGTTTACCTAATTCTTTCTAGGCTTCATGGAAACTTACAAGTTTTTACTTCTACCTTTCATTCCACCATGTTAGCTTTTGGTACTAGATTTACCATGCCATCCTTTGACATTTTTTGTGATTATTTGGCTCAAGAGCAAGCTAATCTCTCTCAATTGGATTCTCTCACAGGCTCATTGACTCATGCATTGGTAGGTTATACATCTTCTAGAAAGAAGAAGAAGAAACATAACTCTCATCCTATAGAGTCTCAGATTGCTTCTATCCCTCACATCACATTAGACCCACCTCCTCCTAAGGGAGATAAACCAAATCTAGAAACACAAAAGTGTACTTATTGTAATAAGCCCAATCATTATGAGTCACATTGCTATGAGAAGAAGTTAGATGGCTATGCCAAACAGGTTTTAGATTTGAAAACTCTCCTTTAGAAGAGAAACATTGATATTTATTCTACTTCTCACATATCTTCTTCATCATCATTTCAATCAGATGGTAAAGATATAGGAAAGGGTCATGCACTGTGTGTAACTACTACTCCAGATTCTTCTAGATGGTTATTCAATTTAGGTGCTTCAGACCATATGGCATCTTCTCAAGATTTTTTCTCTTCTTTTGAGGTTTCTCCTACTCCACACATTTTGATGGGGAACAAAACTACTATGACTTTATGCGGGAAAGGTTCTATTGACATTGATGATGGTACATTTCATGATGTACTATGTGTTTTATCTTTGTCCTCTAACCTTCTCTCTATTTATCAAATTACATACACTGGGACAAGGAAGATAATTGAGTTTGCACAAGATTCAGTGCACATCAGAGACAGTGAGATAGGTAATTTTGTTTCTACAAGAACTATTGATCATTCTTCAAACCGCTTATACTCTTTCTCTCATTTTGGTCCACCATCTCCACTATTGGAGACTCACTCTCCTTCATCATGAGAGACTATTGAGGTGAAGTTGGGTCACTTGAATTTATGTGTTGTACCTAAGACTAGTGTTGTGACTTCTACACCTCCACCTCCTATTCAAATTCCATCTATTGCATAGGATTACTCTTCAGCATTTCCTACCATTATAGCTTTAGTCATCAAGCCACCTACTATAGTCGTTGAGGATATATTAGAGGACACACATCTCCTCTTAAATGATAGATTTGACACACATGTTATCCCACCTCCTTTGGAGATTCTATTTTGGGATTCTTAGGCATTCTCTTTTAAGCATCAGCTAGGACTTCCAACTTCACCTTACATTTAGGGGTTTCACCTTCCTTGTCTATTGCATTTGTTTCTTTCAAATTGGAGCCACATTGGTATGTTCATCGACATAGGAGTTATGCCATTTTGAGGGCTATGGAAACTCAAACATCTATCATGGGGGGTTTGATTGTATTTATGGTTTTGAGAGAGACTCTTGAGACATATCATTTGTAGTTTTTTTTTTTTTCTCTTTTTGGAGTAGGATTTTCCCCTCATAGTTTTCCCTATTTCTTTGTTTCATAGAGATTTGGTTGTGATTGGGAACCTCATCAAACCTTTTTGTTGGGACCCAAGCTTTCAATCAACATTGGAGTTTCCTTTCTTTTTCATGCATTGTTTGTAGCTACGTTGTTTCTCATCTTAAGGGAGGTGTTAGTGTAAAGGGTTAATTTCATTTCATTTATTAAATTACCTTTACTCCCTTCTTAAGATTTCCCTTTATGCACTTTCATTTGCATTTAATAACAAATTAGTAATTATTAAAGGTCATTTATCTCTTAGGGTTTCTCTTTTAGGATTTTTCAATCTCCTTCTATAAGGATTGATCAATTGTAAATTTTATTTGTCTTTTTAGTCTAATAATATATTTTTCATGTTTTCAAAAAAAGACACTTGCCTCTTCTTTTTCTTTTCTTCTCTATAATTGGTTCTTGCATGCAAGAATTCTTTGAGTTTTGTTGATTTGTATTGCTCAAATCCTTCAGAAAGCTAATCATAAATAAAAACTTATTTTTTGAAAAGTGTGTTTAATAGAGTCTAGTTTGTAAAAAAATATCTTGTTTCAATATATAATAAACGAGCCAAAATCTAAGCCCAAAATACTAAACATTTTTTCATACAACAAATGGGCATACATTCAAAAGAATTTAGAGATTAAAGGCTTAACATAGTCATAATTCAACATAAATCATATGGTTAGATAGCTTATACAGAGATCTACAATATCATGTTATCTTTTCTCGTTATTGAAACACTAGTAAACCTAATAGGGGGCATAGAAAATAAGATATGATATTTTGTATCTTTACTAGAAAATAAATCTTAGGCCTATTTAATCATGTAAATCTTTGAGTTGGATCTTTAAAAAAAATTGTCTTAGGTTCAGTGGATTCTAATATTCTCTAAAGCATGTAAGTATCATATCGCATGTACACTATAGTAATATGCACTATATAATGAAAATATTCTACCAAGTTTTATTTAGTGTAAAATGATTTACATATTGTATACACATTATAGTGAGTATGACCTTTAGTGAGAATATGGAATGGATTGAGGGAGGGATACCCTACTAGGCTAATTTTAGCATAAGGGCCATACATAAAATGTAACATGTACAAGTTAAACACTCTTCATTTCTTATACTTCAGTTATATTTTATTTATATAACTTAAAAATATTTAAGAGTTATTTATGTTTCATATGAGTTAAGATAATAAATTCTAGATTTTGAGGGCTTTTAGAAAATGTTATACTTAGCCAAATTTTAGGAATCGACACATTATATTCAACATGATTTCTAGTGGACTATTGATTCTAACAATAATCCCTTGACTTGTGCAAGATAATTTGAGGATAATTTCTCATTGTATTATTTATGTTATGGCTAGTTTTGTAGTTAAAATATATATTTAACCATGTTGGGGGGGGGGGGGCAGAGAGAGAGAGAGAGAGCATTAATCATGGTAAGGCACATTATAAACCATTAGGACCCCTTAGAATACATTACCATTGTAGGACTCACTACTTGGTTCTAATCTAATCCTATTGTATCATAACAGGTCATAATAGGTCGTAAGTGGTCCAAAGACCACTTAGAACCCATTAAAATCCCTCAAGATGCCTTAGAACCCAATAGGACCCATTAGAATGCATTAGTACACCTTAGAACAAGTTAAGGAATATAACATACACTAATATTTTTTGGTGTTCCCCAATGATCCTAATGTGTCCTGCAGAACTATAATGGATCCTATCTGGTCCTAGGAACCCTTGCAACCCACTACAACCCCTTAGGACTTATTAAGACCCATTACTTGATACATTCTAGTACACATTAATCATTGTAGGACACACTTTAGGGTTCTAAAGTGTCCTAATGAATCATAATGGGTTCTAAATGGTCTTAGGACCCCATAAGAGCCATTTTGATGCCTTGGACTGTATTAGGACCCATTAGGAAACTTTATAACACATTAATACTTCTTAAGACACATTAAGGGGCATAAGATACATTAATGTTCTCTAATGTATCCTAATAGTTCCTAATGTATCATAAGGAAACATCATAATTGCTATTAATGTCTTGTAAGGGGTCCTAATGGGTCGTAATGTTTATATTGAGAATGAGGTACATTGTTCATACATAGTTTTGGATAAAAATTGTTTACTCAAAAAAGGTTCGCATGAAACTATAGTGGTGTACAAATTTAATACTATGTGTTATGTTAGGATCACTTAGTGTCTTACACTATGGTTTCAAGATCATTTGGCAAAGAGAGAAAGAGAATTAAATTAATTTGTAATGATGGCTGATTTTGTTTATAGAAACAAGAGTGATTATAAGAGTGACTCAATTAGATAGGGTTGTTGGAATATTCAAATGGGAAGAATGCTTCTGAGAGGGGGGGGTTGAATCAGAAGTAATGTATTTAAAATCTTTAAACTAAAAGTGGATTGCATACATACAAACCTATCAAACAATTATGAGAAATGCATAAGAATCACCACATAACACTTGAGATTTTGGTAACCCAGAAACCCTCCAGGAATAAGAAGGTAAAACTGGGGTGGGGATGATACCCACAAAATTTACTGTAGCAGTAAGGTTTTAACCACTTTTGATGGTCTTCCCTGTTAAAGGCTTTACATTGTATCAATAGTGACCTGTTTAGAGGATTTACAAATACTTTACATGAAGTGTCACCCTGTTAAAGGATTTAATCACCTATTTAAAGGATCTATGAAATAGTCGTTAAGCTAACTATTACCATAGGATTTTCATTCTAATACAATTGCTAGAAAGTATTAGGTACAATAAACTTGATAGATTACAATCCTTTGATTGCTGGATACAGGCACTTGATCTGCTTTCTCTGATTTGGATCCTTTGTGATCTGATAGTCCTTACTCTAAAAGTAGTTTTCCTTTCTCTGAAATTAGTTCTCCTTACACACCCTTGTATATGCACTCATATATTTTACAATGAAATTTCTTCTTCCTTATAAAGACATTCGAGGATTTAGGGTTAGGTATGGATCTATGATCCATATTCAATCTCTATTTCTCGCTCATTGTTTGCACTTCTTCCATTGGTTGCATGCCTTCATCATTTTTCTTATTGGCTACATGTAGATTGCATAGGAAATATAAAAAATTCGATCTTATCATTTAATCATGCGAGATTCATCACATGTCGGCCATGAAAATGATTTACATATGAATTAATGAAGTTACAAACTCATATGTACATTCTGTGTTGCTCGGCACTTGCTGCTAATTCCAGATGCTCGGCACTAATAACAAACTGGCTTACTCGGCACTTGTTTTATTTCCGCATTGCTTGGCATCATCTATGACTAGGCACTTGAATATCACTCGGCACTTGTATCTGCACGGCACTTTATTCTACTTGGCACTTTATTTTGCTTGGCACTTTATTCTGCTTGGCACTTTATTCTGCTCGGCACTTAAAGTCATTCGGTACTTGAACTTCACTCGGCACCTAATCTTCACTCAGCACCTGAAGACTACTCGGCACATGAAGATCACTCAACACCTGAAGTCTTTCCTAACTTCGCTTTTGTTGTGGCTCGACATACATGGTGTACTCGGCTCCAATATAGAAAGTAGTTAAGTGTATTGGCACTCAAGTGTCAAAAACCATTATGAGGTTAACAATCTCCCCCTTTGATATGAGTGACAAAAACACTTAACTGACCTTGTGAGTACATTAACTAATCTATTTGATATATATAGAGTTTTTAAAGAAAACTTGATCAAAATTTGTAACTTACAATATATACCTCAAAATTATTGTAATTCCCCCTGAGTTGGTTGTGCCTCATACATCATATAGTATCTCCTCTTTAGTTAATATCTCCCCCTTTTCTTCTTATCTCCTCCTTTTATTCTTATCTCCCCCTTTTTGACACTTATGTCAAAGTATTTTAAGTGTTAAGACCGTATTTGGCCAAAAATGTGTTGTTTACCTCTATAATCATCCTGAGAGCTACATCCCAATTGTTCAAAGCAATTTCCAGTGACTTATGCTAGATGGAAATCTCTACAACAAGATGAATAAGTCCATCTAATGTAGAAAGATTAGAATCTTTCTTTAGAATGGTTTCTGCATAGACTTGTTCCTTATGGAGTAATTCCAAATGTGGGGTAATGGAGGACTGTAGCTATATTAGTTTTTCTTTGATATTGGCCTCATCTACTATTAATACGACTATTTCTTTGTGAGTGTGAAGCGATTGAGCAAAATGCTTCTCACTTTGAGCTGGATCATTTGGTAGTTGTATGCTTGAAATGTTTAAATTTCTTTCCAAGCTCGGTATCTTTTGGCTTGTCTCTTGTGTGAAGTATGAAAAGTCACACAACTTTTTGTACAATGAGAATATATTCTCAAGTACCTTTTTCACTTTGTCTACTAACTTTTCCAATTCAACCTGTGAAAGTGCTATTTCACTAGATACTTTCTCATTCACTTTCCCTTGAAATTTTCTTTCAGACCATTCCATAAGTTTTGCATTTGTTTCTTTGTCTTCATTTGTCACCTGGTCAACAATATCTGATAATTGCTTCGTGATATGCTTTGACTCATCTGGTGATTGCAAACTGAAGGCATCCATAAAGATGTCCTTAATCTCATGTAGTGTTTGCTTTTGTTTATACTCCTTCCTAAGTATCTCTTGCCTCTTTCTTCTATTCAGTGCTTCCTGCACCTCATTTATTTGATCAATGGTTATTGTTTTTGAGTCATAGCCTAGTATGACTATCTCCTCATCTAATTCAGGGTCTCCATAGTGAAGTACCCTTGCAACTTTTGTAGTACTAGATGTTAGTACAGATATTTGCAATGGCTATTGTGAAGGAGTTCCCAAGGTAGGAAAATTTATCAATTTTTGTATTGCCTCCTGCTCTTTAGGGGTTTCCACTGTTTTCTCCTGATGTTGTCTACTATCTTGATCAATAATGGTAATCTTAGGAAGTGCATCTTGTGTTTGTGTTGTAGGATCAGATGTAATAGTCTGTCCTGTTTGTTCTGTTCCTTTTTCTACAGCTGCACTCGGCTTCTGTATTGTATTGTCAACTATGTCTATTGAAATAACTATTGGCATTTGAAGTTGACCATTAGTAGCTATAGAGATGATGGAAGGTGGTTCTTGTGGATTCACCTTATCTCTAACTGTGATTTCTACTAGTTTTTGCAATTCATCCATACTGACCAATACTGGATCTACACATAATATTGCTTGTTGTGTAGATTGGTCAAGGATTCTTTTGAGATCTTCTGCAGTTAATGGATTGATGTTCTAACTAGAAGTATTAGGAACATCAACAATAGTTACAATTTCTGCAGGTGTGATGGGTACATGAGGAGGGCTAGAGGGTGGTAGTTGTGTGTCTTGCACACTTTGATCCGGTTGCTGCTCTTTCTTAGCTGTTGCCGATACATCTTTTTTTTGTGTCTCTTCCTCCTCTCCATCTTTCTTTTCTTCTTCTTTCTTCTCTTCTTCTACCTTCTTTTCTTCTTCTACTTTTTTTTCTTCTTCTCCCTTCTCTACTACTGTCTTCTCTTCTCTCCTTTTTCTCCTCTCTTCTAGTGGAGTAGTAGCTTGTTCCTTGTATTCTTCTTCAAGAAAATCTTCAATCTTTTTGTACAAGTTTTTCATGATTTCATTGTTCTTTGAACAATTTCTTCCATCTTGTTTTGGAGTATGAAGAATGCCCTATACTTAGGTGTAAACCTATTATTATGCCTTTTGACTACTTTCTTTATTTGTTCCCTAGTCAAATCTAGCAATACGCTTGCTAGGGTTGATTCCCTAATCTCCTTTTCCATTTTCAAACAAAAATGCCATCTGTCTTCTACAATTTTAGACAGTTCTTTTGGCAATTGTCCATCTAGTTCAAGTGGAGTGTACTTGAACTATCCCATCATTCCATAAACTGTTTCTTCTATCCTATTATGTTCTTCTTTAGTAAACTTATTGAAATCAACTTTATTTAAGTTGCTTAAATCACCATTTCCAATCTTTTTACATAAGGTATCAACTGAAGAATGGCTTACCTTTTTAGATTGATCTTCTTCATCAGAATCAGGTTGAGCCACATATCTTCTTCTTTCCCTCGGCTCTTCCTGTGTTTCCTTGATTGGTTTCTTCTTTGTAACTTCCTCTTTAGCCTTTTGAGTGGAGGCCCTTGTTGCATCTCGTGTTGTAGGCTTTTGAGGTGATGGCATGGCATATTTCTTTGGTTTTTGCTAAGATGGAGGCTATTCTGTTGCCTTTCTTTTCTTTGTCTCAGCTTCAGTTGGTGCTTCCTTGGCTTCTTTGTCTTCTGCACCTTCCTCCTTGTCTTCACCCAAGCCTTGAGTTAATTCCATTGGGCCTTGTTCTAGTTCATCTTCATCATCATTGTCATCTTCTTCTTCTTTTGCTTTAGCCTCAATTTCTTCACCAAATTTCTTCTTAATCTTCTTTAACAATTTGTCTTTCTTCTTTAATGTAGAAGCAATCTTTAATTCCATGTTTATTTTTGACCTTACTACATCATAAGTGGAGCACTTTTATCTGTTTCTTCTGCCAATAATGTAGTTATTGCTGTAGATGCCTCATCAACATTGATTTCATATCCAAATGGCCTTAGCCATCTCGCTCTTGGAATTGCAGCTTGAATGTATGTGAAGTCAATATCAACCAAGAAGCATATATCATTAACATGTTCTTCTGCCAAAGAAACTGGTATTCTCACTCTTCATTTCATGGATTTCTTGAAATCTTTGAAATAACTTGTCATCAAGGTATCAAAATTTTCTCCCATTTGTTCTATATATTCATTGATTTGGGCAATGATAGTTCTATCATTCCTCCATGTAATTTTTCTGAAAGAGGGAAACTCATTTTGAACATAGAAGAATATACAAATTAGAATTGCTCCAAATTTGCATTGAGCACCCTTTGTCCTTCTTATGGCAGCTAGGTTTTCAGTAATCTATTGTAGTTGTAGTTCTGCAAGATCATAAGTATGATCCTTTTTCACCAATTTGTAACCTACATCTACTGCAATACATGGCACACTGTTGAGTCTACTAGATTGATAGAACTTATGGGAAATGACTCTAACAGCAAACTCAACTAGAGGATCCTAAATTGTGTGAATTGTCATTCCTCTCTTATTCCACTAAGCACCAATGTTCTTTTCAATAACCTCCTTCGATTCACTTTTCAAGGTTTTGAACCGATCTAGGTTAGGGTACCCTATTACTCTATGTATGATTTCTTTGGTTAATTTTATGGGAATATCTTCTAACCATAAACTTCCACCATGAATTCTACTTAACACGAGTTTAACCCATTCTGTCTTGAATACGGTGGGAAAGCTCAAAACTCGGATCAAACCCTTTCTTTCAACAATTTTGAATTCATCTTTTAAGACTCCATCTACACACAATTTCTCATAGGCTTGCCTTATTTCCATATCTCCTAGGGCTCCTATCTTACAATTGTAGCATCTCCTCACATCTTGAACCATTACAACTTTTGGGGGTATTTGGGAGAGAGCTCTAGCTAGGTTGTTTTTGTATGCAACTTCAGGTATGGGATGAAAATCAGGTTGCTTGACCTCATTGGACACTAACTGAACTTCAAATGACTCTTTGTGCTCAGTTTTATTGGAACTTGATGCCATTTATGCAAACTAGGGTTTCCTTTTTATGAAATATGAAACTACGTAGCTCGGCACAAATGAAAAATACCTCAAGATCGATGAAAACATGTTGAGAGATGTTGCAATCTACTTGAAATGCTAGATTCTATGCTGTGAAGTTGCTCTATTTTCTTTCTCTTCTTTGCTTCTTGATCATGATGAGGAAAATTGATTAGAATCACGATAATATACCCTATTTTCATTGCATTAAATGCTCAACTACCAACTCGGCTTCTGAAAAATTTTAACCTAACTCGGCATCAGTTATCAACTCAGTCACTGTTAGGAGCTTGACATGTGTTGGAGTTTAACTCGGCATCCAAAGATAGCTTGGCAACATCATTTAGATTTTGTCTTGACATCTTGTCTCATGCAGATTTATACTTTGCATTGCTTCTTTGTCTTGGGATTGATGTGTGATATAGCTTTGTATATCAGTCCCGTATACTTATCATGCTTAGTTTGATGAAGTGTGATCGCTTGACCTATTGGGTGAAGTGATCCCTCCACTTGATGTGTTGCATTCATATTTCTTTTTCCAAGTCTTATTCATTTGCCTCCTTATCTTTTCGACATCAATCTTTTCTTTGCCCTTATTTTCTTTAGTCTTGGGTGCCTTTGATCTTGTAGGACAGTTTCTACTGATATGACCAACTTTCAAACTACTGAAACATGTAGTTTGATTCAACCATCTTTTGTAGTTCCCTTTGAAATGTGTTCTTATGCAGTTTTGTGGTATATGTCCATATTCTTGACAATAATGATAGCTATACCTGGTGTTGTAATCCCAATGATAGTGACTTTCATTCCCTTTTGATTTTGCTGGTTGATTTGATGTCCATATAGGCTTTGATCTGCATTCAAATGCTCTATGCCCATACTTCTTGCAATTGTGACAGTGTCCATCAAATTTTTGTGTCCTTGTAACTCTGGATCTGCAATCTTGTGTCATATGTCCTTGCATGTTGCACTTGTGACAGTAACTCTTGCTCTTTAGTGTATTTGGCTGATTGAATTTCCTATTCCTGCAAATATTAGCAGTATGCCCCTTCTTATTACAGTAATGACAAGTGGGTTTTGAATTCTTACCTATGTCATCTTTTTGCTCGACACTCTTTGATGATTCTCCAACCTCAGTGATGTTGTATCCTAGTCCTGATGTATCATGGGCAGATTTTGGGGATTTCAGCAATTGTTCAAAATACTTAATGGCTCCACTTGACTTGTTGAGATTCTCAGCTACCTCTTTTTCTCTGTTCAATTCATTCTGTAGTTGGTCATTGTGTATCTTCAAAGTAGAGATCTCAATATCTTTCATATTGAGTTCATGATGAAGGTTCATCATTTGGGTAAGTGTATCCATCTGTATATTTGAGATCCTTGTTAATTCAGTACATTTTTCTTCAAGCCTGTTTGCAAGATTTCTTTTGTCATTTTCTATCATGACTCTATCCTCAACTGCTCTTTTCTTTTGTTCAGTGATTTCACATATCGTTATGGCCTGTGATTCATGTTCCATCTTGAGGGATCTTATCTCCTCTACTTAAAAAAAAAAAATTCTCCATCAATTCTGCTATTGCTACATCAAACTCTTTAGTGTCTCCATTGGCACACAATTTTGTGGTATCAATCTCCTTATAGTTTATATCATTTTCAGCTATGGCTATATCCTTCCTTCTCTTCAAAGATTTTCTCAATTCTTCCCTTGCTTCCTCTACTCTGTGTAGAGCCAGTTGCACATCAATCACTTGCTTTTCAATAATCTTCCCAAGTTTGAAGACTTCCATCTTTAGATCTTTTTCTTCAAGTTGTTAGACTTCTTTTTGTGAGAACCAGTTGCTCTGATACCAATTGTTGGAATATTCAAATGGGAAGAATGCTTCTGAGAGGGGGGGGGTGGTGAATCAGAAGTAATGTATTTAAAATCTTTAAACTAAAAGTGGATTGCATACATACAAACCTATCAAACAATTATGAGAAATGCATAAGAATCACCACATAACACTTGAGATTTTGGTAACCCGGAAACCCTCCAGGAATAAGAAGGTAAAACTGGGGTGGGGATGATACCCACAAAATTTGTTGCAATAGTAAGGTTTTAACCACTTCTGATGGTCTGCCCTGTTAAAGGCTTTACACTGTATCAATAGTGACCTGGTTAGAGGATTTACAAACACTTTACATGAAGTGTCACCCTGTTAAAGGATTTAATCACCTATTTAAAGGATCTATGAAATAGCTGTTAAGCTAAGCTATTACCATAGGATTTTCATTCTAATACAATTGCTAGAAAGTATTAGGTACAATAAACCTGATAGATTACAATCCTTTGATTGCTGAATATGGGCACTTGATCTGCTTTCTCTGATCTGGATCCTTTATGATCTGATAGTCCTTACTCTGAAAGTAGTTTTCCTTACACACCCTTGTATATGCACTCAGATATTTTACAATGAAATTTCGTCTTCCTTATAAAGACATTCGAGGATTTAGGGTTAGGTATGGATCTACAATCCATATTCAATCTCTATTTCCTACTCATTGTTTGCACTTCTTCCATTGGTTGCATGCCTTCATCATTTTTCTTATTGGTTGCATGTAGATTGCATAGGAAAAATTAAAGATTCGATCTTATCATTTAATCCTTCAAGATTCATCACATGTTGGCCATGAAAATGATTTACATATGAATTAATGAAGTTACAAACTCATATGTACATTCTGTGTTGCTCGGCACTTGCTGATTCCAAATGCTCGGCACTAATAACAAACTGGCTTACTCGGCACTTGTTTCATTTCTGCATTGCTCGGCATCATCTATGACTCGGCACTTGAATATCACTCGGCACTTGTATCTGCTCGGCACTTTATTCTGCTCGGCACTTTATTCTGCTCAGCACTTTATTCTGCTTGGCACTTAAAGTCATTCGGTACTTGAACTTCACTTGGCACTTGATCTTCACTCGGCACCTGAAGACTACTCGGCACATAAAGATCACTCGACACCTGAAGTCTTTCCTAACTCAACTTTTGTTGTGGCTCGGCATACATGGTGTACTCGGCTCCAATATAGAAAGTAGTTAAGTGTATTGCCACTCAAGTGTCAAAAACCATTATGAGGTTAACAAGGGTTCCTTCTATAGTCTTGAATATTGGATGGAGTGATCGAAGATAGCTAAATAACTTAGGGGTCATGTCTTGTATATTTAATTGAAGAATATAATTGTAATATTTTGGTATAAGAGTCCACACATAATGACTAATTAAAAAAGGGACAACTTGAGCTCATGATTAAATTTGAATCCAAATTTTAAGAGTAAAGTCTATAGATGAAAATAAATTAGAAAATATATATATATGCACAAAAGTAATTTTAAGAGAATAAATAGTTTAACCTAAACTTTTGAAAATCAATAAATATTTACTTTCTAATTTATCACATAATAATAATATTTAAAACTAACTAATACAAAAGGATGTAATAAATTATCTTAATTAATTAAATTCAACTACATGAGAATGTGAATGACTAACCTAATTAGTTAAATAAGATTAGTTAATGGTACTAGAAGTGTTGAAATTGGTAACTTAGTGTTGTGATAATTTAAACATAAACTAGATTTGAGGAAGAACATGTATTGTTATTTATAATGTTAGTGTTAGGTAAGGTTTAAATGTTTATGCTAGGGCTTCAAAATTAGCTCACCAAGATAAAAATAAATTTAAAAATGCAATAATAGATGAATATGTTGTAGAACTAAGAGTGAGTATATCAGTGACTTAGTTAGGGATCCTTCCATAGGCTTGGATGGTAGATGGAGATCATAGATAGATGAAATAACTTAAGGGTCGTGTCTTTTGTATTTAATTCAAATATATAATTTAATAATTTTAGTATAAGATGTGATACATTATGTCTACTTTTAAGCGAAATATCAAAAGATGATCTATCCCTAACAACTTGTAGACCAAAAAAATAGAGAAAAATGTCATTTATTCCATACATTCACTGACTTTCTTATCATTATACTCATATTCACCTTATGTATTAACTAATAAACACATTTTAATCTTATGTTAATGTAACTTTTACCATGTTTATCAATTAACAAATCTAAACACAAGAAAGATGATGCACTCCATATTAACATAGCTTCTTATAATGAAAAATATCTAAGAATATCATATTTCTACAACCCATATAATACCATGTATTCTTATTGTTAAATCTGATTGTATATATATCTTCATCAACCATTCATCATGACAATGCTTCCCATCACCAATATAGGGCTTCCCTCCAAATTTTTTTATTTTATTTAAACCCCAATAATTTTCAAACGTTTAGAAATTGGGGGCTAGGCAAAAGGTTCCTTGTGATTCATGATTAGATCCCTTCCGAAACAGAAGCAACTTTAGATGGGAGGGTCACGGGTGGGCAGATTAAAGTGCGTGCGTTTCACATTTTATTGGGGGGTGGTGGCGTACCGAAAAAGCAGTTACGACTCGTCACACGCTCCAACGGTCCCTGTAACGGCTACTTTACACTCCGGGCAGCCTGCCCGGCCCCGCCAGCGTCTTTTTCTTATCCAGACAGCTAGGGAACAAATTTTGAGCATATTTTCTCTCTCTCTCTGTGTCAGAAGAAAAGACGGGCATTTGGGTTTCAGTGGGCTGTATCAATATTATAAGATGAGTAAAAATCCCATTTTGACTGGTTCGGATTTAGGCATCCCTCAACAGGAGATGAATTGGATTTTGTGAGTGATGCGCATCATAACATGCTGATTCAGTAATCATTATGAATGTTCGTTGTCTCTCTACTGATAACTGATATCATTCAGGTGGCCAATCCATTCATGCAAACTTATGCCTTGTGTGATGCCCACATCAATCAGAAATATATGGTTCAGAGTTTGCCCTATGTTTAAAGTTGTTTTTGGAGATTGATTTCAAAAATAGAATCTAGATAGTCTTGTATTGTAGATTGTGGAAGGATTGAGGATCATCAAAATTTAGGGTTAGGGTTAAGGAATAATAAGAACTTCAAGCTGGATATTTGAGTGGCCATTCCTGTGGACTAAGTGTACCTTGTTTAAACTTATTCCTTGTTTAAACTTATTCCTTATTTATCTATTTAAAAAATGTGGGTTTGACAAAATATTTAGTAAGGATTGACTTTGAATCATAGTCAAGTTAGGGGTGTTTTTTGTTGTGACAACTTTTTAAGGTTTCTTTAATTCTTTTGCTAGTTGTATTGTTCGTGTTTGTGTTTAAATTTCATGTGATTGTTGTTTGTCGTACATAGTACTATCTAATTTCTATCAATGAAATTCAATTATTTTTAAATAGCATTATACAAACATTGAGGTCTTATACACATTTTCTGCACCTCTTGGTGACTTTTAAATATATGATCGATATTTATGCACAGTAATTACATTTTTAATGCTCTTATATGAATATATTTTATTACTAAAATAAAAACAATTTGTCATTTTTTTGAGTTTTTAAAATTATAATTTTTTTGATGAACACAATTTTAATTTTATTATATTTAAATTATTTATAACTTATAAGAAATATCTACTATTATTACAATTATAATTTTAAAAATATTATAATAATATTTAAATAAATTTATAATTAATTGAAATGTATTTATTTAAAATTAGAATTTAACTAATAATTAATATTTAAGATTATAGTTAGATTAAGATTATTAATATTTAATTATAGAAAAATTAATATATTTAATAAAGTTATCATTAAATTTATATGCCAAATTTAAACTAATTGAAGACAAGGACTAAGCCACTCTTGTTCTTAATGTAAAAAGTTTCACAACTTTTCAAAATTTTCTTCAAAGGTTTATTTAATAAAAATCAACTTTAAGTTAGATTTTATTGTAAAAATTTGTTCTTCTTACATGAGTTTTTGAAAACTTTTTAGATTTCTTTTGAAAAGTCCTTATCTAAAATAAAAGTTGACTTCAAGTTAGATTTTATTAGAAGATAGTAAAATGAAATGTGAGCACTAACTTATAAAGACTTAGTTTATAAGTGTTTTAAGATTATTTTAATGGTTGAGTTTACATTAGTAATGAATAAAGTAACAAATATATATATATATATATATATATATAACTAATAGAAATTTCTAGTGTTATGATATTTTCAAAGAGATATTTTGTAAGGTATTAGATGTTTAAATATATGAAATTTATTTTATTATTGTAAAGAAATTGAGATAAAATGTTTTGATTTTATGTGAGGTTGATAAAAATATTTGATGAAAAAATTCAAATTAAAGGGATTCTTAGTATCTTTGGTACAACTAATATATCTATGTTCACCTAATATATCTATGTTTGCTAAAAATATAGTGGTTTAAGTAATGTTGCATTTTTTCATTTCATGTAGGTTTGTAGATCTAATTCTAATGTCTCTATGAAATCATCTTTTAAGATGTAAGTAAGATTGATAGAAAATTAATTAAATGGAAAATTTAAGATGTGAGAATTCTTTCTTATAGAAATCTATATACTAAACATACCAAATATTCTTGTTCTCCTTTTTAAATTAATTCATAAATATATTATTCTTATAAAATGAATATGGAACATATTTGGTTATTATAATTGTCATACATCCTAAAGAATGAAACATCACTAAATAAAATGCATCTAAAATATTAAAAAATAATACTAATTTCAAAAAAAATATAAACAATTAGCCCTCATATATATTCAAATAATTACGTGATTGGTAAGTCCTTCCCTCTTATATTCCTTTTAATTTTATATGATTTTTTAAATCAATTAGACTAGGATACCATATAACATGGGCATCCTATTTCAGCAACTAATAGTGATGTTAGTGTCTGTCTCTATCAAAATACAGTAAACAATATTTTATATTCTCATAGATCTCATTCTTAATGCTTCTATGAATATGTCTTCTAACATGTAGGGAGCATTGATAGAAAATGAATAAGAAGAAAATTGATTGATGTCAATACCATTATGTGCAAAAATCTATAAACAAAATCTATACATTGAATATCCTAAATATTCTTGATCTTTTTTTAAGAAAAAATTATAAATAATTGATTCTTTTTTAAGCTTATATCTATTATATATAATTGTGATGTTTGTCATACATCCTGAAGTATGAAACACCACTAAATAAAATACATCTAAAATATGATAAAATGAATATCCAATTCAACTAAAATATGAACAATTAGTTATAATGTATTTTAAATGATTACTTTATTGATAAGTCATTGTTTTTGATATTGTCTTGAATCTTTTATGAACTTAAAAATCAAATAAACATTTCACAATAAAGACATTCCATTTAACCAGCGCATTATCTAAAAGTCAAATAATTCATTACAATTTCATTACCTATGTCTATCAAAATATAATAAATATTATCTTACATTCTAATAAATCAAAATAAAAATCTGCATTGACCATAAACTATATGATATTCAAGAAAATCATTTAACTAAACCATTAAACCAAATAATATTTAAAAATAACATAAATCTCGATCTTAAAAGAAGCAAAGAGATGCTTTTAAGAACATATGCTTAAAAGTTATTTATAGTGTGAATAACAAAATAAATGTACCCAAAATATATTAAATGTATTGAATAAATACGATCAGTAGAAGTGTCTGACTTTTATGGATGCTAAGCCTATGTTGAATCTTCCGTAATCTATCAATAGTTTATTTAATTTACATGTTCACTTATAGAATATTTCAGAAACCCTATATTACTAACAAATAATTGAAAGATTTTTTTACTCTCTTTTATATAACTCTTTGTATTAGATATATTCATCCATCTATAAGAATATATGTATTCTCTATTGAATATTTTAAATGTATACTTCATTATATTTATTGAATTAATTGAAATTCATTAACTAAATTGTTATTATAATCGAAGATTGATTATTTCAGCTTTCGCTGATTGCCACACACACATATTTATTTATTTATTTATTTATTTATTTATTTATTTATTTATCACACGCACACACACACACACACACACACATATATATATATATATATATATATATTTATATATATATGCTTTGTTATAATGTACCATTATCTATTTTAAAACGATTGATATCAAAACTGTTTCTTTAGCTACACTGAAATAGGAAGTTAAAAGCACCAAAGAAAAAAGTTGCTTAAAAGGTTTTAGAATACTTTATAGCTATTGTTGTATAATATTACACAATTCTAACAAAAGCATATTTGGACCTATGTGTTTTGTCATACAGCCAAACCCCTATTACTAGTGCGCCATATGACAGCAAGGCTTCACTAGCATTTGTCGTTTAATAATATGTACATTATAATAAAAGAATTTTAATGTTCTATGATATGATAGATTCTGATATTTTAGGGTTTTAAGTATTGTTGAACAATTGTCAAAAGTTTGATGATGAGATTTTTAATTTTTGCATGTGATTTTCTTAAATATATCTTGTGGTGCAATGTTCATTAATTGTTTATGTATTTGGTTTCAATATTATGATAAGTTTTATTGTTTATCTGTTATTTTTATTGTATAAAAGATACAAATTATATTCTTCCATTCCTTTTAAGATTTTTTTCAAGCTATTGTTTTATATTGAGAATGGTGTGAAATAAATTTTTTCAAGCTATTGTTTTATATTGAGAATGGTGTGAAATAATTTTCATTTGTATTATAAGAATTTATTCTTTAATATTTATTTATCTAATTGTTCACCTATTTAAATTTATCGAGATTAAAATTTATTTCAACTTTACTTTTTAAAATGAAAATATTACTTAGATTCAATTTCTTTCATTATACAAATTATACAAATAATGTGCTCTTTCTTTCTATTCTTCTTAAGACTTTTTAAGTCTATTTGTTTAACGTCTATAAATAATGTGAATTTGTTTTAAATCGAATCTCCTATCCAATATAGATTTGTCTCGTTTTATTTTACATCCCTATATAGAGCTTTTGTAAATCTATTTATATGAAAGATATTTATTTCATTGATTCTTGAAACACATACTCTTAACAGATACTAACTTATTATACAAATATGCTTTCTCTGTTTTGTCAAATCATTCTCTTTTTCATACAAAGGAGAAAACTACTTTACAGTTATACTTGCAAACCCCACAAATTCCTGAAACTTAGACAATTAGAAAAAAGAAAATCAGCGTAAAACCAAAACATTATAAAGTCCATTAAAATAGCATGGGATTCCTACAATTCCCTGTGAAAATGCCCAGAGAATGTTTTTTATTCATGAGCTTACAATATTGATTCTCTTTGTGATTCTGGTCATACTGCATTCATTTAGTCACCATGAAATATCAGTCAAAAAAAGACATCAAAATCCAAATAATAATCATAACAGCACAGTTACAAGAGGCCTACTAGGATTTCTTACGTTGGCCCAGCTTCTAATCATTAACTATTAACTACTTTTTGCTACTTTCTTTTATCAATGTTGATCACTCAAAAACATTGAAATGTAGCAGAGGAACCCCGGTGAGATATAACAGATCACATGATGATTACTGTCAAGGCTTTTGGGTCCCTTCGTTTCATAACTATATGTTTTCTTCAGGTTCAAAGTACTTTATCATAACTTGTATCAGTTCAATCATAAATCTCTTTATATTTACAGCTAAGGATTGCCTTTACTTTTCAGAGTTCCTCTCAAGAATCTCTAAGCATTTTGCTTGGGAAATACTGACCATGTCTCGCTTTACATTCTGCTTGGCCCAAGCAATCTAAATATTTTCATTTGATGAGAAGACCAACTCCCAACATCTTTGGAGAAGCAATTACCCATTCTTTTTTCGTCGTAAGATAATTCTCATACTGAAATTATATAGATTTTGTACAAGTGAAATTGCTCTTACACTTTGACAATAGGCCTTTACAGTCTTATATATGATTTATTTTATGAAACAATGGCAGCGAGATGGTTTCTAGAACATTGTTTTCTTAAAGTAAATGTTTTTTATATAGATTTTGTACAAGTGAAATTGTTCTTACGTGAATTTGTTACAGTCATGTGAACTCATTCACGGGATGATCTTGTATCTCCGGCCTTTTTTGTGAATTGTATTCTTAGTATATTTTTATTAATAAAAAAAGACTATTCATCAAAAAAAAATTGCTCTTACACAATAGGCCTTTACGGTCTCATATATGATTTATTTTATGAAAAAATAGCAAGAACATTTTTTTCTTAAGATAAATGTTTTTTATATAGATTTTGTCCAAGTGAAATTGCTCTGACGCTTTGACAATAGGCCTTTACAGTCTCATATATAATTTATTTTATGAAACAATGGCAGCGAGATGGTTTCTAGAAAAAAAATTCCTAAAGATAAATGTTGTAAGTAGGATACATATCATTCTTTTAAATAGGTAAATTATTTTGTGTTTTTACGTGAGAATAAAGTGATTGGTGAAATAATATGTTTTTAAATTTTCATTTTAGAGATGGTAGGTATAGTTTCATAATAAAAATAAATGTATTAATAATTAATAAAATGTAGAATTAAGATATATAATTAATGAAGTATTAAGTTGTATATTACATATTGTTGAAAGGAAGTAGGGATATCGTATATGTTTTTTTTTAAATTAATCTAATAACGAACACTTAAATATTCAATTGATTAAGGAAAGTAAACATAAAATTAATAGACTATAACATGTTGATTTATGTGTTTTAAGAAAAAATACTTGTTTCCAATTTAGATTTTGGTTTATTTATTTTTAGTACCTTCTAAGACTTTAACTCAATAATTGTTTTACCCTTTGAATCTTAGATCTTACTTTGCATGCATAAACATAACAACTTATTGCTACATGAAAGTAAACTTAAGTAAATAACTTCAACCATAAACACATAACACGCATCATGACAATTTGACACATGATTTTGGTCACATAGAAACCCTTGGTTAGAGTGAAGACTATAGTGAGGATGACACCCACAATCCTTCACTAAATATAAAGGTTACTCAGTTAGGGCATACAAAAATATTACTTCTAGCAATTTTCCCTATCAGGAGTAATTAGTATTGTATTTTAAGTACTTAAAAAGACCTATTAAGTTCTATTTTGTGAAATTATTTTCCAACACTAACCAAGTGTGTACTTAGTTAAGAGATTTACAAATAAAAGGCTTACTAAACCCTAGCTATGGTGTGGGATTTAAGAATACAATAACAATAATTTGTATTCCTATACTAATTGATCTAGAATAGTGCATCTACCTAGATGTTTGATTAGATCCTCTATGCTCTGTTCTATCTCTTCATCTTTAACTTAACTAGTTTCGCCAATTTCATCCACTTTCATTGCTTAGTAGCACTATCTTCTCTATCTTTCCTTTTTCACTTAAGCTACTAACTCTGATCTCTTCTTGATTACTCTTTATATAGAAATCATGTATTTTCCTCTATACTTGACCTAGTTAGGGTTTGGATCCTTCTAGAATGCTTAGATGATTAGATCTATGTTCCATGATCATTTTATTTTTCCAAGAAATATTTGTTTCATGTTCATTGGTTCAATCTTTGCCTTGGGATCATATACAATCGAGTTTCAATCCCAATAGACCTTACCTAACTTCCCCTCGATATTCATAAACTATTTTCTTGCTCAGTATAATCCACTTACTTAAGACTTTCTAGATTTACAAAATTCATGTTCGTCATGTGTCTCTCAGTTGGCTTCACTAATCTATTTGGTAACTTGTGCATGTTCGATAATACACTTTGCTCGGTATCCATAATTTTGTGAGAAATAAAATCACAACCCTAAAAAAATATCTCGACAATAACTATTGCTGAGTGTCAACTTTGCTCGGCACATGAGGGTGTCGAGTGGCAGTTTTTCTCAGCACCAATGAATGCCAAGTGGCAAAGGGTGTCAAGTAAGCTCGACACAAGAGGAAGTCGAGTGAACTCGATAAATAAAAGGCAACTTGACTCAAGTATATGCCGAGTAAGCTCGACAACAAGCTATGCCGAGTGAAATCGATAGCCACTACAATGTGGTGCTCAGTAGAAGAGGATGTTGAGTGAGCTCAGTAAAAACAACAAAGTTATAACCCAATCAAAGACCAAATTGAGTGACAATATGATAGACTACCATTAAAATGCAGAGAGTTGAACGATGAATATTTCAATAAAGAACTTCTCAAATGAAAAACATACAATAATGAATAAGAGAAGAACAAAAAAGATATGTATGCCTACTTGCTTTCTCACTATTCAAATATGATAAACTATTACAAAATTTGGGAGCATTCAGCTTCAACTTGAAAACCCTAAAATCTTCAAACTAGTAAAACCTAAAACTTTAAACTTTAAACTTATAGCTCTAATGGTTGCATACAACAATGCTTGGAGTAATCACTTCTTCACAGGACAAATCCAATAAAAAAAAAACTTATAGAATGACAAGAGGAAACACGTGCAACTATAGACACAAGAACAAACTTCCTTCTGTCTTCTGAACAACTGACAACTAGATCTATTGATCGATTTCCTTCACAGCTTTGTGCACTTGCACTTCTCTACTCTGCAATTCTTCCAACTCTCTAATCTATTGAACTTATCTCACCAAATGAAACTGATTCATTCCTTTTGTATTCTTCAAAAAAAATTCCCCCTCTTTTTTGAATTTAAAACTCACCTACCGAGCATTAATATTTATGACACAGTTAGGGTGGTAGGTGGGCGTTTGGCTCCAGAGGAAAACGTCTATCTACATTTAATATTTCAACACTCCCCCTTTGTCCTAAGCCAAACAAAACAAAGATCACTTCTAATCCACATCAACTACACCAAGACTCTCTCTTAGGTGTACAAATGTTCCAATGCCTAAAGGCTTTGTGAGAATGTCTACTATTTGCTACTCATACTTGCAAAATTCCATCTTGATATCCCCATTCTCCATCAACTCTATGATGAAGTGATATCTGATCTCTATATGCTTGCTTCTACCATGAAAGACTATATTCTTTGACAATGCAATTAAAGAGATGTTGTTACAATAAATTGTGGTTCCATCCTCTTGCCTTTCATTTAAATATGTTAAGATCCTCCTTAACCAAATAGCTTGACATGCTGCTGCATTTGCTACTATATATTCAGCCTCTACTATAGATTGAGTAAGAATCGGTTGCTTCTTGGATGCCCATAAAATTGCACCCAATCCCATATGAAACATGTATTTAGAAGTGCTCTTCCTATCATCTAAACTTCCAGCCCAATCACTATCTATATAACCCACCAACTTGAAATCATTTGCTACAGTATACAAAATCTCAAATTCCTTGGTACCATTCACATACCTTAGGATTCTCTTTTTCACTTGCCAATGGGAATCCTTTGGTGTTTCTATAAATCTAGAAATCAAACTTACTACATACATCATGTCTAGCCAAGTTGCAGTCAAATACATCAAACTTCCAACCATACTCTTGTATAGTGTTGGATTTACTCTTTTGTTGCAATCTTCCTTGCTCAACTTCAGACCTGCTACTATTGGTGTTGGGGTTGTCTTACTATTCTGCATTTTGAATCTCTCCAAAATCTACCTTGCATACTTTTCTTGAGAGATGAAGATGCCATCATGCATTTTTTTTACTTCTATGCCAAGAAAATACTTCAAGAGACCTAGGTCTGTCATTTCAAATTCATTTTTCATGGCCTCTTTGAACTCGCCAATTAGGAAATTATCATTTCTAGTGAAGATTAAATCATCAACATACAAGACAACAATCAACACATTACCATTTGTTACCTTGATGTAAAGTGTGGGCTCACCATCACTTTTGCTAAAGCCATTACTCATCAAATAGGAGTCAATCTTGTTGTACCAGGCCCTTGGAACTTGCTTGAGCCCATAAAGAGCTCTCTTCAATCTATAAACTTTGTGTTCTTCACTTGGAACTTCATAACTAGGTAGTTTCTCCACATATACGTCTTCCTTCAATACATCATTTAGGAAGGCAGACTTCACATCCATTTGATATACCTTCCATTTGTGCTAAGCTACAATTGCTATGATAGCATGCACAGTTTCCATTCTTGTAATTAGGGAATATGTCTCATCATAATCTCTATCATATTGTTGCTTGTACCTCTTGACCACTAAATGTGCCTTATGCCTATCTATTTTTCCTTCAGCATTGCACTTGATTTTATAAACCTATTTCACTCTAATTACTTGTTTCTTGGGAGGCAATGTAGTTAACTCCCATGTCTCATTTCTTTCAATGGCATCTATTTCCTCATCCATGGCATTACACCATTTCTCCTCTTTCATATCTTCCTCAAAATATATTGGATCACTATGAGAAAACAATGCAAAATTTACACTCTCATCATACCTTTCTTCTTGGTATATCTCCCTTAGACTTTTGGTCTTTCTTGGCAATAGTGAGGTGAGAATGGGATCTGAATTATCAATATTGTTGCTACTACTATTTTGCATACTAGTCTGGGGTTGTCTTGAAGTGCTAAGAGTTGTTGCTTGGCATGTTAAAGGCTACTTTCTTTTTTGCCTTTGTCTACAATCTATATTTGTTGCTCCATCTTCTTTCTGATCATCAATGACATCTTCTTCCTCTTCAATGGTAGGCACTTTTCTTGAAGTGCTTGAGGATTCATCTAATGAGCCATCCCATGACTGATTTTCAAGAAACTCTACATCTCTTGAAATGATGATCTTCTTGTTAATTGGATCATACAATCTACAAGCCTTTGATTATGAGCTATACCCTATGAAGATGCACTTCACACCTTTGTCATCTAGCTTTTGCCTTTGTTCCTTAGGCACATGTGTATATGCTACACATCTAAACACTCTCAAGTGCTCAACTATCCATCTGTTCCTTGACCAAGCCTCAAGGGGTATCTTTGCATGAACAAATTTTGTAGGACACCTGTTGATCAAATATATAGTTGTTGCTATAGCCTCTCCCCAATATTTAGTTGGGAGCCCTTTTTCTTTCATCATGCTTCTAGCCATTTCAACAATGGTCTTGTTCTTTCTCTTAGCCACTCCATTTTGCTGTGGAGTATAACTGGTTGTAAGCTCTTTCTTTATGCCATTTTTCCTACAAAAATTTACAAACATATTGGAGGTATACTCCCCTCCTCTATCTAATCTAAGAACCTTAATATAGTGTCCACATTCTTTTTCAGCCAAGGCTTTAAATCCAACAAATTTTTTAAATGTTTTAGATTTGTTCTTCAAAAAATACACCCATGTCCTATGACTGAAATCATCTATGAATGTCATAAAATAAGTACTCCCCCTAATAGAAGTAGTTTTCATAGGGCCTACCAAATCATAATGCACCAATTCTAATGGTGCCCTAGCCCTTCTAGAATTTCTAAAATTAAAGGGAAGCCTATGTTGCTTACCCAATATGCAAGCCTCACACTTGTCATATGAATCTAAAATGTTTGGCAAACCATCTACCATTCTATTTTTGGACAACAAATTTAAACCAGCAAAGCCAAGATGTCTATACTTGAGATACCAAAGCTTGGAGGGGTCTTCAATCATGCTCCTAAGAGCTGGTTGCTGATGTACTATTATACATGCATGCTTGGGAGATGCAACACTTACTTGAGAAGAGAAACATGTCTCTATCCTCAATGGGAACATCCAGTTCTTTGTCATTTGGAACACTGCAAGTAATCTATTACTCCCATCCTTCTCATGAATGACACTTTTATCATTTTCCATCAGCATCTTGTATCCACTTTGAATGAGTTGTCCAACACTCATCAAGTTGTGCTTCATACCAAGGGCAAAATACACATTTTGTATCTCCTTCTTCTCACCTTGCTTGGTGCAGACCATAATAGATCCTTTTCCCACTATGGTAATAGTTCCATTATTTCCCATTTTAATTTCAAACTTAAAAGTCTTATCAATGAAAGAGAATAAACTTTCATTATCACTCATGTGGTTGCTACAACCACTGTCTAGGCACCATACCTCAAGGATTCCTTCTTCACCAATGTTACACATGATGAAGGCTATGGGATTGTTTGCGTTTTCCAGGTTCACATCAGCCACATTAGCATTTTGTTTTGACTGATCAACCTGCTTCTTCCAGCATTCACTGGCATAATGCCCATACTTATGATAGTAGTAACATTCAACATTACTCTTGTTGGAGTTGTAATTTATTTTACCTCCTCTAGAGCTATTTTGAGAGGTGCTTGCTCCCTCTTGGTTGCTTGCTCTTCCTGAGCTTTCTACACCAGCATTCCTTTGACCATTCCTTCCATGACCTCTATTTCTTGAGCCTCTACTGGAGCCATTTCTTCCTCTCCCCCTACCTCTTGAATTCTCTTGAGCCTTGAAAGATTGTTCTTGGGAAGTAGTTACTGACCTATTTATCCAATGTTCATGGGTTTGAAGAGTTCTCATCAACTCATTCATGGTCAATGTGGTGAGGTCTTTTGCTTCCTCTATGGTCATCACAAGATTGTCATATTTCTGAGGTAAACTCCTCAATATTTTCTCTATAATTCTCTACTCATCATAGTCTTCTCCGTTTGATTTAAGCTAATTTATCAAAGTGGAGATTTGTGAGCTAAACTCTACAATAGGTTCATTATCCCTCATCTGAAGGTTCTCAAAATCTCTTCTAATCATCTATAGCTTCACTACTCTGATCTTATCAGTCCCCTTGAAGTTTTTCTCAAGGATATCCCATGCTTCCTTTGCATAATTTGTTGTTGCAATCTTGGAGAAGACTATCTCTGTCCTTGCTGCCTCAATCAGACTTATTGCTTTAACATTCTTTCTCCTTGACTCCTTCAACTGAGTCTTTTGATTATTGGTAAGGGTAGCATATATTGTTGGGATCGTAACATCATTAAATCCATGGATCAAAAACTCCCACAAATCATTCGCAATCATTATGGTTTTCATCTTCTTTTCCCATCTATCATAATTTTATCCATTAAAGGATGGTGGTTGCCACCATATCTTTCCTACATCTCCTGCCATGTCAAATATCTGAAAAAAAACAAATGGTCTAGCTCACTATGGATGTGGGGCCTCGATGCTCTGATACCATGTGAGAAATAAAATCACAACCCTAAAAATTTTGCTCGGCAGCAACTATTGTTAAGTGTCAGTTTTGCTCGGCACATGAGGCTGTCAAGTGGTAGGAGGGTGCCAAGTAAGCTTGGCACAAGAGGAAATCAAGTGAACTCAACAAACAAAAGGCAACTTAGCTCAAGTATATGTTGAGTAAGCTTGGCAACAAGCAATGTCGAGTGAACTCGGTAGGCACTACAAAGTGGTGTTCAGAAAAAGAGGATGTCGATTGAGCTCAATAAAAACAACAAAGTTATAACCCAGTCAAAAACTAGACCGAGTGACAATATGATAGACTACCATTAAAGCACAGAGAGCCAAAGGATGAAGATTTCAACAAAGAACTTTTCAAATGCAAAACATGCAATAATGAATAAGAGAAAAACAAAAAAGATATGTATGCATGCTTGCTTTCTTTCTATTCAAATATGATAAACTATTACGAAATCTGGGAGCATTCAGCTTCAACCAAAAAACACTAAAATCTTCAAACTGGTAAAACCTAAAACTTTAAACTTTAAACTTACAGCTCTAATGGCTGCATACAATAATGCCTAGAGAAATCACTACTTCATAGAACAAATCCAATAAAAAACAAACTTGTAGAATGACAAGAGGAAACACATGCAACTACAGACACGAGAACAAAATTCCTTCTATCTTCTAAATAACCAATGACTAGATCTATTGATTTATTTCCTTCATAGGTCTATGCACTTGCACTTCTCTGCTCTGCAATTCTTCCAACTTTTTGATCTGCTAAACTTCTCTCACCAAATGAAACTGATTTATTCCTTTTGTCTTCTTCAAAAAAAAATCCCTCTCTTTTCCAAATTTGAAACTCACCTACTGAGCATTAATATTTCTGATGTGGTCAGGGTGGTAGGTGGGCATTTGGCTCCAAGGGCAAATGTTTATCTGCATTTAATATTTCAACAAATTTATCGATTAACTATATGCTCAGTAACATTATACTACTTGATATTCACTGTGTTTGGCGATCACTCTCTTATGTGCTCAGTAACTATTCACTGGCCAACTCTAGCTTCACTTCACCGAATGACTTGGCTTACTTTACTAACTTGTCTTTCCTCTTACTAACCAAAACTTCTTGGTTTTATTTACACTTATTGACTTGAATCTTTACTTCATTGTAGCATAACTTTGCACTAATAAAAAAATTATTACATTCAAGAGTAACATTCTTAGTAACAAAAACTTTCATAACTTAGCTAAAATTGATATCTCCAATATGTGATAACTCCCCCTCAACATACACTTCTCCTTTCTCAACTCAAAACTTTCATCTATATCAACTATATCATACCCCTTTATTGGTATGTGTGTGTGTCTATATATATATCCTTCTCCCTTTGTAAATGTAAAAATATGTATAGCGATATAACCCCCTTTTTGACAATAATGCTAAAAAAATGTACAAGATATACTTTCAACTTATCAAACAATCCTTTATGAGAAGATTGACACTTTCAAATGTAGTCTTCCATGTTGCCTACAATGCCTCTAGTGCTAAATATTGGACTTGTATATGTGATGATAGATCTTCCATATTGTCTATCACTCTCATATAATGTGTCAACATGAGGAAATTTTCCTGCTTGATATTCTCTTAAATTATTTCCATATAAGAAATGAGAAGTTCTTGAAATTCAAGTCCTATGTTCTCAACTTCTACTTTGCCTTCATCAATTCTAGATATAGACTTGTAAAAAGTTTTGTTTTTTTTACAATGAACATGGAATGACTAAGGTTCATCTATTAACTTCTCTGCACTCTTCTTCAATTCTTCTTCATTATTCTTTAGTTTCTCTAGAATGTCTTATGCAAAATGAGGAGCATTGCATAACTATTGGAATAACTTAATAATTACATTTAATGTGTCTACTAATTCAGTAGAAATGTTAGCAAGTCCTACCTTTTGTATGAAAATCTTCTTCTTGAGTTCCTCCATTATCATTTGCTCCAATTTTTGCTCGGCCAACATCATAACTCTTTTGATGGTGTCTACAACAAGGACATTAACTTGATTTATAAGTAAGTCTAATTGATCAAAGATGGTTTTTTTCTCATTCAGTTGTGTCTTGGGAACTAGTTGTGCTTAGATGTCTTTTACACCTGATAAGACTTCTTGTTGTTTCATCTCTTGTTTACATTAGCATGAGTTATGATGGTATTTCTTTAGGGGAGTATCCTAAGAATTTGTGAGCATGTGGCATGATTGATATGTTGCATTCATCATAGTGTCTATCATTGATGACAACATAGTATGTTTTCTTTGAACATAGGTAGAGTAGTAGACAGAGATCGTAGTTGTACAAACAAAGGTTGTTGAAAATAATTGTTCAATTGTATATTGTCTTTGATGTTATAAAAAATGTCAAGTATTTACCACTTAGTGTCTACCAAGCTCACTTGAGCAATGAAGACAATTTCTAGTGTCTACCAAGCATTCTAGAGTTAATCATGTTCGAAGAGAGTATCTATCAAGTTCACTTAGGTGTCAAATGAACTTTGTAAGAAGACGGTGTCTACTAAGTTCACTTGAGCACCAAAGATAAATTGGCATGGAACTAATGTTAACCGAGATCACTCAGTTGCCAAAGGAATTCAATTTAGGGTGTAGCATTAACTAAGTTCATGTGGTCACCAAAGAAAGTCTAAAGAAATTCCTTTATGAGTTAGTGTTGATCAAGTTGGGTTGACTAATGAAGGATTTTCCTCAATCAGCATATTTAGTTTGATGAATTTATTTGTTAATTCTACTCGACTTAAGGGATGAATATTGTGTGTGTGTGTGTGTGTGTGTGTGTGTGTGTGTGTGTGTGTGTGTGTGTGTGTGTGTGTGTGTGTGTGTGTGTGTGTGTGTGTGTGTGTGTGTGTGTGTGTGTGTGTGTGTGTGTCCATCCCCCTTTATAAATATAAAAATATGTATAGCTATATATCCCCCTTTTTGACAATAATGTTACAATAGATGTACATGATATACTGACAACCTATCAAACAATCCTTGATGAGAAGATTGGAACTTTCAAATGTAGTCTTCCATGTTGCCTGTAGTGCCTCTAGTGCTAAATATTGGACTTGTATATGTGATGATAGACCTTCCATATTGTTTATCACTCTCATATGATGTGTCAACATGAGGTCATTTTCTTGCTTGATATTCTTTTGAATTATTTCCATATGAGGAATGAGAAGTTCTTGAAATTCAAGTCCTATGTTCTCAACTTCTACTCTATCTTCATCAATTCTAGATATAGACTCGTACTTGTTTTTATTTTTTTATAATGAACTTGGAATAACTAAGGTTCATTTATTAACTTCTCTGCACTCTTCTTCAGTTCTCCTTTAGTATTCTTTAGTTTTTCTAGATTGTCTTGTGTAAAATTAGGAACATTGCATAACTATTGGAATAACTTAATAATTACATTAAGTGTGTTCGCCAATTTAGTAGCAAAGTTAACAAGTCCTACCTTTTGTATGACAGTCTTCTTCTTGAGTTTCTCCATTATCCTTTGCTCCAATTTTTACTCGGCCAACATCATAACTCTTTTGATGGTGTCTACATCAAGGACGTTAACTTGATTTACAAGTAAGTCTAATTGATCAAAGATCATTGTTGTCTCATTCATTTGTGTCTTGGAAACTAGTTATGCAAAGATGTCTTTTACAGCTGATAAGACTTGTTGTTTCATCTCTTGTTTACATTAGCATGAATGATGATGGTATTTCTTTAGGGGAGTATCCTAAGCATTGGTGAGCATGTGGCATGATTGATATGTTGCATTCATGATAGTGTTTTTCATTGATGACAACATAGTATGGTTTCTTTGGAGATAGGAAAAGTAGCAGACAAAGATCATAGTCGTACGAACAAAGGTTGTTGAAAATAATTGTTCAATTGTATATTGTCTTTGATGTTACACAAAATGTCAAGTCTTTACCACTTAGTGTCTAATAAGCTCACTCAAGTGATGAAGATGGTTTCTAGTGTCTACCAAGCATTCCAGAGTTAATCATGTTCGAAGATAATATCTATCGAGTTCACTTACATGCCAAAGGAACTTTACAAGAATGAGATGTCTATCGAGTTCACTTAGGCACCAAAGAGAAGTTGGCAAGGAAGCAGTGTTTATCAAGCTCACTTAGTTGCCAAAGGAACTCAATTTTGGGTGCAACATTAAGTAAGTTCGTGTGGTTAACAAAGAAAATCTTAAAAAATTCCTTTATGAGTTAGTGTTGACTGAGTTGGGTTGGCTAATGAAGGATTTTTCTAAATCAGCACATTTAGTTTGATGAATTTATTTGTTTATTCTACCCAACTTAAGGGATGAATATTGAATATATGTAAGTGTATTCAAGCTAACTTAACTAGTAAAATTATATAAGTGTAAGGTCAGGTTGTGGGACTAAATGTGAGAAGCATGGGATTGAAAAGGTAAACCAAAGAAGTGAATTGGAAGGATAGTAGAGTATCCTAAGTTGACTAAGTTGCAAAGTTTTATCTGATCAAGGAGGATCAAGTATTCAATTTAAAAAAAAGATCTAAAATTAGTAATTTAGTTGCATCAGCAATCAAGTCATATCATTTTTACTCTCTAATAATTGTAGCAATGTATCAAATCTCTTAATAGGGTTAGCTTAATAGCTATTTTCCAAATCCTCTAACAAGGTTTCATTTCTAGATTGAAATTTCTAAAGACCTCTAATTAGGCCACTCCTAACAAGGTGATTAAATCCTTAACACGGTCACACCTAATAGTGTATTTTTTAACCTTTAACATGGTTGGCTCCTAACAGGGCTCACTTCAAAAGAGTGAAAAATAGTAACTAGTTGCAATTGGTGGTTTTTCCCAAATTAGGTTTCTACATTAAATCCTAGTGCCATATGTGCTCATGTTATTTACTTTTTGTTTCTAAAACTAAGTCAGTTGTGGTTAATAACATTAAACATATTAAGAAGCATTTATTTTAGTAACTACAGAGTATTAGAGATTCTTAGTGTTTGCCAAGTGATTAAGTGCTAACTAAGTTACAACAATATTTTCAATTTCAGCAGAGTTTAATTTTGATTTGCATTGACATCTAAGGGATCTGGGATTTATTTTTGTGGTAACTAACTCACCCCTCCTCTCTCAGTTACTCCTCTTATATTTCCAAAAATTGGTACCAGAGCTCTTGGTGCTTGTAGAGAGGGTCTAAAGGACATAAGCTATAGATCAACTTATCTTATAGAAGGGAGATCCCCAATCTGAATAGAGATAACCTCAAGGCATGGTAGGAACTCATGAGATTGCATTGGACAACCATTGGAGACTTAGGCCTAAAGTACTTAAACATCAAGTATGTGGCACCTACTTAAACTATGACTATTGAAGAAATTATGGAAAAGAAGAATCATACCATTGTGATGATTGATATTGCCTCAACTCTACTTGTTATGTTGAATTTGGTGAAGTTAAAGACTATGATATTTCTCATCAAATGTGGATCAAGCTTAAATCCATCTATAGAGGTGATGACATTGTAAGGATAGCTAAGGCAAAAAATCTCAAAGGTCAACTTGATCAAATGAGGATGAGAGAAGATGAGAACATTACAAAATATAGTGATAGAATCAAAGCTAGTGTGTGTTCAATTAGATCCTTAGGAGGAAAGATAGAAGATGAGATAGTGGTAAGCAAGGTTCTCATAATACTTCGTCCTATATATGAAATTAGAGTTTCATCAATTCAAGAGATGAGATACAATCCCAAGAATGATATATCATTGGATGTAGTAGTGGGAAGGTTGACAATGTTCAAGTTAGATAACTATGGTAATTATGTACCTAACTCTAGCAACCTTGAGTCTTCATTTCAAGCCAAGCTATCACTCAAGAAGAAAGCTACAAAATATAAAAGGAAATCTAATAATGAGGATGGAGATGGTTCTGATGAAGATCTTTAGTTCATTGAAGCATTACTTGCAAGAAGATTTTCCAAGGGCAAAGGGAAGTATAGACGGAAAATTCTTTTGATCTGCTTTTCTTATGAAGAAGCTGGTCACATTGCTGCAAGGTTTCTAAATAGAGAAGGCAAAGAAGAAAAGAAGGGCTTTAAAAGCTACAAGGACATCAAAGAAAAAGGTAAGAAATCCTATTACACTGCCAAAGATTCTAATAGTAGTGAAGAAGAAGATGAAATGGTCTACATTATTTTTAAGGATGAATCAGATGATGAGAATGATAGCATGGAACTTATCTCACATATTAGTAAGAATGATACATGGATTATTGATAGTGGTTGTTCTCACCATATGATGGGTGACAAATCTAAATTTGAGAACTTGGTACACTATGATGGTGGAAGTGTTAGATTAGGCAATGATGAACCATGTTATGTGAAAGGTAAAGGTTGTATTGCACTAACCAATGATCTCATATGTGGAGCTAGTTCACACAAACATTTGTGGACCTATTGCTGCAAAAAGTTGCATAGGAGATAAGTACTTTATTTTATTTGTTGATTATTATTCAAGAATGATGATTGTTGTGTATTTGAAGGATAAATCAGAGGCTTTTCAAAATTTAAAATGGTATCTAGCTAGAGTGGAGAAAGAAATACTAAAGAAACTAAAATGATGTTTAAGATCTAACAAAGGAGGAGAATTCATTTCTAATTAATTCAAGGAATTCTACAATGAAAGAGGAAATACAAATGTTTTCACCTTGTACACCTCAACAAAATGGTATTGTTGAAAGAAGGAATAGATAAATCATGGATTTTGCAAGGACCCTAATGATAGAGAATAATGTTGCTATCAAATACTGGAAGGATGCAATCAACACTACAGTTCATACCTCGAACCAAGTTCAATTGATGAAGGATTCAAATCAAACATCTTTTGAATTATGGTATGGCTATAACCCTAATGTGTATTACTTCAAAGTATTTGGCAGCAAATGTTTTATTCTAAAGGAGTCTAGAAAAGGAAATTTTGATGTTAAAAGTGATGAAGGCATATTTCAAGGATATTCCAACACTAGAAAAGCATATAAATGTTTGAATCTATCTACTCATAAAGTTATAGAAAGTGCACATGTGAAGATTGATGAGTTTGCAAAAAAGAACAAAGAACAAAGTAGTAAGGAACCTGAAGACTACAGGAACTTTTTTTTCTATGAGCTCCTGATATTGTACCTAATGTTCAAGCAAGTGACAATAAGCAACCTTCACCACTTAAGTCCCCAAAATCTTCAGTTCAACCTAAGTTGTAGTAAGTACACCCTAAGTCATAAGGACCCAAGTTTTAGCAAATGGAAATTGAGCCATAATCTAATGAACCCAAGTCATTAATAGTGGGACCTGAGCATGATTCAAAAAATCATGGTGAACTTAGCGATTCCAAAAAGAAGGAGCCTAGACTTGCTCAATATGTTAGAAGGCATCATGCACCCAAGAAAATCATTAGAGATTAGTTAGTTGCTACAATGACAAAGAACAAATTGAAAGGTACATGTTTGCTTACTAAATTTGAACCTAGATCTATAAAATATGCACTAGAGAATGAAAGCTAGATTGAAGCAATGAATGGAGAAATTAATCAGATTGAAAGGAATAAGACAGACTCTTGTTCCTAGACCCATAGATGAGAATGTAATTGGCACAAAATGGGTATTTAGAAATAAGTTGAATGAGAATAAAGAAGTTTCAAGAAACAAGGCAATGCTAGTTTGCAAGGGTTATGATCAAGAGGAAGGTTCATTATGGATAAAAGATTTATCCTATTGCTAGACTAGAAGGTGTTAGAACACTCCTTCCCTATGTAGCACACAAAGGATTCAAAGTGTATCAGATGGATGTGAAATCAACATTTCTAAATGGAATCTTAAAAGAGGAAGTCTACATTGAGCAACTAGAAGATTTCATTGATCCTAGCAAAAGGGACATGGTTTGAAGATTACGCAAAACTTTGTATGGTCTTAAACAAGACCCCGGAGCCTAGTATAAGATATTGCACAATTATCTCTTAAAATTTGATTTTCAGAGAACTAATGATAACAACAACCTATACATCAAAGAAGGATTAGATAAGAATATTGTGTTGGTAGAAATCTTTTTGGATGATACATTATTTAGTAGAAATGATGATTTGTTCAAATATTTTTTTGAGGAAATGAGTAGGGAAATTGAAATGTTAATGTTTGGAGAGATCAAATTCTTTGTTGACTTGTAGATTCAAAAGAAGAAGGATGGTATCTATATTACCCAATCAAAATACATCAAGGAGATACTAAAAAAGTTTGGAATGGAGGATTTTAGACCACTTGGAACACCTATGTCTACTAGAAATAAGCTTTCCAAAGATGATGATTCAAAAGAGGTAGATCAAACTACATATAGATCAATGATTGGAAAACTTTAGTATGTGGTGCATGCAAGACCTGATATAGCACTACTAGTTGGAATGGTGGAAAGATTCTCTACTAATCCAAAAGAAAATTATATGATGTAAGTCAAAAGAATCATGAGCTATCTAAAGGTACTGAAGATTATGGTTTGTGGTATAAGAAAGGAGGCAACTTTGAATTGAAAGCATTCACAGATGTTGATTGGGTAGGAAGAATTCTTTCTTGGAAAAAGGCTAGTATCTTGGACAAGCAAGAAGTAGAACTATAACTCTCAATCAATAGCAGAAGCATAATATGTTACTATAGCAGTCAATTGTTCAAATATTATTTAGTTTAAACAACTATTGATAGGTATGAAGGAAGAGATCAAGGACCCAATTGTTGTTTTCTGTGATAACCCCAGTGCAATTAGCATTTCCAAGAATCTTGTAATGCATGCCAAAACTAAGCACATTACAATTAACTATCATTTCTTAAGAGAATTGGTGCAAGATAAGGAGGTAAGATTGGAATATGTAAATACAAAAGAAAAGATTGTAGACATATTCACCAAACCATTACCTAAGAATGCATTTTTGTATCTAAGAGGTAAGCTAGGGATCATTCCCCTATTTGAAGCTCACTAATAAGATTTTAGTGATGCATCAACCAAGCATGTTGAATATTCTTAGTCAATTTTTATGATAAAGTACACTTGACATACAAATTTTTCCCATCCTGTTGACATTTTCAAAGTTCCTTGATATAAGCATCAAGGTTAACCAAATCATTTTTAATGTTCTAATAGATGGTGATAAACAAGTTAGCATCATGTGAAATCTATGCCTTCGCTTCTAAAACATTTAACAAGTTGTTAAACTCTTCATCAAATGATTTTAGCACTACTTGTGTCCTCTATTTAAGATTTGATTCAATGTGTTGTACTTCCAAAGTATTGTGCAGACTGTTAGTAAGTTCCATTAAGGTTTTCTAAAAAAATTTCACTATAATATTCTTATATATAAGCTTAGATAGGGATAAGATCAAATCTATTTGATCATCATCATTAGTTGCTAAATTGGCAAGAGAGGCGGACTAGATGAGCTAGATGGTTTAGTATCATCCTCTCTTTGTTTCTTAGCCACCTCTTTCACTCTTCTATCTTCTTCTTCTTTCTTTTCTCTTTCCTCTCTTTTTGACATAGTACAAGGTAGGATAATCCCCAAAGGAGATATCCAAACCCCCAACAAACAACCACACAATGGAAATACAACAACAAAGAAACAATAATGCAAGATCTGATACCAAATCACAAGTCTTTATGCATATATATAATTGATTACATGTAATATGCCTGGTTGTAAGGCCTTTCAGATTAGGGCCAAACACAAACAACAATTACAAAATCAATTCTACAAGATCCAATAAGATCCAACTTACAAACCCAATCCCATCTAGTCCAAATACACAACTAGATAAGAACACCAAGAAGAATCCACACTTGTACCCTTAGGTCTACCAAGGAATTCTTTGGTTTCTAAGCCACAACCCCAGCTGTTCAAAATTTGCATCTACACTTCATCCCCTTCTCAAAGATGGAATGAATCATGCTCCTCCCTTATCCAAAAGACTCCACAAGACCCCCATACTTATACCCAACTAAGCCAGAAGTTAGCTCAACTTCTTACAAACTAAATTAAATCCCTTACATTAAATATAGGTTGAGCCACTAGTAAATTCCCAAGCATTACCGAGCTCCAGAGACTATGCTGAGTTCTAGAGACCATGTTGAGTTCTATAGAACATGTTGAGTTCCCAAACCATGTCAAGTTCCTAGACCATGTTGAGTTCTAGAGACCATGTTGAGTTCCATAGAACATGTTGAGTTTCCAAACCATGCCAAGTTCCCAAACCATGCCGAGTTTCTAGACCATGCTGAGCTCCTAGACCATGCTGAGTTCCTAGTATCTGTCGAATTCCACAACGTTAAGCCAAAACACCTCCAAACATGTAGGATTGCAAGGAAGCCTAGGATGCTTCTGCATTAGAAACCCTAGGTTCAAAAAGATGTTCTCAGTAGTTGGAATAACATCTTCTAAGATTTAACACATAAATCCCAAATTGGTTCTTCACATACATATCCTCCAAGTCTTCAACTTGTACACTCTTTCCCTTGTTCTTCTTCTACTTCTTTATATCCATCTCAAGTGTGCTACAGGTCTGCTCTCCATGCTGATCTCCAACCTTCTTAGAATTTATTCTATAAAGGAATTAGGGAAAACATCCTATGACCTTTCTCAATAGTAAACACATTCTTGACACAATCATGCACAACCCTACAATCACACTACCAAGGTCTACCAAGCAACACATGACAACTATTCATGTCCATAATATCATACAACACTTGATCCTTATACTACCCAATTTGGAAATCAACAAAGCATTTCTCCCTCACTTCCAAAGCATGTTCACCTTGCAACCAACCAATCCTATAAGGATAAGGATGTTTTACTATCTTCAAACCAAGTTTCTAAACCATCTCCTTACTAATAAGGTTATCAATACTACCACCATCCACAATCACCTTGCAGACTTTACCACCATACTTACAACAAGTCCTGAATAAACAAGTCCTTTGACAATATTCCAATGTCCTCTCACCAACTAGTACTCACCAAGCCAACAAACTTTCTCCTTGCTCAGGTTGACTATCTTGAACTACAACCTCATTCACAACAACAGTTGTCCTATTAAGTGGACATTTAAAATATTTATGCCCTTCTTTCCCACATCTAAAACAATTACCTCTAAAGCCACCTCCACCTATTGTCCTTTTCTAATTAGTAGGTTTTGGTTCACCTTCAACACTTGGTTTAGCTTCTGCTAAGCTATCCTGCTTCTCCTTCCCTCTAGCACTACCTTGACCTTTCCTTTTCAACTTATCTTCTACCTTCAAAGCATATTGATAAGCATCCTCAACTAAATATAAATTTAGCATAACAACCTCATCCTAAATATTAAATCTCAAACCATTAATTTAACAAGCTACATTTTCCTTTGACAATTTTCTATGACCAGAATGAATAGTCAACTTGTAGAACTCCTTGGTATAATCCTTTATAGACGTATCTTTCTATTTTACATTCTACAACCTTTTAAACAACCCAAGTTCATAATCAACAAGAATGAACTTAGCCTTCAACTTAGTCACCATCAATCTCCATCTAGTGATCTTCATTTCACCTTCTTCTTCTCTATCTCTTTACAATTCTTTCCACCAAAGAGCAACATGTCCTTTCAACTTAGTTTGTGCCAACCTCACTCTGAGTGGATCCTCAATATCTTTAAGCTCAAAGTAGTCTTACAATTCACCAATCCAATCAATCAAGTCTTCAGGAGTCAAAGTATCTAAGAAATTAGAAACCTCCATCTTATGCTTCAGCTTCAACTAAGATCCAGGTCTAGCAAACTAACCAGCCCTAGTTCCAATAGGTATCTCCACATGATTACTTCTATCCTCACCACTAGATCCAGAAACTTCAAAGTCTTCTACAACTTCCTCATAACTATCTTTAGTACCCACATGACTAGGTACACCACCTAAAGCAATTAGAATTTTAGTGACCATGTCACTCTTCATCAATGCAATCTCAAATTTGAACTCTATTCTTATCTTCTCTAAGATTATTTCTTCCAAAACATCATTAAGATCATCAATTGCCCTAGGGTCCAATCTTCTTGGAGGAATCTTCCAAAATTTTAGCAAACCCTAAGCAATAGACCCACCACTCTAGAAGATCAATCAACCACAAGATTAATCTTATCTGCAAATCCTGGTGTAAATTGCCTGAGCTTTACTGATCTATATACACACTCAGGAAAACCTTCACTTTGATACCACCTAACATAGTGCAAGGTAGGAGAATCCCCAAATGAGATTTCCATACCCCCAACAAACCACCACATAATGAAAATACAACAAAGGAGCAACAATAATGCAAGACCTAATACCAAATCACTAGTCTTTATTCATAAATATATTTGATTACATGCAATATGCATGGCTATAACTAGGTTAGGGCCAAACACAAACAAAAATTACAAAATTAGTTCTACAAGATCCAACTTACAAACCCAATCCCAACTAGTCCAAATACACAACTGGATAAGAACACCAAGAAGAATCCACACTTGTACCCTCAGGTCCACCAAGCAATCCTCTGGTTTCTAAGCCACAACCCTACCTCTTCAAAATTCACATCTACACTTCATCCCCTTCTCAAATCTGGAATGAGTCTTTCTCCTCCCTTCTCCACAAGACTCTACGAGATCCCCTAATTATACCAACTAAGCCATAATTCAGCTCAAATTCTTATAAACTAAATTAAATCCCTTACATTAAATATAGGTTGAGCCACTAGTAAATTCCCAAGCATTGTCAAGCTCCAAAGACCATGTTGAGTTCCCAAACCATGTTGAGTTTGAAAACCATGCCAAGTTCCATAGACCATGCCAAGTTCCGAGACCATGCCAAGCTCCCAAGCCATGCCAAGTTCCCAATATCTACTGAGTTCCACAACTTTATGTCAAAATCCCTCCAAACATGTAGGATTCTAGGAAAGCCTAGGATGCTCTTGCATCACTTTCCTTTTCTCTCTTCTCTTCCAATCTCTTCTTTTCATCTTCCTCTATTTTCTTTCTCATTTATTCTTCTACTATTCTCCTCTTTCCCTCCTCTTCCTCAAGAAATTTCTACTTGGCCTCTCCTATTCTTCTTTTCTCTTGTTCAAATAACCTCTTCTCCTCTTTAATCTATCTTAGTTTATCTTCAATATCCTTAGTATCTGGTTCATTAAGTTCAAAACCTTCAAATGGATTGGTATCATCAATGTTAATGGTAACATTGGTTTGATCAATTTACATAGTATGACTCACTAACACTTCTAAGGTTCTAAGTGCTGAAGGAGATGTTTCCTTTGACTCTATCAACATCTGACTAATATTTGTCATAGTCTCACTTCTCATTTTATCTTTTTCACCAACCATAAATAGGAATGGTCTTGCTTTATTCTTCAAAAATAAAATGAAAGATTGTCCAACAATATTTTAATGTCGTCTTCATCATTAGTCTTGCAAATAGTTCTATGCATAGACTTTCGAAGTTTGAGATCTTCTTCTCTTGTAGGAGCCTTCTTCTGAATGAGTCTTTCTTAGACTTTATGGTTAATTAAGCTCTCAAGATCCTTCAATTTCATATATTTGCTATGATATATCTCATAGTAGAGATATCAATCCTTCTCAAAATTGTTATATAAATCATAAAATGTGTTCATCTAAACAAAGTTAGCTTCATTAGCAATAATTGTGTTGATCTTCTATATCTTCAACTTCCAAGGTTGTTGAGCTTTTCCTATTGATTGCTTTGATGGAGTCACTTTCTCTACTTGCTTGATCTCTTGTTCTTCTTCCTCTTCATCACTAGATTCAACAATTGTCAACAATTTTTTTTATCTTTTGCCTAGTCCAATGGCTTGTTGTTTTACTTCTTTGTATTAATAGTCATTGCTTCCACCTATCTTTCATATTTTCTCTTAGGCTTGCTTGGCTGCACATCTGACACTGCTACATATAGAATGCTCTATTCCAAAGATGTCTCTGTAATAGATATTGATAAAGGTTATTCAATATTCCTTACTTCATTATTTTCCTTATAGCCTCAGATTCACTCTCTATCATTCTAGCCTCTAATAGTGCTTTCTTCATTATAGAAATCTCATCATATATACCAAATCTATATTCTACTTTATTTTTATCTAAATTCAACAATAAATTAATATAAGCAACTGCTATATCATTATCCAATTCATAACCCAAGGGATCAAGAAATGTTTTTTGAGGTTCCACTACTTGAATATAGGTAAAATCTGTATCAACCAAAATGCAAATGTCTTCCTTAAATCTATCCACAATTGCAAGTGCAATTTTGAATCTCTATTTTATTTCATCTGAAATGTTCTCATTACCAAGTTGCCACTGTCCAATATCTTATCTACAAGATGCTTTCTGCATAGTTCTATGATCTTCCCCATTATACATTTTTCATTTCTTATTATGTCTATGATTGAAAAATAAGGAAATATTTTAGGTACACAAAATAATATATGATTGATCAATGACTGGAATCTAAATACACCATTATTTTTCCTCTTGATCTTTTCTAGGTTTTCTAAGAGTTGCATTTTCAGAATTTCACTAAGATTCACTTGTTCCTTGTTTACACATACCATATAAGCTACATAGATGAATCGAGTTGATAGTTCATCAATCTTTGAGCTTGCACATACAGAATAAGCAATGATTCTACTCAAAAACCCTACATCATCTTGCTTGATGGTATTGATCACCATAGTCTTTCCATTATATACTACTTTAGCGTAGCTTTCAACTTTCTTCTTAACCATTTTCTCACCTATAGGTACACTTCCTTGTTTACTTAGACTAGTTACCTCATGAATAAGATCAAAATAAATATCAATTACATTATCTTGCATCCATAACTTTCCATTATGTATCCTACTTAATATGATATGTGTCCACTCATCTATTTCTAATTCATGGTAGAAATGATATTTGAATAGGTCTACTTCCTTTAGATGTTCAAAGTTGGGCTTCATAGTCATATCATGATTGAAAACTAATTCCATATCTTGTTCATGAATTCATTACCAATTGACTCAAACTTACTATTTAGATAACTTCCTATGTCTTCAAGATATACTATGTTGTTTGGTGTGATAGATAATGTTGAGTTAGGGTTTTCTTTAGTAAGTTTTATGGAAATAACCTTCAACTTAGGTCTATCCTCATTCTCAACATTATGCACTACTAACATATCCATGATTCTATCAAACAAGAACTTTTACCAAACAAATTTGTGGAAAAATGATAAAATACCTCTTTTCAAAAATAGGGTTTGCTTTGAAATCACTCTGACAAGTTGCTTTTTGAGTGCTCTTTGCTTCAGATGAATTTGTAATGATGTGAAAATCAATTTTGTACTCCATTTATTTCATCAACCATAATTTACATTATCTGTGTACTTTACAAACACAAAACAATTGTCAGTTATATTCTGTAAATAAATAACTATTCAAGATCATCTATCTGGTCTTCGTATTTCACCTGAGGTTTTCCATAGCTAGTTTCCATCATGACAAAACTCTATTGAACTTTGCATCATGAAATTCTCTGCAAAAACATAGTTTTCATCTTCTACTATAGAACTAGCCTTTTTCTATAATACCAATAACTCTAAATTCCTTTGTAACTTGCTTAGATGAGCTCCAAATTACAAGCAAGCTTAGGTACCATCTAAATATAACTAGATACCATATCAGTGTGAATGTGAATGTGAATGTGTATGCAAAAGATCAAGTTATGAATGCAGCTAGAAAAAGAGCAAATTGTAAAGGCCATAATGTTGGCATTAAGTTATTATTGTCATTAGTGATAACACTTACTAGATTTTGAATGATTACTGAGTGCATCACTCAGTCTATAGTGTATATCAAGCATTCAGTGGTTACCTTGTAGGTTTATCACTTAAGTATTTCATACTGAGCATTCATGAAGCTATAGAGTGGGTGTACAGCCCAGCAGTATCTATCAAGCTTTATAGTTTGCATCGAGCATCTCAATATCTACCGAGCAGTTTGACTATGTCATGAAAGTTTAACATTTACTGAGTGATGGAAGTGTAACATTTACCGAGTGATGGAAGTGTAAAGTTTATCGAGTGATGGAAGTGTAACGTTTACTGAGTAATGGAAGTGTAGTGTTTACCGAGTGAAATCAAGGTAAACAAAGGATCCAATTTTTACTAAGTGACACTACATCTACTGAGTCACCTTTGGTTACCTAGTTTAGAACTATGTAGAGTGACTAGTATGGACCAACCCTTCACTTCTATTGAGTGCATGATCATGCTGAGTAATGCAGTAGATGCCGAGTATCAGAAGGTCACCGAGTCAGTTCAGTGAACTCGAGTTATTTACTATTGGGCCGACTTAGTAATATTTTTTTCACTTGTGTTTTGGCCGACCTTGCAATTGAAATTATTGGAATGGTATATATGCAATGTATTATATCATTTACAATATAAGAAAATGAAGTATAAAAAGAGACATGTAATGTTTTGAGAAGAATGAAAGCGAATCAGCAAAAGAGCAAAATATTCAGCAAGGTCTACAAGGAGTAGTAAAGATTCATCAGTCACAAGAGGTGATCTATACTTCAAGGATCTAATAAAAAAATCAAGTTTGTAAGTAGATCCAATGTTTCGTCTTAATAGGTGAATCAGTTTTGTAAATCCTTTAATAGGGTAGACTTAACAGTCTTTGTATAAATCTCCTAATAGAGTGCATACTTCAGTGTATGTTTTTAAATCTTCTAACAAGGTGGACCTAGCAATCCTTTTTTCTCCTAACAAGGTAGATCACCAAAAGTGGTCAATGAAAGCCTTAACAGGCCAACTTCATACTAAAGTAACGAAGTTTTGTGGGTATCATCCCCACCCCAGTTTTACTTTCTATTTGGAAGGTTTCTAGGTTACCAAATCACTGTGTACTTGTGTTATGGATGTTTTATTTCTCATATATGTAGTAGATTAGAAGAATAAATGATGAATAGTATATATGGTTAAAGTGTTGAATTGATTTAAAGTTTTGATGTTATTGATTCACCCCTCCCCTCTCAGTAACCTATCATATCTTGAATATTTCTAACAATTGGTATTAGAGCTGTTTGGTTCTTAGGACAAAGCTTGATAGCTTAAGCAAAGATCAAGGACAATGGAGATATTCAGACTTGAGAAAGCTATTGAAAATGAAAAGCTAGATCCAAAAATGGCCATGGCTCAACTCAAAGAAGCAAAGGAGCATCTTTCTCAATCCTTGAAGAGAAGGAAGGAACTTGTAAGACAAATGAATGACCATCAGTATGTTGAAGAAAAGATTGAAGACCTTTTAACATCAAGTAGTTTAGATGAAGCTAATGAGGCTATCAAGGAACTCCTAGCAAAGAATGGTTTTCTGCAAGAAGAAGTAAGAAAGCTTAAAAGAGAACAAGAAATCCAATCAATCAGGCTATGTGAACATTTGGAACAGAGAGACAAGGAAAATGAAGACTTAGAGGCAAGAAATAATCAATCCCTTCAGCATTAAGATCTTTTAGATCAACTATCTAATGCAAATAAAGAAATTATGAATCTAAGATATGAGAATGAAAGCCTGAGGAATGATTTAATCACTGAAAGACAAATTAATGAAAGCTTAAAAAGAGACTTGAGATCTAAAAGACAAATCAATGAAAGTTTGGAAAATGACTTGATCACTGAAAAGAAAATCAATGAGAGAATGATGAAATCTTAAACAGACATGACTCAATTAAATCAACAAAGTGAGCAGAATCTTCATAGACAAAAAGGTAAAGCTTGACTTGGTTACAAGGAGGAAGGTGAAACCTCCAAACAAGGTGCCCAAAGGAATCAAAGACCTACTTATAATCACTGTGGTAAGCTAGGTCACACATCAAACAAGTGTTGGAGCAATGGAAGAGGTAAATTCAATGGTAAATGCTACAATTGTAGTCAGCATGGTCATAAAGCTAATAAATGCAAGGAGAAACCAAAATTTGAAGGCAATTGTCACAAATGCAAGAAGTATGGTCACAAAGCATTCCAATGCAAATCCAAATCATTCAATCCAACTGAACAACTTGTTAAGGCAATTTTTGGATGGGACTACAATACCTGGTGCAGATGTCATTATTATGGAGAATATGGACACATTGGCAAAGACTGCCCAAGGCATCACTTGAGAAAAAGAGATACAACAGTAAGATGTTATACATGTATAGAACTCGGTCATATAGCTAAAAACTGCATGAATATAGGAAGAGTTGAAGATGAAAAGAAAGCTAGAGCTAAAAACATTCAGAAGCAAATGAGGCAATAGTGGATTCCAAAATCTACCAAGCAAGATAGTTCAAATGATGGCAATGTCACTCAAGAAGTGGATGACTCCACCATTTCAAATTAGATTCATAAAGGAGGATATGGAACTGCATCTTCTAGTAATATCTCAAGCAGTTCCAAAATAAAAGAAAGAAAAATGATCAAATTAGTATTTCAGATACACAAAGATCAAAAAAAGTGTATCTTTTGCTGAGTTGCATCTACCGAGGAAAGTCAGTTCAAGACCTTACCGAGCTAGATCGGGAGTAACAAAAGTTTTATTTGATCACCGAGTTGCAAGCTTCTACCAAGCAAGTCAATGATAGCCTATCAAGCACTATGTCATCTCATCTACCTTCGTACCAAGCATTAATGACAAAATTTATTAGAATTCTTTAGAATAACTGAGAGGGAGGGGGGGGGGGGGGGGGGGGGTGAATCATTTATTCAAGGTCCAAAATTCCTTATTAATACCTTTTTACTACTTTTAATGAATCCATATACTTTTCATCCATCCAATACTTAAATCAATCATATAAGCAAGTTACAGTAAATCAATATGCAATGACAAAACATCCAAAATCAACACATGACACAATGATTTACATGGAAACCCAATTTGGGAAAAACCACCAATAACATGCTACTTGATTTTCACTCTTCTAAAGTGATGCCCCGTTAAAGGCTTACAACACACTGTTAAATGTGACCCTATTAGAGGATTTCACCAAACTGTTAGGAATGGGCCTGGTAAAAGGTCTTTAGAACATTCACTTGGAATGTCACCCTGTTAAAGGATTTATCTTATGGCTATTAAACCAACCTAAGTCCATAGGATTTAGACTTGCTGTTACAATTTCTAGAAAGTAGCGATAATAGTCTTTTGATCTGATATAACTTACAACATACTTTGCAGATTTCAGATCACACTTTCAATTCAATCCTTATGCTTGGCTTCAATCACTTTAGCTCTGACTACTTTTCTCCCTTTCAAGCTTCGTCTCCTTGAGTCTTCTTACTCATTCGGCCAATGCAATCACTCTTGTGGTCATCTATTCAAACAAAGTTCATGTGCTTTCTTTTCCTTAGCACATTCTACAGCACTTCATGCTTTTATGCTTGACCACCTCTCTCTCCTTATTCTTATTTTTGCTCTACTTCATCATTAACTTATGTCTACTTATATAGAAGTTTGATTTGCCTTTTGTTGCTCAATTCTCCCTTTCCAATTTTAGGGTTTCAAGATGGATTAGGTAGGATACAATGTATTTACCTCATATCTTGTTTTCTTCTAGAAACTTTGCCAGTTGTTCCTCTAAAAATTTTCTACATGGTGTTCTGTGCCACCAACTCATCATTCTTATCTTCCTTTTAATTCAAAAACTTCTAGATAACAATCTTGTCGGCTTAGATCTATGAAATCTTCGATTTTCAAAATAATGTAGTAACTCAGCATTATTGAGTTACTGGTGCTCGGCACCTCTGTGTTACTCAGCACCTATACCTGCTCAGCACTTGGTTCTGCTCAGCACTTGGTTCTACTCAGCACTTGGTTCTACTCAGCACTTGGTTCTGCTCGGCACATGGTTCTGCTCGGCACTTGGTTCTGCTCGGCACTTGATTCTGCTCGGCACTTGGTTCTGCTCGGCACTTGGTTCTACTCGACACTTGATTCTACTCGGCACTTGTTAATACTTGGCACTTTGTTAATACTCGGCACTTGTTACACTCGGCACTTGTTAATACTCAGCACTTGTTAATACTTAGCACTTATTAATACTCGGCACTTGTTAATACTCGGCACTTGGTTCTGCTCGGAATTAGCTAGGAATTTCCTCGGCTCTTACTAGCTTGCTCGGCTCCTTCTCTCTAATGAACTTAGTTTGAGCTTTACAAAAGACTTAGCTAAAACCTTAAATCTTTGATATGTTTCAATGTGCCCATTCTTTGTAATATGTCATCAAATACACTTTTTCATCAATGGCTTAGCTGATCCTTGTACTTCATTACAATATCATAACTTCAACCTTTCTCTAGGTGTTCTAGTTACATCTTATTGATTGCTTCCTCCTTGACAATCAACTAATTGATAGTATTTAGATCACTAAAGCAATTGTCATTCTTGCAAGTAGCAAGTTTGACATCAATGACAAAACAATGATTGACATTCTTTACCAGTTCCATATATTACTCCAACAACTTTTCTTATGATCATTTCAATCATTTCCAACAATCTCCCTCTTTGGCATTGATGGCAAACAAAACTGATCAAGTAATCAATTTAGTTACCACCAAGATTGTATACATTAGCTTGTTGCATTTCACTACTAATCTCATATATCTCCCTCTATCATATATATTTCCCTCTTACTTTGTATTGATCAATTTTTTGCATATTTCTCCCTCTTTGACATAAATGCAAAATATGTAGCATCTTTATCATGCAGAATATAAGCTTTGGCTTCTAGTTGATTTTCTCCCTCTATCACCATGCTTGTGACTAATTTGGAGCTTATGTTTCTACTATCATCCTTTGCATCGACATGTTAATATTACAATGATTTATTCTTGTTGATGCAAGGCAGCTTTCTTGTTGCCTTAAGCAGCTTGAGTTAGGGGTATGACCCCCAACTTGCCTCTAAGATATTCATAGGCATCCTTGGGAAATGGTTTGGTGAAGAAATCTGTAGTTTGTTCCTTTGTGTGAATGTATTCCAACTTCACTTGTTTGTCTTCTACCAATTCTCTGACATAATGATACTTGATTGCAATATGCTTGGTTTTTGCATGCATCACTAGATTTTTGGATATGTTTATAGCACTTGTATTATCACAATACAATATCACAGGTTTTTTTACTTCTTCTTTCATTCCATTCAATAGATGTGTGAGCCATACAATGTTTGTGCAATTGACTACAACTGCCACATATTCTGACTTTGCAGTGGACTAGGATATACATGTTTGTTTCTTGCTAGTCTAGGTAACCAGCCTTCTGCCTAGAAATAATGCACCTCCACTTGTGCTTTTTCTGTCATCAATGTTTCCTCCCCAGTCTGCATCTGTATATGCATTGAGCTCAAATTTTCCATTCTTTTTGTAGTATAGACCAAAGTCATCAGTCCCTTTGAGATATCTCATTATACTTTTTACTACTATGAGATGATTTTCTTTAGGATTAGTAGAGAACCTAGCCACTATTCCAACTGCTAATGCTATGTCTGGTCTACTATGTACAACATATTGTAGTTTTCCAATCATGGATCTATACATTGTTTGATTGACTTCAGCTAACTCGTCATTTTTTGGATAGCTTATTTCCTATGGCCATTGGTGTGCTGACTGGTTTGGATTCCTCCAATCCAAATGTTTTAATAATTTCTTTGATATACTTTGATTGTGTAACAAATATTCCATGTTTGAGTTGATATACTTGCAATCCAACAAAAAATTTGATTTCTCCAAACATAGACATCTCAAATTCATGTTTCATTTTGTCAGCAAAGCCTTTGCAAAGTACTTCCTTACCTCCAAATACTATGTTATCATCAGTTCTTTCAAATCCAATTTGCACTAGGTACTTGTGAAGTGTCTCATACCATGCTCTAGGTGCTTGTTTCAAACCATAGAGTGCTTTATGTAACTTACACACCATATCCCTATTGTTTTCATCGACAAATCCTTCTGGTTGTTCAATGTAAACTTCTTCTTCAAGTATACCATTTAAGAAAGTGGATTTTACATCCATCTGATAGACTTTAAAATCTTTGTAGGTAGCATATGCAAGTAAAGTTCTTACTCCTTCCAGTCTAGGAATAGGAGCAAATGTTTCTCCATAGTCTATTCCTTCTTCTTGAGCATAACCCTTACATACTAGTCTATCTTTGTTTCTGGTAATCTCACCATTCTCATCTAGTTTGTTTTTGAATACCCATTTGGTGCCAATCACATTCTTGTCAGTTGGTCTGGGAACCAAACTCCAAGTTTTATTTTTTCTTATTTGATCAATTTCTTCTTCCATAGCTTTATACCAGTCATCATCTTGTAATGCACCATGTACTATTTTGGGTTCGAATTGGCTGATCAAACATGATTCATGTCTTAGTCTGTTCCTTGTCATTGGTCTTGCATCTTTGTCACCAATTATTTGTTCAGCAGGGTGATGTCTTTTTACATATTTGGATAACCTTGGCTCTGTCCTTGTTTCCATGTTTGATCTTTCAGATTCAGGATCACTATGAACTTCATTGTCAGATTGTTCTTCATCATGTATGCTGTCTTTAGAATCAGATTGTGCATTTTCGTCATTCTGCAACTCGGCATTTACTGGTTGTGATTCAGCTGAAATTGATACTTGTTGTTGATTTCCAATTTGATTGACATCATTCTCATCAATCATTCCTTCATAAGAATACACAAAGGTTCTGTACTCTTCCATTTTCTTTGGTATTTCAGCTTGGACTTCTGTGTGCTCATCAAAATTTACATTTGCACTTTCCACAATTTTGTTAGTGTTAATATTCAAACACTTATATGCCTTACTTCTAGTGGAGTAACCAAGAAATATACCTTCATCACTTTTTGCATCAAATTTTCCATTTCTAACATCTTTAAGGATAAAACATTTGCAACCAAACACTTTGAAATGTTTTACATTGGGTGAGTAACCATACCATAATTCAAAAGGTGTTGTATTTGTACCTTTCTTGACTTGTACTCGATTTAGTGTATGAACAGCTACACTTACAGCTTCTCTCCAGTATTTTAGAGTAACATTCTTTTCCATCATTAATGTTCTGGCACATTCAATTACAAATCTGTTTCTTCTTTTAGCAATTCCATTCTGTGGGGGAGTTCTAGGATCTGACGTTTATCTTTTGATCCCTTTGTCATTACAAAATATCTCGAATTGATTTGATGTAAATTCATGACCTCTATCTGATCTTAGGCATTTCAGACTTTTTCCAATTTTCTTTTCAACTCTAGCCACATACCACTTAAACATTTGAAAAGCATCAGATTTTTGTTTTAAGAACATGACAGTCATCATCCTGGAATAGTCATCAACAAATAACATTATGTATTTATCTCCTCTATAGCTTTGTATTTCCATTGGACCACATAAGTCAGTGTGAACTAACTCAAGTATCTCTTTAGATGTATAGTTTTTGCTTTTGAAACTTGATTTTGTCATCTTTCCTAGCTGACATTGTTTGCACATGATATTATTAGGCTTCTTCAATTTTGGTAGACCTCTGACTTTCTTCATTTTACTAATGTTGACTAGATTGTCAAAGTTGACATGACATAATCTTCTATGCCATAACCATTCATCATCAAATTTTGCAAATAGACAAGAAACATCATCCGTATCAAGGTAAAACAAATTACTCTTTGTTTGATCTCCTTTTCCTATTAGTTTACCATCATTGTCATAGATTTTTGCAGTTTTGTTTCCAAATTCCACTTTGCAGCCTATATTGCCTAACTGTGAGACACTCAGTAAATTGTAGTTTAATCCTTCAACAGAGTATGTATTGTCACATGAAATTTGTTCTATGAGCTTAATGGAACCTTTTCCTTTGATTTGACATGGAGCATCATTACCAAATCTAACACTATTTCCATCATACTAAGTGAAGTTAACAAACTTATTTTCGTCTCTTGTCATATGATGTGAGCATCCACTGTCTATGATCCATCTATCATTCTTGTTTATGCATGTTACCAGTGATGTGGCTTCTTCTTCATCAGATTGGTCCTTCATGGCTACATAAACAACTTCATCAGCATTGTCATCAGAATTTTCTTCAACAATATAACACTTCTTACCTTTTTCTTTGTAATCTCTCTTGTCATCATCTCTTCTGTTCTTGTATTTGTTGCCTTCCTTGGAATCCTTTTTCTATGGACATCTTGCAGCAATATGACCTACTTCATTGCAATTGAAACAAATGATAGGCATCTTACCTTTGAATTTTCCTTTGCCCCTGTGAAATCTTCTAGCAAGCAATGCTTCCAATTGTTCCACATCTTCCTCATCAGTGCTACTGTCACTAGATACATACTTCATTTTTCTTCCTTTCTTTGATTTCATCTGTTCGGCATCTTTCAGTGATAACTTGGCCTTAAAAGCGGATTCAGCATTTTCAGGTTTGTAGTTGTCAAAGTTAGATAATTCAAATGTAGTGAGGCTACCTATTATACCTTCAAAGCTTAGATTATTTCTTGGTATACATCTTAGCTCTTGTATTGTTGATACTCTAATAGCATAGATAGGGAGAAAGGTTCTTAAGAACTTACTATCAACAGTATCTTCATCCAATTAACCACTCAAGCATCTTATTGCACTTACCACTTCCTTTATTCTTGCACCATACTGAGAGGCATTCTCATTTTCTTCCATTTTCATGTCATCAAACTTTCCTCTGAGACTTTCTCTTTTTGCTCTTTGTACATTTTGATCTCCTCCATAGATGTTTGATAAGGCTTTCCACATTTTGTATGCAGTGTCACATCCTTTGATATCATCAAATTCAGCATAGCTGAGTGCAGAGGCAATTTTCAGCATTGTCTAGTTGTGTTCTTGCTTATTTTTCATGTCTTCTGCAGTAGGATGACCTATTGGATCTACATGTTCAGTGACAATTGAATTTTGGGCATAATCTCCTATGGATCCAAGATGTAGCTTCATCAAACTTTTCCATGCAACAAAGTTGTCTTTGTTGAGCTTGGGAACTTCTCTCTTTCCCATTTTGATCTTTTCTGCTTGTAGTCCCTTTAAACTGAATCAGCAGTTGGCTCTGATACCAATTTTTAGAATTCTTTACAATAACTAAGAGGGGGGGGGGTGTGAATTAGTTATTCAAGGTCCAAAATTTCCTATTAATACCTTTTTACTACTTTTAATGAATCCATATACTTTTCATCCATCCAATACTTAAATCAATCATATAAGCAAGTTACAGTAAATCAATATGCAATGACAAAACATCCAAAATCAACACATGACACAATGATTTATGTAAAACCCAATTTGGGAAAAACCACCATTAACATGCTACTTGATTTTCACTCTTCTGAAGTGATACCCTGTTAAAAGCCTGCCCTGTTAAAGGCTTACAACACACTGTTAAATGTGACCCTGTTAGAGGATTTTACCAAACTGTTAGGAATAGGCCTGGTAAAAGGTCTTTAGAACATTCACTTGGACTGTCACCCTGTTAAAGGATTTATCTTATGGCTATTAAATCAACCTAAGTCCATAGGATTTAGACTTACTGTTACAATCACTAGAAAGTAATGATAATAGTCTTTTGATCTGATATAACTTACAACATACTTTGCAGATTTCATATCACACTTTCAATTCAATCCTTATTCTTGGCTTCAATCACTTCAGCTCTGATTGCTTGTCTCCCTTTCAAGCTTCGTCTCCTTGAGTCTTCTTACTCATTCTACCAATGCAATCATTCTTGTGGTTTTCTATTCAAACAGAGTTCCTGTGCTTTCTTTTCCTTAGCACATTCTACAGCACTTCATGCTTTTATGCTTGACCACCTCTCTCTCCTTATTCCTATTTTTTCTCTACTTCATCATTAACTTATGTCTACTTATATAGAAGTCTGATTTGCCTTTTGCTGCTCAATTCTCCCTTTCCAATTTTAGGGTTTCAAGATGGATTAGGTAGGATACAATGTATCTACCTCATATCTTGTTTTCTTCTAGAAACTTTTCTAGTTGTTCCTCTAAAAGTGTTCTACATGGTGTTCTATGCCACCAACTCATCATTATTATCTTCCTTTTAATTCACAAACTTCTAGATAACAATCTTGTCGGCTTAGATCTAGCGAATCTTCGATTTTCAAAATAATGCAGCAACTCGACATTATTGAGTTACTAGTACTCGGCACCTCTGTGTTACTCAGCACCTATACCTGCTCGGCACTTGGTTCTGCTCGGCACTTGGTTCTACTCGGCACTTGGTTCTGCTTGATACTTGGTTCTGCTTGGTACTTGGTTCTGCTCGGCACTTGATTTTGCTCGGCACTTGTTAATACTCGGCACTTTTTTAATACTCGGCACTTGTTACACTCGACACTTGTTAATACTCAGCACTTGTTAATACTCGGCACTTGGTTCTGCTCGGCATTAACTAGGAATTTTCTCGGCTCCTCTCTAATGAACTTAGTTTGAGCTTTACAAAAGACTTAGCTAAAACCTTAAATCTTTGATATGTTTCAGTGTGCCCATTCTTTGTAATATTTCATCAAATACACTTTTTCATCAATGGCTTAGTTGATCCTTGTACTTCATTACAATATCATAACTTCAACCTTTCTCTAGGTGTTCTAGTTACATCTTATTGATTGCTTCCTCCTTGACAATCAACTAATTGATAGTATTTAGATCACTAAAGCAATTGTCATTCCTGGAAGTAGCAAGTTTGACATTAATGACAAAACAATGATTGAGGACATTCTTTACCAGTTCCATATATTACTCCAACAACTTTTCTTATGATCATTTCAATCATTTCCAACAAAATTTTCATCAAAAGGTAGAATTTGATTTCATTCTTCATTGCAATTTTAGAGCTAAGAAATTTTTAGGTGAAATTCAAGCAATTCCGAGCGATTCCAAGTGATTTTCTAGAAAAAGATTTTTTCAAAAAAATTCTATCTTTTACCGAGCATCGATGGCATCCAAGAGTAGCAACAGACCAAGGCAAAATGAGGTTCTGAGATGCTGGTAAAGGGTATAGAATGGAAAGTGCCCAAGTTCAAAATTGTTCTAGTCGTTGCAGAACCGCTTGACCCTAACGGTGCTCAATCTCATATTCTACCAAAGGTACTCCTTATAAACAATATTTGTACACATTTTAAATGTTCTATTCAAGAGATTGGAAATGTAGAGATGGATAATGCCCTAGGAGAAATGAGTGTTGATGGCTCTTTGAAAACTGAGCATAAGCATCTTGAAACCAAAGGCTCGACTCATATCTCGCATATGCCAAAAAGCTTCCAAACCGAATGGATTAGGTATATTCTAAGTCAAGTGCACATTGGGCAACTATGGTTAGAGCAACCAGTGTTAATCACAAAGAAGATGATTCAAAAAATCACAGGTCTCCTTATGCTTAACAAAGTGACGGTTACCAAAACCCTAGGATGAGATGAGTTACAAAAGCAAACCCTTGCTGAATGGGATGGTAGAGGTTTGAAGGTTAGCATTGTATCTGATGTCAAACTAAGATTTGGCACTCATGTCATTGCCCACAAAATCTATAGCTCTAGTCGACTGAACAATGTACCCTATGAGGCCGTGGATTTGGCCTTCAAATTTGTAAAGAAGAACCTTGAATTTGACCTATTGAAATTACTATTGAAACAATTAAACAAGAATATGAATAGTATAAGAACTTCAAAGAACAATCCCTATAAATTTGGTTCTCTATTGACTTGTTTATTCTTCTATATTCAAAAATTATTTTCGTCTAAAGGAACTATAGTATGGAGAAAAGATATTCCCATTCTTTATTAGATTAATGAGTTTGTAGCAGAAATGGGTGAAAATATTGATAGCATCATGGATAATTATTTTGAAGATTTCAAGGAAAGGATGAATAATAGGTTTCAAATTCCACCAAAATTGGTTGAAGACTACAAAGATGATGTATGCTTTATGGTTGATTGTGATAAGGTATACATTTAGGCAGTCAAACCCCGAGCTGCATGGGTGAAACCTCTTCCTTATGAGTTTAATATTGATGAGGCTAGGGAAATTATTGAAGTACTGGTGAATGAGCCAGTAGACCCAAAGTAACCAATTTTTGGAACATATGATGAGGCAAAGGCTAGAATTGAGCTTGAAATCAAGCTACCCCTGGCTATAAGCAAAGGCAAGAGGAAGATAGCTAAATTGAAAACTGCTACCGGCCCTCTTATGCTTACAAAAGGAAAAGGTGAGGATGAAGAAGATGATGAAGAACAAGAAGGAGAAGAAGAAAAAGAAGAACATGAATCTAAAGAGGAACCGCCAAAGAAGAAAGGTAAGGCAATTATTACCAAACCTAAGAAGAAGCCTACTACAGTATTCTCTAGAAGAACCAGAAAAGGCAAGATGGAACCTATATTGGATAGGCCTCCACTCACATTTGAGGAGAGGCTTAAACAATTCGAAGAGGGAGCTGGCATCACAAATTTCAACGCATTGAAATTTGAAACAAGAACTAATGCTGAAAAAATGCAAATTGAGGAACTGGTACTCAATAAGATGGATAAATGGAAATACTCCCCGGACCAGCTCGCCTCTCAAATCTCCAAAGAACTATTAGAGAGATTGCAACCGAGATGGGAGTCAGCCACCCAAATGGCTAAAGACATATATGAGCAATCTCTGAGGAATCTTCTACCGAGTCTTACTGAAGTGGAAATAAAGGTAGCAATGAAGAACCATGAAGGTAAAATGATGATTAGATTTCACACATGTTTGATTTTAATTAAAGGCATTGAGCATGTTGTAAATGATGCAACAAACATGTGGAAGAACATATATCATCTACAGAAGCCCAGTGATGATGACAGCAGTGATAGTGATGATTTTGATAGCATTCCACCCATCATAGTTACTCTAGGAGAGCTGCATGCACTAATGGAAGAAAAAGAAGAAGAAGACAAGGAGGAAGAAGAACATAAGGAAGATAAAGATTAAGAGGATCTAGTTAAAATTATAGCAGAAGTGATTGCATCCCTTCCTCACTCTCCACCAAAGACTGTTACATCCACTATGGAGATAGCTTCTGCAAGTGAAATTGTGAGCACAACAGTTACATCAATTGCTCAATCTTTACCAACCTCATCCTAGCTCCAGGTATCTGAAACAAAGGTGCCAATCACTTCAACTACCAAGTTGTCTATCACTTCTTTAGCTACCAAGTCAACCTCCTCAGTTCCTTCACCATCAGTGAGTGCATCAGTAAGTTCCACAATTTTGTTCTCATTAGTTCTAGCAAGTTCTATAGTTTTGTTTCCATTAGTATCATCTGTATCTACTTCCACTCCTATCAATTTAGATTCTACTATGGTTACTTTACCAAGTATGATACCATTTTTGGGAAGTGTTTTTGATCCAGTTAATACTTCTATTGGCATTCAATCCTCAAGCCCTATCCCAGTTTTCACTACTAGCCCTTCTATCTCCACTATTGTGTCTATTCCTAAGGTCAAACCAGTCATCATAGAAGTTAAACAAAAGCATCCATTAAAACTTCTGATCACTGGAAAGGAAATTGGAGAAGACATTGACTTAGACACAGAAATAGTGATTCCTAAGATTGATTATGAAAATGCTACCATTAAAGAGATGAGGTTAGCCAATCAACTCATAGAGATGAAAGCTACGCAGAAACAGTTAAGATCAAAAAGGGATAAGGAATATAGAATAATTGAAAATGCCAAGAATATAATTATAGATGCCATAGGTGTTGAAGTAGATTCTACTCAACACATTTTGATTCAGTTAGAAGTGGTTGTACAAAAATTTAATGAGGATTCTTTCGGTCAAGACAAACGTATTGAGAAGGCTAAAAAGAAATTTGATAATAAGGTGCTAGAGCATATTGCTCAACAGATGGCAATAAAGCAAGTTGAATTGTCAACATTTTTGGGAAATTTTGAAAAAAAAATTAATAATGCAGCATCACTTTTTGCTAAACTTTGTGATGTTTCTGGTTTTACCAAAGAAATAAAGGATAAGTTAAATAAGATTGACATTGATATGCAATCAAGTGCATCCAAGTTGAAGGTGGACTCCTCCTCCACAACCTCCCATCACACCAAGATTAGATATTTGGCAAATGTACAAGCAGAACTATTGAGAGAGGAAGCTAGGATCCAGTCTACACTCATAGACATCCAGAACATGATCCTTCCTATCATGGACACAATGCAGAAACATCTTGTTCATTGCAAAACATTGGTCCAAGATCAGAACTTCTCAGTGGCTGATCACTTAATCTAATTATCAGTAGAAGTTCAAATTGCTCTCTCCACTTGTCAAATTTTGTAGCAGACTTGGGATAGTACTTTTGCAACCATCCTTAAGGTACATCAAGAATTTTTATCTCACTTTGGTGTAGCCATATAAATTGTATATATGCAATCCTTTGGCATTATTGTCAAAAAGGGGGAGAGATTCAGAGTTTCAGTATAATAAATGAGGAGAGTTATCACTATAAGTGATAGGGGGAGTTAGCACTCATTAGAGTTAGCATGTGTACATAAGTATCTTTGTATATACATTATTAGTCATCAAGAAGGTATATAGAAATATATATTCAGCAGTTCTACAAAGATCAATTTTGAAAGACCAAAATTCAATGAAGTCAGGTTATGTACATATATTTTGGCTCATAAGTGTTTTGTCACTAATGCCAAAGGGGGATATTGTTGGCATTAAGTTATTATAGCCATTAGTGACAACACTTACTAGATTCTAAATGATTATCGAGTGCATCACTAGGTATACAGTGTATATCGAGCATTCAGTGGTTACCTTGTAGGTTCATCACTTAAGTAGTTCATACCGAGCATTCATGAAGCTATCGAGTGGGTATGCAGCCCAGTAGTATCTACCAAGCTTCACAGTTTGCACCAAGCATCTCAGTATCTACCGAGCAACTTGACTATGTCATGAAAGTGTAACATTTATCAAGTGATGGAAGTGTAACATTTACCGAGTAATGGAAGTGTAGTGTTTACCGAGTGAAATCAAGGTAAACAAAGGATCCAATTTTTATCGAGTGACACTACATCTACTGAGTCACCTGTGGTTACCAAGTTCAGAACTATGTCGAGTGATTAGTATGGACCAAGCCTTCACTTCTACCGAGTGCATGATGATGCTAAGTAATGCAGTGGATGCCAAGTATCAGAAGGTCACCGAGTCAGTTCAATGAACCTGAGTTATTTACTATTGGGTTGACTCAGTAATGTTTTGTTCACTTGTGTTTGGCCGACCTTGCAATTGAAATTATTGGAATGGTATATATGTAATGTATTATATCATTTACAATTTAAGAAAATGAAGTATAAAAAGAGACATGTAATGTTTTGAGAAGACTGAAAGAAAATTAGCAGAAGAGCAGAATATTCAGCAAGGTCTACAAGGAGCAGTAAAGATTCATCAGTCATAAGAGGTGATCTATACTTCAAGGATCTAATCAAAAAATCAAGTTTGTAAGTAGATCCACTGTTTCATCCTAACAGGTGAATCAGTTTTGTAAATCCTTTAATAGGGTAGACTTAACAGTCTTTGTATAAATCTCCTAACAAAGTGCATACTTCAGTGTATGTTTGTAAATCCTCTAACAAGGTGGACCTAGCGGTCCTTTTTACTCCTAACAGGGCAGATCACCAGAAGTGGTCAATGTAAGCCTTAACAGGCCAACTTCATATTGCAATAAAAAAGTTTTGTGGGTATCATCTCCACCCCAGTTTTACTTTCTATTTGGAGGGTTTCTAGGTTACCAAATCATTGTGTACACATGTTATGGATGTTTGATTTATCATATATGCAGTAGATTAGAAGAATAAATGGTGAATAGTATATATGATTAAAGTGCTGAATTGATTTAAAGTTTTGATGTTACTGATTCACCCCTCCCCTCTCAGTAACCTATCATATCTTGAATATTTCCAACACATAATAGCATAAGGAGTAGTAGAGACATATCTACCATAGAATGGCACTGATTGATACTGAAAGGAATCTTTTTTAGCAAATCTAGTTGCAAATCAGAGATCCCCTACTACTTCATCCTAATAGGTGAACCATTCAAAATCCTTTAACAAGGTAGACCTAAAAATCTTTCATAAATCTCTTTACCAAGTGCATACTTCATTATATGTTTTTAAATCCTCTCACAAGGTGGACCTAGTAGTCTTAATTGCTCCTAATAGGGCAGATCATCAGAAGTGATAAAGGTAAGCCTTAATAGGCCAACTTTGTGTTGTAGCACTAAAGTTTGTGGGTATCATCCCTACCCTAGTTTTACTTTCTATTTCGAAGGTCTCTGGGTCACCAAATCTTTGTGTCAAAGTGTTATGGATGCTTTCATGTTTTTAGCTTCTCATGCATGCAATTACATTAGATGTGGTGAATTAAGAGCTAATTGAATTATTGGATTAAGAATTGAAAGTGTTAAAGTGTTAGAAGTTACTAATTCACCCCTCCCCTCTCAGTAACTTAGCATAGTCTTGAATATTTCCAACAAGTATATCACCTGAGTTGTCTTTAGAATCCAAGTATTAGCATTGAGCTGACCTAGTGAAGATTGTTGAATATGATATTATAGTCAAATCCTAAAGGTAATTATTTAGATTAATATAAATGTAAGATATCTTGTTATATCCAAATGAGAGTGTGTAATAAAAAAAATCATAAGTATGAATGCGAATTAAAGAGTAAAGGCTAGAAGAAGTATAAGGAAAAGTAGAGTCTCATATATCACAACAAGGTGATCATTCCACATCAAAGGAATCTCATTCAGCAAACCAAGTTATAGACAATAGATTAGGTTTTAATTCATCCTAATAGGTGCATCAATCAAATTCTCTAACAAGGTTGACTTAACAATATTATGAAGAATCTCCTAACCAAGTATGTACTTCATTGTATTGTATAAATCATTTTACAAGGTGGACCTTGTTGGAAATATAGATGGAGTAAATGAGAGGGGGGGTGTTACCACAAAAAAAAAATCCATAGATCCCTTAGATGTCTTAAAAACTAGTTACTATTGTCACTTGGTAGCCACACAGAAAAATGTTGTAACTTAGTAGATGTACTGTATCTTAACTTATTTCTAATCTTTAAGCATTCATAGAGATTAACATGCATGCATCAAAGAAAATAACATGAACACAAGAGACACCAGATTTAACGTGGAAACCCAATATAGAAAAAACCACCAAGTAACTAACTACTGGATTTTCACTCTTCTAAAGTGAGCCCTATTAGGAGCCAACCCTATTAAAGGTTATAAAACACAATGTTAGGTGTGACCTTGTTAAAGGATTTAATCACCTTGCTAGGAGTGGCTTTGCTAGAGGACTTTAGAACAATTCAATAGAACTGTCCACCTTGTTAGAGAATTTACAAAATGGTTGTTAAACCAATTATGTTAAGAGATTTAGAAATCAGTGCTACAATGGTGAGAAAGTAACAATAAATTGACATGAATGAGATGCAACTGAATTGCTGATATAGATCTCAATTTTGCTTCACTAGATCCTCACCGATTGAATAAATCTTTGCTACTCCTCAAGGATATCTGTTTGCTCATACATTCTTCATAATCATTACACTTGCATGCTTTCTCATTACATTTTAGAATTCACAACTTGACCTTTTATTTATACCTTACAAATTGTCAAGTTGGCTCATTTACAAGTTACAATTACCAATAGTCATTACATCAGTCGGCTACAAATATTACATGAAACAATTAAACTTTATTTCCCAAAACAATGAAATCCTTCATTGGCCAACCTTGCTCAATAGACACTGCTCCAGAAATGATTTCTAGTGTTAACCAATAGAAGCTTAGTAAACACTACAAACTTTGCAAAATCCTTTGGAGACTGAGTGAACTCAGTAAACACCAACTTTCCTTCGCTGACCTTGTGAGCTTGATAGAAATTGACTTCTACCACAGAAACCTTTGATGCTCGAGTGAACTTGGTAGAAATTGTCTCCATAGAGTAATTTTTAGGAATGCTTGATAGACTTTGGAATTTGCTTTGCTGACCAATTGAGCTCAATAGACCCTGTCTGATAACTAACATGACATTTTTGTAACATCAAAGACAACACACAATTGAACAATTGTATCCAACAATCTCCCTCTTTTCCATTTATGGCAACACAACATGTCACAGCAGATGAAATTTGAGAACAAGTCTTTTTTTGACAAAATATTTCTCTCTCTTAGATTTTTATGCCACAAACTCTTCTAATACAGTAATCTCCCTCTATAAAGGAATTACGTAGCTCCTTTTCAAATAGAAAACTCTTCACAAACAAATTCAAATTTTAGAAAGTTATGATAGTACACTGTCTCTCTTTGACAATACATGCCAAAGACAACACAAACCAAATGAGTAACAATGTACCTTAAGTATTGATTCATATGCAATGTTCCCATGACTATGCTGCATCAACTAATAGATCTCCAACTTGGTATTTGTTAATGCATCACTAAAACTTTATTTTAGTGAGCTTCAAATAGGGGAATGACCCCTGGCTTAACTTTTAGATACAAGAATGCATCCTTAGGTAATGGCTTGGTGAATATGTCAGCAATCTATTCTTTTGTATGGACATATTCCAATCTGATCTCCTTATCCTACACCAATTCTCTAACAAAGTGATACTTTATCGCAATGTGCTTGATTTTTGAATGCATCACTGTATTCTTAGAAATGTTGATTACACTTGAATTGTCACAAAACATATCAACGGTTTCTTTGATCTCTACCTTCATGCCTTCCAATAACTATTTAAACCAAACAATATTAGAATAATTTACTGTTGCTACAACATACTCTGCTTATGTTGTAGATTGGGATGTACAATTTTGCTTTTTACTTGTCCAAGAAACTAACCTCTTTCTAAGAAAGAATGCACATCCACTTGTACTTTTTCTATCATCAATGTTTCCTATCCAATAAGCATCAGTAAACACTTTCAAATCTAGATTTCCTCCAAATTTTTACCACAATCCATAATCTTTAGTGTCTTTCAAGTATCTCATGATCCTTTTGATTGCCATCATTTGATTTTCTCTTGGTTTTGCTGAAAATTCTGCTTTAATACCAACTACAAGAGCAATATCTGGCCTTGTATGAACTACATACTGCAACTTTTCAATCATTGATCTATATAAGGTTTGATCTACCTCTTTTGATTCATCATCCTTGGTAAGCTTTAGTCCAGTACACATGGGAGTCCCAACTAGTTTGCAATCTTCCATACCAAACTTTTTAAGTATCTCCTTGATGTATTTAGATTGAGTGATGTAGATACCATTCTTGCTTTGCTGAATTTGAAGACCAACAAAGAATTTAATCTCACCAAACATTGACATCTCAAATTCCTTATTCAATTGGTCTAAAAATTATTTGCATAGATCATCATTTCCTATAAAAAAAGTATCATCCTCAAATATTTATGCCAAAACAATTTTGTTATCTAATCCTTCCTTGATATACAAACTATTGTTATCATTAGTTCTCTAAAAACCAATCTAAATAAGATAGTTATGCAATCTTTCATACCATGCTCTAGGGGCTTGTTTTAGGCCATACAATGCTTTGTGTAATTTTCAAACCATGTCCTTCTTGTCTAGATCAAAAAAACCTTTAGGTTGCTCAATGTAGACTTCTTCATCCAAACTACCATTGAGAAATGCATATTTGACATCCATCTGATATACCTTAAATCTTTTGTGTGCAGCATATGCAAGTAAGGTCTTGACACCTTCTAGTCTTGCAACAGGAGAAAAAATCTCTCCATAATCTATTCCTTCTTCTTGAGATTAGCCTTTACATACCAGTCTATCTTTGTTTCTTGATAACTTACCATCTTCATTCAACTTATTTTTGAATACCCACTTAGTTCCAATCACATTTTTGTCTTTAGGCTTAGGTACAAGAGTCCATGTTTTCTTCTTCTCTATTTTATCTATCTCTTCATTCATAGCCTCAATCCAACTTTCATTTTCTAATGCATATTTGACATTTCTAGGTTCAAAAACAGCAAGTAAACAAGTACCTTTTAGCTTACTTCTTGTCATAGTACCTTCAAATTTGTCTCCAATAATCTGATATGGTGCATGATGTCTCCTAACATACTTGGCCAATATAGGTTCCTTTCCTTTTAACTGAGTTCTACTATCTTCATTTTGATTTTTAGTTTCTGGCTCTGGTTGGTCTGACTGTTGATCAAGTCATTCAAACTTGGTAGGCATTGGCTTGGTAGCATCTAAATGTGACTCAAGTTCTTGCAACTCAATTTGAACTTCTTGCAACTTGGTGACACTAGACTCGGGAGTAGAAGTTTACTAATTGACAGATGTATCTAGCATTGTATCAAGTTCAATGAAAATAAATCTCCTATAATCTTCTAGTTCCTTTTTTCTTTCTTCTTCAATCCTTTCTACAAACTCATCAAATTTCACATGTGCACTTTCTATGACTTTGTGAGTAGATAAATTCAAACATCTATGTGCCTTACTCTTGCAAGAATATCTCAAAAATATGTCTTCATCACCTGTCACATCAAATTTTCCTTTTGTAGATTCTTTCAAAATCTAACATTTTCTCCCAAATACTTTTAGGTAACTTACATTGGATTTATAGCCATACCATAACTCATAGGGGGTTTTGAATGAGTCCTTCTTCAACTATACTCAGTTCAAGGTATGAACTACAGTGCTAATAGCTTCCTTCCAATATTTGATAGCAATTTTTTTTTCAATCATTAAAGTTCTTACACAGTCCATGATAGATCTATTCCTCCTTTTTGCTATTCCATTCTGCTCAGGAGTTCTAGAGGCTGATACCTATCTTTTGATTCCCTTTTCAATGCTAAAGTTATTAAACTCATGGGAGATGAATTCACCACCTCTGTCTGACCTCAAGCATTTCAGTCTTTTCCCTATTTCTTTTTCTACTCTAGCCAAATACCATTTGAACTTCTCAAATGCTTCTAATTTCTCTCTCAGATACATGATAGTCATCATTCTAGAGTAGTCATCAACAAAAAGAATGAAGAAATTTTCTCCAGTATAGCTCTCAATTCCAATAGGTCCACACAAATCAATATGTACAATTTCCAAAATTTCTTCAAACTGATAGTTCTTAGTTTTAAAGCTAGTCTTTCCCATCTTACCAATCTAACAATTCTTGCATAGACAAACATCAGGTTTTGTTATACTAGGAATGCCTCTTACTTTCTTAAATTTTCTTATTTTCACTAGGTTATCAAAATTCACATGACATAACCTTCTGTACCATAACCAACTTTCTTCAACTTGAGCAATAAAACATGAACATTCACCAAGTTCAAGATAGAACAAGTTACCTTTTTTCTATATGCCTAATCCAATAAGCTTTCCTTTGTCATCCAGTAATCTTGCTTTTCCATCCATGAATTCCACTTTAAATCCAATATTAATTAGTTGTGCCACACTCAACAGATTGTGTTTTAGTCCTTCAACACAATAGGCATTATTACATATAAGCTCTTTGCTTAGTGAGATTCTTCCTCTTCCTTTTATGCAACAAGGTTCATTATTACCAAACCTCGCACTATCACCATCATAGTCTTCAAAATGTTCAAACTTTGTTTTGTCACCAGTCATATGATGAGAGCAACCACTGTCTATGATCCATGTATCATTTTTTCTCACATGAGAAATAAGTACCATCTTATCTTCCTCATCATTATCAATTTCATCTTCATTGTTGTCAAAATCCTTAGACTCTTTATCCATGAAACATGTTTTCTTACCTTTTTCCTTGAATGATTTGAAATCTTTCTTGCCATTGCACTTGTGACCTTTCTTGTCATCCTTCTTTTGCTTGTTTGGACACCTAGCAACAATACGACCAATTTCCTCACATGAAAAATAGATTAAAGGAACCTTACCATTGTATTTTCCTTTGCCTCTAAAATATTTCCTTGCAAGTAGAGCTTCAACCACCTCAAGATCACTATCAGAAATCTATTTTGATTCTTCGTCACTTTCTGACTGAGATTATTTTATCTTCTTTCCCTTTTCTTTGAGTGAAAGCTTGGCTTCAAATGTTGATTCAACATTTTTGGAGGCTGGAACATAGTTTTCATAGTTATCTAGCTCAAATGCAGTCAATCTTCCTACCATGGCCTCTAAATTTATCTTATGATTTGCTTCACATCTTCTTTCTTGAATCGCAGAAAATCTAATTAGATAAATGGGAAGCAATGTTCTAAGAACTTTACTTACAGCTATTTCATCCTTGATATCTCCTCCAAAAGCTTTGGTTGCACTGACACTTGCTTTGACTCTTTCAACATATTTGGCAATGTTCTCATCCTCTCTCATCCTCATCTGATCAAATTGTCCTCCTAGACTTTTTGCTTTGACTCTCCTCACATTATTAGCACCTCCATAGATTTCTTTCAGCTTGTTCCACATTTCAAAGATAGTTTCATAGTCCTTGATATCATCAAATTCTTCATATCTTAGGGCTGATGTAATATCTATCATTATGGTGTTATGAGTCTTCTTCTTAGCAATGCCATTAACAAATTATTTACCAGAAGGAGTTACATATGCTTTATCAAGATATTTCAATCTTGTATCTCCAATGAAAGCCAAATGGAGTCTCATGAGACCTTGCCATGCTGAAAAGTTACCCCTATTAAGCCTTGGAATTTCCCTCTTGTAAGACATCTTGATCTTTAATGTAGATCCTTGAAATCCTTCCTACAAGCACCAAAAGCTCTGATACCAAATAGTTGGAAATATAGATGGAGTAAATGATAGGGGAAGGTGAATTAGTTGCCAAAAAAAGAAATCCATAGATCCCTTAGATGTCTTAAAAACTAGTTATTGTTGTCACTGGGTAGCCACACAGAAAAATGTTGTAACTCGGTAGATGTATTGTATGTTAACTTATTACTAATCTTTAAGCATTCACAGAGATTAACATGCATGCATCAAAAAAAATAACACAAACACAAGAGACACCAGATTTAACATGGAAACCCAATATGGGCCTTGTTAGAAGCCAACCCTATTAAAGGTTACAAAACACACTGTTAGGTGTGACCTTGTTAAAGGATTTAATCACCTTGCTAGGAGTGGCCTTGCTAGAGGACTTTAGAATAACTCGATAGAACTGTCCACCTTGTTAGAGGATATACAAAATGGTTGTTAAACTAACTCTATTAAGAGATTTAGAAATAATTGCTACAATGGTGAGAAAGTAATAATGAATTGACCTAAATTAGATGCAACTGAATTGCTGATACAGATCTCAGTTCTGCTTCACTAGATCCTCACTGATCAAATAAATCTTTGCTACTCCTCAAGGATATCTAATCCTTCTTCAAAATTCGCTCACACCTTCTTCACAATCAATACACTTGCATTCTTGCTCATTATATTTTAGAATTCACAACTTGACCTTTTATTTATACCTTACAAATTGTCAAGTTAGCTTATTTACAAGTTACAATTACTAATAGTCATTACATCAGTCAGCTACAAACATTACATGAAACAATTAAACTTTATTTCCCAAAACAATGAAATTCTTCATTAACTAACCCTACTCGGTAGACATTGCTCCAAAAATGATTTCTAGTGTTAACCAACTAAAGCTCAATAAACACTATGAACTCTACAAAATCCTTTGGAGATCGAGTGAACTCGGTAAACATTGACTTTCCCTCGCTGACCTTGTGAGCTTGGTAAAAACTAACTTTTTCCATAGAAACCTTTGACACCTGAGTGAGCTCAGTAGAAACTATTTCCACAGAGTAATTTCTAGGATCGCTCAGTAGACTTTGAAATTTTCTTTTCTAACCAACTGATCCCAGTAGACTTTGTCTAATAACTGATATGACATTTGTGTAATGTCAAAGACAACACATAATTGAACAATTGTATCCAACAAACCTAATAGTCCATATTGATCCCAATAGGGTAGATCACTAGAAGTGATCAATTGTAAGCCTTAATAGGCCAACTTTATACTATAGTACTAAAGCTTGTGGGTATCATCCCAACCCTTGTTTTACTTTATATTTGGAAGGTTTCTATGTTACCAATTATTGTGTCAAGTGTTATGAATATTTCATTACTTTTAGTCTTTCATGTATGGAATTAGATCAGATTGGTTTGTGAAGGATTAATTGGTGAATTGACGTAAAAAAAAATGATTGATTCTGGATTCACCCCACCCCTCTTAGTTACCTAGTATATTCTACATTTTCAACAATTGGTATTAGAGCATTTGGTACTCACATCAAAAGTTTAATAGCTTGAGAAAAGATCAAAGACAATGGAAGTGTACAGACAAGAGAAAGTTATTAAAAATGAAAAGTTGGATATGCAATTGGCCATGGAAAAATTCAATAAAATAAAGGAGCAACTCTCTAAATCTTTTCAAAGGAAATAATTAGCAGCACAAATGAATGACAATATTTACACAGAAGAAAGAATTGAAGATGTCTTCTAAGACAAAAGTTTAGATGAAGTTGCTAGAACAATCAAAGATCGAATGGAAAAGAATCTCAATTTACATGAACAAATTAGAAAAATGAAAAAGAGAGAAAGAAATTCAATCAATAAGATTTTGTAAAAGCATTAAACAAAAGGATATAGAAATTGAAGAGAAAATATTACTAACTAAAAGGATAGAAGAAAAGGATAATGAAATTCATCACCTATCTCTTCAGTAAGAAGATTTGGTAATTCAACTCAATTATGTTAATCAAGTACTTATCAACAAGAGGATAGATAATGAAAGATTGCAGAATGATCTCAGCATAGAAAGAAAATCCAATGAAAGGATGATGAAATCTTAAGAGTGCATAAATCAATTGAATGAGAAAACTCAATTCAAACATAAAGACAAAGTAGGATTAGGCTATATAGATGAAGCTAAATCTTTACAACAAGAAGCTCAAAAGAACAAAATACCTACACGTAATCATTTTGGAAAGATAGGGCATACATAAAACAAGTATCTGAACAATGCAAATTAAAATTTAGTGGAAAATGTTATAGTGGTAACAAACAAGGACATAAAGCAAGTGAATGCACAAAGAAAACCAAGTTTGAAGGAAAATGTTTCAAATGCAACAAATAGGGGCACAAATATTTAGAATGCAAAACCAAGAAATAGAATCTAGTAGAACAAATTGTGAAAGCTATCTTTGGTTGGGATTATAAAACATGGTTAAAATGTCACTTATGTGGTGAGTATGGATACATTGGAGAAAATTGCATAAGAACTCACATGAGGAAGAAAGACCCTACAAAGAGATATTTTGTATGCACAGAACTTGGATGTCTAGCTAGAAACTATATGAACTAAGAAAAAGTTGAAGATGAAGAAAGCAAAGGCTAACAATATTAAAAGTCAAATGAGACAACAATGGATAAAGAAATCTCTAGAGAATATGAGTCAAAGTCCTAAAAATGTTAGCACCCAAGTCAATGAGTTGGTTGATTCAACCATTTTAAACTAATTATCAATGGAGAACAGTAGAACTATGATTCAGAAGAAACATCCTATATCAATTCTAGTCAAACAAGTAAGAAGATCCAAATTAGCATTTCAGATGCATTGGGATCACCGAATCTAATGATAGTTTGAGTTGAGTATCCTAGACCTAACCGAGCAAGGTTAGGCTGCATGACCTTATTGATAAAGGTTAGGTTGCATGACCTAAATGAGAAAGGTCAAGTTGCATGACCTTGCCAAGAAAATTCAGTTTGCATGACCTTATTAAAAAAATTCATTTTGCATGACCTTACTGAGTTTTCATGAAGTAATCGAGTTTAGAATTCCTACTAAGTTTAGATGGCATATATAGAGTTCAAAGAGCTAAACAAGCTTATGCTTTCTGATTTGAAAATCGAAGGTATCTTCCAAGTTGAAGACTTAGCTAGGCATTTCATTTCTATTGAGTTAAATAGGTTGTCATTGAGTTGTCTATCATACAATGCATTTATGGCAACCTAAAGACAAGATTTCAATTAAAAGGAAGAATCAAAATGCTTCATTTTTCACCATGAATTTTAGAGAAAATAGACTAGAGAAATCTTGAGCCACTAAGAGATTCAAAGAAAAAATTTCAAAGCTTATTCCTCCATTATCGAGCAATATGGCATCCTCATCCAATAGCAAAGTCAAGAAGGTTTCTGAGATGTTTGTAAGGTATGTTGAGCATCAAGTCCCAACATTCAAGCATTATCCTACGATTGCAAAGGAATTGGACCCAATTGGCACACTCACAAATTCCTCCAAAGGTATTTTGATACATGATATTAGATCCTTTTATTATGTTCAATTCAAGTATTGGGGACTCTAGAGATGATTTAAGCGTATGAAACACTATGCATGGATGGAAACCTAAAACTTGAGCATAAATACCTAGAAGTGAAGGGTTTAACCCAAATTCTACATATGCCAAGGGATTTCCAAATTAAGTGGATTAGGTTTATCCTGAGTTGTGTTCATGACATGCAATTCTAGCTCAACCAACCCATCCAAATCACAAAGAAAATGATTCACAGGGTTATTGGGTTTCCTATGCTTGATAGATCTAAAATGAAAAAAACCCTAGATTGGGTTGAATTGGAAAAAAAGACTCTTGTTGAGTGGGATGGTAGAGGAATGAAGCTAAGTAGTGTCACTTACATTGAGATAAAGTTTTGAATTCATGTAATTGTACATAAGATATATAGTTCTAGCCAACTAAATAGTGTTCCACGTGAAGTTGTGGACTTAGCACTCAAGGTAGTCAAGAAAAATCTTTCTTTTGCCCTTGTCAAGTTACAACTAAGCCAATTGATCAAGAACATGAAGAGCATATGAGCATCCAAGAAAAATCTGTGTAAGTTTCGTTCACTTTTGGTATTCTTATTCTTTTATGTTCAAAAATTCATTCCTTTCAGGGTCAATTATTATGGAAGAAGGACATAACCATTGTATATCAAATCAATGAATTTATAGCTGAAGTGGGAGATAATTTTGAGGGCATCATGGATGCATATTTTGAGACTTTAAGGAAAGGATGCATAGTAGGTTCAAAATACCTAAGCAACTAGTGGATTATTATAAAAAAAGACACATGTTTCCTTGTGGTTGTGACAAGGTACATATTTAGGCAATTAGACCCAGAGTTGCATGGATAAAACCTCTTGGATATGAGGTAAATATTGATGTTGCTAAGGACATCATTAAGGCTCTTTTAAATGAACCTATAGACCCTAAAGAACCTTATTTCAGAACCTATGATTAAGAAAAAACCAAGATTTCTCTTCACATCAAGATTCCTCAAATTTTGAAAAGAGTAAGGAAGAAGGTGGAAAAGATTCAAAAGGAGAATGTGAAATCTAGTTCCCTTCTTCTACTCACAAAAGGTAAGGGTGATGACATTGAAGATGAATAAGAAGTATAGGAACATGAAGAAGAAGAAGAGGAAGAAATATAAGAAGAGCCTCCAAAGAAAAAGGGGAAAGTAAAAATAACAATGAGAGCTACAAGGTCCTCACCTACATTTTCACTAGAAGACTTACCAAGTCAAGGAAGAAGCTTAGACTTCAAGATGAAGAAGAAGAGTAGGGAGTATCTTTTCAAATACTTTCTCCTACCTTTGAAGAAGATTAAGAAGACTCATAAAAGGTTGAGGTATGCCATTTTTCAAATCTCTTAATTATGAAACAAGAAGTAAAGAAGAGAAAAAGAAGATAGAAGAAACCTTAGTGACAAAGATGGAAAAATGGAAATACTCTTCGAGTGAATTAAAAAGTCATGTTCTAGATATTATACTTAAGGAAGTAGCACATCATTTGAATAATATTGTAATAGTTTCCAAGGATATCCATGAACAAACCTTGAGTAATTTTATGCCAAATCTTTCAGACAAGGAACTAAAGGAAGCATTAACAAAACATGAACCAAAGCTAACTCCTTAGTTTAAGGAATTCCTAATTTTGTCAAATGATATTGAATTAGTTGTGAAATCTAATACAAATGCATGGAAGAATATTTTTGAATTGTGACTTTTAAAGCCCACTGAGGAAGTAGATGATGTGTATGATGATGATGAGGAAGATGATGATCAAATAGTCAGTGAGGATATACATGATATTTAGAATATCCAAGATTTAGACCCTGAAAAGATTGCAAGAGAGGTAATGGACTCCTTTTCTAATTGTCTAAGAAAAGAAATAGATACATCAAGCTTAGTGGAGTCTACAACTGAGTCACAGACAATTGGGTTAAACATTGTTCAACCTAGAACTCAATTGACTATCAGAGTTGTCTTACCAAGTATAGAGATGGGTATCATTACAGCTACTCCATCTACCAAGCAATAGGCTCCACTCTTCATAATGCCAAGCCAAACTGAGTCTTAGCAAGGCATTGTAAGTACCCCTACTATTGTTTTTGTTTCTCAAATCATTAATGTTGTTTCTATTGCAAGTGATTCTATAGCAAGTGCAATGAAAGTTGAGGTCAAGCCTCAACCAAGCACTGAGGATTTGAGTAAAGGTAAGGAAGTCATTCCTTTACCTATTCCAAAGGTTAAAGGAAAAGAGATAGAAGCCTCCATTGGTGAAGTTTATCTTGAAGAAGATATAGTAATTTCATAGTGGGATCTCTCCAATCTCACTCTTGATTTGATGGACACTATTGGAGAACTTTGGAAGAAAAGGGCCAAACATCAAAGAAGAAGAAAAGAAATCAAATATTGTTGGAAGACATCAAAGGTATATTTTTTGATGCACTTAGTATTAAAATTGATGATAAGAAATCTATTTTGGACCAACTTTTTGATATAGTTCACATGTTCAATAGAGATTTGAATGGTCAAGGAAAACTACTGCAGAGGGCAGAGAGAAAATTTGATAACAAAGTTTTGAAAAAGGTGGCACAAAAGATTACCATAGATCAAGTGGAACTATCCACTATTATTATTTCTTTTGAGAGTGTAGATAATGGTGTTTCTTTGTTTATAAAACTAAGTGATACTACAAGCTTTACTAAGGAAATCAAGGACAAGTTGTCAAAGATTGATACTAATTTGAAGGAAAGTGCAAACTAGTTATCACTTGACCCTAGCAATTGCTCGGCATATTTCATCAAGATCAAGTATCTGAAAAATTTGTAGATAGAATTATTGAGAGAAGAAGCAAGAATCACGGGTACACTAGCGGAAATTTAGAGTATGATAATTTCTAACATGGATATAATGCAGAAACACATTATTCATGCAAAGCCATTAATCCATGATAACAAATTTTGTATTGTTGATCATATGATGGAGTTATCAACTGAAGTATAGATAGCTTTGCATACCTCTAAAGTTTTGCAAGAAAATTGGGAAAAAAACCATGTCTTTAATTTTGAAGGTACATAGTGATTTCCTCTCACATTTTGATATTACCTTGTAATATGTATTTTTGGTATTTTTGTCAAAAAAAGGGGTAAATATAGTTATATCATACAAAAGGAAGATATACATCTATAAGGAGGAAATATAGTTGTACAGTAGGAGTCTATATATATAGACAACTAGTAAAGCTACAAAAAAAAATTGAAAAATCCAAACTAGAGTCAGTGTCAGTCTAGTATCAACACAATAGTCAAAATTGAGTTACAAACCCAAGGACATTGATAAGGAGAGTTTTGACTTATCATTTTTTAGCATTCAAAATTTTTGGTATGATAAGTGTTTTTGTCACTAATGCCAAAGGGGGAGATTGTTTACCTTATGGTCAAACCATTTGTCAGTTAGTGCCAAGACACATAGTCATTTGGTTGGTTACATTGTTTTTGAGTTGTTGCAGTGTTAACCAATCTTCTCCATGTAAACTGATTTATTGTAGTATAAACCAAGAAGTATGTGTTAATCAAGTAGTACAGAAAGGAAATGTAAATTGAGCTAGTAGTGTTAACTAAGAAAAACTTCAATAGTGTTGACTGAGATTTAGTGTCAACCAAGCTCTACAATGTCAAGCGAGTTCTACATTATTTTTTGAGTCATCATTGTTAACTTAGTTTATGCCTACTTCTAAGTGATCAATATGGACTAGGCACTAGTGTCAACCAAGAACTATAGTTTTCTAAGTTCACTATGTCTCCAAGTGTTAGTATATTACCCAAGTGGTCTACAGAAAATGAGTATTAGCATTGAGTCGACCTGGTGAAGATTATTGAATATGATATTGTAGTTGACTCTTGAAGGTAATTATTTGGATTGATATAAATGTAAGATATCTTGTCATATCCAAATGAGAGTGTGTAACAAGAAGAAGCATAAGTATGAATGAAAATTAAAGAGTACAAGCTACAAGTAGTATAAGGAAAATAAAAGTCTCATCTATTACAACAAAGTGGTCATTCTACATCAAAGGAATCTCATTCGGCAAAATTGAGTTGTAGAGAAAAGATTGACTATCGGTTCATCCTAACAATGCATCAGTCAAATCCTCTAACAAGGTGGACTTAATAGTCTTATACATATTCTCTTAACTGAGTACATACTTTATTGTATTGTATAAATCCTTTTAAAAGGTCGACCTAATAGTCCTTATTGCTCCTAAAAGGGAAGATCACCAGAAGTGATCAATTGTAAGCCTTAACAGGTCAACTTTATAATATACTACTAAAGCTTGTGGGTATCATCCCCACCCTAGATTTACTTTCTATTTGGAAGGTTTTTGGGTTACCAATTATTGTGTCAAGTGTTATGAATGTTTTATTTCTTTTAGTCTTTCATGCATGTAATTAGATTAAATTAGTTTGTGAAGGATTAATTGGTGAATTGAAGTAAAAATTTTAATGGTTCCTAATTCAACCTTCCCCCTAGTGTATTCTACATTTCCAATAGCTATCAACTTTGTGTATAATGAGTATGTCAAGGTAACAACTACTCCTCTAATAGCTTATCAACTGAAGCAAAAATAATAATACAATCAAGAAATGTTGGAGATTGTCTCAACCCTAAGTTATGCCAAGTTTGATGACTTAAAAGACTATGATAGTGCAAAGAAAATATGGAAAAAATTGAAAACTATATATGGAGGTGATGACAATGTCTTGAAGGCCAAATCAAAAATCCTAAGATGTAAATTTGATGATATGAGAATGATGGAAGGTGAGAATATAGTACAATATTGCACAAGAGTTAAAGAAGTTACTAATGATATTCATGGTGTAACTAGAAAAATCAAAGATGAAACTATGATAAGCAAGGTATTGAGGACTCTACTCCCTACTTATGTCATTAGAGTGTCTACAATTCAAGAACTAAGGTGCACTCTAGGGAACACTTTAACCTTGGAAGGTATAATTGGTAAACTTATGGCTTTTGAAATGCCTAACTTTGATAACTACACATATACTACTATTGAATGTGTCTTTAAGTCATAATTAGTTCTTAGGAAAAAGGAAATGAAAACATGTAAAGAGTGATAGTAATAGCTCAAATGACGAGATTGATGAACTCAAAGCCCTCATTGCAAAAATATTTGGAAGAGAAAAAGGTAAACTACCTATTATCTATTTTTAATGCAACAAAGCCAACCATATTGCTTCCAAGTGTCTTGATAGAGAGAATTAGGATGAAAGGGAGGAAAGAAAGTACAAAGGAAGAAGAGATGACTGAGATTTAAAGAGAAACAAGGATGAAAAAAGTAAAAAATCTTGTTATATTTTTGAAGAAGAAATTGACAATGAATCTAAAAGTAATGATGATGAAGTTTTCTATATTGCTATGAAAGAAGATTTTGATGAAGATGAGAAAATTGCATTAATTTCATATGTAATCAAAAGTGATAGATGGATAATAATAGTGGATTCTCCAATCATATGACTGGTGATAAAGATAAATTTGAGGATATTGGTCCATACAAAGGTGGATGTGTTAAATTTGGTAATGATATTCCATGTGTTGTAAAAGTAAAATAAACTATTTGATTAAAGGTGCCCCCCTTAATACCATAAACTCATAACATAAACAAAAAAAAATAGCAAATGTGAGAACAAAACATGGACTTCTTATTTATGCCACAAATGAAAAATTAAAAAATTCATAAGTACAATATGCTAACCCACATGGGTACCTTCATTACAGTAATTTGCAAGACAAGCTATGAACTAACACCCAAAGTTGTTCTAGACAATGTGTGGGCCTTTCTTAAATAGACAATTGTATGCCACTTGAGAAGGTTCTAGACATTGAAACCTAATTCCTAGGGCTAATAGACCCTAACAAAACATATAGATGAGCCAAATACATCTTTGAATTTTTTTTTAGAAATTTTCAGTAGCCCAACTTTGGAAGGCCATAACTCTCGGACTATTCCTCTAATTGGCTATTATAACCACTTTTTAGAAATGCCAGCTCTTGTTCTATAGGCTCAAAATTGTATAAAGCACCCTTCCATCAAGTTTTTGGACCTCATCTAGGCACTCTAAGGCCTCCAATGGTGAGCCTGAAGATTTTTCTACAAATTTTTCCACCAAAAATATGCAATAATATCTCTGATACCTAAGCTAGAGCAATGAGATTTTATGGTAGGATTATAACTCTAAAATGAACCTTCATGTATAAAATGAAAAAATTCCAAGATCATATGAAAAACTTACTAAAAATAGCAAGTTCCCATAAATAGTAACCACGCTCTCTCTCCTAGTTCTTATTAAAATAGAAAAGACTGAAAATAAAATATTTTTGGGTGATGCAAGATTTGTTAGAAACAATAGTCCACCAAGATAACTAAGAGGGAAGGGTGGATCAGTTATCGAGTAATTAAAAAATTAATCCACCTTAAATAATCTTAACCATTCAACCAAAGTAAATAGCAACCATAACAAGATACACATACACAATTACAACAGATGTGTTAACTAGGGAAACCCTTGAACAGAGGTAAAACCCTGGTGGGAATGCTACCCACAAGATGATGTACTAATATAAATATTTCTTGTTAGAGGATGGACCCTATTAAGATTCTATTATAACATTTAGTACATAGGAGTCCCTATTAGGAGACTTTAAATCCTTGTTAGAAGATTCTAACCCTCTTAGGAGTTGTAGAAGATAGAAGGACCCACTATCCAAATAGCTTCTAGCATAAGATCATTGAACTCACTTTCCAATTGATCTCTCAATTATTCCTTGTATAATAATTGTATGTACCATACTTTAACTTCTTTCCTCTATCCTATCAACTAGACCAATCACTGTCAGGCCTTCTAGACCAGGTCACAAACCTCAAATCCAAGTATCAAACTTCAAATCACACAATAAAACCTCAAAAATAACGTTTCCTTCACCTTCACTCTACTCTACTATCTTCGCATTCTTCTCTTCATGATGCTTACAATCATTTGCTTACTTCTACACATGATAAAGAAAATGTGCTTTTATACCGAATCCATACAAAAATTCTCTGAGTTGGCTATTACACCTTCTTAATTAATTATTATAGCACCACTCTAAGAATATGTTACACTTAGTGATAGCATTAACCTTTCACCTTGTAACTTAAACATTTTTTTGTACATGTAACATTATGATGAACAAGCTTAGCTAAGTCATCTCCAAAATGTCTTCTTCACAACTTTAACTTTGGCTTCTCAAAATGACAAATCTAATAATAGATATAACAAGTTTACCAAAACATGCCTATGTAAACTCTATCTCAAAATAGTCTTCACCAAAACTTGTATAACTTCTTCTACACTTAATATCTTATGCTTCAAAGATTAGCTGCATATACTAGACACTTAGTAGTATCTTCCTTTAATCTTGCTTAGTGAAAATGTTGAACTTTCTATCTATACCAACTTGATCTTTTTGCTATTCTTCTATCAAATACTATAGAAAATTGCTATGTTGACATCAATGACAAACACATTCATGAATATAGCATATCCTCATGATAATGATTTAATCATGTTTCTACAATACTCCCCCATAGGAATATCATCAGTATTCATGCTTCCAACAATCTCCCCCTTTGGCATTGATGGCAACATAGATGAAAACATCTAGTTCCAAGAAAACCAACTGCAAAAGACTGTTAATCTTTCTTTTTAAATCCTCTTCACCAATCATTCTTCCATGTTGTTCTCCCAAACTATTGTACTATACTTCTTCTATTGTACTTCTCCTCAACTATTTTTCTTCTATCAAACTATTTTTCAAATTGTTTTGCATGTTGTACTTCTCCGCCATTGACATCAATGTCAAATTTTTCAAGAACCAATAATCTCTGTAACAAGTATCTTCTAACCTACTCAAGTGTCCAAAGACACTATTAAAAAAAACATCTAACAAGAGTCCTAAATGAACCTATCCATCACAGATACTCCCCCATATAGGAAGCATCAGAATTTAGTCTAGACAAATAATAGTGCTTTGTTACACTATACTGATGCACTCTTGCATCATCTACACTGATGTAGGAAGGGGCATAACCCCTAGCATACCTCACAAATACTCAAAGGTCTCTTTGGGAAGAGGCTTAGTGAAAATATCTGCAATCTTCTCTTTGGTGCTTACATACTCCAATCTAATTTCCTTTTCTACAACTTTTTCTCTCAACATGTGATACTTGATACAAATCTGTGTAGTCTTAGAATGTAACATTGGATTCTTTGACATATTTACTATGCTTTTTTTATCACAATGTATGAGAGTAGGTTCACTAAATTATATCTTTATATCCTTCAGCATCTACTTCATCCAAATAACTTGATTACAATTGTTTGATGCTACAACATATTCTACTTCTAATGTACTTTGTGAGGTACAATCTTGCTTCTTGCTTAGCCAAGAAACCAATCTTCCTCTATGAAAGAAGGCTCCACCATTGGTGCTCTTTCCATCATCCATACTACTTGCCCAATTAGCATTAGTATAAGAATATAGAGTGAAATCATTAGATCTATCATACCACAATCTAAACTCTGGTGTTCCTTTCAAATATCTAAATATCCTTTTGACTATTGCATAATGTGCTTTTCTAGGGTTAGCTTAAAATCTTGTAACTATTCCATCTTCATTTGCTATATTTGGCCTTGTGTGAGTCAGATATTTCAATTTTCCAATCATAGATTTGTACATCTTCTACTTGTCTCATCCTTTTTAGATAACTTGTCTCCAAATACCATAGGTGTTTCAATGGGTTTACATGTTTCCAAACCAAACCTTTTTAATAGATCTATCAAATACTTAGTCTGAGAAATAAATATTTGTTCTTTGTCCTACACAATCTAAAATCCTACAAAATATTTCATTTCTCCTATCATGCTCATTCTAAATTCCTTCTTCATTTCTTCTACAAACATGTCACTTTCATCATCATTTCCTCTGAACATGACATCATCAACAAATATTACCAAGATCATTAATCCATCATCAATTTCTTTCTAATATAGATTACTATCTTTCATACATTTTCTATATCCAAGCTTTGTCAAATGTTTGTCCAACCTTGCATACCAAGTTCTAGGTACTTTCTTTAAGCCATACAATGCTTTCTTCAATCTGCATACTATGTCCTTGTCATTTTTTAAAGGACAACCTTCAATTTGTTCTATGTATACCTCTTCTTCAAGTTCTTCATTCAAATATGCTAACTTGACATCCATCTAATATAATTTGAATTTCTTACATGTTGCATATGCTAAGAATAATCTTACTACTTATATTCTTGTCATAGGAACATTGGTTTTATCATTGTCTATTTCTTCTTGTTGTGAGTGACCTTTTCATACTAATCTTGCTTTGTTCCTTACAACTTCACCTTGTTCATTCATCTTGTTCCTAAATACCCATTTTGTTCCTATCACATTCTTGTCTACTGGTCTGGGGACCAATTCCCATGTCTCATTCTTCACTATCTAATCTAATTACTCTTTCATAGCTTGTTTCCAATAGTTATCTTTGCATGCTTTATCTGCATTCTTTGGTCCAACTTGAGATATCAAGCATAGTTCTTCATTGATTTTGCTTCTTTTCATCATGTCTTTATCTCTACTTCTAATGATCTACTTAGGTGGATGATTCTTTGTCAAGTTCTTACCCAAAGTAGGAGTTTTTATCTCAACTCTTAGCTATGTTGAAGGTTTCAAGCTTTTTCGCTACCTCAGCTCTCCTTCATTCTGCAAATCATTGTTAGTCTCAAAAAATACTTCATCATTCTTTGGTTTAGTAACAACATTCTCATCATATAAATTGTAGTCAAATATTCTTTCTTGTATCATAAATTTCTCATCACCTCTTATATTTGCACTTTCCATAATAGTCTTAGTTCTCATATTATAAAATCTATAAGCCTTTATTTTCAATGAATAACCAAGAAACATACCTTCATCACTTCTAGCATCAAACTTACCAATATCATAATATCTTTTGATATAACAGTTAATACCAAAAAATATGAAATACTTAACTATAGGTGAGTGACCAAACCATAGTTGATAAGAGGTCTTGTTTGTGTCTTTCTTGACTTGCACTTTGTTCATAGTGTAGAATATTGTATTCACAACTTCTCTCCCAAACATCTTGGATACATCATTCTCAACTAACATAGCTCTTTCTAATTCTATTACTAACCTATTTTTTCTCTTTGCAATGCCATTTTGTTTAGAGGTTCTTGGAGCTGACAACTATCTTTTGATTCCATTAGCTTCGCAAAAGATGTTAAACTCACTTGACATAAATTCTCCTCCTCTATCTGATCTTAAACATTTAATCTTCATACCTAATTCATTCTCAACCCTATTCTTGAATATCTTGAACTTATCAAATGCCTCATATTTTTCTTTAAGAACTGTAACCCACATCATTCTAGAAAATTCATCAACTAAAATCATGAAATACCTTTCACCATAGAATCCTTAGTCTTCGTAGGACCACTAAGATCTATATGTATAATCTCCAATTTTATTGTAGTAGTAAACTTCTTGCTAGGAAAACAAGTTTTGTTATGCTTTGCCAATACACACTCCTTGCAAATTGTGTTAGTAAGCTTTAGAATCTTAAGCAAATCTCTAACTACAAACATACTACTAGTCTTCACAATGTTTTCAAAGTTTTTATCACAAAATCTCTTATGTCATAACCAACAGACATCTACCTTTGCAATCAAACATGTAATTTTAGTAGTATTTAGCTGAAATACATTACCTCTAGATCTAGTTCCTATTTCAATTACCTTTCCATCTTTATCTCTAATCATGCATGTCTTCTCTATGAATTGTAACTGATAACCTTTATCCACTAGTTGTCCAACATTCAGAAGGTTATGTTTCAAACCATCAAAAAAATATGCATCCTCAATGTTAGTCTTACCATCAAGAGTTATAAATCCAATACTTTTAACTTGGTATTTTGCATTGTTTCCAACTCGCAATGCATCCATCATGACTTTTGAAGTCAACAATCTTATTCATATCACCAGTCATATGATGTGAACAACCACTATCAATTATCCAATCAAATTTCTTTTCAACCTATGATACTAAAGTCATTTCCTCTGTATTTTCTTCTTTAATAGCTACAAATCCAATTTCAACATCACTAGCACTTACTACTTGTTCATGAGAATCATTTTCTTAATTTGCATACAAAAACTCTCTATATCTTCTAGGTTTGAAATTTCCTTTATACATTTTCTCTCTTTTAGGACACTTCGATGCATAATGACCAAATTCATTACAAGTCCAACATTTAAAGATTTTCTTACCAGTCTTTTCTCTTCTTACTAGAAGGGCTACTCCTTCTTCTATCTTTCAGTCCTCATTAGATTTGCTACTACTAGAAAAGTCTCCTCTAGCACTTGTGCACCTTGATAAACTAGGTCAAATATTCAGGGCACTGAAAGTTGTTTCTATTCTAGTCAATTATCTAGACTATCTAAGCTCATTCTCAACTACTTAAAGTGTATCCAAAACTATATCATTTGAACTGCTAGCTTAAATGGAGGTGTTAAGCTCTTCAATATCTTCCATATCACCTCATCATCTTCTTTGGTTCCTCCTTGAGATCTAATACCTATAGTAATTTCTAATATCCTACCTACATATGTTCTTATAGATTCATCTTCCATCATTTTGGCATCTTGAAATGAACAAATCTAGCTTTGTAGCCTCAATTCCTTAGAATGTTCATTACCTTCAAAACTATTTTCCAAAGCTTTCCAAATCATAGGAGAAGTAATAAGTGACTTTACATAGTTGTACTCAATTTCAAGAAGTGTAGATAATAGTGCTTCTCTAGAACTCATGTCACACATGAAAAATTCCCTTTCTTCCTCGGTACAAGTTTCCAAATCATTTTTTGTAATGATTGTCTTTTCTAATTTTGTCAAAATCCAATATCTTGGACCCATACATAGTAGATGTGTCTTCATCTTTTCCTTCCAACTATCATAATTTGTTCCATCAAACTTTGAACTATCCTTTCTAAATATGTTTTCCATGGATCTCCCAAAGTTGTTAAATTTTATATCCAAGGACCTGAAGCTCTGATACCAATTGTTAGAAACAATAGTCCACCAAGATAACTGAAAGGGGGGGTGAATCAATTATCTAGTAATTAAAAAAATTATCCACCTTAAATAATCTTAACCATTCAACCAATGTAAACAACCATAACAAGATACGCATACACAATTACACTAGATATGTAAATTAGGGAAACCTTTTATCAAAGGGAAAACCCTAGTGGGAATGATGCCCACAAGATGATATACTAATATAACTATTCCTTGTTAGAGGATGGACCCTGTTAGAAGTTTATTACAACATTTATCACATATGAGTACATGTTATGAGACTTTGAATCCTTGTTAGACGATTCCAACCCTATTAGGAGTTGAAGAAGATAGAAGGACCCACTATCCAAATAACTTCTGGGGCAAGATCACCGAATTCACTATCCAACTGATCTCTCAACTATTCCTTATAGAATAATTATATGTACTATACTTTAACTTCTCTTCTCTATCTTTTCAACTAGACCAATTACTGCCAGACCTTGTAGACCAAGTCACGAACCTTAGATCCAAGTATCAAACTTTGGATCATACAATAAAACCTTGATAACAAATTTTCCTTCACCTTCACTTTGCTTTGCTTATCTTCACATTCCACTCTTTGTGATAATTACAATTATTTTCTTACTTCCATACATGATAAAGGAAAATTTTCTTCCTTTATATCAAATCGATACAACAATTCCCTAAGTTGGCTATTACACCTTCTCAATTAATTATTATAGGACCACTTTAAGAACACATTACATTTAGTGATAACATTAATCTTTTGCCTCCTAACTAGAATAACTTTCTATACATGTAACATTATGATGAATGAGCTTAGCTATGTCATCTCTAGAATTTCTTCTTCACATCTTTCACTTTAGCTTCTCAAAATAAAAAATCTTATAAGAGATATAACAAGTTTACCAAAACATGCCTCTGTAAACTCTATCACAGAATAGTCTTCATTGAAACTTGTATAACTTCTTCCATAATTATTATCTTATGCTTCCTAGGTTAGTTGCATATACTAGACACTTAGTAGTATCTCCTTTTAACCTCACTTAGTGAAAATGCTCAACTATCTATCTGTACCAACTTGATCTTTCTATTGTTCTTCTATCAAATGCCATAGAAAACTACTATGTTGACATCAATGACAAACATAGTCCTGAATATAACATATCATCATGATAATGATATAATCATGTTTCTAAAATACTCCTCCATAGGAATATCATTAGCATTCATGCTTCCAACAAGAATTCTCTTACACCTAGGATGCTCCTACATCAGACACTCGGGGTAATTTGAGAAATGATTCTATCACATCTTAAGTGTTCATAGGAAAACCAAGATAGTTAACCTCCTCCCTTTCTATCCATGATGATTCCTCTATTTTCCTCCCTTTCCATTTGACCAAGTATTCCTCATAAGTTTTGTTCCTTGAACTTTTTCCAATGCAACTATCGAGTATCTCCTCAATCTTCTTTATAGTCGAACTAGTTGCTGGAATACTCCACTATGCTTCTGCAACTTCATCTCCATTACCTCCTTCATAATACTCTATCAAATCTAAAATGTTAAAAATTGGTGAAATATTCAATACAACAGGAAACTTGGCTTCATAAGCATTTCCAGAATCATGTCTATGCACTACCTTGCATAGTCTAAACTTTTTCACCTTCAGCTTATTATATGTACCCACTAGAAAAATATTCTTTTTCAAATGAACCATGACATCATCTCCAATTTAAAATTCCTTATACCTCTTTTTCACATATGCTATAGCCTTATATTGTGTACTCATCTTTATGATTTGTTTCCTCACCTCCTCTTGGATGTTCTTCAAATATTTAGCAAATTCTTCTACTTTAGCACTACTTATCTCTCCTTTATCCAACTACCTAAATTCAAATGCATTTCTAGGGCTACTCCCATATACAATCTAGAAAGGTGATTTACCAATACTCATGTTGACATAATTATTATATGCAAATTTTGCCTATGGTAAAATCATATCCCATGCATTTGGCTTGTCTCCAACCAAACATCTCTGTAATTTCCTAAACAACTATTCATCACTTCTATTTGTCCATTAGTCTAGGGATGATGCAATCAACTAAACTTCAAATCTATCTTCAACTTCTTGCACAATGCATGTGAGAAATACCTAACAAATTTGGTATCTCAATCTGAAACTATACTCTTTTGAAGACCACTTAGTCTTACAACTTCTCTGAAAAACAACTCTACCACATGAACAACATCATTAGTCTTCTTGCAAGGAATAAAATCTACCATCTTTGAAAACCTATCATCTAACACAAAAATAGAATTATGCCCACATTGTGTCCTCAGTAATCCAAGAACAAAATCCATGCTAACATCCTCCCACGACTTCTCTATTATATGTAATGGATGATACAACCTTGTATTCTACTTCGCTCCTTTCTTCATCTGACATGCATTGCAACTTTGAAAAAACTTCTTCACATCGTGCTACAACTATGGCCAATAATAATTCTCAGCAACCAAAGCAATGGTCTTATCTCTACCAAAATATCTTGTCAATCCTCCACTATGCTTCTCCTTAATGAGATTCTCTTTCATTGAACTTCTACGAATGCACAACTAGCTTCCTTTGAATAACATACTATCCTAGATCATGAAATCCAACCACTTTGTCTTGTCAAGTATTATAGATTCTGTACAAGCCTTCCATGCTTCACCAAAATTAGGATCATTTGGATACAAAATATTGAGTTCCTTGAACCCAACCACCTCTATTTGCATTTTAGTCAATAAAATTTTTCTGCTACTAAGAGCATCTGCAACACCATTAGACTTCTCACTCCTATGTTTCAAAACAAATGTATACTCCTATAAAAACTCAACCCACTTCAAATGCCTTTGGGTTCAATTTTCCTTAACTATTCAAATATTACAAATCTTGATGATCAATATACAAAACAAACTCCTTAGGAAGAAGATGGTGTCTCCACTTCTTCAATGCTTGAACTATAGCATAAAATTTTTGGTCATAAATAGAATATTTTATTTTGGCATTATTCAATTTCTCACTAAAGTAAGCAATGGGTCTACCTTCTTGGCTCATAATAGCTCCCATTGCAGTACCCCTAGCATCACTGTCTACTTGAAACACTTTGTTAAAATTTGGAAGTGCTAAAATAGGTTGCTTAGTAACTTTTTTTCAATAGATTTAAATTCTTATCTAGTCCTATAGTCCACTTAAATTCTTTCCTATCCCCTCTCATTGTTTCAGTCTAGGGTCCACAAATACTGCTAAAACTTCTTATGAACTTTCTATAAAAACTAGTTAGTCCATCAAAAGATCTTACCTCTGTCATATTTCTTGGAGTAGGCCTTTCAAGGATAGCCTTCACTTTCTCTGGGTCCATTTTCAAACCTTCTGCTAAGACTACAAATCACAGGTACACCAACTCCTTCTTTACAAAACCACACTTCTTCAGTTTTATTAGCAACATCTCTTACCTCAACTTATCAAACACCTTGTGAATATGGATCAAATTCTCATCCAATGTCTTACTAAAGATCAAGATATCATCTAGGTAAACAATGACGGACTTACCCAGAAACTCCTTCAATGCCACATTCATGAGTCGTATGAAAGTGCTCAATACATTGGTTAGCCCAAAAGGCATGACTAACCACTCGTATAGTCCTTCTTTTGTCTTGAAATAAGTCTTCCACTCATCACCTTCTTTGATATGAATCTGATGGTATCCAATCTTTAGATCTATCTTTGTGAAATACTCAGACCCACTAAAACAATCCATAACATCATCCATCCTTGGCAATGAAAATATATGCTTTATTGTGATCTAGTTGATAGCACAAGAATCTATGCATATCCTCCATTCTCCATTCTTCTTTGGTGCTAATATGTCTAGTATAGAACATGGACTTAGACTCTCTCGAATCAACCCCTTCTACAACAACTCATGAACTTGTTTTTTCAACTCTTCACTTTATGTTGGTGTTATTTTGTGCACTCCCTTGTTGGGAAAATTGGCTCCTGGAACCAAATCCATTTGGTGACTGGTCTTCCTCACTGGGGGCAAATCCATTAGGTACATTATCTAATACAATATTAGAAAACTCTCCCAACATATGTACAACTTTTGTAGGTACCTCCTCTACTTCTTCTTTACTATCTCTTGGGATTATAGCAAAACATATATGCTCACACTTCATACCTTTGAGAAACTCTTTTCCATCAACAAAACATATTTTGGAAGCACTACATACCTTTTCTTCTTTCTCCTTCAATAGCTTCAAATTATGCTTCACTCCATCCTTGCTCAGAGTGTAGGTATTTACTCACCCATTATGTACAACATGCCTATAAAACTACCATAGCTTACCTAGTAACATATGACATATGTCCATAGGTATGATATCACAAAGTACCTCATTCTAGTAGCTTCCAATCTTAAACTTCACTGAGCACTACTCATTGACCAAGACCTTGTGGTCATCTTGCATCTAAGTAATATGGTATAGATGTGAGTGTTTCTATCTCTTTAGCTTCAACTTGGTGACCATCATTTCTTACACCGGATTGTCAGTACTTCCACTATCAATGATCACATCACAACGCTTATATTTACATTTGCACCTTGTGTGAAACAAGTTCCTTCATTAATCAAGTTAATTCTCACAACTCAGCATGACTCTTTTTTTGACTAGGACTTCTCCTCTTTTAGCATCTTCAAAATATGAGGATCTAGCATCTTCATCAACATGTGCAACTGTAGCCTAGCCTTTTATTGTCTGATCTATCCTTCATTGGTGCTGGGAACATTCAAATGCTCTATGCCCTTCTTCTCTGTAGTGAAATCATTTCCCACAAAAGCCTCCTCTTCTAGATCCTTTTCCTCTGCCTCTTCCTCTCTAATCTCTACTATTCTGATCATGGAACTGATTGGAATTATTTCCCCTCTAGTTTTGACTGCTACTTCTAGCCTCATCCTTGTTCTTTTCATTATGACATCAATAATATCATCTACTAGATCTTCCATCACGACCTCTTCTGCAACTCTTGTTGTTAAAATTCTTTCTCAATCTTTCTTCAACTCTTAGGGAAAACAAGTATGCCTCCTCAGTACTGTTCATTTGAACCATACTCAACTCATCCACAATACTTGGCCTTAACCTATTAAGATAACAATCCACTTTCTCCTTATCGGCTTCTACCCAATACTAATGAGAACTCGATAGAACTCTTTAGTATACTCCTGAATAGATTTTCCCACTTGCTTCAACCCTTGCATCTTCTTCAATAGATCAATCTCATAATCCACAAGAATGAATTATCACTTCAATTTAGCTATCATTCGGTCTCATATAGTGATTTTGTCCTTTCCTTTTCTATTTCTCTCCAACTGAACCTCCTGCCACTAGATCTTTGTATTTTTCTTCAATTTTGCCTTTACAAACTTGATCCTATTATGATCCTCAATATCTTCATACTCAAAGTACTCCTTGAGTTCATTGATCCAATCAATCAGCTCCTCTCAGTTAAAATTTCCCAAAAATGTGGGAACCTCAAACTTAGGTCTTTTTTCCAATCTTGGAGATGGCCCTAAAAAGCCTCTCTTCCTCTAGGTTTAGAACTACCTTTGCTTCAGCATTTTCTTCTACTTCATCCTCATACTCACTTTTATCTCTTATAGGAATATTTATCCCTCTACACATTTGTTCTTCCAATCCTTTTATTTGTCTTTGGAGAGCTCTAAAACCCTCAGGTGTAACACCTATAGCTCTTCTACCACACTCTCTTCGTGGAGCCATTTTCGCACTTTTGCTAAAACCCTAGTGTGAATTGCCTCATAATCGATGATCTTTCTACACACTTAGCCCAAATCAAGGTCTTAGTGTGAACTTCTTCACAGTCAGTGATTTTTCCACACACTCAAGAACTCTAGCTTTAATACCACTTGATGAAGGGTGCTCCCCTTAATACCATAAACTCATAACATAATCAAAGAAATGAAAAAAAATGCAAGAACAAAATATGGAATTCTTATTTGTACATCAAATGCAAAATTCTAGAGGTCATAAGTACAATATGCTAAACCAAATGGGTGCATTCATTACAGTAATCTACAAGACAAGCTACGAACTACCACCCAGAGCTATTCTAGACAATGTTAGGGCCTTTCTTAAATAGGCAATTTTATGCCACCCATGAAGGTTCTAGACATTGAAACTTAATACCTATGGCCAACAAACCCTAACAAAATGTATAGAGTCACCTAATTACATCTTTGACATTTATTTTAGAAATTTCGGGTGGCCCAACTTTAAAATCCCATAACTCTTGAACCGTTGCTCTAATTGGCTATTATAACCACTTTTTGGAAATACCAGGTCTTGATCTACAGGCTTGAAATTGTGCAAGTGCCCTTCCAGCACATTTTTGGACCTCATCTGAGCACTCTAAGGACTTCAACGATGAGCCTAAAGATTTTTCTATAAATTTTTCCACAAAGAATCTGTAATAACTTCTCTGATACTTAAGTTGTAATAATGAGATTTTTATGGTAGTCTTATAACTCTAAAATGAACCCTCATGTAGAAAATGAGAACATTCTAACCTTATATGAAAAACTTACTAAAAATAAAAAGTTCCCATAAATAGTAACCACCTTGTCTACTAGTCCTTATTAAAATAGAAAAGACTAAAAATAAAATATTTTTGAGTGATGCAAGATTGCTCTTATATCCAGGATGCTCTTGCATCACTATTCAAATGACTAACAAGATAAAAAGTGACAATGTTTACTAGGTTGAAGGACTTAATTATAATTTGTTGATTATTCCATAGCTGAAAAAATTAGGTTAAAGAGTTGAATTCCACAATAAGAAAGCCAAGATACATGATGTTGATGGTAAGCTGGTTAAAAGTGGTGATTAGACAAGAGGTAACTTATTCTATCTAGATTTATCTAATGAGACATATTTGTTTGCACAAAAAGAAGATGTTTAGTTATGGTACAAGAGGTTATGTCATGTAAACTTTCGCAATTTGGTAAATATCAATAAAATAAATAAAGTAAGAGGGTTGCCTAAACCAAAAAAGCCTGAGAATGTTATGTGTAAACAATGCCAATTAGGAAAAATGCCCAAGTCTAGTTTTAAGAGCAAAACATACACTACTAGTGATATTTTGGAATTGGTTCATACTAACCTATGTAGACCCATTGATGTTATAAGCTACTATGGAGATAAGTATTTCATCCAATTTGTTGATGAATACTCTAGGATGATGAATGTGATGTTTCTTCAAGAAGATATGATATTTTTTAGTTAGTCAAGTGCTATTTAGCTAGAGTTAAAAAAGAAATAGGGAAGATTTTGAAGTTCTTGAGATCTAACAGAGGTGGATAATTTATTTTAAATGAGTTCAATGCATTCTTCTATGATAGAGGAATAAAAAGACAGATGTCAACACCACAAACCTCTCCCTAGAATGGGATAGTTGAAAGGAGAAACAAATCAATAATGGACTGTGCAAGAACATTAATGATGGAGAAGAGTGTATCAAATAAATATTGGAGAGAAGCTATTTTTATTTTATTCTATACCTTGAATAGAGTACAAGTCAAGAAAGGTACAAATCCTATACCTTTTGAGTTGTGATATGGATATGCTCTAAATGTGAAATATTTCAAATTCTTTGGAAGTAGATTCTATATACTTAAAGATAATAGGAATGGAAAACTTGATACAAAGAGTGTTGAAGGCATATTACTAGGATATTCCACCAAGAGAAAAGCTTATAAGTGTCTGAACTCTAACATTAACAAAGTTGTAGAAAGTATAAATGTGAAAATTGATGAGTTTTCAAAAAGAAGTGGTACTACATGCAAGGAAGAACTTGAAGACAATAGCACACTCATCTATATACATGATGGTGCTCCCAACACTCCAAATGAACAAGAAAATCAAGTTATAGTATCCCATCAGATAGGAAATGATGAAGTGCAAAAAATTATTGAACATTAGAGAGTGGGTGCCAAGCAAGAGACTGAAGATGTCAAGTTACAATAGGAAATGTCAAGATCATCAGATAGAGAATTTCAAGTATGCAAAACCTAAACTAGAACTTGAACAAGAAAGAGAAAATGAGCTTGAGAGTATTTTCCAAGATGAACCAATAGAAGAATAGAGAAGGAAACCACCTATGCTAGCAAATTTTGTAAGAAGACATCACAAACCTAAGAAAATCATTGGTGATCTCGAATCAAGTGTTATGAAAAGAAAGAGACTCAAAAATGATACATGATTAATTTGTGAATTTGAGCCCAAAAAATAAAAGATAGTTTAGAAAATGAAGATTGGATTTAGGAAATAACCAATGAAATTGAATAGATTGAGAAGAACAATACTTGGATTTTCGTGCCAAGACGTAAAGAACAAAATGTCATCAAGATCGTTGGCTCCTGAATTAATAGTTTTTAAATAACCTAGTAATAATAACATATACACCTGGGGGCAGAGAATTCTCATGTTCAATGGACCTATTTAGATACCACGGCCAACTATAAGGCTATACTCTCCTTCTTCTTCTTCAGGATCTGCAAGACCTAGGTGGGTGGACTTCAGATTCTTTATATGGTATTAGTGTAAAGGCATATAACTAAATCTTCTTAATAGATAAAACCCATAAATATTCTATGTTTATGCAAAGATTCTTGGACATGAAATAGCTAACAATAGGGCACATGAATCTAATAAACTAAGTAAAGGAAATGTTTTTTAGTTCTTAAATAGTAAGGGATAATATATCTGATTAAAGATTGAATCAGCATAACATAGGTATGCAACAACAAAAACGTGTAAACTCCAAGCTAATCAATCCCTTATCCATTGGTCATTCAATAAGTTAGAAACACATGCATGGATACCTAAAATATACTCATATATTCAGACACTTGATCTATATATCTACATTACAAATATACATCAATCTTTAGACAAAATTCATCCTATTAGATCCTCCTATGATCCTTGTAATTTTGTCAATGCATATCAAGCAATTTTAATTAGGTCCTTGACCCAACACCAAGATACACAATGGGATACAACTTCAAAAAATAAGTTGCAACTAGACAATATTTACTTTGTATATAGTCAACAAAAAACAACAAACCCACACAAAGGAGACAAACTTCAAAATGAAACATCAAATAAAGATTTGCATTCATTTTCTTGAAATCAATAAATCAAGTGTATGCAAAAAACTAAGAGGGTACACAAAAAATGACTGCATAACTTAAATTCTCAAAAGAAACTACACTATTATTTTTCATAACAAAGAAAGTGCTGAGAAATATGGTCTCATGGTTATGGAAGAAATTTGGAAGAAATTTCAATCAAATTGGAACCAACAAAGTGGTCGCACAACAGTGAAAATGTCCAAAATTGGAACCCTTACAATGAGAGAAAAAGAAGAATATATTGAAAAGAAGAAGGCTCTTGGATCAGATTTTGATATAGACATGTGTCCTACTAAAACTCTTCTTTCTATTGCCATTGAAATTGTATCTTCCTCCTCTACCGATAATCAAAACTCATTAATGTTGCTTTTTGAATGTTTGAAATATCTTCCTTAAAGAAATGAGAAGAACATCCTTTGAAGGAAAATCTGATATCAGATAAGATGTGAGAAGTCTTCAATCTAATCTTGTTTGTCCTCATCTACCCCTTGTCATGAAAGCTCAACTACTTCCTATTGACATAACCCTATCACTTCTAAATAGCTTTAAATCATTCAATTAATCTTATTTATGGTTTAAATGCATCTAATATTATCTTAAACTAATCAAAATCTAATATTAGTCCTTCTAAAATAGCAGATATGTATTTATCCTAAGGATGCCCCAAAAATATGAAATTGCATGTAGCTTCTTCTGATAGAGACATGTGCAAAATGAATTCATCTTCTCCCAATGTCGGTGATATATAATATTGTATATTTTATATAGAAATAGTGCCCCTAATGCTAATTTGAAAAATTAGGCCCTAGGCCATGAACTGGGCATTTAAATGGAAAAGTTTAAAGTGTTGTATAGTTTGAAAAATACAATATCATTAAAATCATTTCAAATTATTCAACTTTTCAACTTTACCTAAAATGTGCTCTCATATTCAATTTATTTTTATTTTATATTTATTTCCCCTATCACTAGATGACACTTGTCAATTCTCCATTGGTCGACTGCCTAGGCAGGACCACATCTCCATATGCAATGTTTGAAATATTTTGAAATATTTGAATTTAAACTTCCCCATGTTACAAATTCATGACTATATGATATATCATATCATCTTAAGCTTAATATTTTACCTCCTTGATCTTACAAGATCTCCCATTGTAGCATCTCAACATGAAATTTGGACACTCTTGACCATAAATATTATGATCTTATGATGACCACATTAATCTTTTAATATTTTAATTTCTCAAAAAAATTGTAGCATTTCAACATCATTTTCTCACCTCCTAACTATATGATCATGACTTCATCATAACATCTCCACTTGACATTTCACCTTCCCTGATCTTATGACACTATCTTAACATCTTAACTCCTTCATTTTTTGTAATATCTTAAGGCATCAACTTTCCTCTTGCAATCTCCTAACATCATGATCTTATGATCTCATCATAGCATCTTAACCCTCCAATTGAGGCCTCCCGAGCTCTTGACTGCTATGTATCATTGTGAGTCTTCATACCTTCATTGGAAATCTCCCAACAATCATGACATTACGACCCTCTCTCTCTCTTCTTCATGAACTCACAATGACCAAGGGATGATTCCCATGTGGTGATGCTTAGTTACACTTCTATCTATCCTTGACTGATCAAAAATTTTTGACTTTAGTTGCCTCTAGTTGGTCGGGTGGGCCCCATCCACGTGAGCTTCACTTGTCTTTAAAAATACTTGTGTCATCAAAGACATAATGACATTGAGTGTGTATGTTTTTAAATTTTAGAAAAGTTCACCCTCAAATGCATGTGGGATTATTATTCCAAATTCCCCTTTGATATGGATTGTGTTGTTCTTCCTTAGTCATTAGCAATGTTGTAGATCTCCTCTACCATGAACTTTTCTCCATCTCCTATCTCCCTCCAACCTCTTCCAATCTTATGGAGCTCAAAAAATTTATTTGGATTTTCCTATCCCCTACCATTCTTGTTTTTCTCTAGTCATGGTTGTTGGGCTATACTGCCCTATTGGTGTTGGGTGCCTACTGTGATTGAAACTCCAAAGACAAACCTTGCACAAGGAAATCAAGCACAACCAATACTTATTAGCATGACCATGTGTCCTTTTACTTTATATTCCTTTCTTTATGTGGGTACCTTTTCCTCCTTTCAATGGTTTCTTCTTATCATTTTGTGGACAACTCCCTTCCACACCTGTAGGTGATCCACTTGCAAGAAAGCACTTATTCTTCCTAAAAGAATACATGGCTCAAATGAAAGAAATCCTTAAAAATTATTTTTGATGAATGCTTGGATGTTTCTCTTGGGTCATGAATTGTTCTTATACACCAATTATCTCCTTCCTTCATGGAGCTTTGCTCCTCTTCACTTGTTGTGGGAGTGCCCTATTCCCTGCCTCTGACATGGTTTATAGCTTGGATAAAACCATGGTGAATCAGGGCCATGAAGGGTGGTAAAAGGGAAAACTTCTCCTATACACAATAGTCAAAATTCTGAAATGGACCCCTTTATAGGCAATACACATCATTCATCTTGCATAAGACAGTTAGAAAATCCTTAATGAACACTAATGTCAATATGAGTAGACCAGGAAACATTCCCCTATAGATCCTAATGTAAAAACACTTCTATGTCTAAGCCATACTACAAATTGTTGAAACAAAACATGTGAACCACAAGAGAGATAATAACTTTAATTGAATTGATAATTTTACCTGTAGATTCAAAACTCAAGTGAACTATCAATACCATTACTTTATGATATAAACATCAGGCATTATTTCCAAATATCACTGTCTGTCATATGAAATATCCTGATAGGCCATGCCAAGTATGAGGTAGTTTAGCCAAAAAAATTCAAACCTTAGCACCTTACCTCCTTAACCTTGAGTAAGGATGTCTTTGATATTGAAACATTATAACAAAAAAGGTCATCAAAAAAAAATCTCCAAACTCATCTCACCCTATCAGTTGGGTAAAGTTATTTGGGCCCCAAAGAGGGTCCAGCTAAAAAAAAAAAATCTAACTAAAACATTTGATTCCTCAAATTAATCTACTAAGATTTTGGCACTAACCAAATTCAAATTTGAGATTTGACTAGAGCTTAAAAAATCAAATACCCTATTTCTACAAACTATGAAATTCATACTAAGAGGTCCTCTAAGTGGCCTTAAAAACTAACAGAAACACCTAACTAAGCCTTGGGGTCTGACATATTGGTTCTTTGTTCAACATCCTTGCACCTTGTTAGATCTTGTCACATGATGACTTCAAGGTCAAAAGATACTGATCATCAAATTTGCTCAGTTAAAACTACCTACAAACAAAAATGTCACAAAACCATAAAATTCATTTAGTTTTGGCTTCAAAAATAGGTCAAATGGATACTTGAGGGGTTGAAAAATGGGGCATCAATTCACTATCATGAGGGGAATATAATTTTGTGATTTTGGTGCACGAAAAATAACAAGGCACATTTGGAATGCATGCCAAATGAGGTACTTAAAATTATAGAACTGGAAACATCAGCAGAATAGTGGTTTTCACAGATGGAATAGACCTGGGAAAATGTGCAGATGGATTGGTAAAAACTTAAAAACTAACACACTTGAAGAATTTTTAGAATAGAAAATAGTGGTACAAACTATTTGATATCATCATTCATGGATTTAGAGTTATGATATCCTGAACAAGAGTACTGACCAATCTGTATTCTATGACACTAATAAAACTTCACAAATTTCATTTAGAATCACATTTGAAAACTGATCAAACAAATTCATCATAGGCCTAAATCCAAAACATAGAAAGTGGGAGACCTCTAGAATATAATACAAAAAGAATTTTCTTAGTATGATATGTTGGATACAATTGTCTAATTGTGTGTTATCTTTGATGTTACACAAATATCATATCAATTTTCAGTCAGTGCTTACCAAGCTCACTTGGTTAACAAGATAGTTTTCCTTGTCTACCAAGCATTCTTGAAGATTACTCTATGAGACAGTGTCTACCAAGTTCACTCAGCTATTGAAGGAATTCTAGCAAGAAATAGTGTTAACCGAGTTCTCATGGTTAGCGAAGGAAAGTTGGACAGAGTCAATATTCATCAAGTTCACTTAGTTGCAAAAGGATTTTGCAAGCTCGTGGTGTTAGTGAAGCCACTGTTGGTTAACATAGGAAATCATCTCAAAACCAGTGTTTACTAAGCTAGGTTAGCTATTGAAGAATTTTGTTGATTTGAGATATGAAGTTTAATTATTTCAAGTATTGATTCTAGCCAACTATGGTGATGATTATTGGTTATTGTAATTTGCAATTGAGTCAACTTGACAATCTGAATGGTATAAATGAAAGGTCAAGTTGATATTTTTAGTGTGTGAAAATGAGTTGATTGAATTGGGAAGGAAAGAGTGAGAGTGAACTTGAAGGATAAGTAGGTATCCTTGTGGAGCAGAAAAGTGTTATTCAATTAGGAAGGATCAAGTATGAAGTAGAATAGAGATCTATAATCACCAATTTAGTTGCATCATAATCAGTTCATTTCATTGTTACTTTCTTACCATTGTAGTAGTGATCCAAAATCTCTTAATAGAGTTGGTTTAACAGCTAGTTGTAAACCCTCTAACAAGGTGACAATTCCATTGAATTTTTTTAAGACCTCTTGCAAGGCCACTCCTAATAGGGTAATTAAATCCTCTAACGAGGTCACACCTAACAGTGTGTTTTGTAACCTTTAACTAGGTTGGCTCCTAACAGGGCTCACTTCAAAAGAGTGAAAACAATAACTAGTTACATTGGTAGTTTTTCTCATATTGGGTTTCCATGTTAAATCCTGGTGTCTCATGTGTTCATATTATTTCTCTTATGTTTGTAAATTAATCATTGTTAATATTTTAAGATCGGTTAAAAGTAAATCTCACTTTGCATTTACCGAGTTACAGCATTTTCTGTATGTTTATCAAATATTAGCAGTAATCAATTTTTATTGTTAACATCTAAGGGATCTAGGATATATTTTAGTGGTAACTGATTCACCCCCCATCTCAGTTACTCCTATATTTCCAACAATTGGTATCAAAGCTTTTGGTGCTTGTAGGAAAGGTTTCAAGGACCTATGCTAAAGATCTGGATGTCTTACAAGAAAGACATTCCAAAGCTTAACAAAGATAACTTTTTCAGCATGGCAGGGACTTATGAGACTTCATCTAGCTTCCATTAGTGATTCGAGCTTGAAATACCTTGATGAAGAATACACAACTCCTAATGGTACATTATTTGTTGGAGACATTACTGAGAAAAAGAATCATAACACCATGATAATTGATATTTCATCTGCTCTTAACTACAATGAATTTGATGATATCAAGGACTACAAAACTACATTTGATATGTGGAACAAGCTAAAAGACATCTATGGTGGTGACAATAATGTGAGGAGAGCCAAAGATAAAAGCCTTAGAGGATATTTTTATCAAATGAGAATGAGAGAAGATGAAAATATTGCCAAATATGTGGAAAGAATCAAAGCCAGTGTCAATGCAATCAGAGCTTCTAGAGGAGAAATCAATGAAGAAACTATTGTAAGTAACATTCTTAGAATATTATTTCCTATCTATGCAATTAGAGTATTTGTTATTCAAGAAAATAAGTGTAAAAAAAATCACAAGATAACTTTGGATACCTTAATAGGAAGATTGATAGCTTTTGAGCTAGACAACTATGAAAATTATGTTCTAGCTTCCAAAAATATTGAATCTGCATTTGAGGCCAAACTTTCACTTAAGGAGAAAGGAAAGAAAATAAAGGACATTCAGTCAGAAAGTGAAGAAGAATTAGAAGAAAGTTTTGATAGTGATCTTGAAGTTGTTGAAGCTTTACTTGCAAGGAAATATTCTAGAGGTAGAGGAAAATACAAAGGTAAAGTTCCCCCAATCTATTTTTCATGTGAAGAAATTGGTCATATTTTTGTCAGGTGCCCAAACAAAGAAAGCAAGGATGAGAAGAAAAGTCACAAGTGTAATGGCAAGAAGGATTTCAAAAATCGCAAATCATTCAAGAACAAAGGTAAGAAGACTTGTTTTATGGCTAAAGATTCTAATAATATCAAAGATGAAATAGTACACATTGTTGTGAAAGATGAATCTGATGAAGAAGAAGATAAGATGGCACTTATCTCTCATGTCAATAAGAATGACACATGGATCATAAACAGTGAATGTCCACATCATATGACTAGAGACAAAACAAAGTTTGAACACTTTGAAGACTATGATGGTGGTAGTGTAAGGTTTGGAAATAATGAACCTTGTATAAAAGGGAAAGGTTGAATCTCATTAACCAAAGAACTTTTATGTGACAATGCCTATTGGGTTGAAGGATTAAAGCATAATTTGCTAAGTGTGGCACAAATAATCAACATTGGATTCAAGGTGGAATTCATGCATGGCAAGGCAAGACTGTTGGATCATAAAGGCAATCTGATTGGATCAGGCAGACAAACAAGAGGTAACCTATTTTATTTGGATCTTGGTGATTGTTCATGTTTTATTGCTCAAATTGAAGAAATTTGGTAATAGCATAGAAGATTATGTCATGTAAATTTTGATAATATGGTCAAGATAAGAAAATTCAGAAAAGTAAGAGGTATTCCTACTTTGAAGAAACCAGACATTGGTTTATGCAAGAATTGTTAGATTGGCAAAATGGGAAAGACTAGTTTTAAAAGCAAAAACTATCAGTCTGAAGATGTCTTGGAAATTGTGCATACTAACCTATGTGGACCCATTTTAATAGAAAGCTATAGTGGAGAAAAATTATTTATTCTTTTTGTTGATGACTATTTCAGAATGATGACTATCATGTATCTTAGAGAAAAGTTGGAAGCATTTGAGAAATTCAAATGGTATCTAGCAAGAATAGAAAAAGAAACAACAAAAAGGTTAAAATACTTAAGATTAGACAGAGGTGGTGAGTTCATCTCCAATGAATTCAATAAATTTTGCATTGAAAGAGGAATTAATAGACAAGTATCAGCCCCTGGTACTCCTAAGCAGAATGGAACAACTGAAAGAAGAAATAGATCTATCATGGATTGTGTAAGGACTCTAATGATTGAAAAGAATGTTGCTATCAAATACTGGAAGGAAGCTATGAAGACTACAGTTCATACTCTAAACTAAGTACAGTTGAAGGACTCATATAAAACTCCCTATGAATTATGGTATGGCTATAAACCCAATGTAAGCTACCTAAAAGTATTTGGAAGTAAATGTTATATCTTGAAAGAATCTAGAAAAGGCAAGTTTGATGTGGAAGGTGATGAAGGTATATTCTTAGCATATTCTTGTAGAAGTAAGGCATATAGATGTTTGAATTTTTCTACTCATAAAATCATAGAAAGTGCACATGTGAGAATTGATGAGTTTGTAGAAAGGACTAAAGAAGAAAGCAAAAAAGACCCAGAAGATTACAGGAGATTTGTTTACATCGAACCTGATACATTACTAGACACATCTATCAATAAGGATACTTCTACTCCTGAGTCTTCCTTAGTTACCAAGTTGCAAGAAGTTCAAACCAAGTCATAAGGACCTGAGTCACATTCTGAAGCTACTGAGCTAATGCCTACTGAGTATGAGCAACTGGAGCTAGAAGTTGAAATTCAAAATGAAGGCAGTGGAATTCATTCAAAAGGCAAAGAACCTATGTTGGCTAAGTATGTCAGAAGGCATTATGCACCTAATCAGATTATTAGAGATAAATTAGAAGGTACTATGACAAGATGTAAGCTAAAAGGTACATGTTTACTTGCTAATTTTGAACCTGGAAATTTTTAAGATGCATTGGAAAATGAAAGTTGGATTGAGGCTATGAATGAAGAAATAGAAAAAATAGAGAAGAACAAAACTTGGATACTTATTCCCAGGCCTAAAGATAAAAATGTAATTGAAACAAAATGGGTATTTAGAAATAAGCTAAATGAAGATGGACAAGTATCAAGAAACAAAGCAAGATTGTTGTGTAAAGGATATTCTCAAGAAGAAGGAATTGATTATGGTGAGACTTTTGCTCCTATTGCAAGATTAGAAGATGTTATGACTCTACTTGCATATGTTGCTCACAGAGGATTCAAAGTATATCACATGGATGTTAAATCTACATTTCTCAATGGTATTCTTGATGAAGAAGTCTACATTGAGAAACCAGAAGGTTTTGTTGATCCAAATAAAAGGGACATGGTTTGCAAGCTGCACAAAGCTTTGTATAGTCTAAAACAAGCTCCTAGAGCATTGTATGAGAGGTTGCACAACTACCTTATACAGATTGGTTTTTAAAGAACTAATGATAACAGTAGTTTGTACATCAAGGAAGGACCAGATAACAAGATTGTATTGGCAGAAATATTTGTGGATGACACTCTATTTGCAAGGAATGATGATCTATGCACAAAAATTTTAGAACAAATGAACAAAGAGTTTGAAATGTCCATGTTTAGTGAGATAAAATTCTTTGTTGAACTTCAGATACAGCAAAGCAAGAATGACATCTACATTACTCAATCTAAGCATATCAAAGAGATACTCAAGAAATTTGGAATGGAAGATTCTAAACTAGTTGGAACCCCCATGTGTATTGGACTAAAGCTTACCAAAGATAATGTTTCAAAAGAGGTAGATCAAACCTTATATAGATCAATGATTGGAAAATTACAGTATGTAGTTTATAGAAGGCTTGATATTGCTTTAGCAGTTGGGATAGTGGCAAGATTCTTAGAAAACCTAGAGAAAATCATATGATGGCAATCAAAAAAATTTTGAGATATCTGAAAGGTACTGAAGATTATGGTCGATGGTACAAACTTGGGGGAAACTTAGACCTAAATGTATTCATTGATGCTGACTGGGTAGGAAATCTTGATGACAAAAAGAGTATAAGTGGTGGAGCATTCTTTCTTGGTAAAAGATTGGTATCTTAGACAAGCAAGAAGCAAAACTACACATCCTAATCTATAGCAGAAGCAAACTATGTTGCAGTTGTAGTGAATTGTTCTAATATTGTTTGGTTTAAACAATTGTTGGAAGGCATGAAGGTTGAGATCAAAGAACCAATTATCATGTATTGTGATAACACCAGCGCAATTAACATATCAAAGAATCTAATGATGTGTTCCATAACTAAGCACATTGCTATAAAATATCATTTTGTCAGATAATTGGTGTAGGATAAAGAAATCAGATTGGAATATGTTCACACAAAAGAACAAATTACAAACATATTCACCAAGCCATTACCTAAGGATACATTTTTGTATCTAAGAGATAAGTTAGGGGTCATTCCCCTATTTGAAGCTCACTAAATAAAGTTTTAGTAATGCATCAATTGGAACCAAGTTGAAGATCAATTAGTTGATGCGGCATAGTCAAAAGGGAATATTGCATATGAATCAGTACTCAAGGTACATTGATACTAATTTGGTATGCGTTGTCTTTGGCATGTGTTGTCAAAAAGGGAGAAGTTTACTATCATATCTTTCTAAAAAAAAATTTGAGAAAGAAGCTATGTAATTCCTTCATAGAGGGAGATTACTACATGAAAGAAAAGAAGTTTTTGGCAAAAATCTAAGAGGGAGAAATTTTCTATCAGAAAGAGTCTTATTTTCAAATTTCATTGTGCTATGATATTTTGTGTTGCCATCAATGCCAAAGAGGGAGATTCTTGGATACAATTGTCTAATCGTGTGTTGTCTTTGATGTTACACAAATGTCATATCAGTTTTTAGTTAGTGCTTACTAAGATCACTTGGTCAGCAAGATACTTTTCTTTGTCTACTGAGCATTCCTAAAGATTACTCTACGAAGACAGTGTCTACTAAGCTCACTTAGCTGTCAAAGGAATTCTGGCAAGAAATAGTGTTAACCGAGTTCTCATGGTTAGCGAAGGAAAGTTGGACAGAGTCAATGTTCACTGAGTTCACTCGGTTGCCAAAGGATTTTATGAACTTGCAGTGTTAACCAAGCTTCTATTGGTTAACATAGAAAATCATCTCAGAACCAGTGTTTATCAAGCTAGGTCAGCTATCAAAGGATTTTGTTGATTTGGGATATGAAGTTTAATTATTTCCAGCATTGATTCCAGCCAACTATGGTGATGATTATTGGTTATTGTAATTTATAATTGAGCTAACTTGACAATCTAAATGGTATAAATGAAAGGTCAAGTTGAGATTTTTAGTGTGTGAAAATGAGTTGATTGAATTGAGAAGGAAAGAGTAAGAGCGAACTTGAAGGATAAGCAGGTATCCTTGTACAGCAGAAAAGTGTTATTTGATTAGGAAGGATCAAGTATGAAGAAAAATAGAGATCTTTAATCAGAAATTTAGTTGCATCACAATCAGGTCATTTCATTGTTACTTTCTTATCATTGTAGCAGTGATCCAAAATCTCTTAACAGAGTTGGTTTAATAGCCAGTTGTAAATCTTCCAACAAGGTGACAGTTCCATTAAATTATTTTAAGACCTCTTGTAAGGCCACTCCTAATAGGTGATTAAATCCTCTACCAAGGTCACACCTAATAGTGTATTTTGTAACCTTTAACCAAGTTAGCTCTTAATAGGGTTCACTTCAAAAGAGTGAAAATAGTAAATAGCTACATTGGTGGTTTTTCTCATATTGGGTTTCCATGTTAAATTTTAGTGTCTCACGTGTTCATGTTATTTCTCTTATGTTTTCAAATTAATTACTATTAATGTTTTAAGATTAGTTAAAAGTAAATCTCACTCTACATTTATCGAGTTATAACATTTTCTGTTTGTTTACCAAATATCAGCAGCAATCAATTTTTATTGTTGACATCTAAGGGATCTAGGATATATTTTAGTCATAACTGATTCACCCCCCTTGAGTTACTCCTTCTATATTTCCAACATGATAAACTAGGTCAAAGATATAATCGGTCAAACAAGGCCTCCTAGAATTTAGGGTAATTTTTATCAGCATGATAGAGATAAGTAACCAACTTTGAGGGATTCAAAACCTAATCAAAACATATCAAATTGACATGAAAATTGAAACATTAGATCTTTGATATGCATACTAAACACTTCCAAGGAAACAAGTAATGAAACATAATAGGGTACAAGATATTTAATTTCAAACTAGGTTTCTTGTTTTTGTTTATCATTATAGGACTTGAAATGAAAATTTAGCATTATAGGATGCATGGGTATACTAAATGTAGGGTGTTAGAAACATAAAACACCTCTTAAGCCTCAAAAGTACAGCTAGGTACACATGTAAGAAAAAGGCATATAAGGCTCAATTTGACTCAAAAATTTGGAACAGTATTCAAAATAGGAATGCAATTTTGGGTCCCATCGGGGACAAAGTAAGATTTTAGAAACAAACTCAATGAGAATGGTGAAGTAACAAGAAATAAAGCAAGACTAGTGTGCAAAGGATATGATCAAGAAGAAGGAGTTGATTATGCAGAAACTTTTGCTTCTAAGGCAAGACTTGAAGGAGTCAAAACTCTGCTTACATATTCAGCATACAAGAATTTCAAGGTATATCAAATGGATGTCAAATCTGAAATTTTTAATAGTATGCTTGAGAAAGAAGTGTACATTGAACAACCTGGAGGACTTGTAGATCTAGAAAAGAATAATATGGTATGTCAATTGAAAAAATCTATTTATGGATTGAAACAAGCCCCAAGAGAATGGTATGAAAGACTACATAATTATTTGGTGAAGATTGGATTTGAAAGGACAAATGATAATAGTGATCTATATTTGAAGAATGGTAAGAAGAATGAAGTACTGCTATCTAAAATATTTGTTGATGACATTATATTTGGAGGAAGAAAAGCATTATGAAAATCATTTGTTGATGAAATGAAGAAGGAATATGAAATGGCTATGTTTGGTGAAATCAAATTCTTTGTTTGATTACAAGTATGTCAAATGAAGTTTGGTATTTTCATTACACAATCCAAATACATCAAGGAGATACTAAAAACTTTTGGAATGGAAGATTCAAGACTAGTGAGCACACCTATATCAATAGGACATAAGCTATCTAAGAATGATGAATCTCTTGATGTAAACCAAACATTATATAGATCCATGATTGGAAAAATGCAATATGTTGTTCATAGTAGACTGATATGCTTTAGCAGTTGAGATAGTTTCTAGAGTTTCATAAAATCCTAAGGAAATTCACATGATGGAAAAGGATAATGAGATATTTGAAAGGTATAGAAGACTATTCATTTGATTATAAGAGAAGTGATAGATTTGAACTAAAGGTATTCATTAACTTAGACTGGGCGAGAAATATAGATGATAGAAAAAGCACTAGTGGAGGTGCATTCTTTCTAGGAAAGAGATTGGTGTCATGGACAAGAAAGAAAGAAAATTGTATTTTCCAATCAACAGTTGAAGCCAATTATGTGACAGTCATACTAAAATATTCAAACATGATGTGGATAAAGTAATTACTAAAAGGTATGAAAGAAGAAATTATAGATCCAGGAGTTATCTATTGCGATAACACAAGTTCTATTAACATTTCATAGAATCTCATGATGCACACTAAGAAAAAGCTCATTTCTATCAAGTATCACTACTTGAGGGTGTTGGTGTTGGAAAAAGTTACTAGTTTCTAATTACCCTGATGAGAACCAGACATATCTAGGGGTAGCTAACTCCCATTTTTGACATATCCTTTCAGACACCTAGCCAACTATAAGGCTTGACCCTTCTTCTACTTCAGGCTCTACAAAACCTAGGTGGGTGGACCTCAGATTCCATCGATATGGTACCAGTATAAAAACATATTCAAGAATCTATTAAAGCAGATAAAAGCCTTTATTTCTCCTAACATTTATGAAATGACATAAATCTACAGTAGCTAAATGCAAGACTAAGGGCATCATATTTAGATTCTTCAACATGATAGGGAAAAAGCTTTTCATTAATAATGTTGAATTCAAAAAAACCCCTAATCTGCAGTAATAAGAACTAATGATCTTGTACCTAATCAATGCCTTATCTATTGGGCAAATCCATGAATCAATCACATACATATGTATATTTGAGACATATCCGTCTATTCAGATATCTGATCTATCCATTCACCTTGTAAATAGACATCTGTGTTCAATCTAAATCTCATTCTTACCTGATATCCTTCTCAATAAACTTGCAACCCCTATTGATTCCCTGAAGCATTTACATAACCCATTGAGTTATAAGCAACAATGAAACAACATGCAACCTTAAGGGACTGCAACTATGGCCTAGGCTCTTTGTTCAAAGATCATAAAACATTGTAAATTCACTAAGATGGGAGATGAAAATCAAAATGAAACTAATGAAATTCTTGCTCTTTTGTATTCATTTCCTTGAAACAATACAATCAAATGCATGAAATCAAAACATGAAAACACCTAACATATTAGAACTAGCTATATTATATTTCCTACTGTTGTTCATACAAGAGAATTATGCTAAAGAATAAAGGTGGAATCACATATCTGGATCCAATAAAGTGGTCTCACAAAAAGACTAAAACTTCCAACCAACAATGGTCTCACAGTGAAAAAACTGGAAACCTTACAATGGAAGAGAGAAACTTGGGTCTATTTTGTGTCTGACATCTATCCACTTGAAATTTCATCCTTTGCAGTGAAAAGAATCTCTCTAATCTCTCTGCCCTTTAATCTCATTTGGTTTTCATCAATATTTTGTAACTGACTTGAAAAATCTCCTTTTTGATGATGAAAACCATTATGTTTTCCAAAATTTTGAAAACCTCATGAGATGCTGGTAAAATTTGGGTTTAAACTGAATATAAGTGATCAAGTTTTACCCCAACTACATTCTTACTATGTTTTACAAATCCTCTAACTAGATTTTCAATTTTTACCAATTCCACTAAGGCCCCAAATTTTACATTTCCAGCTATAACTTGAACCAATGAATTCCTATGCAAAAATGAACTCCATAATTGGAAAGTTCATCTTCTCATGATTCTGATGATATATAATATCGCTATGTTAGCCTCTCAGAAACCTCCAAAATCTTAGTTTGAAAAATGTCCCCCTCTATTAAAAACTCAGGTCTGCAACTTTATTAAAATTTAAATTTTCAACAATTTAAATTAATCTAAAGTTCAAACTTTAGATTATAACCCTATTTGCATTTAAAATATGAACGTGCATCCATTTAAGAAAATAATAAAATGACAATTTTAAAATCATTTTTTTTTACCCACCCCCTTCAATTTCGGGGTCAACTAGGTTTGACCAACATTTTTGCCACATGGCAGCCTCTAATTGGCCTACCAAGTTACCACATCATCGCTTAGCTAGCACTTCCTTCATCATCACCACATCATCACCTGAGCGAGCCCTGCTAACACATGGCAGTCACCCGCATTCTCAGATTTTTTAATGGCCCCGCAAATCTAGGAAGCGGGTATGCGCCAACCATTGATCCAGGCTACATAGTGCGATGTCGTACCTCCATCTAAAACTGTTGTCTATTACCACCTCACTGCTAGTTGGGACCCACTGCCACATGGTGACAGCCTTCTTACTCACATTATTTACACCTCAAACATCTTGATCAAGTGGGCATTCGCCATCCCTTTGATCTGGACACCTGGCGACATCTGGTTGCATCTAAATATTTAGTGCCATGTCATCCCATGCGTACTTTGGTTCAAAATTTGTTGCATCATATCATCTTCCATCCTGGTCGCAGGTGGGGCCCCTCTGCAAGCCTTGCCTTTCCAAAAAGGTGCTTGTCTTAATGCATTACACATTGAGTGTAGAATTGTATTTAAACCCTTTCGAACTCACCCACTTGGTGAATGTGGGATAAAAGGTAAGATTATTCCTTCTCTTCCTAATTCATCCTCCAAGATCAATGTGGGCTTTCACATCAACGCATTTATCCCCCAGCAACACCCCCATTGGCTTCCACCCTTACCTTACTAGCATTGAAGCTTTAAGTTGTCCACGCAATTTTTTACTTGTATAGCTGACTCATGCCATGTAAATTTCCTCAGCTTTGATTGAACTAGTTTCACTGTCAACCATGTATAGCTGTTGCATGTTAGGAGATAGAGAAATGTCAGATGGTTGAGTGAATGATGTATTTGCAAAAGTTAAATCATTTAAATTTCATTCATACCCATCCCCATTGAAAGCTCTTGTTACTCTATCCACAATATTATGCTTCCAAATTTGATGCTGCCCAACCATTTCTATGTAAACAATTCTAGAAGAAAAATCAACACAAACATCCCAAGGAGAGTTGAGAAACTAAGCCATTCCTTTTCCTCCTCCTTTTAACTAGTGGATTCCTTTGTTTGCACACGACTACCCATACTTTAACTGCAACTCCTGTTCTGTACATTGTGTGAAGCTCTCTCTACATGTGTGTATTTTCTTTAACATAACACCTGCTCCTAATGTGTGTGAGCTAATTATTAGACTACCATTGAATCCATGCCACATTTTTCTCTGTTTCGACGTGGTCTACTGTGAGAGATCTCCCATTTAAACCTATGGCTTCACTTTGCATTCTAGGCATCCTCATGTTTGTTTAATGAATATGTTTCAACTTTAAGGTTTTGTTTCTTGTGCATGTGTAGTCTTTTTTCTTTATTATTTCATATGCTGGCTTCTTCAATGCGTGATCTCTCCTTTTAACAAGGTGTGGTTTTATCTGGAGCCATGGGCAGCTCTTTCTCATGCTCTGTGAACTTCTTATTTGTCCCCTACCGTGGGCAACACTTTCTAATGGCTTCTCTCTTTTTTCAAACGTTTACCTGCATGAGCTCTTCATTGACCCCTAGCGGCTTCTTTCTATCCTTGACGTGAGTCTACTACTTCCACTTGGCGTGGATTCTTACCTCTATATGTTGCATGGCATCTAAACATGTCTTCTCTCCTCCCAGTTCAATGGCTTGTGTTTTCCCATTAGTGTGAGATATTCCTTAATTGCTTAGAATAATTTATAACTGTATTGTCACCCCCTCTCTAATTGGGAATCTAATACAATTGTCGTTGCCTTCCTCCAATGCCTCCCCTACTATTCTCTTTAAACCCCTTTTTATCTCCAACATATATGTAGTGTTAGAGATGCTTTAAATTTATAACACATTACATATACATTCGGTATCTTCAAGATTTTCCTTCAATTTACAAGACTAATGCTCTAGCATTGAGCTATGAAGGCAAGGTAACTAGGTGCCAATAGATGTCATCAAATATAGGGGCTAAGTTCATAGTTTGATATATTTTGAAAAAAGCTAACATTTCAACTGGCAGCAAAAAATGTCTACCACAGCAAATATATCCTATGTAATTTTAAAATTTTCACTATTAATGTCGTGCCTTTCCGAGTTCACGAGGAGGTTGGATAAATAACTTTATGATAGATGACTTAACCATGTGTTCCAAAGAAATGGTTATTTGATGAGATGGAACATCTTTGATGCTCGATTCTCTCCTTTATCTCTTTACTACATATGATGTAGTGTTTCTTGACATCAGAGGATGATGCTTGCCTATCAAACATCTAAAAAATTAAGATTAATAAAACCCTTTTAAATGAAACCAATCCCCAAATATCTTATCAACTTGCCGGAATCAGCTGGACCCCAAAGTGGGTCCAGCGAAAAAAAAATTTATTTTCAAACCATTGATATACAAAACTGATCTATTGGACCCATCATATTGATTGAAATCAAATTCGACCACTGATCAATCAATTGAAACTCATTTTGTCACTTATCTACAAACGGCCAATTTAATGCCAAAGGGTTCTTTGACTAGCCTTAAAAATTGATCCGAATACCTAACTAGGCTCTAAAATCTGACCCACTAATTCTCTGTTCCACATACTTTTACCATGTCAAATCTCATCTCATGATGAATTTGAGGTCGAAAGATATTCGTTGTCAAAGTTGACCTCTCAGAACTGCCTGCAAGAAAACATGTCAGAAAACACTAAATTGCATTTGGATTTGGCTACAAAAATTGGGTAAACTGACACTTAGGAGAATGAAAACTAGGGCATTGGTTCTTTGTCATGATGAGCATATGGATCCACAATTTGGGCTCATGAAGAATAATAAGACGTGTTTGGTAAGCAGTCAAAGTGGGCTACTCAAATTTTACAGACTGGAAACAATGGCAGAAAAGCATTTTTTGTAAATGGAATGGACCTAGAAAAGTGCACAAACGGATTCGTCAAGACATAAAAGTTTGCACACTTAAAGTATTTTTGGAGGACAAGACAATGGTACAATCCATTCAATCCCACCTATCACATATTCAAAGCTATAACATCATGAACAGGGGTACTGATCAAATCTACAAATGCTGACACTACTAAAAAGCTAGAAATTGCATTTGGAATTGCGTTCAAAAACTAATCAAACAAATTTTTCATAAGCTCAAACTTGAAATATAAGAAGTCTCTAACCCCTAAAATTAAATGCAAAAATAATTTTAGCATTTCAATCAATTGGTCAAAATTTATAACTTGTCAAACTGGGCTTCCCAAAATTATGAGAAAATTGCATCAGCATGACATTGATAAACAACCAACTTTGAGGGATTCAAAACCTAGTCAAATAGACTCAAAATGACTCAATATATGAAACATATGCTTTCAAGTATGGACACTAGATACTCCCAAAGTGGCAATTCATGAAACATTTCTTGGTACAAGATATTCACATGCAAACATAGCCTCCTGTCATTGTTTGACACTTGGGTGAAAATGCAGATTTGACAAATGCTCAAAATGGGACTTCATGAAATGATTCAAAATGGCATTTTATCTTCAAAAAACACATAGACGCACTAAATCAAAGGTTTTAGAAACATTAAACACCTCATAAGCTTTGCAAGTACAGTCAGGTACATATGCATTAAAAGGCACTTAAAGGGCTTAATTTCTTCAAAGGTACTCAAAATCAGGGTTACAATTTTGAGCACCAACAGAGGGAACTAGTTCAAGACAAAGAAGTGAAGCTAAAATATGTGCACACCAAATAAAAATTGCTGATATATTCAAAAAATCCTTACATAAAGATGCTCATGAATATCTTAGAAGTAAATTAGGGGTGATTCCCCTAAACAAAGCTACTTAAGGAGGCCAGGTGCATTGCATCAAATGTGTTAATTAGAATATCTTAAACATTGATGCAACATGACTCTAATTTGGGAAATGCCTAAGGTAGATAGTCACGTACAACATAAAAATAGTCATAGACAAATGACATATTTTAGCTAGACATGAAAAATCTACATAATTTAGATGTATGGAGAAACTAAACCTAAGAAAGCTAAGTGTCTTTGGAATTGTTATCAAAGAGGGAGAGATAGACATAGAAGAGTGGAGAATATATTGTAGAGGGACACATAACCAAAAGAATAAAAGATAGACAAAGTAGAGATTTATATTAGAGAGGGAGAATATGAACATAGAGGGAGATTTTTTATCTTAGAGTTAGAAAATATTTTTGGATTGTATGGTAACAAAGAGAGATACATTAAGATATTGCTAATATTGAGATGTAGAGATGTTGTCATCAATGCCAAAGAGGGAGATTGCTAGAAACTTACAATTAGAATAATTGTTGTTTTTATTAGAAATATAAGAGGACTAATAGAGAGGGAAGGGGTGAATCATTTACTACAAAAATAATTCCCAGATCCCGTAGTTGTCAATATAGAACATAAAATCTGTTGAAATTGTTGTTACTCGGTTAGCACACAGGCAATCGGTTAACACTAAAAATATGTTGTAACTTAGTAACAACTAAAATAACAATTGTTACTCAACAAATACTAAACATGCAAAAATTAAGATATTATCTTTGATTAACCTTAATTAACTTAGTTTCATACACATAAAAGAAATAGCATGAACACAAGTGACACCAAGATTTAACATGGAAACCCAATTTGGGAAAAACCACCAATTGCAACTAGTTACTATAATTCACTCTTCTAAAGTGAGCCCTATTATGAGCCAACCATATTAAAGGTTACAAAACAAACTGCTAGGTGTGACCCTATTAGAGGATTTAATCACCCTGTTAGGAGTGGCCTTGTTAGAGATCTTTAGACAATTCAATCTAGAAATGCCACCTCGTTAGAGCATTTACAAATAGTTGTTAAGCAAACTCTGTTAATAGATTTAGTTCACTACTACAATGGTTAGAGGGTAACAATAATATGACCTGATTTATGATACAACTATATCACTAATTTCAAATCTCAATTCTAGCTTGAATACTTGATCCTTCCTAATCAAATTAATCTTTGTTGCTCAACAAGTATATTCTTCTTATCCTTCCAATTAACTTCCTCTAAGCACTTGTTATCTTCCACGCATTCAATTCTCAACTTGACCTTATACTTATACCATATACATTATCAAGTTAGCTTGAATACAACTTAGAATAATTAATATTCATCTCCCCAGTTGATCTAGAACCAACAAACAACTTCATTAAACTTAATATGCCAAAACAAGAAAATCCTTTGTTAGTCAACCCTGCTAGTAGACTGATGGGGTCAAGCCCAATAACAAAATGGAGACAAAAGGAAAGAGAAACTTTATTAACTATGAAAATATGCTAATACACTTAGTGCAGAGTAAAAAGACTCCAAAACATGCCCTATGGGCTTACAATAGAATAAATCTGGAGATAATTTCTTCTCCCAGTACCGTCTCTCAAACTCCACTCTAAACTGCCTTTTACAATGCCAAAAATGTTCTTAAATAGACCCCAAAGGGTTAAGGATTAGGAATACATTCTAGAAAGTGCCAGTTGGCATCCACCGCCAAAATAGAAGGCTCCAAAAGTCACATTAGAAGTTGGCGCAAAATTAAAAGAATCCAGAAACGGTAACCGAACTTTCGGGAGGCATAACTTTTGAACCGTAGCTCTGATTGACGAACCGTTTACATTTCTAGAAAGCTCTCAAAGTGCTCTATAGCCCTATGGATGAACTTCACTCATCCCCTTTTTTCAACCCTATACAAGGTCATTTAGTGCCCCTAACCTAACTTTGAAGCATTCTTAGGAGGTCTCCATAAATTGAAAAACTGCAATAACTTTCAAACCATGCAGCCTTTTGACCTGATTCTTTTTCTGGAATGTTCTAAATTACAATTTTAATCATCTCTCCAATTTACACCTTCTAACTCACCAAAATTATGGCTCAATTACATAGTCCTATTATTTTGGCATTTACATGTATCCCAAGGTGCTTAAAAACTCTAACCCGGAACACTAATAGTGGAACTATGAGAGTTAGAACGTTTATTTGACCCAAATGGGTATCCAGAAATGAAAACACATGAAATAAAAACTATGTCTAGGTACATTTTTTTGGTTGACACAGGATTGCCCTTATACCTCTGGATGCTCCTACATCAGACACCCAAGGTAGATTGAAAAGTGACCCTATCACTTAATAGATGGTAGAGGAAATCCCAAATGGGAAACCTCAGCTGCTGATATCCAAGTTGAGTCCTCTATCGGTCATCCTTTCCATTTAACCAAGAACTCTTCATACTTCCTATTTCTGGTACTCCTGCCCACACGACTATCCAAAATATCTTCTCTCTCCTCCTTCTTAGAAGTAGGAATTGGACATGGCTCTAGCACCAACCCCTCATCTACACCATCATCATGATACTCTGTTAAGTTTGCAATGTTGAAAATAGGAGAAATGTGAATTCCATCTGGCAACTCCACTTCATATGCAATTCCTAAGCATGTTTCTTTAGAATTTTGCAGGGGCCAAATTTCTTCATCTTCAGCTTGTTGTAAGTACCTGCTAGAAATCTTTCTTTTCTTAAGTGTACCATGACTAGATCCCCTACTTGGAACTCCTTATGTCTTCTCCTTTAATCAGCCCTAGATTTATGTTGTTGGTTCATCTTGGTAATGTGTGCCTGGACCTCCTCATGTAGACGCATGATATGTTCAAAAAATTATTTTGCTTCAGCACTTGTCCTCTCCCCTTGCTCTATCTTCCTCAATTCTGGTGTAATCCTTGAGCTACTTCCATATACAATTTGGAATAGTGATCTACCAGTACTCCTATTTATAGAGTTATTGTGAGAAAACTTTTCTTTTGGTAGAATCAAATCCCACCCCTTGGGCTTATCCCCAACTAAACATCTCAACAAATTGCCCAGACTTCTATTTACCACTTATGTTTGTCTGTTTGTCTGTGGGTGATGTGTAGAACTGAACTTCAAGTCCATTCTCAACTTCTTCCACAATGTTCTCCAGAAATACTCCACAAATTTAGTATCTCTGTCAAAAACTATACTCCTTGGGAAACCATGTAGTCTTACCACCTCTCTAAAAAACAAGTCTATAATATGGACAGCATTATGAGTTTTGTGGCATGGGATGAAATGTGCCATTTTGGAAAACCTATCAACCACCACAAATATTGAGGCATTACCCCTTTATGTCCTTGGCAATCCCAGAACAAAATCCATACTTATGTCCTCCCATGGCTTTGATGGAACAGGAAATGGCTGATATATTCTAGTATTGTGACTAAATCCCTTGGTCACTTGACAAACTTGGCAACTCTATACAAACTTCTTCACATCTTGTGACATTTGACGCCAAAATAATGTTCTCTAAGAATGGCAATGGTGTTATCTCAACCAAAATGTCTTGCCATCTCTCCACTATGTTTCTCCTCAATCAAATTTTCCCTCATGGAACTCCTTGGAATGCATAATTGCCTACCCTTGAACAACATACCATCCTGAATCAAATAGTCTAGCCACTTGGTTATGTCTACAGCAATAGGTTTTTTAAAAGCTTTCCATGCTTCAGCAAAATCGGGATCCTCAGGGAATAGATTCTTGAATTCATCAAACCCAACTACTTCAACCTACATTATTGTAAGCAACAATTGCCTCTTACTCAATGCATCTACAACCCTATTAGACTTTCCACTTCTATGCTTCAACACAAATGCATAGCTCTGCAAAAACTCTACCCACTTCATATGCCTCTGGTTCAATTTACCATGGCTATTTAGGTACTATAATGCCTCCAAAAATTCCTTTGGCAATAAATAATGCCTCCATTTCTTTAGGGCTTGAACTATTGCATAGAACTCTTGATCATAAACAAAATATTTCTTCTTCGCATCATTCAATTTTTCACTAAAATATGCAATAGGCTTACCTTCTTGGCTCAATACAGCCCCAATAGCATTGCCACTAGCATAAAAATCCACCTGGAACACCTTACTAAAATCAAGAAGTGCCAACATAGGTTGTTCAAAACTTCTTGTAGCTGTCGTAGTCCATTTGAACTCTTTTTTGTCCCCTCTTATTGTGTCAGTCAGGGGTGCACATATGCCACTAAAATTCTTAATGAACTTCCTATAAAAACTAACCAAACCATGAAATGATCTTACCTCAGTAGCAGACCTTGGAATAGGCCATTCCAAGATGGCCTTTACCTTCTCTGGATCCATTTTAAGACCTTCAGGTGATACAACAAACCCCAATTAGACTAGCTCCCTTTTTTCAAAGCTACACTTCTTCAAATTAATTAACAGTTTCTCTTCCCTCAACCTTTCAAGGACACTATGAATATGCAATAAATGTTCTCCCAAAGTCTTTCTAAAAATTAAAATATCATCCAAATAAAAAATAACAAATTTTCCCAAGAACTTCTTAAGTATCTCATTCATAAGCCGCATGAAGGTGCTTGGGGTATTCATCAATCCAAAGGGCATGACTAGCCACTCATAAAGACCCTCCTTGGTCTTGAAGGTAGTTTTCCACTCATCTCCTTCTCATATCCATATTTGGTGATAGCTGTAGACACCTAAAATCCTTTAGAAAATAAAATATTTTTATTTTCTGAAAAGTCCCTGATGACATCATCATTTATTAATTATTTATTTATTTAATTAATTGATTTATTTTTATGCCATTAAATCCCTTTATCTTAATTAAAAATATTTAATTAATGAATCCCTCCCAAAAATGTTTAAATCTTATTTAAAAATTATTTTCTTATTTATTAATTATTCAATTAATAAATTGACCAAAAATCTCAAAATAAATAATTTATTTATTTTTTGCCCAAAACTTGGCCAATTTCCTTAAGACCATTAACCTCTTCCAAAATCTTCTAATCCTTCTTTAATTTCGATTAAAGGCTAATCCCATCATTTCCTACCCCTAATCCCAACTCAAAATATTTAATTAAGATTAAATATTAATCCTCGTGTTTATTAAAAATATTTTAATAAATATCTCCTCAACCCAAACCCTTGGAATAAATAAAACTTTATTTATCCTCATCCTAGGAAGTTCTAGAATCTTCTAGAAAGTCTTTATCCTCATCCAAAGCCTAGACTCTTCTAGAAGATGTCAATCCTTATCTTTGATCCTAATCCTAATCCCCCCCCCAACCTTACAAATATCTCCTCCTTCACCCACCCTCATTAAATTTCATCCACTTGCCCATCTCTAACATCCGTAATCTAATCTTAACCCAAGCCTAATCCAAGCTTTAATCATTTGCACATTCCTAAAACAAACTTAAGACATTCCTAAGCCAAGCCAAAGTCTATCCCCTCAAAATATCCCAACCATAAAATTTTATGAATCCCACAAAGCCATAAATGACTCTTACAAGCCCATTCATTGCTCTTACAAGCCATTATGAGGGTCTTTATGAGCTTTGAGCCTCCTTTTTTAACCCCTCTTACTCTAACCAATGACCCTGTGACATGTGTCACTCCCTGATTGGCTATAAGGAAGCACAATCCATGTGCTCTCCTCTCATTCAATCTAAACTTTCCATAAGCTTTTTCCCATCCTTGCATCCTAGCCCTTGATCCCTCAAGCCCTTTGCCTATTTAAGGAATCCTCTCCCAAGCCATTTTAACACAATCTAGAAAGTAAAGCCATAATGCAATTTTGAGAAGCCATTTTTACATCAAATCCATTCACCAAAATCTATCAAAAATCCTCCATTGAAGCCCATTTGAGCATTTGAGCATACATACATAATCAAGTCATCTTAGCTATTAGACACACCTCTACATCAAGTGATCATCCTCATTGAGAGAGCCTATCCATGGCTCATATTCTCATTTGAGGACTTCACTTTGTCTCTCATGAAGTTATGTTAAATTAGTATGCAAATTCTTTTTGATTGTTTTAATTTAGTGTTTCTAACATACTAAAGTAGCATATACATTTTGGCACGCCCAGTGGGACCCCGCATGGGTCATCTTCATTAGCTTTTTTAGTCAAGTTTTGTATGTCATTTGCTAATTTTGGCTAATTTTGCTTGTTTTTGTGATTGGTAGGATTGTATAAATTGGTTTTGTAGGTCCACATGAGCATGAAGAAGACAAAGGAACTCATAGTGTTTGCAGATTTTTCAAGCTTATAGGTGGACGAAGCACTTGGAATTCTTCTTCCTCTTCTTGTCTATATTCTTCTTCTATTCTGTCTACTTCTTCTTCTTCTTCTTGAGGGATCTTGACCTTTTTTTTTAAGGAAAAAAAATCATACACACTTTTTTTGAAGTGCTTAAAATGAACCCCCAAATCATACTTAAATCCATTAAAAATTAAAAATTTGCAAAAAAAAAAATAATCTTTTAACAAGTGAAACTAAACCAATCCAATCATTTTCATCCTTGCAACATCAAGGTTTTAGATGCATTCATGCAAAGTTAGGAACACTTCATTTTTTAGAATTTAAAAAGAACTTCAAGTTTCCATTTTAAAAGGTTCAAAATCAACACTAAGTGCACACTAAAATCTAAATCAAACTCAAAGCATCAATCAAGGATAAAATGAACCTCATTTGCAAATATTTTAAAATTCTTTTAAAAATCTCATGAAAACTAAGAGTCCTAAATGGTTGCCAAAATTGTCCTAAAAAGCTTTGTTATTTGTTCCAAACAAATGTCTTGTTGCAAAATCTTGAATTTTTCTTAGGTTTTTCATGCATCAAAACAATCTAGGAATATCATTTTTGGGATTAAAACATGCAAACTAGAACACAAAATCTTGAATGAAAACCAAAGTCCAAAGAGTCATTTGCACTTTTGAGTCTAAAACAATCTTGAATGATCTAAGGTTAAAACAAAGCACTTCAAAGTTCTTAAAACAACACGCAAAATCTCAATCTTGAATGCTCAAAGGAAAAAAATTGAATGTTTAATCACTTGTCTTTGAATGCATGTCGCTAAAATCACTCTTGAGTGCCATGGATTAAAATTAAGTTTTTTTTTTTATGAATGCATGATTAAAACAACAAATCCAATCTTGAATGCAAAAGGTCAATTAATCATTACAATATCTCACACTTCATCTTTTGGGGCATAAAAAGAATCTACATTTTAGAAACTTTCTAAGTTATAAAAACAAATAAAGACACTTTGAGTGAATTTTTCGTTGGACTCGCCCTCTTTAATCACCCATCATTCTAACCATTGGTTGCAATATCAGTGCCATATATGGGGATGGGTCTACCTAAGAAGGTGTTAAGTGCTCCACAAAAATCAAATTCCACTCACTTGAGTTTTTATTGGTTTTTCTAAGATAGAAAATTTCTTGAATGCACATTAGTCTCACTAACACTTCATTTGGGCATAAAAATTGAACAAATCTTGACGTGGAGGGCCTCCGAGCACGCGCTTGAAATCAAGCTTTACACACATCTTTGTTTTGGGCTTAAAAAAAACTCACACTCAATCTTGAATGCCTTAAATAAAATCAATCGATACTTGACGTGGAGGGCCTCCGGGCGCGCGAGTTTATTTTTTGTTGACCCTAAATCTTCTTGGTGTATTCATTCTTTGATCACTTCTCTTTTGTTGGTGCATTTCAAATTGTAATTAAACCTTTGCATCTTAAATCACGTGTGTTTTCAAAAGGTCTAGATCAAAAAACTTAAAGTGTCAGTTGGAAAAGAACTCTATCTTTTAGCCCAAGATCATCCAAGTCTTCTCTCCCCTTGTCGTCTTTCGAGGCCATCTTGGGTGCATAAGATTAGGATCCAAAATGTTGTCTTAGCTTTTAAGAGGCCTACTTGGGGATTTCATCACCCCTTGGGATGACCTCAACTCCAGCATTCTAACAGAGTATAAAGATCGAGAGGTGAATCCAAAGACACCTCTCTTGGGATCAAAATTCTGTCACTCGGGCTAAGCCTCAAGGAATTTTATACCCTTGAAAAGTGAAAGAGGAGAAGTGGGTTATCGCTCCTCTCGGCTATGTGACATTGTTTTGGTTTCATCTACGGATTTGGGCCTCATATACCTTGGGTATATCAAGGACTCCCTAGCTAAACCAATTGTCAGCCTTGTAGACAACCATCTAGGATGTTAATGTGTTTGAAGTGATTGATCGAAACATTTGTAGAATATACACACTCCTTGGCACACATATCACATTCTAAGAATCAAAAACTTCTATCTGGTTGTTCCTATCTATTGCTTGATCTTTTACTTGTTGAATGAATGTTTTCCAGGTCAATCCTAGCTTAGGGCACAATTAGCGTAGTCACTACCTGTTTCAGAAGTTGAACAAGTTGAAGCAAAACAACCAAGATCTCTCAAAGCCAAGTAGATTCAGGAATTTATGTCAAAACAACCCAAACCCAAAAAAAAAATTTACAAAGCCAAACTCAAGCCCTCTCAGGCATACCAATAAATTTCAGCCAAGAGAAAGGAAGTAACACCAAGCCCTTGAATTGCCAAACTCCACAAAGCAGAAGACAAAGCAGCCGACGAAACCTGTTAGGACATCTGGTTAGATCACATTATCAGATTTAGCAAGCATCCAGGAGTTAACCCTACTTATATCTTACCAACTAGGCATGATTTCTATGATTAGGCCCCCTTATTTTTCCACATCTTCTTGCATAAGCTTCACTTTATAGTCATCTTTGTAAGAAAGCCAGCCATTCTAGGTTATCCTTTTAAATCATTTTAGCTCATCCATCTCATCTAGGTCTTTGCCTTAAAATCAAACCAATCCCCTCAAACCTAGCTAGCATCCCAAAAAGCCTAATTTTCACATCCAAGCCTTCAAAATTGTTGTCACCTTGCCAAAGGTTTTCCATTCCTACCATCTTGCAAATCCACCAGCCTTACCGAGGTTATCCCTCTAACAGAGCGGTAATCTAGCTTTGTCACTCGTTATTCCTCATCACCTTGAGCCAAAGGTTGGGATCCACAAGTGGTCAATCTCGTGTTTTTCCTAAAGGATCATTAGTCTATCCTTAAAGTTGACACAATCAACACCAAGCTTGCACATAGGAAAGCAGACCTTTCATACTTTGGCAACATATCTTTGAAGTTAGAATCCCCAACCCAATCCTCCTTAGGTTTGTCATATAGATTTGCCTCAACCTAGGAAATCATTTGCATAGAAAAGCCTTCCCCCTTTACATCCATCAAAATTGTTGCATCTCATCCCTAGGAACATTTTCATGCCACTCGTCACTCGCTTAGCTAAGAAGAAGAAAGAAATAATGGAACCCTATCATTTGGATCAAATAACATCACTCCCCTTGAGCACTCAACCATCCTTTAGCCCAGATAACACTATACCATCACCTACTAACATTAAAGCTTTCATGAACCAACCAGGAAATGCAGTATTGGTGAATGCCATTATAGACAAGAACAAAGAAACAATAATGGCTAACTTTCGAAGGGACAATATAGGAGCCTTCAACTTTGGAAGACCTCCTCCCTTATCAGATCCATCTCACCTATTGTTTGGACAACTACCACTCCCAATAGGCTCTTATGATTCAGATTATCCTCAATATGTGCCAAAAGAAGAGCCTCAAGACAATCCTTATGATCCAACAGACCCAAACATACCAGCCTCCACTCAAGTTGAAATCTCTCTTCCGCAAGCCAATCCAACCACCACCACTCCACCATTGGTCCATACCACTCCATCCCAAACCCCCTTCACCCAAAACACCTCATCATTCACTCCCTTCACTATTGTTGTTGCTGCTCTCCAACCCAACCTTCCAAATCCACCCATCTCCCAAATCAGTGCTAGCATCTTTGGCCAACCTCAATAATATACAATCGAGATGCCACCCATGGGGTCAAGTAATCAACCTTTCATCACCCCCAACTTGTTTACCTCAGCTCAGAGCACAATTCCATCATTTCCACTAGGTCCTTGGAGCTCAGTGCCATCAGCCACAAATCCACAAGCTACTGCCCTCACTTCACAAAGCTATCAAACCCCACAAGCTACTACCAATGTTCTTCCAAGCTCTCAACTAACCCAAGCTCCTGCCACTACTCTACCAAGCTTTTAAATCCAACCACCAGGCTATCACACCCCATCAATTCCATTTCCAAGCTTTCAATTCCCACCACCAACTAATCCATTACCTCCTATTACTGACTATTTTTCTATGCCACTTCTAGGAGGAAATCCACCACCACCAACCACCAATTACTTGGCCTCTTTTGCCATGCAGATACCTTCCCAAATGGGGGCACAACCCACATATATTGGTCAAACTCCTCAAATCCAAAATAAAGTTCCACAAGCTCCCTGATCCTTTCCCCAAGCTTCACAACCATCTTATACCTTACCTCCACAAAGCAATCCATTTATCCCATAGCCAGCTTATGTTCCTCAATCCCAACCTCAAATCCAATATCAACAGCAAGCCTCACAACACATGCACTAATATGTTCCACCTCCACCTCAATAACCCATCATCCACCATTCAGTTGCCCAAGCCATGTACAATCTCTACAAGCCCACAACTCAAAGCCATCCATATTCCATTGCCCCATCTAGCACATACCTACCTCAGGGCACTCCTACATTGGGGGCACCCCAACCATCACCCATTAATTCAGAATGGGAAGCCATGAAGACAACTTTGAAGAACATCCAGGAGGGAAATGATCCAACAACCTTCAAGTTTGAGAATGTGTGTCCTTACCCATTTGACAGAGCCATTACCATGACACCATTTCCCAAACACTTTGAGATACCCAAGTTTGACAAATTCAAAGGAAGAGGAGACCCTGTCAAACATATCAAAGAATTTGACATGCAGTGACAAGAAGTGGCATACGGTGACGTCTTCCTCTTGCATCTCTTTCCCAAAAGCTTGGCCAAACCAGCTCTTGAATGGTTTTATAGAATCCCATATGGTACAATTAAAAACTTTGCCGAATTGTCTGAGGCATTTGTAGCCCAATATGCCCATCTTGTCAAAAAAAAACTATCAGTAGTTGATATTTTCCACACTAAGCAAAAAGGTGGAGAAAGCCTTCCTAAATATCTGCAAAGATGGCAAACCCTTACCACCCGCATATCTTGCACCTTGCCAGAGCGCCATTTGGTGAAAATGTTTATTGATAATGCCCATCCTAGCTTGGCTCACCACATGACCATGAACTATTTGTAGACCTACAAAGATATCAAAGAGAAAGGAATGATCCTTGAGCAAGGACTCATTAAAGATGGTGTGGTCAAGATTTACAAGGAAGCCAACCAAACTCAAACACATTCAAATGACAAGTCTAGGTATTGGAACCAAAACAAGCACATTGCAATAGATGGGTTACTGATACGAGACATGTGAATATTGTTGGTCCTTCCCAAAATCAGTCCAACCCACCATATCAATCAAACAATCAACGAGCTATCAACTACCAATAGCAAAATCACCAAAGCTATCAAATCCACAATCCAAGACCCAACTTTCAAGGATCTAGCAATCAAGCTAATGCCATCAATGTAGTTGCAGGACCAAAGCCTAAGTTCCAACCTACACCTAGAAACTATACACCCCTTGGTGAGCCATTGGACGTCATTTTTGAGAAATTGACTAAGGAAAACCTCATCAAATTTCCTCCTACCCAGCAAATTGACCCAGGCCAATCCAAAGTTGCATGGTACAAAGACAATGAGTACTGCAAATTTCATAGGGTAAAAGGTCACACCACCCTCAGATGCATGAAACTGAAAGATTATGTGCAGGACCTCATTGATCGAAAAGAAATCACCGTTGGTGCCCAAACCTCTCCCAATGCAGGCATACAGATCTATCAAAATGCTTTTCCTCCTCACAACAACCAAAATCTTGAAAAAGCACCTATCCAAACCAACAACAACAATACCAACAACCACCAGCCAAACCAACAGCATGGGAAGAACAATGACCACACTTCATTTTAAATAGACTATGGTAGCCTCATCGGTTGTATATCTAAAAAAGAGCCTTCTATCAATGTTATCAATATCCAAGGCCCAAACAATGAGTGTGCAGTCACCACTAGAAGAGGGCGATTGAACATCATAGCCCCATCAGTCCCATCAGCACTATCAACCCCAGCAATATCATCAGCTCCGTCCAAAAGCCAATACAATATCTTGGAACACCTCGTGAACATGCCAGCCCAAATCTCCATTTTAGATCTTCTTCGCACTAGTCCTGTGTACAAAAACATCCTTGACAATGCTCTCATAGAATCCTGTGTCCCTTTAGATATCAATGCTACTATTTTCATAATCTCATTGGACACCTATCCTCCTCATGTGCCCTATCATTCAAACCCACTGACATACTCATGGTCGAGCCAGATCACAACCTTCCACTTTGCATAGCCATCATGGTATCCAATTTTGCCGTAAAAAGAGTAATGATAGATAATGGATCAGCCTTGAATATTTGCACCCTAAAATTCATAAAACAAGCTAGGCATACTGAGGTAGATATCATCAGTGAGGTTATCACCATCAAAGCTTATGACAACTTGGAAAGAACCACAGAAGGAACTATTTTGCTGCCAATCAAGGTTGGGCTAGTCATCCAAGAAACACTCTTCCATGTTATTGATCTAAACCTACCATTTAACATCCTCCTTGGTCACCCATGGATTCATGCCATGAAAGTTGTTCCATCCACTTACCATCAGTGCGTCAAATTTTTGCATCAGGGCATTGAGGTAACCATCCATGTCGATCTAGAACCCTTTGCTTACTACAATGTGGTTGAAGCTTCATATACAAACCATTGCCCTAGAATTGATATTGGCATAGCCATCGCCAGCTCATCCCACACTTGTAATGACCCAGAAACCATCCTCGCCTCCAGCCTATCTACCATGAAGATTAATAACAAAGGTTGTGGAGAGTATAGTCTGTCAAACGCATTTGTTATCAGGGCACTCCCACTTGATCCACACGCCCATGGATGATCGACATATCACAAAGGTAAGGAGATTCCACCTCCTCGATACAAACAGTTTGGCCCAACAACCTTTATATCCTCAAAAATCCTTCTTCATGAGGAGCTCACTCTAGATATCAATAATTGGTTACATAAGGATGCACCTCCAAGAAATCAAGCACGCCTTGATCACTTCAGCTAGAAGTATCCCCAAGAACATAAGCTCATCACTGACAAATGGAACTATCAAGGTGGTGGTCTAGGACCAAAAGAAAGAGGCATGTAATGCCCCATCGACGCACACAAGTGGGAATCAAAGTCAGGTCTTGGCTTTGGCATACCCACAACTGGGGGTACCAATGAGAACGGTCACACTTTTTCAAACATTCACCATGACCTTGTCAAAATCGAAGACATTCCTGAGGAAGTTTAAAAGAGAGCCTACGATGATATCCCAGACCAAATCTTCCTCGAAGAATCTATTCTCCAAGAACTATCCATCCATTTCATTGACCTACCACTCGCCCATCCACAACTCATAGATTAGGACCAACCAAGCATCATACACATTGATGAGTTCACATCAGAGGAAGCACTTTTGGGATTCATGGGAGTCAAAACTCCTCACAAGAAAACAAAGCTAAATTCTGCCTATATCTATAAGCTAGATCCCAAGGGGTATTTTGGAGAAAATCCTCAACCTAGTTCTGATACACCCAAAACTGGAACTAAGGTGAATCTGGGACTAGCTAAGGCAACAAAGAGAGCCCCTCAGCAAAAAAATCTAGAGGCACAAGTAGAACATGAGGATTTAGCATTGCCTCCTCAAGATAATCGACCAGAGGTGTCTTCTATTCTAATTGAGGATACTAGAGAAGTCAACATCAGTTCTTTAGAGATCCCCAGACTTGTTCACATTGCTCATCCCTATCACAAGACCAAGCTGACCTCCTCTTTGAGTTCTTAAGAGAGAACATTGGCCGATTTGTATGGTCATATCAGGACATGCCAAGACTTGATCCAAAGCTTGTAGTTCATCATCTTGTAGTCGATCCAAAGATCAAGCCCGTCAGACAAAAGCTTAGAAAAATGCACCCCAAGGTGGCATTACTGGTCAAAGCTAAATTAGAAAGAATGTTAGTTGCTAAGGTTATCCAACCTATCGACTACTTAGAGTGGATCTCCAACATGGTCCGTGTCACTAAGCCTTCCGGTGACATCAGAATCTGCACTAATTTCAGAGATCTTAACAAAGCTTGTCCAAAAGATGATTTTCCCTTACCCAACATAGATATGATTGTAGACCTTAAAGCTAGACATGAAATTATGTCCCTCATGGATGGATTTTCTTGGTATAATCAAATCAAGATTGCAGAAGAGGATCAGTATAAGACAACATTCACTACCCCTTGGGGAACCTTTTGCTACAACATGATGCCTTTTGGCCTAAAGAATGTTGGGGCTACCTATCAAAGAGCTATGACAGCCATTTTCCATGATCTTATCCATAGCATTTTGGAGGATTATGTGGATGATATCTTGGTTAAATCTCACACCTTCATGGATCATCTTGTCGAACCGGAGAAAGTCTTTGATCGATTAGCCAAATATCATCTCATGTTGAATCCCAAGAAATGTGTCTTTGGGGTCACATCTGGCAAGCTTCTAGGCTTTATAGTTTCTAAACAAGGTATAGAGATTGACCCCAAGAAGGTCAAAGCTATCTTAGACATGCCTCCTCCCCAAACACTACAATAGCTTTGCACTCTTTAGGGAAAGCTTCAGTTCGTTCGGCGCTTCATCTCTCAGCTTGCAGATAAGTGTATGTCGTTTGCACACTTACTGAAGAAGGATGAAAACTTTAGGTGGGATCCTTTATGTCAATGCAAATTCAATCATCTCAAGTAGTATCTCATCAAACCCCCTATCTTGGTTCCACTAGTTCCTAGTCATCCCTTGATCTTGTACATATCAGCAATGCCTACTGCTCTAGGGGCACTTCTAGCACAGCTCGATGACTATAGCAGAGAAAGAGCCATCTACTACATCAGTAGAACCCTAGTTGGTTATGAACTCAATTATACTCCTATGGAAAAAGCTTGTTTGGTAGTTGTTTTCTCAACTCAAAAGCTTTACCAGTACATGCTAAGTCATACCATCCAACTATTCTCCAAGATCAACCCTCTCAAGTATATGCTCTCCAGAATAGCACTTACAAGCCGTTTGGCCAAATGGGTTATGCTCCTTAGCGAATTTGACATCCAGTATGTGGACGAAAAGGCAATCAAAGGGAAAGCTATAGTAGATCATCTAGCTGATGCACCTCTAGTAGATACATATCCTTTGATCACACAATTTCCAGATGAGCATATATGTCTAATTGAAGAACAACCCCCATGGAAACTTTATTTTGATGGCTCATATACATCTCATGGATCAGGGGTAGGAATATTGTTGGTCACACCTCAAGGAGATTACATTCCAAAAGCCTTCAAGCTACAATTCCCTAGCACCAACAATATAGCTGAATATGAGGCTCTCATAGCAGGATTAAAGATAGCTGCAGAATGGAACATCACTGAGTTACAAATCTTTGGTGATTCTCATCTCATCATCAAGCAAGCCCTAAATGAATATCAAACCAAAGATGAAAAGCTATTACCCTACAAAGAGCTAGTTGATCAGCTGACCCAGCATTTTACAAAGCTTCAATTTACACAAGTGCCTCGAATGCAAAACAAAGTAGTAGACGCTATGGCTACTATCAGCTTGCTCTTGGAAATTCCCCAAGTGGTTACGCAATATGATTTTTTAGTCGAGCAACTCCTCACACCTGCCTATGTGAATGATGACTCAAACCATATTTGTATCTTGGTTGGTCCCCAATCCCCTTGGTACCATGAGATTCACACTTACCTTAAAGATGGTATCATCTCCCCTCACCTCACACATACCCAACACCAAAACCTCATCTAAAAATCATCCCGCTATGTTATCATAGCCAATACCCTATATCGTTGGGGTTATCATGATACTCTCTCTCGATGTTTAGATGAAAATGAGGCTGCAATGGCGTTAAAAGAAGTACACTCCATAATTTGTGGTGCCCACATGAGTGGTATTGTCCTCATGCAAAAAATCCTTAGAGCAGGAAACTATTGGCCTACCATTGAAGAAGACTCCTGTGACTTTGTCAGAAAGTTTCTCCCATGTCAGCAACATGCAAATCTTGTGCACGCTCCAGCACAAGATCTATAGCCTATTACACCACCTTGGCCTTTCGCTTGTTGGGGCCTTGATCTAGTTGGAACTATCACACCTCTCTCATCTGATGGACATAAATGGATAATAACAGCTACAGACTACTTCACTAAATGGGTGGAAGCAATCTCGCTAGTCTCAGCTACAGGAGTTCAGGTCTCCAAGTTTATCTTGTACCACATTGTTTGCTGCTTTGGCATCCCATCCACCATCTTCACCGACCATGGAGGTAACTTTGAAAATCTCAACATAGAAGAATTATGCACTTCCCTCTATATCCATCACCACTTTTCTAGCCCATGTTTTCCACAAGGTAATAGCCAGGCAGAGGCAACTAACAAAACCCTCCTCAAAATCCTAAAGAAAGTTGTCAATGATTTCGGCCGCGATTGGCACCTACAAATAAATCCATCCCTATGGGCCTATCAAACTTCCTTCCATACATCCACAAGAACAACTCCATACTCCTTAGTCTATGGTGCCACAGTAGTATTACCCATACAGGTTGAACTTCCCTCCTTGCGCATATCTTTGCAAAGGAAAATATCAGATGAAGAATACAGAGTAGCTCGGCTCACCTAGCTAGATCTCTTAGATGAGAAGCGACAACAAGCCTACGATCATCTCATAGTTTATCAAACTCATCTCAAAAGGAATTTCAACAAGAAGGTGCTTCCATGACACTTTCAGTCAGGCAACATGGTTCTCAAAAAAAATATGAAAGTCCAAGTTGATCGAGAAAAGAAAGGAAAGTTTCAACCTACCTAGCTTGGTCCTTATGTTGTCACTGCCTCCTTTGGCTCTGGAGCCTATCAGCTATCTACACCAGAAGGAGAACTCTTGAATGATCCTACTAACATCATTCATCTTAAGAAGTTCTATGCTTGAAGATCCTTGGTATACCCAGCTTTTGAAAAATACAAAAAAATAGTAAAGAGAAACAAGCATCCAATGGTGAAAACTTGGCAATTCAAGTGCCTTGGATAGGTACCTTGGTGAAAACTTGGTAATTTAGGCACCTTGTGTACTAAGACTAATCCATTATCTATCACTATCCTATCCCTCATCCATTCACCCATGATCCCATAAAACACCTACTTGTTCCCTTGGTGTTCCAAGCAAATATCCAAAATCTAATGAAGCTTGTAAATACCTCCTATACAGCTTGTAAATCTTGTACCTCAGCTTGTAAATCTTATACCTCAGCTTATAAATCTTGTACCCCAGCTTGTAAATCTTGTATCATCCCTTGTATCATAGCTTTTATATCCAAATCTTGTCCAAAGCTTGTACCATATTCCAGCTTGTATTATATACCAAATCTTGTATCCTAGTTTGTATCCTATCACATGCACACAAAGAACCCCATTTTCACGTAAGCTTTTCGCAAACCATCTGCCTATCAACTATTACAGACATCCCACCCTTCACACACATTTCCATCTCACAAAAACCACAACATGAACAACCTTGTACATTTGTAACATATCTTGGTCTGTCAGCTCGTACATCCTCTTTAGCTTAGTACCATTGTATCTATCTAGCTTTTGTTCAATTCCTCCTTGATGATCATCTTGCACACATCGCACAACCATTGGTTAGCTATTCTAATGCATCCTTTAGCTAGATCTCCTATCACCAAAGTGTTATCCTTCTTAGTTCAGCTTGCCAGACGCATCACTCATCCAGATCCATCAGCTTAGGTGCTCTCCGATAGATCCTTGTAGGATATAGCTTTCCTCATGTCTAATATTGGTCTGTTAGTACCTTGTCCCACCCATCTCGTTGGCAAACGATTCTCTTTTGGATTTTTGCTTTCTTTTGATTTGGAATCTTCCCTTTTGGGTCTTGAAGTATCTTTTCCAAACAATCTTTTTGTTCCCTCCTCAAGGTTGCCATGATCTTCCATATCATGGTATACTATGAATGGGGCAATCTGGGTGTAAGGTCTTGATCAAGTCTTTTATTTTTTATTTTTTTCTGCTTATGGGTTACCCAGTGTCAGTTCTGCTCTGATTCTTTTGGGATTCATGTGTTGTGTTGGGGCAATCCTTGCATGTTTGTTTTGAGTTAGTTCGTCAGTCCTCTAGACTGTTGGTGAAAAGGCCTTGATGTTCTTGGTAACCTTGACAATTAACCAATTGTCCTATAGCAAATCTAGTGCTCAACTACATGGTGGTACTTCTCTTTGAAGTATCCCCCTACTCAAAAAGCTTCAATGGATTCCCTTCATCTCCATTATCCCCCATTCATCTCTAGCATCCGTCTCTCCTACCCTAAGCTTATGCATCAGTGTCTCTTTGAATCAATCTTCACTTTTAGCTTTAGGGATCCACAATCCTAGTCTTAGGGATCCACCAATCCAATCAATCCACCAAGCCTCATGTTTCGAGATCCACAATCCTAGTCCTAGGGATCTCCAAAACCCATCTTCTGCCAATCTGACTCTTTGAAATCTTATTGCCTCAGCTTTATCTCATCCCATCATCCCTTCCCTTATCCTGGATTCCTTTTTATAGCGCTTTGCTCCTTCATCCTCCCCCCAATCCTGAAAGTCTTAAGCTTATTTACTCTTCTGCCTCTGATTTTCCCCTTTATCATTCTCCCATAGTGAGAGTTTGAGATAACTAAACCTCTTCTCTTAAGCCACTCTTTGTCCTCCCACCCGCCAAGATTCTTGTAACTTTCAAGCAGTCGTCAAGCCTCGCTTTCTCTCCCTGCCACCTTCTTGAGGGAGCATCTCCCAGTCCATTCTCTCCTCTTCTGCTCTAGCCTTGGGCATCTTATTTTCTTATCTTTGATGTCATGCCACTTGTGGCATCACATCAAAGAGGGGCAAAATGTAGACACCTAAAATCCTTTAGAAAATAAAGTATTTTTATTTTCTGAAAAGTCCCTGATGACATCATCATTTATTAATTATTTATTTATTTATTTTATGCCATTAAATCCCTTTATCTTAATTAAAAATATTTAATTAAGGAATCCCTCCCAAAAATGTTAAAATCTTATTTAAACATTATTTTCTTATTTATTAATTATTTAATTAATAAATTGACCAAAAATTCCAAAATAAATAATTTATTTATTTTTTGCCCAAAACTTGGCCAATTTCCTTAAGACCACTAACCTCTTCCAAAATCTTCTAATCTTTCTTTAATTTTGATTAAAGGCTAATCCCATCATTTCCTACCCCTAATCCCAACTCAAAATATTTAAGATTAAATATTAATCCTCGTGTTTATTAAAAATATTTTAATAAATATCTCCTCAATCCAAACCCTTGAAATAAATAAAACTTTATTTATTTCCTAAAAACCTTATTTATCCTCATCCTAGGAAGTTCTAGACTCTTCTAGAAAGTCTTCATCCTCATCCAAAGCCTAGACTCTTCTAGAATATGTCAATCCTTATCTTTGACCCTAATCCTAATCCCCCCCCTAACCTTGTCACATTCCCTAAATATGAGTTAAGACATGCTAACCCAAGCCAAAGCCAACAAATATTTCCTCCTTCACCCACCCTCATTAAATGCCATCCACTTGCCCATCTCTAACATCCCTAATCTAATCTTAACCCAAGCCTAATCCAAGACTTAATCATTTACACATTCCTAAAACAAGCTTAAGACTTTCCTTAGCCAAGCCAAAGTCTATTCCCTCAAAATATCTCAACTATAAAACTTTATGAAGCCCACAAAGCCATAAATGACTCTTACAAGCCCATTCATTGCTCTTACAAGCCATTATGAGGGTCTTGATGAGCTTTGAGCCTCCTTTGTTGACCCCTCAACCCCTCTTGCTCTAACCAATGACCCTGTGACATGTGTCACTCCCTGATTGGCTATAAGGAAGCACAATCCATGTGCTCTCCTCTCATTCAATCTAAACCTTCCATAAGCTTTTTCCCATCCTTGCATCCTAGCCCTTGATTCCTCAAGCCCTTTGCCTATTTAAAGAATCCTCTCTCAAGCCATTTTAACACAATTTAAAAAGTAAAGCCATAATGCCATTTTGAGAAGCTATTCTTACATCAAATCGATTCACCAAAATCTATCAAAAATCCTCCATTGAAGCCCATTTGAGCATTTGAGCATACATACATAATCAATTCATCTTAGCTATTAGACACACCTCTACATCAAGTGATCATCCTCATTGAGAGAGCCTATCCATGGCTCATATTCTCATTTGAGGACTTCACTTTGTCTCTCATAAAGTTATGTTAAATTAGTATGCAAATGCTTTTTGATTGTTTTAATTTAATGTTTCTAACATACTAAAGTAGCATATACAATAGCCACTCTTGAGATCTATCTTTGTGAAGTACTGAGCTCCACTTAAACAGTCCATAAGATCATCCATTCTTGGCAAAGGGAACTAATACTTGATGGTTATCCTATTTATAGCTTGAGAGTCTGTACACATTCTCCACTCTCCATCCTTCTTTGGTGCTAGTACTATAGGTACTTCACATGGACTCATGCTCTCTCAAATCAAACCCTTCCTCAATAGCTCCTCAACTTGTCTATTTAGCTCCTCAATTTTAGTAGGAGTCATCTTGTTAGCAGTCTTGTTAGGCAAACTAGCTCCTGGGATTAAATCTATTTGATGACTGATTTGACTTACTGGTGGTAATCCTTCTGGAACATTATCAGAGATGATATCTCCAAACTCACTTAATAAATCTAAAACTTCAAGTGGTATTTCACTACTACCTTCCTTATCTTTTCTAGGAATCAAAGCATTACACATACGCTGATGTTTCATGCCATCTAAAAACTTCCTTCCATCAACAAGAAGATCCTAGCACTACTGCATACCTTTTTGCCTTCTTTTTTCATGGGCTTCAGTTTGTGGCGAACTCCATCCTTTTTTAAATAGTATGTGTTTGCATGACCATCATGTACTGCATGCCTATGAAACTGGCATGGTCTTCCCAATAATAGATGGCAGACATCCATTGGAATAACATCACAGAGAACTTCATCATGGTAACTCCCAATTTTGAACTTCACTAAACATTGTTCACTTACCAGGACCTTATGATCATCCTTCACCCAAGTGATCCAATAGAGCTGGGGGTGTTTCTCCCTCTTGAGCTCTAGCTTAGAGACCATCTCCTCTGATACCAAGTTGTCAGTGATACCACCATCATTGATCACATCACAACATTTATCCTCACACTTGCACCTTGTACAGAATAGACTCCTCCTTTGTCCTGGTTCAATCTCACCACTTAGTAGGACCCTTTCATTTACTAAAGTCTCTCCTCTTTTTGCATCCTCTGAATGTGATGACTATGCATCCTCATCCACATAAGCAACCCTAGCTTGACCCTCAGCTCTTCTATCTATCATTCCTTTTTGTTGAGGGCATTCAGAGGCATGATGACCTTCTTCATTGCAATGGAAATAGGTACCATGGAAGCCTCCTCTTCCTTGTCCACCTCCTCTAGCTCTTCCTCCAAAATTTTGATCACGAGAGTGATTGAAATCCTCATTCCTCTGGTTCTTGCTAGTACCCACATCTTCATTTTTCTTTTGGGTCTCATTTCAACCTCCAAATGACCTACCACTACCCCTTCCTCCTTGATCGCACCCTCTTTGTCTCCCTTCAAACCTTTTATTTAGCTTTTCTTCAACTCGCAGGGAAAACTGGTATGCCTCCTCAACGCTAGTCATTCTTACCCACTAATATAATGAGCAACCTTCTCCTTATTTGCTTCTACATGCCCTGCTCTAATCAGAAGTTGGTAAAACTCCTCTGTGTATTCTTTGACTGATTTTCTAGCTAGCTTTAACCCATGCATCTTCTTAAACAAATCAAGCTTGTAGTCAACGAGAATGAACTACTTCTTTAGTTTGTCCACCATGCGATCCCACCTTGTGATCTTCTCCTTTCCTCTTCTATTTTTTTCCAATTGAACCTCTTGCCACTAGATTTTGGCATGCCCTTTTAGTTTGGCCTTTGCAAACTTAACCCTATCTGGGTCCCTGATATCCTCATACTCAAAGTACTCCTCCAATTCATTGATGTAGTCGATCAACTCATCCAGTTTTAGATTCCCTAAAAATACACCCACATCAATTGTAGGTCTTTTTCCAAACTTAGTAATGGCCCTAAAAAGCCTTTCCTCTACCTGATTTAGAACTTCTCCTTCAACTTCCCCTTCCTGTCTAATTTCTTCTTCTTCATTGTCATCCTCACTTTTGTCGCCTACGGCAACATTTATTCCTCTACGAAGCTACTCCTGCAATGTTTGAACCTACCTTTGGAGGGCTCTAACCTCCTTAGGATTAATAGCTCCAGCCCTTCCACCATGCTCTCTTCATGGAGGCATCTTCTTAACTCAAACCCACAACCACACAGTCCTAGTACAAACTGCCTCATAGTCAGCGCTCTATCTACACACTCAGGAAAACCTTGCTCTGATACCACTTGATGGAGTCAAGCCCAATAACAAAATGGACATAATAAGAAAAAGAAACTTTATTAACTATGAAAATATGCTAATACACTTAATGCAAAGTAAATAGACTCCAAAACATGCCCTATGGGCTTACAATAGAATAAATCTGGAGATAATTTCTTCTCCTAGTACCCTCTCTCAAACTCCACTCTGAACTATCTTTTACAATGCCAGAAATGTTCTTAAATAGACCCCAAAGGGTTAAGGATTAGGAATAAATTCTAGAAAGTGTTGGTTGGCATCCACCACCAAAATAGAAGGCTCCAGAAGTCGCATTAGAAGTTGGCGCAAAATTAAAAGAATCCAAAAATGATAATCAAACTTTCGAGAGGCATAACTTTTGAATTGTAGCTCCGATTGACGAACCATTTACATTTCTAGAAAGATCTCAAAGTTCTCTATAGCCCTATGGACTAGCTTCATTTGTCCCTCATTTTTTGGCCCTATACAAGGTCATTTAATGCCCCTAACCTAACTTTGAAGCATTCTTAGGAGGTCTCAAAAAATCAAAAAACTGCGATAACTTTCAAACCGTACAGCCTTTTGACCCAATTCTTTTTCTAAAATGTTCTAAATTACAATTTTAATCATCCCCCCAATTTACACCTTTTAACTCACCATAATTATGGCTCAATTACATAGTTCTATTTTTCTGGCATTTACATGTATCCTAAGGTGCTTAAAAACTCTAACCTAGAACACTAATAGTGGAACTGTGAGAGTTGGAACCTTTATTTGACCCAAATGGGTATCTAGAAATGAAAACACATGAAACAGAAACTATGTCTATGTACATTTTTTTTGTTGACACAGGATTGCCCTTATACCTCTAGATGCTCCTACATCATAGACACTAACACTAAAATATTTTCCCATGTTAATTGATTGAATTCAATTAACACAACATCTTGTAAAATTCCTTTGGCAAGTGAGCAAGATTGGTTAACAGTGGTTCCATCCAACTTATGTGAACTTCTCTTTGATGCTTGAGTGAACTCGATAGACACTATCTTATAAACTTGGCAAAAATTAGAATGCTTGGCTGACATAAGAAACTTTCTTCATCACACGAGTGAGCTTGGCATATACTAACTGATAAAGATATGAAATTTATGTAACATCAAAAACAATATACAATTGAGCAAAAATCTCCCTCTTTGGTATTGATGGCAACACAACATGTCATAATAAAATGAAATTTTAGAGCAAAATAGTGTGGAAAATATCCTTAGTTTAATTCTAATTCTCATCCATGAGAACTCCCTCTATCAATGTGAACTCCCTCTGACTTTAGTTTCTCCCTCTATCAATGAAACCTATCTTCAACATCTTCTTCTAATAGAAAACTTTCCCTCTTTGATATCAGACCAAGTTCTTCCACTTTGACATCTTCAAATAAATTTTTTGTGATATGACTTATGATAGTAAACTCTCCCTCTTTAGAATATTTCTATGATGTGATAGTAAACTCTCCCTCTCTAACATCTTATGTCAAAGATAATATTTAGTGAGTATCAATGTACCTAATCTATAGATTCATATGCATTATTCCCTTTCATTACTACATCAACTTGATTGATCTTCAACATGCTCTCGTTGATGCATCACTAACCTTCATTTAGTGAGCTTCAAATAGGGGAATGACCCCTAACTTACCTCTTAGATACATAAATTCATCCTTAGGTAATGGCTTAGTGAACATGTCTACAATTTGTTCCTTAGTATTCACATATTCCAATTTCACCTCTTTGTCTTGCACCAATTCTCTCAAAAAATTATATTTTATTGCAATGTTCTTGGTGTTAGTATGAACCATAAGATTCTTTGATACATTAGTTGCACTAGTGTTATCATAGAAGATAACCACTAGATCCTTGATCTCTACCTTCATACCTACCAATAGTTGTTTGAACCAAACAACACTAGAATAATTAATAATTGCTACAACATATTCTACCTATGTTGTATACTGAGAAATGCAGTTATGCTTCTTAATTGTCCAAGACACTAGTCTCTTACCAAGAAAGAATGCTCCACCTTTGGTGATCTTCCTATCATCAACAATTCCTGCCCAATATGCATTAATGAAGACTTTCAAAATGAAATTGCCTCTTTTCTTGTACCATAATACATAGTCTTTAGTACCCTTCAGATACCTCATGATTCTTTTTATTGCCATCATATGATTTTCTTTAGGATTTTCTAAAAATCTTGCCACCGTACCAACTACAAGAGCAATATTAGGCCTTGTATGCACTACATATTGTAGTTTTCCAAAAATTGATTTGTATGTGGTATGATCTACCTCCTTGGAATCATCATTTTTGAAAAGCTTATGTCTAGTAGACATAGTTGTTCCAACTGGTCTTAAATCTTCCATTCCAAATTTCTTTAGTATCTCCTTGATATACTTGGATTGAGTAATGTAGATACCATCTTTCTTTTGTTGAATCTATAATCCAACAAAGAATTTTATTTCTCCAAACATGGACATCTCAAATTCCTTTCCATTTCCTCTTAAAAAGATTTACACAAGTCATCATTTTCAGTAAACAGTGTGTCATCCACAAAGATCTCTAACAACATAATATTCTTGTCTGGTCCTTTGATGTATAGGCTATTATTATCATTTGTCCTTTGAAAACCAATCTTGGTAAGTTTGACCCAAGAAATGATGAGGGTATATTTCTTGGTTATTCATTGAAAATAAAAGCTTACTAATGTTTTAATCATAGAACAGAAGATAATTTGAGTGTGTAAATGTTAAATTTGATGAAAAGTTTGGAATTAAAGAAAAGATGATGGATTACAATTCTGATGAGGAAGAAGAAGATTCTAGATTGATTAGAGATAATGTAGAAGTTTTCTCTAAGACTAAAAATGACTTGCAAAATGATGTGTAAATTTTTTAGCAAAGAGGAGAATAGAGATTTGAACCAAGAGATATGATAAGAGTTGAGTTAGCAATTCCTACCTCTAACAGGAAGAGAAAATAATTAGAAGCAAAGACAAAGGAGTAATGACAAGAAATAGAGTAAATGAGGAATTATTTTTTATTTCTCTAATTGAACCTAAGAGTGCATATGAGGCATGCAAAGATGATTGTTGGATTTAAGAAATGAAAGAAGAACTAGATATATTGTGAAGAATGACACATGGGAATTAGGTCCTAGGCCTAAAGACAAGAATTTTATAGGAACTAAATGGGTTTTTAGAAACAAGATGAATGAACAAAGTGAAGTTGTGAGAAATAAAGCTAGACTGGTATGTAAAGGTTCCTCACAACAAGAAGGAATAGATTATGAGGAAATATATGCCCCTGTAGCTAGAATGGAAGCAGTAAGAATGTTTTTTTCTTATGCAGCAAATAGGAAATTTAAAGTGTATCAAATGGATGTCAAAGTAGTATTTCTAAATGGAGAACTTGAAGAAGAGGTGTACATTGAGTAGCCTGAAGGCTTTCCTTTGACAGAAGATAAGGATATGGTATATAGATTGCAGAAATCTCTATATGGTTTAAAGCAAGCACATAGAATCTAGTATGCAAGGTTGGACAAGTACTTAGCAAATCTTGGATTTGCTAAAGGTACAGAAGATAGTAACTTGTACTTGAAAAAAATTGAGAATGGTTTGCTGATAATAGTAATATTTATTGATGGCATAATTTTTGGAGGCAATGATGAAGCAAGTGATAAGTTTTCTTTAAAAATGAAGAATGATTTTGAGATGAGCATGATTGGTGAGATGAAGTTATTTCTAGGTTTAAAAATTGTACAAAATAGTAATGGCATTTTTATTTCACAAGCTAAGTATCTAAAAAACTTGTTGAAAATATTTGGCCTAAAAATCTGTAAGCCTATTGGTACACCTATGATAACTCGTCACAAGTTATCTAGTAAGGATGAGACACCTATAGTTCAGTAGAAGAAGTATAGATCCATGATTGGAGGTTTGCAATATCTGACTCATACTAGACCAGATATTGAAAATGCAGTTGGGATTGTAGCTAGATTTCAAGCTTATCCTAAGGAGTGTCATTATGCAATAGTAAAGAGAATATTTATATATTTGAAGGGAACATCTGATTATGGGATATGGTATGATAGATCAAGTGATTTCACTTTATGTGCTTATACTAATACATATTGGGTAGGTAGTATGGATGACCAAAAAAGTACCAATGGTGGAGAATTTTTTCTTCGAGGAAGACTGGTTTTATGGCTAAGAAAGAAACAAGATTATATTTCACAAAGTATAGCAGAGGCAAAGTATGTAGTAGCAACAAATAATTATAATCAGGTCATTTGGATGAAGTAGATATTGAAGGACACTGGGATAGAATTTTCAAAACCTATTATCATACATTGTGATAACACAAGTACAATAAGTAGTTCTAAAAATTATGTATTTCATTCTAAGACTAAGCATATATCAATTAAGTATCATATTTTGGGATAGAAGGTTGTAGGAAAAGAGATGAAATTGGAGTATGTCAATACTAAAGATCAAATTGCAGATATTTTCACTAAGCCCTTACCAAATGATACTTTTGAGTATTTGAGAGGCATGCTTGGGGTTATGTCTCTGCCTACTTTAGAGTATATGATTTAGAGATTGCATCAATCTAGTGGTACAAAGCACTATTGTTTGACTAGATTGAATGTTGATGCTTCCTATATGGGGGAGTATCTATGATGAGAAGAGTCTCTAAGGACTCTTGGTTATCGGTCTTGAATAGTGTCTTTGAACACTTGAGATGGTTGAAGACTTGGAGTAAATGATTGACATAATGAGGCCTCTATCATTGATTTCAATGGAGGAGATGTGTGACTGAAAAACATCTCTACTTTATTAGGGAGATTTTAGAAGATTCATGTAAGAAATATCTATATGGGGGAGATACTCAACATGAAGATTTATAAATCCCAAAGGGGAAGATAAGTGCAAATTAATGTATGGGGGAGAAGATGAGTTTTTTTAGCATGTGAACAACTAATGCTAATCCTAAGAGTTGTAGAATAGAGTAGTGTTTTAGAGGATTTCAGATTTGATTGATGAAGAGGATTTGAAAAGAAGAGAACAATAGCAGTTGCAATAGAGTGGTGTTTGGTACTCTTGGAACTTAGATATTTTTCATCTATGTTGCCATCAATTCCAAAGGGGGAGATTGTTAGAATGAATACTGATGATATTCCTTTGGGGGAGTATCCTAAGCACTTATGAGCATGTGGCATTATGGACATGTTGCATTCATGACTGTGTTTTTCATGGATGACAACATAGTATGGTTTTTGTGAATATTGGCAGAGTAGCAAACATAGATCGTGGTTATACAGACTAAGTTTTGATGTTTAGGTAATGCATGGTTAAGGACATGTTCTATACTATGTCCTAATGATGAGGTTAAGTGCATTTAACATAATTCAAAAATGTATAGAAGATATGTTTAATTTACATAAAGTAGTACAAAAATAGAGTACCTAAAAAGCAGTTTCTAGTTATTATATTTTATCTCCTAATAGAGATATAATCACGTTATGCAAATTTAAACAATGATAGAGTATAATTTGATGATGACGTTGGTGAGTGCATAAGTCTTAGAGTCACATGTTTGAAAAGTTGTTAAGACTGTGAGTTGACACTATCATGTGATTGTGAAATATTCAATTATCTTAATGTGTCCTACTATAATTAATTGGAAAAGCCTCAAGGATGACTCAAGGAATTATTTTGAGGACTTGGTATAAAGGAAATTATTTTTTCTATATTATAAGTGTGTGTAAGTAATTGAGAAGTGTGAATGAGATTAGAGTATTTGGCAAATGCGAGTAAGCAATCCAAGGGATTATTGGATGTGAAGTTAGTGATCTAGTATCAAGATTAGAAAGAAGATAAAGTTTGGTTGACAAGACATAGGAAGAGGAATGAAGAAGTAAAATACAATTATTCTACAAGGAATAATATAGAGATCATTTGGACATTGAGTTCAATGGTCATTCCCCTGAAGCTATTTGGACAGTGGGTCCATCTGCCTTCCACAACTCCTGACAAGGTTAGAATATTCTATCAGGGATTCAATGTCTCCTAACATGGATTGATATGTGCTAAATATTTTCATAGAATCCTAATAGGTTCCATCCTATAACAAGGAATATTTATATTAGTACATAATCTTGTGGGTATCATTCTCATTGGGGTTTTCCCTCTAATCAACAATTCCCTAGTTAACATATTTGGTGTTATTGTGCATGAGTGATCTAATAAGTTTGATAATTATGATAATAGTTATTGGTGGACTATATATTCTAACAATTTTTTCCTCTAGGTCTTTAATCATTCTCTTCCATTCTTCTCCTTAGAAGATATCTTAATATTCACAATTATTTTGGCCTTAGCTTCCTCATATTTCCCATAAATTTTAGCCTCTATGTCTATTTCTTCTTTCAATAATGCAACAATGTTTGCATTCACTAAATCATTATCAATTTCATAATCAAGGCCTTTAACCAAGCCTTCCTCAACTTTACTACCTGTACAAATGTATTCTTTGTATCTACAAGAAAACATATATCATTGTAGTACCTAGTTACCAATTCTTTAGATATTCTCATCCTTATCTTCATTCTTTTCTTGAATTCCTCAAAATAAGTATCCATGAAATTCTCAAAATTTTCTCCTAATTGAGTAATGTATTCACTTATTTGTCTTGTCACTAGTTTTTTTTTTTCCAAACAACATCACCAATACCTTGAAAATATTTTTGTATATAAAAGAAAATACACATAACGAGGTATCCAAACTTATACATTGAATTCTTTGATTTCCTAATGGATGCCAAATTTTCTACCAATTGCAATCTTTAAAGCTCGGCAAGATCATATTCATGATCTTCCATCACTATTTTCTATGCATGATCCACTACCATACATGACACATTATTCAGTCTGTTTGACTGATAAAATTTGTGAGCCATAACCCTCACTACAAATTTGATTAATGGATCAAAAATGTTTGTAATCAACAAACCCCATCCATTCCACTCAACACCTATGTTTCCCTCAATTTCCTCTTGACTCATGCATTACATGGTTTTCTTCTTGTCTAGGGTTAGACAGCATGTAACCTTGTGAATCATTTACTTCAAGGTCTCTACGGGTCCATTTTGTAACCAAAACTTTATGTCACATATCCTACTTAGAATAATTTTGATCCATTCAATCTTGAAATTCCTTAGGAACTCTAAGGCACAAGTTAACCCTTTCCTTTCAACAACTTTGAATTCATCCTTCAGGATTCCTTCATTACATAACTTCTTATATGTTGCTCTTATTTCATAATCTCCTACTTCTCCAATCTTACAAATATAACTCCTTACATCATGAATCATAATAACCTTGGGTGGTATCGAGGATAGCACATCCATTGAATCTCCTTTTATTGCAATTTATGGAATAACGCAAAACTTTGGTAGAGGACAAGTGTCACTCTTCACCAATTAAATTTTACTAGCCTTTTGGCTCATTCTAGTGGTGGATGAAGTTGTCATTGCTTTGTTAGGGTTTGAAAACTTTTCTTCAATTCATTGAATAACTTGGCACAACTCAGATCTTCACTCACTCAATCTTCTCATCTCAAATTTGCTCCAAATTGCCTCAAATCTCTTTTCTAGTCACTAAAATTGCCAAATTTCTCTGTGCTCTTGAAATCTCTACACAAGCTATGAAATAATTTCTTCAAATTTTGATATATATCTTCTTTTGGTAGATTTAGGATCTCCATTAATGTTGTGTACTCAGGTGAGTAGAAGCTAGTTGTCTCAGTTGACATTTGTGCCTTTGAACTAGATCTTCACTATATAATTTGGTTTTTCCATCTAACTTGGCCTATATACCAATTTATTTCTGAAGTACTTAGTCCATGTTGCAATGCTTGGTCAATGTAGACAATTTTACTGATGTTTGACACTAACTATATAAATGACTCTTTTCTACTAATCCTTTCACAAATTTGTTCTCATCCATCTTTGCATATGCAAATATGAATTTTGGCACATTATATGTTAGGAACTAATGTATGATATATCAATTAAATGTACAGTTCCATAAATACCTCTCTTTCTTAGTTTAAGATGACATGATCACCTTCTCCATTGGATTGGGTGACCTCAACTCTATTTGCTCCACTATTTCCATCTTTGGCTTTCTTTTTCCATGTTTGATTCATCTCCTTTTTACTTCTTCAATGTTCACTTTACCTTTTCTTTTTTCTCTTTGATGTGATTTGGTAATGGTACTTGAGTTCTACAATTCTTTCTAAATGTCCAAACTTGGGACATTTGGAACATGCACTGTTAGGTGTATAACTCTACCTCATATTTGTGCAATAGGGTTTTTTCTATGATCTGCATTCATATGCTCTATCCATACTTTTGACAGTTATAGAAATATCCTTCAAATCTAGGTGTGGTAGGTGAGTCCATCATTCTTGACCTACACTCATGTATTTAATGTCCTTATTTCTTGTAGTAAAAATAATAACCAATAAGTTTGGGTTTAGGATTTTCCATACCATCTTTACTCTGGTAGATGTTTGTAGTATGACCAAGTTTTCAACAATGATAGCATGTTGGTTTTCCTTTTGGCTTTTCATTTTTTAGTTCACCACATTTGGATGATTCTCCTTGCTTGGTATGTGAGTATCTTGAACCATCAATGTTATCAGATGACTTCATAAGTTCTTCAAATTATTTCATTACCTCATTTGGTTTGTTGAATATCTCCATAAGTTCTTTCTCAATTTTTAGTCAATTCTTCATTATGTCCTTCTATGATTTGAGATTTTCTATTTCTACATCCTTTTATTTCAATTCCTAATTTGTAAGAATCAATTGATTCATCTTGTCTTGTTTGCTATTTGTGAGATTTTTCACATCTGATATCCTTTCTTCAAGTTTGGTATCCATCACCCTTTCATCTTCCTTGACCATACCCTTGTCTTCTTCATCTTTTTTCTTTTGCTTGGTCACTTCACATAGTCTTACTAATTGGATTTCATGTTCCCTTTTTAGTCCTCTTATTTATTGGTTCAAAAAATACTTTAGTCTCAACTTCTTCATATGAAAATTGTTTATCCTGGATAACCAATTCATTTCTTCTTTTTAGGGATTTAATCATATCTTGTCTTGCTTTCTTAATTTTCTATAGTATGAGTTGGATGTCAATCACCTAATTATCAATAACCTTGTCCAATTTATAAATGTCCATCTCCAAGATCTAATCTCCAAGTGATTAAGCTTCTCCAAGAGAACCAATGTTCTGATACCAATTGTTGATTGATGGAAGTATAAATTGGACAAAAAGATACTAAGAGGGGGTGAATCATGACCTTAACCACTTTCACTTTTCATCAATTCATTCACACATTCATTAGTTTTTTTATGCATGTAAAGCTTGTAAAAATAAACTTGTTGTAACATGTAGATATAATATATCACATGCATCAAAATAAACACATAACACAACATTTGGTTACCCAAAAATCCTCCAAGTTGAAGGTAAAACTGGGGTGGGGATGATACCCACAAATTTTCACTATAGTAGTAATAAAATTAACCTATTAGGGTTACAATTATAAACACCCAAAATTGGGCAATTCTCTAAATTCATAATTATATCTTATGGTGAGGATTAAAGATGAATATGTTGAGCCTATTCAAGATGTTGGACATTCAAAATTGATTAAATCAAAAGAATCAAATATTTGAACCCATTTGAAATATATACATGAATATCAATTTCAAACAAATTAAATATGCATTTATCCTCAAATATCAATTTTATATTCAAAAAAGGGCTCATATCCCTAATGAATTTTCTATTCATAGTGGGATCAATGATATTCATTATTTATTGATAGTGTGATCAAGGATATTACTTGTTTATTCAATGGGATCCCCACTTTGACTTATAAAATCCCTAACAAGATCCCCACTATGACTATTTTATTTATGGAATCCCCACTTTGAATTATAAAATACTATTGGGCTCCCCACTATGAATTTTATATTCTAAATAGCCATAATGGGATCTCCATTGTGGCTACTTTATTAAAAGTGGGATCACGCGTTGAATTATAAAAACCTAATGGACTCCCCACTATGAATATTCTATTCAAAGTGGGTCTCATACAAATGATTTTTAATTCATCTAAACCTTACCATGGTAAATTCTAAACTCTACTCCAACCTCCTTGGAAAATTCTATAAATAAGACGCATTCCAAGAGCTCAAGGAGGCAATTTTAGAGCAATGAAACTCCATCAAATTAGGCACTCTAGTTCTATTCTATTCCTAGCATTCTAAGCAATCTAGTTCTTTCATTCCTATCATAACTTTCATTATCTCTTAGCTTAAGGATTGTACTCCATGCTAGTTTTATTTCAATTCTAAATCTAAATCTTTCATTTTTCACACTAGTAAATCCTTCATTCTAGCAATGGTCTATGGTCTACCTTGTGAGGGATCTACCCTGTTAAAATCTTTTGAGATTGTTAGGTCTCACCCTATAGTGCCTCTCCCATTTGAATTTTGTAAGTCATCCCGATGGATGCAACTTTGTTGATCTCTCCTTGTGATGGGATCGGGTTTGGGACCATGAGTGGTCTACACTATTGAGGTGATTGGATTTATGTTTTGTATTAGTTGCCTTGATTATGCTTTGGCTGATTTCTGAGATTATGATGTGATTTATGGTTCCATGTGTATCAAGAGGTTGTTCCATGATTACCCTGAGATGTGTGCAAAGATTGCATTGTGTGCTAAATTATCATGCTATGTTGGACTAGATTCTTGTAGCAGTGGTTAGTCATGTTTATGACTATGTTCACTTATATGTTTTAAGTGCCTTTTCATGTTGTTTAAACTATATGTATTAATTGCTTAAATAATTAGTACTAAATTGTCCATGTTGGATTCTTTGGTTTTGTGTTGAGGATATTTACCTTGTTATATTCTGATTCGAGAGATATTTGTTACTTATGTTATGTTTTACATTTGAGATGACCTAAGGATTAGATGTAATACTTTGATTTCAGTATCATAGATGTCAGAATAATATGTTGTTTAGTTGATCATATTGAATGGTGATGTCATTTTGAGATGACAGTGTCTTTTATGATGATATATAGTTATCCGATATTTGGACATATCTCTGATTATGTTATGTGATGGATTTAATGTTATGGTTATTTACTTCATTCTTGCATTGTTATGCTTTATGCGAACATGAGCGATGTAAATAGATTATTTCAGTATAATTAGATAAATGGTTCAATTAGGTGATTTAATGCATTTATTGCTTTAGCTATGTTATTATATGTAATTGCACTTGATTGTGTTGTTTACTGTGCAAGATTTATATCCCTGGCAGTAGCACATGGAGTTAATGATTCAACTATTCATATTTTACCAATGTCATCCATGTATGGTCGACATATTCTTATTTTAATTATTTAATTAAGCCTTAAAGTGATTATTAAATTTGAACTCATTTGCATTATGTGATTAGACCAATAAGCATGTCTGTGCATTTAAAGGTTTGCATTGTCGCAAAAGTTGTTAAGGAAATTTCTATGTTTTTGGGTTTTGGGGCTTTTATTTTTATTAAATTTAATTTTTGGAAGCTTTTCCATATAAAATTTTAGGCCTGGGCATATCAACCAACATGGAAGAAGGAATGATCCAAGCAAGATAGACTAGCTACTTTTTTCATCTACCTTATAAATAGTAGGGATCCCTAGCAGTATTTGGAGGAAGGGTCGATTGCCAAAGATGAATTCCTATCTCTAGGAATGGCCAATTTTTTTTAAGGTTGGTTTGGGGTTTAACTAGGTTGGCTAGTTATTTTCCTTAATCGATTATTCACTCAAAAAGTAAATAAATATCCAAAAAGGAATTTAATTTCTCACTTCTCACTTTTGAATTAGAAATTTTGAACCAAAATCCTCTTCATGAGGATTTATTATTTTGTTCCCTATGGGAGCTAAAGGCATGGGATCGTCATGAGGTTGAGCTCGTTGGATCTAACTCAGAGAGACCTTGGATTGTCGTGATTTTTAGCTACTTTTATGGGATTTTTATTTTATGGTTCACATTTCCATTTAGCCCTTTTGGTTGTGAGGTAGGGCTCTCCCATTTTATTGTTTCTACTTTGTTTCAGCTTCTATTTTTGGTAGCCATTTGTTAAGAGGCTGAGAACTAGTGTTCCCCTCTATTTTTGTTTACTGGTACTGCCAAATTGGATGGGTATGAGAATTTCCTTATTTTTTAGGATGAGGGTTTGGGGTTTTGTACTATTATGCCAGTTGTTTTTGTAAATGGTGTTCGAACTTAGTTCTTTTTATAATTTTGGGGTTTTTGTACCCAAAGGCCAAATGGGTTTTAATTTCAAAGTTTTCCAAATTTTGGGGTTTTTACTGTGTTTTTTGTGTCACCCTTTTTTCTAGGTTTTCTTGGTACATTGTTGATCATGGACTTGGATCATCTATTTGGTTGTTAGTCAAACCATTATTTCACTTTTATGTTGCATTGGGATGCATGTTCCATCTGTCCTCCTGAGTTTGTTTTCGGTTGAGTGACTTTCTGCTTGTGTTCTCATCTAGTGCTTGTGTTATGATCTTCGTTATGGTGGTGTGCCACACATGAGTAAATGTGCATACATTTATTGGGGTGACCTGCAGGACCCTATCTTTCGTGCTACTTCTAGAAGTTATGATCATTGGGGTTGGGTTGGGAATTTGCATGCCTATGGGCATTCATCATTAGATGAGCATGGGTAGGGTAGGGTAGCATATGGAGGGGGCTTCTATCTCATAGCTCAGTTATCATGGCACCAGATGTTGGCAGAGGAAGCTTTATATAAGTCATAACTAAATAAAATATTAGGTGGTAATAAAACTTAAGATAATGAAAAGTGTTTTGTGCTAGAGCCTTTTCGTTCAAGGAGTTGAAACTACACGATCTAAGCTTGGGCTTTTGGATGCCAAGTGACTCTCCATGATGTCAGCCCCTACTTAGTAGCCCATTGAGTGTCTAACTAGCATCTATAGTTTGTGCATTGTCTATGTTCTTGGTTTCAGTCATCATATTGTTTGGCGTGAGTGTTAGCCATGGATGTTATGCTTTATGTGTGTTTGTGGTTGGATCATTACCTCCATCAACACAGTGGGTGTGGATCTACAGATTCCATGTGGTTTGGAGCCGTAGCTACCTTCACCACTATTGGTGACCGGTGCACAAAGATGGCCTTTTGTCCTAGTGTGACCATTGTTGGATTTTTTCACTTGATACTTTGGGTTTTAGAGTATGCTTTCTTATGATTTATGCTTTCATTGGAATGCTTAGATATCATGTTTAGATAATGCTAGTTTATATGACACATTCCTATATTATGATGTTTAGCATATGATTAGATGATGTCAATTGCTTCGTTGGCATATCTATTCCTTATTGGTTTAGCATGTTAGATTTCCTTAATCTTATGTTGTAGCACATTTTAGTAGTGACATCCTCATAAGATAACACCAATGATCTAGTTGGTAGTTTGGGAATTTACATGTGGGGGATGGCTAGGATCCACAATGGTCTTATGATGCTATTGTTAGTTGGGAGGAATCACATACTTAGTTTGGTTTTTTTGCACATTGCGATGTTGTTTTCAGTTATTGCTATGTTGTTTTAAGTACACTATGATGTTACCTTATGTACTTTCTCTTTTACTGCTTGTTAGATGGTTAGATATTATTTCTATCTTTCAGTATTGTGTTTAAGTGTTTATGCCTCAAATTGTGGATCTGATACTCCCCAATATGGAGGAACTTTATCCCTTAGTTTTGTTATCTTTTCATTCCTTGCTTGTTGTTCTGGTAGTTCACGCAAAATCATGCATCCTCACACGAAGATGCAAGATCTTGTGTGGCATGTTGAGTTTCTTCAAGTGGTGAAGCACTTCCTCATGCTACATGGTGCACATCCTCATGTAGAATGCACTTTCTCATAGGGCATTTTGCACATCTTCATGCGAAAACTTGTCAGTCTGTAGTCCTCACACAAAAAACAAGGAGCATCTCCACTGGTTTTCGAGGATCATTTTTTGGTGAACCTAGTACCCTTTGGGTTTACTTAAATTATCATGCTCTAATAGATCTTAGATTTATTTTTTTGTCATTTTGGATTTCTATTTCCTGTTGTGAGCATGTCAGTTAGGGTAGTGGCATTCAAACATTTGTTGGTTATTGGGAAGGTGGTTGAGTCTTCTGTTGCAATCTTTTTGATCCCTGTATGATGTTGACATGTGCATCCATGCTTGAAAAAAATATCTTGGCTTGTATTTCATCCTTTTTCTAAGGATCTTCGGGTGGGGCATTGCATATGGTATTAGAGCCCATGTTCAAACATTAGGATCTCTATGTATATCTTGCCCATATGGTTGTTGTTGCATTGTGTGAGTGCTAGTGTCTTGGTGAGAGCTCATGATCCTCATTGCTTTGGTATCTACTTGGGATGGACTTTCTTGTCCAATAGATGAAACTAGAGTAGTGTGAGGAGAAGAAAGCGAGTCTTCCTAGTTTTGTAGGCAGAATCGATGTGCTTGGTTTGGTTGGTTGCTTGTGTGACCCTTTTTTGATGGAACCATTGATTGGCATCCATGTGTTGGCTTGAGTGCCTCTTTTTTTCTCCTTGTGGAGTAAGGTGCATTATTTCCCTATTTTCTCCTAATTGTAAGTAAATAAATGAATCTTATTTTTTATTCTATGTTATGTTGTTATAGTAATGAAATGGTTCCTTTCATTGAGAAATGAGTGGTTATTGTGAATCATTGCAAAGAAGTAGGTTTTGCATTTTATCCTTTAGGCTAATGGCTTAAGTCCCCAATCTAATTACTTCATAAGCTTATGTAAATTGTATTAAATTGACAGATATCTAAATGTTGCATTGCATGGAAATTATTGTTGTCTGCATATGCATGAGGTTACTGATGGTATATTGCTTGATGTGTATGAGTGTGCTCTCTAACATTGTTGGGATGATGTATTCCTTAGCATTGCATGGTGGTTTATCCCTCTTGTGTGACTGTTCTCAATCATCACATGTAATGTGATTTAATTGATGCCTTATTTTATTTGGCTGGAGGTACTTTCCTCATGTTGTTGGGCTAGCATTGGCTTTCAATATTTTCCTCTCTTTGAATAGTTGTCAAATTTTCTCTATCGCTCTCTTTGTAGCAGTTGTCACACTTGAATTATTGTTGAAATGAGCTCTTTTCTAATTTACAATTGAAGTTGGCAATTCCCCCATTTGGGCCTTTTGATTATGTTTCATGGTGACTATTCTACATGTTTTAGTTGCTACCTAGTTGTGGATTGTGACTCTATCATGTTCATCTCAAACCACTGGTAGTACCTACAAGGGATAATATCATTGAGAACATGCTAGTGTGCTTATAGTAGTTGTAAATTTGTTAGTATAATTTGATGATTTAAATGTTGATTAAACTTAATGTTATTCTGGTAAGAAATTTAAAAAGATAGGTACCTATTATATGGAAAGTGACTCTTGAACCCTTGCTTTGAAAACCTTTCTGTTTCACTATACATTAGTGCTTATGTTATGTTTAATTAATGAAAGTATGAAAGAGAAGTAATGATGATTTCAATGTGTGAATTACCTTACTTTTCATGTCTTATGTCATTTTGGTCTTGTATTCTCTTTGGTTGTTTTGGACATTTCATCCATTGCTTGTCTTGGTAACTAAGATAGTCTAAGTTTCTTATGATGTTTTATCTTGAGTGGTGAGTAAAACTATTATGTTTTAGGACTCTCTAAGCTCCATCATGTCGTAGGCCTCGTCAATATCTTTTTTACACTTTTTAGAGTCAATCTGAGTTCGAACATGAAAGTTATGGCCTCCGAAGTGAAGGTAATTTTTATGTTGATTTGAGGTTTCGTGCTAGAAATTGGTGATCATGCACTTTCTCACCTAGTTCATTGTACTTTTTCACCTGGCTTGGTGAGAAACTTGGTGCAAAACTATGCTAATGCAAAAATTTTCCTAGGGAACAATGAGCAACTAGTTCACACTTTAGATAGTGTAGATCAATGTTTCGAGTACCCTTTATCAAGTAGAGGCCAATTCAATCATGACACATCACATTTATGGTCATTGGAGAAGTACAAACCTTCATGTTATTCTTAGGGAGGTGTTAACAAATCTTCATAATCTACTAGGCACTTGTTGGGATTCATTCTTGGGTTTGTGTGGTTTCCATAGCACTGACCCACCCTTATGAGGTGAAGTGTGGTTTGTGAGCATTTCTTATTTGTGGTGGATGTTACCTTTTCATTTGAGAGTGACTTAGTCTTTTTATGAGTCTAGATCTACCTTTTGGATGTTGACTTTGGCACATCTCTATACTATTTTCTCTCTTGAGGAAGTAGGCTAGCATGGTTATGCCATTAGCCCAATTAGTGTCGTTTAAGTATGCTGGTGGTTGGTGGAATTGTGAGTTTTCCCTAACTCATCTTGGGCTAATTTAGTGTAGAGGTTTAGAGAGACTCCCTCTCAGTCTTAATACTCTGTAATTCTTTCTCCCGAAGCTTGTTTCTTCAAGGGGATTGTCTTAGTCGAGTTTTTTCATTGACCATTGACTTGAGGCTAGAGATTGAGTTTAGTAGTAGGTTGGGTGTGGTTTTCCCAACGTGGTGTTGTAGGGACATGGTATCATTGGACACATGTTACCATCTTATGAGTTGTTAAGTAGATATTATATGATTGTGTCCATTGATGAAATTCTTTGCAAGCTTGTGGGAAGGTGATACCTTGTCTGATTGGATTATGTCACCCTAATCCCTATGATAATTGAGCTTTTGTATCATAGAGACTAAGTGCTCCTATGCTAGGTGGTTAGTAGTGGTGAGTATCCTTTTTGGAGTGTGTTACTTTGTTGGTAAATTGTCATCCTCTATGCTCGAAAGATGAGTTTACATGGATTCAAGGATGCTCACGTGTGACATAATAGTATTCTTGGGAATTTTGGTATGGCTATTCCCCATGATTCCAAATCTTGTTGAAAGTGTGTAGTGTGTTGACCTGGTTTTGCAGTCACATGGTAGGTGCATTTTGTAGTTGGGCACCTGTGGACAAGGTAGAGTGACTTTTTCCTTACCTTGTATTGTTGACTTTATGGCTAGATGGGTTTTTCCTAGTGCATAGAAGGTTCCTTTTTGGAGGACCTTGTGTTAGTGTGACACCTTTTCTCTTTTGGTTAACCTATCTCGAGGTTGATGTGATGGTTTGAGAATGTTGGAGTGATTTGGTAGGACTTGTGAAGCAGTCAGTGAGTCATTCCTTTTGTTTGATTTTGATTATGCTCCTGTTGTATTTTGGTTTCTATTCTTGGATTATTGGCTTCTAGGAGTAAGCCTAGCCTTTGGGGGGGGTGATGTAGTTCCTCTCCCATTTGACTTCTGTAAGTCATCCTAATGGATGCAACTTTTTTGATCTCTCCTTGTGATGGTATCATGTTCGGGACCACGAGTGGTCTACACCATTGAGGTGATTGAATTTATGTTTTGTATCAATTGCCTTGATTATGCTTTGGCTGATTTTTGAGATTATGATGTGATTTATGGTTCATTAAGGTTTATGCCAGTGGTTACCAAGATCAATGTGGTATCATGAGGTTGTTTTGTGATTACCCTAAGATGTGTGTAGAGATTATGTTGTGTGCTATTATTGTGCTACATTGGACTAGGTTCTTGTAGCAGTGGTTAGTCATGTTTATGATTGTGTTCACTTATGTGCTTTAAGTGCCTTTTTATGTTGTTTAAGCTACCTTTATTAATTGCTTAAATAATTAGTAATGGATTGTCCATGTTGGATTCTTTGGTTTTGTGTTGAGGATATTTACCTTGTTATATTCAGATTTGAGAGATATTTGTTACTTATATTATGTTTTACATTTGAAATGACTTGAAGGTTAGATGTTATACTTTGATTTTAGTATCATAGATGTTAGACTACTATGCTATTTGGTTGATCATATTGCATGGTGATGCCATTTTGAGATGACAGTGTGTTTTATGATGATATCTGGTTATTCTATATTTGGACATATCTCTGATTATGTTTTGTGATGGATTTAATGCTATGGTTATTTACTTCATTCCTGCGTTGTTATGCTTTACCAAACGTGAGTGATGTAAATAGCTTATTTCAGTATAATTAGATAAATGGTTAAATTAGGTGATTTAGTGCATTTATTGCTTCAGCTATGTTATTATATGCAATTGCACTTGATTGTGTTGTTTAGTGTGCAGGATTTATATCCCTGGCAGTGCCACATTGAGTTAATGATTTAGCTATTCATATTTTACTAATGTCATCCATGTATAGTCAACATATCCTTATTTTAATTATTTAATTAAACCTTTTGATGATTATTGAAGTAGTGTGATTAGACCAATAAGCATGTTCATGCATTTAAAGGTTCACATTGTCATGAAAGTTTTTTAGGAAATTTCTATGTTTTTGGGATTTCAGGCTTTTATTTTTATTAAATTTAATTTCTAGCAGCTTTGTCGTAGATGAATTCCTATTTCTAGGAATATCTTATTTTTGTTTGGCTTGATTCGGGGTGTAACTAGGTTGGATAGTTATTTCCCCTAATCAATTATTCACCAGAAAAGTGAATAAATATCCAAAAAAGAATTTAATTCCTCACTTCTCACTTTTGAATTAGAAAGTTAGAGAGTAAAACCCAAAATCCTCTTCATGAGGATTTACTATTTTTTTTATTGTGGGATTGATGGGTGTGGGATCATCACGAGGCTGAGCTCATTGGATCTAGCTTGGAGAGACCTTGAATTGTCACAATTTTTAGCTACTTCTGTGGGAATTTTATTTTATGGTTTAGATTCCCATTTCACCCTCTTGGCTGTGAGGTAGGTCTCTCTTATTTTATTATTTCTACTCTATTTTAGCTTCTTTTTTTGGTAGTCATTTGTTAGGAGGCTGAGAACTAGTGTTCCCCTACATTTCTGTTTGCTAGTTATGCCTGGTTGGTCAAGTATGAGCATTTCCTTATTTTTTGGAATGAGGGTTTGGGGCTTTGCACCGTTATGCTAGCCGTTTTTGCATATAGTTTCTAAACTGAATTATTTTTAGATTTTTGGAGTTTTTGTACCCAAAGGCCAAATGGGTTTTAATTTTGAAGTTTTCCAAATTTGGGGGTTTTTACCTCATTTTGTGTGCCACCCTATTTTTTAGGTTTTCTTGGCACATTGTTGGTCATGGACTTGGATCATCCATTTGGATGTCAATCACAACATTATTTCACTTTTAGGTTACATTGGGATGTGTGTTGCATCCATCCTTCTAAGTCTATTTTTGGTTGAGTGACTTTTTGCTTGTGTTCTCATCTAGTCCTTGTGTTATGATCTTCATGATGGTGGTGTGCCACACACAAGTACGTGCACATACATTTGTCGGGTGACTTGCGAGGCCCAATCTTCCATGCTACTTTCGAAAGGTATGATCACTAGAGTTGGGTTGGAAATTTGCATGCCCATGGGCACTCATCATTGGATGAGCATGGGTAGGGTAGGGTAACATATGGAGGGGGCTTGTATCTCATAGCTCAATTATGATGTCGTTGGAGGTTGGCAAAGGAAGCTTTATATAAGTCATAACTAAATAAAACATTGGGTGCTGATAAAACTTAAGATAATGAAAAATGTTTTGTGCTAGAGCCTTTCTATTGAGGGAGCTCAATCTGCACAATCTAAGCTTGGGCTTTTGGATTCTAAGCAACTCTCCATGATGTCAGCCCCTACTTAGTAACCCATTGAATGTTTGACCAGGACCTATAGTTTATGAATTGTCTATGTTCTTGGTTTTAGTCATCATATTGTCTGGCATAAATGTTAGCAATGGATGTTATGCTTTATATGTTTTTGTGGTTGGATCATTACCTCTATCAGCATGGTGGGTATGGACCTACAACTTCCACATAGTTGGGAGGCATAGCTTCCTTCACCACTGCTGGGGACCAGTGTACAGAGACGGCCTTTTGTCATACTGTGATCATTGTTGGATATTTTGACTTGATACTTCAAGTTTTGGAGTATGCTTTCTTGTGATTTATGCTTCCATTAGAATGCTTGGATATCATGTTTAGATGATGCTAGTTTATTTGATGCATTCCTATATTATGATGTATTGGCGTATCTTTTGTTTATTGGTTTAGCATGTTAGATTTCCTATTTGTATGATGTTTAGCATATGATAGATTATGTGGTTAACTTATTGGATTATCTAATGCTTTACTGTTAATCTTATGTTGTAGCATGTTTTAGTAGTGACATCCTCATAAGATAACACTAATAATCTAGTTGATAGTTTGGAATGTTACATGTGGGGGATGGCTAGGATCCACGATGTTCTTATGATGCTATTTTCAGTTGGGAGGAATCGCATACTTAGTTTGGTTGTTTTGTACATTGAGATGTTGTTTTTACTTATTGCTATGTTATTTTAAGTACACTACAATGTTACCTTCTATACTTCCCTTCACTTCTTGTTAGATGGTTAGATGTTTCCATCTTTCAGTATTGTGTTCAAGTGTTTATACCTCAAATTGTGGATCCAATACTCCTTAGTGTGGAGGAACTTTATCCCTTAGTTCTATTATCTTTTCATTCCTTGCTTGTTGTTCTAGGAGTTCACATGAAATTGTGCATCCTTGTGCGAGGATGCAAGATCTCGCGTGGCATGTTGAGTTTCTTCGTGTGGTGAAGCACTTCCTCACACTACATGGTGTACATCCTTGCACAAAATGCACTTTCTCATGGGGCATGCTACACATCTTTGTGTGAAAACCTATCAGTCTATGGTCCTCATGCAAAAAATAGGGGGCATCTCCACTGGTTTTTGGAGATCAATTTTTGGTGAACCTAGTACCCTTTGGGTTTACTTAAATTACCATGCTCTGACAGATCCTAGATTCTTTATTTTGATGTCATTTTGGATTTCTATTTCCTATTGTGAGTGTGTCAGTTTGGGTAGTTGCATTTGGAGATTTGTTCGTTGTCCAGATGGTGGTTAAGTGTTTTTTTGTGATCTTTGTGATCCCTATATGATGTTGACATATGCATTCATGCTTGAAAAAAATATATATATCTTGGCTTGTATTTCATCCTTTTTCCAAGGATCTTCGGGTGGGGCATTACACCCTATTAGAGGATTTAACACTTACATTAAAGTAAGGACTTTTTTAGAAGATTTACATAGATATGTTAAGAGTGCTCTATTAGGAGATTTACCTTGATTCAATTTGACTAGAACTGATTAAGTACCTGACTCTTGGTTTTCTCTGTAAGTTGATTTTGAGTATTGTCTTTGCAAATGAATCCTCTCTTTTGATTTGATAAAAAATTTCTTCCCCTTCACTACACTGATTAGGTCACTTGTTCTACTAAGAAATAACAAAACACATCTACTTGACTTCTAATCTAATCTTGATCCTTCACCTCACTATTTGCATATTACTATTTTCTTCATATTTTCTATCACATTGTATTTCTCTATATTGTTCACACATATATCTAATATAGGTTAAAATCTTCTCTATTTAAAGAGTTTCATAAAGATTTTTCTAGATGCTTCCTTATTTTGCCTCTTCATCTAAATCATTAATCACAAAACATAGGGATCTATGATCCATGTCATAAAATATATAAACTCTCTATAACAACCTCTACAAATATGAAATGTTCTATCCATGTCATCTTGAAAATGGTTTACCTCAAAATTTGTATCATTTCTAACTTGTATGTAAACACTATATTGCTTGACACTTACTATCTCTGATACTTGGCATACTTTTGATGCTCAGTTTGTACTGTGCTCAACACTCATATGCTTGAACTACTCGGTAGGTGTTGAACTCAGCTTGTATAGGAAATACTCCGTGACCACATACTTTCTCGGCTCCTATAGAGCTTGGTACATACATATTTATTTATAATTCTATCAATGACTCAGCCTAATATAGAGTAGCTCAATCACAGTGATGACCATCTAACTTTACCTAGTAAATGACTAAGCGTTTGACACTAATAGTCAGCAATAGTTACAGATACCAACAAGTACAACATCATCTTTGGTGATTATTTTTTATCTTAGGAGTGAGTTTGGTCTTTCTATCTTTAGTTTTCCTTCATTTCATTTGTAGATCTATAATTGTGAGTTCTTTCTAGTTAGCAATGTATACACCAATTAGGATGAGGTCTAGCATTAGGGAAATATCATTTTGGGGAGAAATCATGGATCTTAGGATTAGCAAGATGGTCAAATCCAAGAATATTTTGGTCCATAGGGCTATCAGGTTTATTTTGGGGCAATAATTCTCTAACTTAATGGATAGACAAAAATACAATTTTGATATAGTAACCATGTTTGTAGCCAATATTCTCCAAGTGGATAGGGACAAATAAGCTATTAAGGATTTCTATAGTGTCATCTTTTAGGGGCCCATTATCAGGGAATTAGACTATGTCCTGACAAACATAGTTGTTAACTTATGTATCCCTAAGAGGAGCAAGTATGACATCCAAGATGACCTCGTCCAAGTCTTCACGATTATAATTATTAAGAATAGAAGGAACTTTTTACAAATGATGGACCAAATCACATGGAACTAGATTTTTTTGTTATCAACTTCAAACACTTGCATTTGTGTAGACTAGAAGGACATAGCATGGTATCTTTAGGAGGAAGGCCTCAATTAAAATTGAGGTTCAAGGAGAAAAATCTTTGGATGGTGGGCAATTATCTAACTTTAGAAGCTCTAATGTATAGACCAAGTTAGAAGTTTTTGTTTTCTTAGGGTTATGATGTCATCTTTCATAATTGACTCAGTGTAAATAGATTATGGGTGGTTTTAGAGTCAATGCAATGCTTGGTCATTTTTTTTGATAATGGCCATATGTATTAGTTTTTGCTAGGATAAACTATTGTTAATAGCTTACCAGATATTTTTAGTAAAGATGAGTTAGTTTTGATTGGTCCACTTTGGTTTGTTCAAGTCAATCTAGACTAAACATCTAGTATGTATATATTCAAAATGATAATACAAATTGGGATTTAGGACTTTTTATGCACTTTTTGTGTAATGCACAATTCTTGAGTCTTTATTCTTTAAATCTACTCTAAACTTACCATGGAAATTAATCTTATCACATTATCTACAGAAATCAGTTCTCACTGTAATTTTTTGAATAAATGAAGTGATTTATAATCATTTTTTGGATATCATTATATTAGGAAACAAAATCTAGTAAATAATTATGCTCGTGAAGAAATAAATCAATGTTAAAACCCAAATGGAAGAAACAATCAAAAGAAAAGAAAAATCAACAAATAGTATGCCTTGATTAAGCTATTTTCCTAAATATCAGTTTAGTTGATAGTATCTTGTCAAAGTTATGTAGATTATATTTTGCACTTATAATTTTTTCTTAATTTGATTCATTCTTCCCCTAGAAATGAATATTTGACCATGGTCATATCATCCAAATCCTACTAGTAACTTTGGATGCAGTATAACATTTGAGGTAGATTCATTCAATTATAATCAAATAAAGATAACAACGAATGGAATATGATACATTCAACCAAAGGATAAATTGGGCTAGATAGGTTGAATATATTAAGGAATTATAGTATTTTTTTGTTTCTCTCCACTAAACAAACTGCTAGTTTCTACCTTTCCAGCTCTTCTCTTGGCTTAGCATGTTGTCCACCTTATTTTTCTTTGCCTTTTCTTTAAGAGTCCTTCTTCTTCCTTAGTTGGCTCTTGCTCCATTATTCTTCTCAACTCTTTTTATTAATCTTGGTAGTGTTTTAAACTTATTAGATTGTTTCTGGGTCCCTCTTCCAAGCCTCTTTATCTCTATTTGTTTCTCCCTTACTATTGTTTCTTCCTCCTTGACCCCTCTTAGAAGTATCCTTGGGCTTAATTTTTTAATCAAGCATACTAACAATAATGTAAAAACCTAAACAATAATAAATCAAACAAAAAACTATCAAATGAATGAAATGAGATTGGGATATCTTATACCATATTATAGCCAAGAAGGAAAATAAAGAAAGTCAATAAGATCATCTAAAGAAATTTCATTTTTAATTCACCTAAGATCAAATCAATAAGGGATAGATACTACTTTTTGGGTTTGATTCTGATTTATTACATAATATGATGTTCGCTAACAAGGATCTTGACCAGAATAAGTTTGCTTAATTATAGTCATTACCATGAGAAGTGCATGTTAACAGGATAAAACAAAGGACTCTTGCCAAGCATATTTACAACAAATGATGGACCAAAATAGATGATGAATCAAATTATGAAGTAGGCTAAGGGATATCCATTAAAGGCATGATATTTAATTATCTAAATTTTTCTAAGAAGATATGCCTCTCATGATGTATAATAAACTGGGGTATGCCCCTTTTATTCTATGTAATAATAAAGAACTTTTTGTCTCAGGCAAGACTAGAGGTTTTCTTTCTCAGTTCTTTCCTACCAATGTCTGATTGAACAAAGATCATGTACTCTTTATATTTATTTATATATTATTAAAGGGTTTTGGCCTTTTACCAATGAAAAAAGGACAAAAGAAATAGAAAAATAAGTTGTATTTTTTAATTAATTTAAAAAATAAAAAAATTATATATATATATATAATTAATAATTATTAATAATAGTTTTTTTGATATATCTTAAATTTTAATCATATTTTTTTAAATTAAAATAAACATGTAATTGTTATTTTCACATCTATGATCTTTTAAAACATGAAAGCATAATATACTTCGTTCTCTATCTTAAATGTATGCATTCGAATTCAAAACCTCTCAAAGTTTCAACAATTCTTTTGCTCCAATTCCTAATTTACTCTCCCAAAACTCTATGCAAAATAAACTAAAAAATCTCTAATAAAGAACCCTAATCCTACCTAGGATTTATGTTCTCTAATTTTCAAAAATTCATTAAATAATAATTACTTTAATTATTTAATCTTGTGATGCACATTTAAGGCACTTTTGCATTTAAATAATCCATTATTTTCTTTTCTCCATTTTATTTATTTGTGCAAGTACTTTTAAAAGCATAATTGTATTATTTTATTAATAATAATAATAATTAAAGTTCATTATTTATGTTCAACTTTAATGTATTATTATTGGTTAAATATTTATAATGAATCAATATTAAATCTTTAATATTTTAGTTTTTGTTTACTAAATTTTCCAATTTAGACTTTTAAATCAAGTCTTTTAAATTAAAGTACATAATCAATTAATTAAATATCATCATATTTTACTAATTCATTTTTAATCAAATAATATCTAATAATCCTAAAATCAAATGGTTAATCCAATAATCATAATTAAATCATTTATCAAATAAATCACATAGCCAAAGTCACATAGAAATAACATGACCAAAACCAACTACAAACACAAAGATAAACTCACAGGTTTAAAAGGGTAGGTGGTCAACTACATGCCCCCCTTCTTAGGAAAAGTAATTAGGCTTAGGCTGAGATTGGACCTAAACTTCATCTCCCCATTTTTATCATTGAGTTCTTGTGATAGGACACACTCATCTAACAATTTAGGGAAGTTTATGCTTGATACCTACAACTTGTATAAAAGACAGATATGTATATGTATACGTGTGTGTGTGTGTGTGTCTACTAAACAAACAATAACATGGAGTGGTGCATGTGTGTGTACTAAGCAAGCAATGACAAGGAGTGGTGCATCATGTATATCTCAACTTGTAGGTGACTCTGACTCCCTCCCTTGACTACATCATGCACATCAAATAGAAATGCAAAACATATACACACACCATACATATGAAAGTATGGGATAAGTATCATAAATAAATTGCCAATATACATAGCATCATAATCCAATATAAATAACTCATAATCTTGAATACACATTAATCATCATTTTAAAGGCATGTCGAACAACATCATCGTGAAAATAATTATATTTACTAACTAGGAATAATATAAAGTATTATCATTATGAGAGTGAGTAATTATCAGTATTTGATGTAATTAACTGCTCTACATATCAAAGCATTTCATTTTAAAGATTATTAAGAGCTAACATATTCATAAAGGGGCCTAAAAGGAATTAACAATAAAATCTATAATGATAGCAAAGGCGGGGTATTACAGTTGGTTACTTGTTCATTACGTACCATGTTTGAATCAAAATAAGAATCCATCGATGGAGATTTCTAGTAGCTAGTATCTATTTTTGTTTGTTACTTTACTATATTAGTTTGTGACCACTAACTAAGGCTTTATGCTCATCTACAAATAACTGAAAATTTTACTAACAATATTGGTAGCTTTTTTTTTATCTTTGATGATTTCATGTATAAAGTATAATTATTCATTACTTTTATAAAGTGTAACCACCTCAACACTATTATGAGATCTAATGGGAGATGCATTTGTTCTTGGAGAAAACTTAAACATGTTGTAACCTATTTCTTAGCTATCATTATACCAAAGTAGTTTGTAATATATGGCCAAAAAAAAAGCTCTTATATAGACCACTAGCTTCAAATCTAAATATGTATCTAATTTTGTGCATAAGGGATTATTTTGGTAGAAAATATTATAAGATTGAGTGATATATATTTGCTTTTGTTTGTGTATACTATGTAATATTAACTCAAGGGAAATTGGTCCATAGTTGATTATTGTAAGAAAACCTTGGTAATAAGCAATATTCTTTATAATAATTAAAATAATATTCTAGTGAGTAAACTAACATATAGAGACATTTTGTCTCCATCAATAGATGCACTAAGGAGGCAAAGACCAGTTCTTGGGACATCTAGTTATTTTTGCTAGCTTAGTACTATGCTTATTTTAATTCTTTAATCCACCTTGTTTCTAAATTATTTACAAGTATGGTCTATGATTCATTTGAATTTTGCAATCACTTTACATTTTACGGAAGTAATTAGGCTTAGGTTGAGATTAGACCTAAACATCATCTCACCATTCTTAGAACAAGTAATTAGGCTTAGGCTGAGATTGGAACTAAATATCATCTCCCCATTATTAAAAAATAGCATAAATAAATCACCAGTATACATAGCATCATATCTTGGAATTACAATAGGAAAGGTAAACTTCTGAGAGTGGGGGGGGTTGAAAAACTTGGACCCACAAAACTTTCACCACACATCCATCTCATGCATTCAAAATAACATGTAAAGCATGTACATCTAAATCATGTAAGCAAGTAAACATCCACACACATATGACACAAGATATGATTAGCCAGAAATCCTCCAAGTGAGAAGGTAAAATTGGGGTGGGGATGACACCCACAAATCTTCACTACTGCAATAATAAAGTGTATCCAATGAAGGTTACAATGTTTTGACCATGAAACATGATCTACCCTGTTAAAGGCTTACAAAGACTATTAGGTCTCACCCTGTTAAAGGATTTCAACACCCTATTAAAAGTGTGCCTTGCTAAAGGACTTCAACTCATAATTAAGTAATTGGATTTCAATACAACCTATAAGGACTACTCTATTAAGAGATTTTGACTGATTCACTTGCTAGAATGATTCAACAATGATCCTGTAGTTAGCACTTGGTTGCCTAATGACAGATCACCTCCAAATTGATGTCTTCTTGATCCTTCTTGATTAGATGTCTCTTTTGTGTACTCTCTTCTCTTCCTCTATTCTCCTTTAACTAATTCAACAATGTACTCTCACTTCATAACTCCTTAGCCACCATGAATGTTCTATTTGTGCATGCAAACTACTCTCTTCACTCCCTCAACAACTTACACATACTCTAGAGAGTATAGGGTTTGTCCTCCTTAAGAAGACTTTGGTGACATAGGGTTAGGTATGACTCTACAATTGAGATTCATCCATTTTTCTACTTAATACTTCCCATTTTTTGATTGACTTCATGTAATTGCAATGGGAATCCAACTTAAGATTTATCCTTATCTCCAAAATATCATAATTCATCCTTAAGTCGGCTCAAAAATGGTTTGCATAGTTTTTTGTGCCATTACAAATAAATATGTCAAAACTCTCTTACTCGGCACCTAAAGTCTCTAATGCTTGGTATATACTAATCTTTCTGTTGTGACTTAGCATTTGTATCACTCAGCATGTACTGTATTGCATGGCTCCTGAATCACTTAGCATACACTATTTTCTCGGCACATGAGTGACTCGGCACTCATTATGGAATCGGCATGCTCTAATATATATATGTTGTGCTTGGCATGTACTACTTGTTCAACATGAACTAAGTAAATAACTTAAGTGTGTTGACCCTCACTTATCAAAACCAATCTGAGATCAACAATCTCCCCCTTTGACTTGAGTGTCAAAAACACTTGAGTATGCATTAATATCCTTAATCTTAGAAGCATAACATATCTATAACTCAGCTTATGTACAATACTTCAAAAGTTCAAAATTTTGTAACAACTTGCATACCTCAAAATTTGATAACTCCCCCTGAGTTGATAGGTTTGTTCTTTATCCAAAATTTTGTACTCTTGTTGAGTAAATATACCTCAACTAATACTCATTAACTTCATCCTGGTTTTTTTGCTTGTTCTTCCTTCGCTTAATCTATCTTTTCATTATCCCTTTTCATACTCTCCCAAAATCTATATCTCCCCCTTTCCTCTTACTCTCTCCCATTATCTCACTCTCCCCCTTTTTGACACTTATGTCAATTGGCTATACACTTATAGTGTGTTTGTCCAGAAAATATTTATGGACATCTAAGATAATCTTGAGAGTTGCATCCCAATTCTCACATGCTACATCCAAAGACTTGATTTGGATAGCTAGCTTGGTAGCAAGGTGGACTAGACCATCTAGTGTAGAAATATTTGGGTCTTTCTTTATTAGGGTTTTGACATTGCCTAGTTCCTTGTGAAAAATTTCCATATGGGTGGTCAATGTTGTCTGAATGCTAATCAGTTTGGTCCTTATATTGGCCTCATCTACTGACAATGCAACTAACTGACTCTAGGTTTGTAGCAAAGCTATGAAGTGCTTGTCACCTTGAGTTGGATTCATAGGCAACTTTGCACCTAATGCATTGATGTGGCTCACCAAGCTCAAAATGTGACTTCTAGTTTCTTGGGTGAAGAGTTTTGGATTATGCAATTTAGTGTAAAATGAGAAAATATTCTCAAGTACCTTCTTCACATCCTCAACCTTAGTTTTCAATGCAACTTGTGTCAGTGCTATGTCACCTACTATATTTTCATTTACTTTGCTTTGGAACTTATTTTTTGACCATTCTAATAATTTAGCATTTGTATCTAGTTTGGCATCACTAACCTTTTCCATTATGGTTGTCAGTTGTTCAATGAGTGGCTTGGTCTCATATGGAGTTGGTAGACTGAATGCATCTAAAAAGATATCTTTAATATCCTGCAATGCCTACTTCTACCTGTACTCCCTTCTAAGCATTTATTGATGCTTCTCCCTTGCTAGGGCTTCCAATAGTATGCCCATCTACTCTATGGTCATTATAGCATAAACATACTTTGGTAGAACAAATTCTTCATCAAGGCTCACATCTCCATATTGTATGACTTCTTTTGACTTTGCTAAACTCGAACTCGGCACTAAGATCTGTAATGGTGTTGCATCTGTTCTTAGCTTTTGAAGAGTTTGAGTGGAAGGAGTGCTAGATGTTGGTAAGATTACCAGGGCTTGTATGGCTACTTTCTCCTTCATTCTATGTGTTAGCTCTATCTCTTTAGGCTTTCCCTTGACTTCGACAATGACTTGTGATGCACCTTGATCTCATGTTGTAGGTGCAAATGACTCTATTTGACCTATTTCTTGTTGTTCTTCAATAATAACTTATGTTTCCACTGTATCCTTTGCAATTGTATAAACCTTTTGAGATGTAGCTTTTGGTGTTTTGTCCAAAGGTTGTGCATAAGTGACTTGAGGGATGATAGAAGGTGGTTCTTGTGGATTCACCTCTACCCTTGTTATTTCAATAACTAATTTCTACAATTCTTCCACACTCACCAATACAATATTATCACAAAGTTTTGCCTATAGTGTGGACTGATCAAGTATCTTCTTGAGATCTTCTTATGTAAGGGGAGTGATGTCTTGATCTATGAGATTAGAGACATGCTTAACAGTTACTATTTTAGTACTTTCATTAGTTACATGTTGAGGACTGACACTGGGCAATTGTGTATCTTGCACACTCTGTTCTTCATGTTGCTCTACCTCAGTTTTTACCTTTTTATCTATTCCTCCCTCAACAATGTCATCATTTTTATCATCTTCTTCATCATCCTTCACTTCAATGGGTTCCTCTTCTCCTTTCTTTACTATAGAAAGACCTTAAGTTATCTTCCACATCTATGTGGACTTCTTAACTACATCTTCAATATTATTTTGTAAAATGCTAAAGGCTCTATATTTGGGTACAAACCTAACTACATATTTCTTCATAGCCTTAGCAATATGTGCCTTGTTGAGTTCAAGCATCACTTGTGCAAGTGTGGTTTCTCTTATTTGTCTCTCCAAGTTCATACAATAGTGCCATTTCTACTCAAATTTGTCATATAAACTCTTTGGTATTGAGTTGGAAATTTCTAGTGGAGTACTCTTGAATTTTTCCATCATGGCATATATAGCCTCCACTTCTTTTTCTCCACTTTACCCAAATTATCAAAATCAACATGTGTAAATCCTAATAAGTTTTGCACTACTCTTAACATTTTCACATAAATTTTCAAGATCTGATAGAGGATTGTGACTCGCCACCTTGAAATGGTTGTTGTCATCTGACTCTATTTTCTCCTCATTAGATTCTACTTGTGTCACATATTTCCTTCTTGGCTTTATCTACACTTGACCTCCCTATTCTATAGATTTTATCTTTTCTTTAGCCTTTTGTGTAGTTGCATGTGCACTAGCCCTTGTAGTAGGTGTTGTTGGTTTGTATTGACTTGGCTTAGCTACCTTCTTAGCTTTTGTTACTGGTTAAGCCTTAGCCTTCCTCTTCTTTTATTCTATGGGAGTGGGTGCTTCCTCTGCTTCTTCTCCCTCAAAACCTTCACTAGCTTTAGTCTCCTCCTCTTCTTGGTCTTCTCCCATTCCTTGAGTAAATGCAAGTGGTGTTTGTGCTTGAGAGTCTTCTTCCTTTTCATCCTCTTCTTATTCTTCTTCCTCCTACTCAGCACCTTCACCAAAATTGGCCTTTAATTTCTTTACCAACTTATCCTTTTTCTTAATAACTAAGGTAGTCTTTAGTTCCATGGTGATTTTGGACTTTTCTATTTCATAATTTCCAAATGCCTTCGCATTTTTATCACCTCTTCTGCAAGTAATGCAATTATAGCTATAGAGGCTTCATCCACATTTATTTCATATCCAAGTGGCCTCAACCATCTCACCCTTGGTGTAGTACCTTGTACAAAAGTATACTCAACATCTACTAGAAAACATATATCATCATAATGCTTTTCTACTAGATATAGTGGTATTCTCAATCTCTTCTTCATTGACTACTTGAAGTCTTCAAAATAGCTTGTCATCACGAATTCAAAATTCTCACCTAATTGCTCAATATACTCACTAATTTGCACTGCTACTGACCTATTTTTCTTCCAACCAACTGTGCCAAATGTAGGAAAAGTATTTTGAACATAAAAGAATATAAAAATTAGGATAAAACCAAATTTGCATTGTACACTCTTTGTGTTTCTTATTGCTCCTAGGTTCTCCATCAATTGTTGCAACTGTAGCTCTGCTAGATCATATATGTGATCTTTCTTAACAATTTTATATCCCACATCCACTAATATATAGGGCACACTATTTAATCTACTAGATTGGTAAAACTTGTGTGATATAACCCTTACAACAAAGTCTATTAGAGGATCAGTGATTGTGTCAATTGTCATGCCTCTCTTGTTCCATACAACTCTAATGTTTTTCTCAATTACCTCCTTCAAATCACTTCTCAGTGTCCTAGGCTGATCTAGTGTTAGATAACCAGTAACCCTATGAATTATCGACTTAGTAATTTTGATAGGTCCATTATCCAGCCATAGTGAATCATCATCAATTCGGCTAAGCACTATCCTAATCCATTCTATCTTAAACACATTTGGGAAATCTAGGGCTTGTGTCAACCCTTTCTTTTCAACAATTTTATACTCTTCCTTCAACACATTGTTCTTGCATAATCTATTATATTCTTCCTTGATCTCCATATCACCAATGCTACCAATATTGTAGTTATAGCATTTTCTAACAGCTTGCACCATTAAAACATTTGGTGGTATCATGGATAACACACTAGAAGGGTTTTTCTTGTAAGAAATATCAGGAATAGCTTTGAAAATTAGTTTCTTAACTTTTTTACTAATTAGTTGGACATTCAAAACCTCCTTTCCTTCTATATTCTTTGAACTAGAAGCCATTGTGTGAAACTAGGGTTTTCAAAAATATAAAGTGCGTAGCTTTGCTCTTGATAAATGCTTTATAAGATCTAATGAACTAGTGTAGAATTAATACTAAAATCTTTTGCAATTACTTTGAATGGATTTCCAAAATGCCTTCTACTTTCCTCACTCTTTCTTGAATTTGAAATGATGTGAAATGCGCTAAAATCAATAAAATACCCTTTGGAACTCTATAATTAATGTTGAGTGCTTACATAGTTGTAAGCTTGACATCAACTAATTTTAGGCTTACTCAACATCCATTAACATTCCATTCACTTGGCATCAACTAGCCAGTCTATTAGCTTGACATCTTCTAGCATTTACTCAACACACATAACAAATATTTCATGCTCGACAGTATCATGAAAAGCTTAAAGATTTTTTTTCTTGGATTTCTAGTAACATCTCGCATCTTTGTTCATCCTAATGTAATCTTTTTAATACTAAGTCTTTTGGAACTAATGTATGATATAACTATTAAATATCAATCCCACATACCTCTTGATTACTTAGTTTGATGAGGTGCACCTAACCCATTGGGTGAAGTGATCCCTTCTCCATTAGATTTTTTGCAATCATCTTTCTTCTTCCATGTCTTGTTCATTTCATTTATGATATTTTGAACATCTACCTTGCCTTCACCTTTATCAGACTCACAACTTGGTTCCTTTGACTTTCTTGGACAATATTTACTGATGTGACCAGTCTTCAAATAGCTAAAACATGTGGTTTGACTCAACCACCTTTTGTAATCACCTCGGAAGTGTGTCCTAATATAATTCTCAGGAACATGTCCATATTCTTAACAATAATGACAACTATATCTTGTATTGTAATCCCATTTATAAGATTTTCCATAATTCCTTACCTTTGTTTTCTTGTTTGATGACCACATGGTTTTGGATCTGCACTCAAAAGCTCTATGTCCATACTTCTGACAGTTGTAGCAATATCTTTCAAATCTTTGTGTGTGCATGGTCTTGGCTTTGCATTCATGTGCCTAATTATGTTGTTTTCTGTACTTATGGTAGTTAACCATGTTCTTATGTTTGACATTTTGATTTATATTCTTGCTTCTAAACACATTAGCAGTATGTCCTTTCTTACCACAATTATGACAAGTAGGTTCGGAATTCTTAACTTTGTTGTTCCTTTCTTTAGCATTTTTGGATGACTCTCCTTCTTCAGTGATTGTGTATCCTAGTCCTAATGTGTCATTATTAGATCTAAGGGATCTCAATAATTTCTCAAACTATCTGATGGCTTCAGTTAGTTTGTTGAAACTTTCAACAAACTTCTTTTCTCTTTTTAGGTCATTCTACAATTGCTCATTCTATAAATTCAATGTTGTTAGCTCAATGTCCTTGACATTCATCTCATTGTTGGCATTAATCATTTGACTTAGTGTATCCAATTACATGTTGGAAATATTGGTTAGTTTTGATGATTTCTCTTCCATTCTATTGGCTAAAACTCTTTTTCCTTCTTCAATCATAGCTTTTTCTTCCATTGATTTCTTCTTTTATTCAGTCACTTCACATAGCAATATGGATTGTGATTCTTGCTTTAACTTAAGATTTTTTATTTCCTCTACTTGGATTCTATTCTTTTCCATTAGATCTGCAACTCCAACATCAAATTCATTAGAGTCTCCATCTCCACAATAACAATTTCCTTTCTTCTCTTCAAGGATTTCTTTAGTTCTTCTCTTGCTTCATTTGGTTGATGTAGAATGAGATGTATTTCAATCTCTTGATTCTCAATAGTCTTTCCCAACTTGTAAACTTCCATTTCCAAGATCTTTCCTCAAAGCTGCAAAGCTTTTTTTTTAGAGAAAAAGGCTTTGATACCAATTGTTGGAATTACAATAGGAAAGGTAAACTTTTTTTTTTTGTGGGGGGGGTGAATTAACAGTTTAAACTTGGACCCATAAAACTTTCACCACACATCCATCTCATGCATTCAAAAATAACATGTAAAGCATGTAAGTCTAAATCATGTAAGCAAGTAAACATCCATACACATATGACAGTAGATATGATTACCCACAAACCCTCTAAGTGAGAAGGTAAAACTGGGGTGGGGATGACACCCACAAATCTTCACTACTATAGTAATAAAGTGTATCCAATGAAGGTTACAATATTTTGACCATAAAACATGATCTACCCTATGAAAGGTCTGCCTTGTTAAAGACTTAAAAATATTGTTAGGTCTCACCAAAAATTGTTAGGTCTTACCCTGTTAAAGGATTTCAACACCCTATTAAAAGTATGCCTTGCTAAAGAACTTCAACTCACAATTAAGTAAGCACCTTGTTAGAGGATTTCAGTATAGCTTGTTAAGACTAATATATTAAGACATTTTGACTGATTCACCTACTAGAATGATTCAACAATGATCCTATGGTTAACACTTGGTTGCCTGATGATAGATCATCTCTAAACTGATGTCTTCTTAATCCTTCTTGATTAGATGTCTCTTTCTTCTCTTATCTTCTTATATTCTCCTTTAACTAATTCTACAATGTAATCTCACTTCATAACTCCTTAGCCACCATGAATGTTTTGTTTGCACATGGAAATTACTCTCTTTTCTCCCTCAACAACTTACACATACTCTAGAGAGTACAGGGTTTGTTCTCCTTAAGAAGATTTTGGTGACTTAAGGTTAGGTATGAATCTATAGTTGAGATTCATCCATTTTTCCTCTTAATCCTTCCCATTTTTTGATTGGATGCATGTAATTGCATTGGGAATCCAACTTAAGATTCATCCTTATCTCCAAAATATCATAATTCATCCTTAAAAAATTGGCTCAAAAATGGTTTACATAGTTGTTTGTGCCATTACAAAAAAATATGTCAAAACCATCTTACTTGACACCTAAAGTCTCTAATGCTTGGTATATACTAATATTTCTATTGTGACTTGGTATCTATATCACTTGGCATGCATTGTATTGCATGGCTCCTGAATCACTCCGCATATATTGTCTACTTGAAACTTGAATAACTTGGCACATGAGTGACTCGACACTCATTATGGACTCAACATGCTCTAATATATACATGTTTTTCTCAACATGTACTACTTGTTCAGCATGAACTAAGTAAATAACTTAAGTGTGTTGACACTCACTTGTCAAAATCAATCTGAGATCAACATCATAATCCAATATAAATAACTCATGATCTTGACTACACAATAATCATCATTTTAAAGGCATGTCATATTGTTGGAAATATAAGAGGAGTAACTAAGAGGGAAGGAGTGAATTAGCTACTACTAAAATAAATCCTAGATCCCTTAGATGTTAGTACAAAATAGAAACTGAAAACTAAATATTGTTGATGCTCGGTAAACACACATAAAATGTTGTAACTCGATAATTACGGAATGTGCTTGGTAGATGATTAACATAAAAACTTTAGATGTTATATGTGATTACCATTATTTTAACTTAGTTGCAAACACACAAAAGAAAAAACCATGAACACATTTGACACTAGGATTTAATGAGGAAACCCAATTTGGAAAAAACCACCAATTGCAACTAGTTACTATTTTGACTCTTCTGAAGTGAGCCCTATTAGGAGACAACCCTATTAAAGGTTACAAAACACATTGTTAGGTGTGAACCTGTTAAAGGATTTAATCACCCTGTTAGGAGTGCCCTTGTTAGAGGTCTTGAGATAATTCAATAGAATTACCACCTTGTAAATAATTGTTAAGCCAACTTTGTTAAGAGATTTAGATCACTACTAAAATGGTTAGAAAGTAACAATGAGATGACTTGATTTGAATGCAACTAAATTGCTGATTATAGATCTCTTTTCTAGCTTTTAGTTGATCCTTCCTGATTGAATATAGCTTTTCTACTCCACAAGGATATTCTTATTATCCTTCAAATGTGCTTCCTCTTCTCATCATTAAATCTTCAATCACATCTTCATACTTGCTCACTTTGAAACCACAACTTGACCTTATAGTTATATCTTTCATATTATCAAGTTGGCTCAAATATAACTTAGAATAATTAATATTCATTACCTTAGTCGGCTAGAATTAATAGATAAATCAATTGAGCTTAATATGTCAAAATAAGAAAACCCTTCATTAGCCGACCTAGCTTGATAGAAACTAACTCAAAAATAATTTCTTGTGTTAATCAACATAAGCTTGATTAACAGTACAAACTCACAAAAATCCTTTAGTAACTGAGTGAGCTCAGTTAGCACTAGTTCCATCCAACTTTCCTTCATTAATTGAGTGAGCTTGGTTAATACTCATCTTTTGCATACTTTCCTTCAACGAGTGAGTGAACTCAGTAGACACTACCTTTTGAACTAGGCAACCATAGGAATGTTCGATAGACACAAAAAACTATCTTCACTACCCAAGTGAGCTTGGCATACACTGAATAATAATGATATGACATTTGTGTAATATCAAAGATAATACACAATTAATCAATTATATCCAACAATCTCCCTCTTTGACATTGATGGAAACACAATATGTCATAGCACAATGAAATTTTGGATTTGTTGTTGAGAACTCCCTCTATCAATATGAGATCTTTCTTTTATTCACTGGATTCTTCCTCTATTTGCAATAACTTCTACCAAGTTCATTCACAAAACTTTCTCCCTCTTACAACAAACTTCTCTTTCTCTGGAAAAACTTCTCCCTCTTTTAGTTCCTTACTCTTTTTTGTTCCAAAAATTTCTTAGAGATATGATAGTAAACTTCTCCCTCTTTGACAACACATGCCAAAGACAACAACTCTGTTAATATCAATGTACCTTAAGTACTGATTCATTTGCAATATACCCTTATTATTTCTACATCAACTGATTGTGTAGAACAAGATTTTAGTATGAAAAGAACATTAACAATAAAGTAAACATTCACAAACTAAAACTAAATTCACATATATGTTTAGACAAAAAAAAGCAAACGAAAAGTGCAAACTTCAAAAGAGAAAACACTCCATGCTTTCTTGATTTTGTAGATGTGTCCTTTGATGTGGATGTATGCTCAATTGCTTGCCCAATTGCTTCAATGGTGGAAATGGGTAATGGAAAATTGGTAGCCTTGTGAGCTCTCAATTTGGCATTATAAGGTTAAGATTGATGACTTTGGTTCTCAAAATAGCATGGTAACTTTAGCTCAAAGATTGTGTTTTGAAATGGCTTGGGAGGGGATTCAATTTATAGGCTAAGGGCTTGAGGGATGGAGGGCTAAGATGCAAGGAGAGGTGAAGGCTTAAGGAGGGCTAGGATGCACTCAAAAGAGAGCACATGGATTGTGCTTGTTTAGCACCAATGGGAAGGTGACACTTGTCACAAGGAGGATGAGTGTGAGAGGGTAGGGTAAAGGGTTGGTTAAAGGCATGATGAGTGGGGCTGAGTATGTAAGAGAGATGTAAGAGGAATGAGTAAGGAAGAGGGAAGAGTGTGGAAGATGGATGTAAGAGTCATGAGTAGGCTTGTAAGAGTCTTTTATAGTTTTTAAGAGCAATCATGACTTGGTGGTTGGCATTTTTGAGGGGAGACTTTGGTTTGGTTTAGGAAAGTCTTAAACTTGTTTAGGGAATGTGACAACATTAGGGGGTGGATTAGGCTTGAGTTTAGAATTAGATTAGGGATGTTAGAGATGTGCAAGTGGATAGCATTAATGAGGGTGGGTGAGTTAGTGGCTAAGCTTGGTTAGTATGGGTGGATGGGGTGGATTAGGCTAAATGGAGGATTAGGGATAAGTTAGGGGTTTTTAGATTTGAGAATTTTTATTTATCAAATATATTTATTTAATAAATGGGGATTTTTGAAATTAGATAGGAGAAAAGGATTTAATTGATAAATAATAGGTTATTTGATTTATCAATTAGGACTATAGATAATTAATTAAATTAATCAGCTAGGGGGTGGCAAAGGATTAATTAAATAAGAATTTAATTAATTATGCCTTTAGAGATGGCTAAATTAGATTACCAAAGCGGTGTAATCAAATTTAGGTGTCTACATTTTGCCCCTCTTTGACATAGTGTTGGGACAACACTATTTCAAAGAAGTTCGAGTGAAGACGACATGAGGAAGATGTTTTAGCAACAAGGTTGCCCCAGTCTTAGATAAGAAGAGGAGAGACGGGACTTAGATGATGCCCCCTCAAGAAGGTGGTAGGGAGAGAAATGAGGCCCGACAACTTCTTGAAAAGTATGAGAAATTGAGATGAGCCGAGACACAGGTTGGCAAAGAGAAGGGGCTGAATTAGCTCAAACTCTCACTGCAGGAGAATGATAAAGGAGAATCAAAGGTACAATAGTAAAGCTAGCTTAAGAATTTCCAGGATTGGGGGGGGGGATGGAGGAGCGGAGCGCTATAAAAGGAATCTATGGTAGGGAGATGGATGATGGAATGATAAAGCTGATGCAACAAGATTTTAAAGAGTCGGATTGGCAGAAGATGGGTTTCAAAGATTCCTAGGACTAGGATTGTGGATCTCGAAACATGAGGCTTGGTGGATTGATTTGATTGGTGGATCCCGAAGACTAGGATTGTGGATCCCTAAAGCTAAGCGTGAGGAGTGATCCAAAGAGATACTGATGCATAAGCTGGGGTAGGAGCGATAGATGCTGGAGATGGATGGGGGATAATGGAGATGAAGGGAATCCATTGAAGCTTTTTGAGCAAGGGGATACTTCAAAGAGAAGTACCACCATGTAGTTGAGCACTAGATTTGCTACAGGACTGTTGGTTAATTGCCAAGGTTACCAAGAACATCAAGGCCTTTTCACCAACCATCCAGAGGACTGATGAACTGACTCGAAACAAACATGCAAGAATTATCCCAGTATCACACATGAATCCCAGAGGAAGCAGCGTGGAAATGACACTAGGTAACCCACAAGCAGAAAAAGAAAACAAGCAAAAGACATGATCAAGACCTTACACCCTGATTGCCCCATTCGCAGCATACCATGATATGGAAGATCATGGCAACCTTGAGGAGGGAACAAGGAGATTGCTTGGAAAAGATATTTTCAAAACCAAAAAGGGAAGATCTCAAATCAAAAGAAAGCAAAAATCCAAAAGAGAGTCATTTGCCAATGAGATGGGTAGGACGAGGTACTAACGGACCAAGATCAGACATGAGGAAAGCTATATCCTGCAAGGATCTATCGAAGAGCACCTAAGCTGGTGGATCTGGATGAGTGATGCGTCTGGCAAGCTGAACTAAGAAGGATAACACTTTGGTGACAAGAGATCTAGCTAAAGGATGCATTGGAATAGCTAACCAAGATGTGCGATGTGTGCAAGATGCTAATCAAGGATGCACTAACATGAAAGCTGGATAGATACAATGGTACTAAGCTAAAGAGGATGTACAAGCCGACGGACCAACATATGTTACAAATGTACAAGTTTGTCCATGTTTTGGTTTTTGTGAGATGGAAATGTTTGTGAAGGATGGGATGTTTGTAACAGTTGATAGGTGGATAGTTAGATGGTTTGCGAAAAGCTTAAGTGAAAATGGGGTTTTGTGTGTGCACGTGATAGTATACAAGCTAAGATACAAGCTTATTTACAAGCTGGAATATGGTACAAGCTTTGGACAAGATTCAAATATACAAGGTATGGTACAAGATTTACATGGTATAATAGAAGCTTTGGTACAAGATTTTACAAGCTGAGGTACAAGATTTTACAAGCTATACAGGAGGTATTTACAAGCTTCATCAAGTTTTGGATATTTGGTTGGAACACCAGGGGAACAAAGCAGGTGTGTTATGGGATGATGGGTGGATGGATGAGGGATAGGATAGTGATAGATAATGGATTAGTCTTTAGTACACAAGGCACTTGAATTACCAGGTTTTCACCAAGGTACCTATCCAAGGCACTTGAATTGTCAAGTTTTCACCATTGGACGCTTATTTCTCTTTACTATTTTTTTGTATTTTTCAAAAGTTGGGTATACCAAGGATCTTCAAGCATAGAACTTCTTGAGATGAATGATGTTAGTGGGATCATTCAAGAGTTATCCTTCTGATGTAGATAACTGATAGGCTCTATAGCCAAAGGAGGCAGTAACCACATAGGGACCAAGCCATGTAGGTTCAAACTTGCCTTTCTTTTCTCGATTTGCTTGGACTTTCATATTTTCTTTGAGGACCATGTCACCTGGCTGAAAGTGTTGTGGAAGCACCTTCTTGTTGAAATTTGAAATGTCCCTTTACTGATTTTAAATGATATTTCACGCCTCTAATCATATTTTCAAAATTAAACAACTAATATCACAAAGATCCACCAAATTTCTCAAGAAACCCCAAATCGGGTATGCCAGAAATAGTGCCAAAAGCTTCACAGCTTCACCTATTATTAATAAATCTGAAAGTTCAAATTTTAAAAAAAAATTGAGCAGCATAACAGCCTATAAAATGACATTTCCAAATCTGTATAACATGCACACAATAGCTTCCAAACGGTAGACAAAAACAATGCTCATCGGGCTCCTGAAAATAGCACAAAATAGCCCGGAATCACCACAAAAACTTAATAATCTATCATAGAAGTATAATCATATCCAAATAAATATTTTCAGCTCTATTTTAACATTTAAAATTCTTATATACAGCAGCAACCCAAACTGATATGAAATACTCAACCAGAAACACCAAACTCTTACAAAAAATACACTCGAAAACTCACAAATCTGCACTGTTCAGCACAAAGGCAAACTCTGCATGAGCATGCACATGGAATGGCTTCAAAATCCCATCCTTAGCCTTCCTAGAAACCTGAAAACTCCCATTCTTGGGTCTCCTTGGAAACCTGCAAACTCTCGTTCTTGGGTCTCCTTCTCCACAGGTTTGGTAGCCTCTGAAGAATAACAAAGAAATGAGCAAAAATCAAGTTCTGGAATGAGCCCAAAATGCCTCCAAACCTCTTAAAAGAGGGAATAACCCTAACTCATGTCCAAGAGGGTTTAATAAAACATATTTTAATAATAATTTTTATTTATTAGTCCATTCGCTTCCAAAGATTATCCCATTTTGCTGAAACTTCGCATTTTTTGGCTTGCCTGCCTTAGCAAAGATTATTCTTTTTAATTATTTGAAAAGGGGACATGAAAAAATTCCTTTTGAGATGAGTTTGATAAACTGTGAGATGATCATAAGCTTGTTGTTGCTTCTCGTCTAAGAGATCTAGCTGGGTGAGCCAAGCTACTCTGTATTCTTCATCTGATATTTGCCCTCGCAAAGATATGCGCAATGAGGGAAGTTCAACCTCTATGGGTAGTACCACTTTGGCACCATAGACTAAGGAGTATGGAGTTGTTCCTGTGGATGTATGAAAGGAATTTTGATAGGCCCATAGGGCTGGATTTATTTGTAGGTGCCAATCGCAGCCGGAATCATTGACAACTTTCTTTAGGATTTTGAGGAGGGTTTTGTTAGTTGCCTCTGCCTGGCCATTACCTTGTGGGAAATATGGGCTAGAAAAGTGGTGATGGATGCAGAGGGAAGTGCATAATTCTTCCATGTTGAGATTTTCAAATTTACCTCTGTGGTCAGTGAAGATGGTGGATGGGATGCCAAAGCGACAAACAATGTGGTACAAGATGAACTTGGAGGCCTGAACTCCTGTAGCTGAGACTAGGGGGACTACTTCCACCCACTTAGTGAAATAGTCTGTAGTTGTTATTATCCATTTATGTCCATCAGATGAGAGAGGTGTGATAGTTCCAACTATATCAAGGCCCTAACAAGTGAAAGGCCAAGGTGGTGCAATAGGCTGTAGATCCTGTGCAGGAGCGTGCACAAGATTTGCATGCTGCTAACATGGGAGACACTTTATGAAAAAGTCACAGGAGTCTTCTTCAATGGTAGGCCAATAGTAACCTACTCTAAGGATTTGTTGTGCTAGGACAATACCACTCATTTGGGCATCGCAAAGTTCTGAGTGTACTTCTTTTAATGCCATCGCGGCCTCATTTTCATCTAAACATCGAGAGAGTATTGTGATAACCTTGATGATATAGGGTATTGGCTATGATAACATAGTAGGATGATTTTTGGATGATGTTTTGGCATTGGGCACATGTGAGGTGAGGGGATATGATACCATCATTAAGGTAAGTGTGAATTTCATGGTACCAAGGGGATTGGGGACCAACCAAGATACAAACACAGTTTGAATCCTCATTCGCATAGGCGGGTATGAGGAGCTGCTCGACTAAAAACTCATACTGTGTAGCTGCTTGGGGAATTTCCAAGAGTGAGCCGATAGTAGCCATAGCGTCTGCTGCTTTGTTCTACATTCAAGGAACTTGTGTAAACTGAAGCTTTGTAAAATGTTGGGTTAGCTGATCAACTAGCTCTTTGTAGGGTAATAGCTTTTCATCTTTGGTTTGATATTCATTTAGGGCTTGCTTGATGATGAGATGAGAATCGCCAAAGACTTGTAACTCAATGATATTCCATTCTGGCGCTATCTTTAATCCTGCTACAAGAGCTTCATATTCTGCTATATTGTTGGTGCTAGGGAATTGTAGCTTGAAGGCTTTTGGAATGTAATGTCCTTGAGGTGTAACCAATAATATTCCCTCCCCTGATCCATGAGATGTGTATGAGCCATCAAAATAAAGTTTCCATAGGGGCTATTCTTCAATTAGACAAATATGCTCATCTGAAAATTCTGTAATCAAAGGATATGCATCGATTAGAGGTGCATCAGCTAGGTGATTTGCTATAGCTTGCCCTTTGATTACCTTTTTGTCCACATACTGGATGTCAAATTCGCTAAGGAGCATAACCCATTTGGCCAAACAGCCTATAAGTGCAGCTCTAGAGAGCATATACTTGAGAGGGTCAATCTTGGAGACTAGTTGGATGGTATGACTTAGCATGTAGTGGCAAAGCTTTTGAGTTGAGAAAACAACTGCCAAACAAGCTTTTTCCATAGGAGTATAATTGAGTTCATAACCAACTAGGGTTCTACTGATATAGTAGATGGCTCTTTCCCTGTTATAATCATTGTGTTGTGCTAGAAGTGCCCCTAGAGCAGTAGGTGTTGTTGATATGTATAAGATCAAGGGACGACCAAGAACTGGTGGGACCAAGATAGGGGGATTGGCTAGATACTGCTTGAGCTAATTGAAGCTGTGCTGACATAAAGGATCCCACTTGAAGTTCTCATCCTTCTTTAGTAAATGTGAAAATGGTGTACACTTATCTGCAAGTTGGGAGATGAAGCGCCAGACAGATTGAAGCTTTCCCTGAAGAGAGTGAAGCTGTCGCAGTGTCTGGGGATGAGGCATGTCTAAGATAGCCTTGACCTTCTTGGGGTCGATCTCTATACCTCGTTTAGAAACTATGAAGCCTAGAAGCTTGCCAGATTTGACCCCAAAGACATAGTTCTTGGGATTTAGCATGAGATGATATTGGGCTAACCTATCAAAGACTTTCTCCAGGTCAGTGAAATGATCCATGAAGGTGTGAGATTTGACTAGGATATCATCCACATAATCCTCCAAAATGCTATGGATAAGATCATGGAAAATGGCTGTCATAGCTCTTTGATAGGTAGCCCCAGCATTCTTTAGGCCAAAAGGCATCATGGTGTAGCAAAAGGTTCCCCAACGGGTAGTGAATGTTGTCTTATGTTGATCCTCTTCTGCAATTTTGATCTGATTATACTCAGAAAATCCATCCATAAGGGATAGAATTTCATGTCCAGCTATAAGATCTACAATCATATCTATGTTGGGTAAGGGAAAATCATCCTTTGGACAAGCTTTGTTTAGATCTCTAAAATCAGTGCAGATTCTGATGTCACCGGAAGGCTTAGTGACAGGGACCATGTTGGAGATCCACTCTGAGTAGTTGATAGGTCGGATAACCTTAGCAGCTAACATTCTTTCTAATTCAACTTTGACCAGTAATGCCACCTTGGGGTGCATTTTTCTAAGCTTTTGCCTAACGGGCTTAATCTTTGGGTCGACTGCAAGATGGTGAACTACAAGCTTTGGATCAAGTCCTGGCATGTCCTGATATGACCATGCAAATTGGCCAATGTTCTCTCATAAGACCTCAAAGAGGAGATCAACTTGGTCTTGTGATAGGGATGCAGCAATGTGAACAAGTCTGGGGATCTCTGAAGAACTGATGTTGACTTCTCTAGTATTCTCTATTAGAATACATGACACCATTGGTCGATTATCTTGAGGAGGCAATACTAAATCCTCATGTTTTTCTTGTGGCTCTAGATTTTCTTGCTGAGGGGTTCTTTTCGCTACCTTAGCTAGTCCCAGATTCACCTTAGTTCCAGTTTTGGGTGTATTGGAACTAGGTTGGGGATTTTCTCCAAAATACCCCTTGGGATCTAGCTTATAGATATAGGCAGAATCTGGCTTTGTCTTCTTGTGAGGTGTTTCAGCTCCCATGAATCTTAGAATTGCTTCCTCTGATGTGAACTCATCAATGTGTATGACGCTTGGTTGGTCCCAATCTATGAGTTGTGGATGAGCGAGTGGTAGGTCAATGAGATGGATGGATAGTTCTTAGAGAACAGAGTCTCCTAGGAAGATTTGGTCTGGGATATCATTGTAGGCTCTCTTTTCAACTTCCTGAGGAATGTCTTTGATTTTGACAAGGTCACGATGAATGTTCAAAAAAGCGTGACCGTTCTCGTTGGTGCCCCTAGTTGTGGGTATGCCAAAGCCAAGACCTGACTTTGATTCCCACTTGTGTGTGTCGATGGGGCACTGCATGCCTCTTTCTTCTGGTCCTAGACCACCACCTTGATAGTTCCATTTTTCAGTGATGAGCTTATGTTCTTGGGGATACTTCTGGCTGAAGTGGTCAAGGCATTCTTGATTTTTTGGAGGTGCATCCTTATGTAACCAATTCTTGATATCTGGAGTGAGCTCTTCATGAAGAGGGGTTTTTGAGGATACAAAGGTGGTTGGGCCAAACTGTTTGTATCGAGGAGGTGGAATCTCCTTAGCTTTGTGATATGTTAGTCATCCATGGGCATGTGGATCAAGTGGGAGTGCCCTAACAACAAATGCATCTAATAGACTATACTCTCCATAGCCTTTGTTATTGATCTTCACGGTAGATAGGGTGGAGGCGAGGATGGTTTTTGGGTCATTACAAGTGTGGGATGAGCTAGCGATGGCTGTGCCGATATCAATTCTAGGGCACTGATTTGTATATGAGGCTTCAACTGCATTGCAGTAAGCAAAGGGTTCTGGATCGGCATGGATGGTCACCTCAGTGCCCTGATGCGAAAATTTGATGCACTAATGGTACGTGGATGGAACAACTTTCATGGCATAAATCCATGGGTGGCCGAGGAGGATGTTAAATGGTAGGTTTAGATCAATAACATGGCAAACCATCTCTTGGATGACCGGCCCAACCTTGATTGGCAACAAAATAGTTCCTTCTGTGGTTCTTTCCAAGTTGTCATAAGCTTTGATGGTGATAACCTCACTGATCATATCTGCCCCAGTATACCCAACTTGTTTTATGAATTTTAGGGTGCAAATGTTCAAGGCTGATCCATTATCTATCATTACTCTTTTCACAGCAAAATTGGATACCATGATGGCTATGTGAAGCGGAAGGGTGTGATCTGGCTCGACTGCGGGTATGTCGGTAGGTTTGAATGATAGGGCACATGAGGATGAAAGGTGTCCAACAAGATTACAAAAATCAATAGCATTGATATCAGAAGGGACATGAGATTCTATGAGAGCACTGTCAAGGATGTCTTTGTACATAGGACTAGTGCGGAGAAGGTCTAAAATGGAGATTTGGGCTGGCACGTTCCCAAGGTGTTCCAAGATATTGTACTGGCTTTTTGATGGAGCTGATGGTGCTGATGAAACTGGTGGGCCTGCGATGTTAAATCATGCTCTTCGAGTGGTAATTGCACACTCATTGTCTGGTCCTTGGATATTGATAACATTGATAGAAGGCTCTTTCTCAGATATACAACCTATAAGGCTACCATAGTCTATATAGGATGAAGTGTGGTCATTGTTCTTCCCATGCTGTTGGTTTGGCTGGCAGTTGTTGGTGTTGTTTTCGATAGGTGCTTTTCCAGGATTTTGGTTATTGTGTGGAGGAAAAGCATTTTGATAAATCTGTAAGCCTGCATTGGGAGAGGTTTGGGCACCAACAGTGATTTCTTTCCGATCAATGAGGTCCTACACATAATCTTTTAGTTTCATGCATCTGAGGGTGGTGTGACCGTTTACCCTATGGAACTTGCAATACTCATTGTCCTTGTACCATGCAGCTTTGGATTGGCTTGGATCAATTTGCTGGGTAGGAGGAAATTTGATGAGGTTTTCCTTAGCCAATTTTTGAAAAATGACATCCAATGGCTCACCAAGGGGTGTATAGTTTCTAGGTGCAGGTTGGAATCTGGGTTTTTGCCCTACAGCTACATTGATGGCATTAGCTTGATTGTTAGACCCTTGAAAGTTGGGTCTTGTATTGTGGTTTTGATAGCTTTGGTTATTCTGTTGTTGGTAATTGATAGCTTGTTGGTTGTTTGGTTGATATGGTGGGTTAGACTGGATTTGAGAAGGACCAACAATATTCACATGTATGGTGTCAATAACCCCATCTATTGCTACATGCTTGTTTTTGTTCCAATACCTAGACTTCTCATTGGAATGTGATTGATTTTGGTTGGCCTCTTTGTAAATCTTGACCACACCATCTTTAATGAGTCCTTGTTCAAGGATAATTCCTTTCTCTTTGATATCTTTATAGGTCTGCAAACAGTTCATGGTCATGTGGTGAGCCAAGCTAGGATGGGCATTATCAATAAACATTTTCACCACATGGCGCTCTGGCAAGGTGCAAGATATGCGGGTGGTAAGGGTTTGCCATCTTTGCAGGTATTCAGCAAGGCTTTCTCCACCTTTTTGCTTAGTGTGGACAAGGTCAACTATTGATAGCTCTGTTTCAACAAGATGGGCATATTAGGCTACGAATGCCTCAGATAATTCAGCAAAGTTTTTAATTGTGCCATAGGGGATTCTGTAAAACCATTCAAGAGCTGGTCCAGCCAAGCTTTTGGGAAAAAGGCGCAAGAGGAAGACATCATTGTATGCCACGTCCTGACAGTGCATGTAAAATTCTTTGATATGTGTGACAGCGTCTCCTTTTCCTCTAAATTTGTCAAATTTGGGTACCTCAAAGTGTTTGAGAAATGGTGTCATGGTAATGGCTCTGTCAAATGGGTAAGGACACACATTCTCAAACTTGAATGTCTTCAGATCATTCCCTTCTTAGATGGCTTTCAGAGCTGTATTCATTTTCTCCCATTTTGAATTGATAGGTGATGGCTGGGGTGCCCCCAACGTAGGAGTGCCTTGAGGTAGGTATGCGCTAGATGGGGCCACTGAATATGGACGACTGTGAGGGATTTGCTAATAGGGATTGTACATTATTTGGGCAGCTGCATGGTGGATGACGGGTCGTTGAGGGGGAGGTGGTGCATATTGCTACATGTGTTGTGAGGCTTGCTGTTGATATGGGATTTGAGGTTGGGATTGAGGAACATAAGCTAGCTGTGGGATAAATGAATGGCTTTGTGGAGGTAAGGTATAAGATGGTTGTGAAGCTTGTGGGGTTTGACCAATATATGTGGGTTGCCCCTCCATTTGGGATGGTATCTGTAAATAATTGGTGGTTGGCTGGGGTGGTGGATTACCTCCTAGAAGTGGCATTGAAAAGTAGTTTGTGATAGGAGGTAATAGATTAGTTGGTGGTGGACGTGGTGGGAATTGAAAGCTTGGGAATGGAACTGATGGGGTTTGATAGCTTGGTGGCTGGATTTGGAAGTTTGGTAGAGTGGTGGCAGGAGCTAGGGTCACTTGGGAGCTTGGCAGAAAATTGGCAGTAGCTAGTGGGATTTGATAGCTTTGTGGAGTGAAGGTAGTAGCTTGTGGATTTGTGGCTGATGGTATTGAGCTCTCAAGACCTAATGGAAATGATGGGATTGTGCTTTGGGCTATGGTGAACAAGCTGGGGGTGATGAAAGGTTGATTACTTGGCCCCATGGGTGGCATCCCTGTTGTATATTACTGAGGTTGGCCAAAGATGCTAGCACTGATTTGGGAGATGGGTGGATTTGGAAGGGTAGGTTGGGGAGCAGCAGCAGCAATAGTGAAGGGAGTGAATGGTGAGGTATTTTGGGCAAAGGCAGTTTGGAGCGGAGAGGTATGAACCAAGGATGGAGTGGTAGTGGCTGGATTGGCTTGCGGAATGGAGATTTTGACTTGGGTGGAGGATGGTATGTTTGGGTCTGTTGGATCAAATGGATTGGCTTGAGGCTCTTCTTTTGGCATATATTAAGCATATTTTGGATCATAAGAGTCGATGGGTGGTGGCAGCTACCCAAACAATGGGTGAGATGGATCTGATAATGGAGGGGATCTTCCAAAGTCAAAGGTTCCTACATTGTCCCTTTGAAAATTAGCCGTGATTGTCTCTTTGTTCTTGTCTATAATGACGTTTACCAATACTACATTTCCTAGTTGGTTCATGAAAGCTTCAATGTCAGTAGGTGATGGCATAGCTTTCTCTGGGCTGAAGGATGGCTAAGTGCTCAACGGGGGTGATGATGATCGATCCAAATGATAGGGCTCCATTGTTTCTTTCTTCTTGGCTAAGCGAGTGATGGGTGGCATGAAGATGCAGAATATTCCTAGGGATGAGATGCAATAATGCTGATGGATGCAAAAGGGGGAAGGCTTTTCTATGCAAATGATTTCCTAGGTTGAGGCAAAGCTATATGAAAAAACCTAAGGAGGATTGGGTTGGGGATTCTAACTTCAAAGATATGTTGCCAAAGCACAAAAGGTCTACTTTCCTATGTGCAAGCTTGGTGGTGATTGTGTCAACTTAAGGATAGACTGATAATCCTTTAGGAAGAACACGAGATTGACCACTTGTGGATCCCAACCTTTAGCTCAAGGTGATGAGGGATAACAAGTGACAAAGCTAGATTACCCTAGATAAAGCTCTGTCAAAGGGATAACCTTGGTGAGATTGGTGGATTTGAAAGATTTTAGGAATGGCAAAAATTTGGCAAGGTGACAACAATTTTGAAAGCTTAGATGTGCAAATTTTGGATTGCTGGCTAGATGGTTTGGTCCTAAATGAGATGGATGAGCTAATAATGCTTAAGGGGATAACCTAAGATGGTTGGCTTTTCTACAAAGATGACTCTAAGGTGAAGCTTATCCAAGAAGATGTGGAGAAACAAGGGTGTCTAATCATAGAAATCATGCCTAGTTGGTAAAGCATAAGCAGGATTAACTCATGGATGTTGGCTAAATTTGATGGTGCGCTCTAACCAGGCCTCTTGAAGTGCTTCGTCGGTAGCTTTGTCCTCTGTTTTGTGGAGTTTGGAAATTCGTGGGCTTGGTGTTATTTCTTTTCTCTTGACTGAAAGTTCTTGGTATGCCAGAGATGGCTTGATTTTGACTTTGTGAAACTCCTATTTGAGTTTGGGTTGTTCTGACATAAATTCCTGAATTTGCTTGGCTTTGGGAGATTCTGGTTGTTTTGCTTCAACTTGTTCAACTTCTAAAATAGGCAGTGACTACGCTAAGTGTGCCCTAAGCTAGGATTGACCAAGTTTGGAAAACATTCATTCAACAAGTAAAATAAAATCAAGCAATAGATAGGAACACCCAGATAGAAGTTTGTGGTTCTCAGAATGTGATACTTGCGTTGAGGAGTGTGTATGTTCTACAAATGTTTCGATCAGTCACTTCAAACACATTAACATCCTAGATGGTTGTCTGCAAGGCTGACAGTTGGTTTAGCTAGGGAGTCCTCGATATACCCAAGGTACATGAGGCCCAAATCCATAGATGAGACCAAAAAGATGTCACACAGCCGAGAGGAGCGGTAACCCACTTCTCCTCTTTCACTTCTCAAGGGTATAAAGTTCCTTGAGGCTTAGCTCGAGTGACAAAATTTTGATCCCAAGAGAGGTGTCTTTCGATTCACCTCCTGATTCTTATACTCCGTCGGAACGCGGGAGTTGAGGTCATCCAAGGGGTGATGAAATCTCCAAGCAGGCCTCCTAAAAAGAAACAAGGTTTTGGATCCTAATCTTATGCACCCAAGATGGCCTCGAAAGACGACAAGGGGAGAGAATACTTGGATGACCTTGGGCTAAAAAACACACTTGTTCTTTTACCAACTGACTCTTATGTGTGCTAATCTATACTTTGCAAGCACTCATGTTTAAGAGACAATGTTCAATTCCAACTTGAAGCGCCAACAAAAGTAAATCGATCGAAGAATGCAAACAAGAAGAAGAGTTAGGGTCAACAAAAGCAAACTCGCACGCCCGGAGGCCCTCCACGTCAAGTATCGATTAATTTTCTTTAAGGCATTCAAGATTGAGTGTGAGTTTGTTTTAAGCCAAAAACAAAAGTGTGTGAGATTTGATTTCAAGCGCGCGCTCGGAGGCTCTCCACGTCAATTGTTGTTCAATTTTAGTGCCCAAACTTGAAGTGTGATCGATTTAATCTAGAGTTTTGATCATTTAAGAATTTTGATAACGTTAAAGCAAACATTCAAAGACCAAGTGAGTTAGTTAGATTGTGGAACATTTAACACCTTTTTCAAGTAGACCCATCCTCATAAATGGCGCTGAGATTGCAACCAATGGTTGAATTGATGGGTGATTAGAAAAGAGGTGAGTCCAAGGAACTACTCAAATTGATTTTTGCAAATTTGTATTTAACTTAACAAAGTTTCTTAATTGTCCAAAAATCAAACTTTGCGTAAATTGCATGCAAAAGAGAGATTTGTTTGTTCTTTTTAATGCACCAAAAATTGAAGTGTGAGATATTGCATTGATTCATTGATCTTTTGCATTCAAGATTGAGTTTGTTTGTTTTAAGCATGCATTCCAAAAAAAATTGATTTTAATCCATGGCATTCAAGAGTGTGTTTTGAGCAACATTCATTCAATGAAAAATGTGTTTAACCATTCAAGTTCATTTTAGCAACATGCATTCAAAGACAAATGATTAAACATTCAAGTTCATTTTTTAGCAACATGAGAACTTGCAAGAAACAACATGGTTAGTGGTTTCATATGTGCTCCAACCTACAATGAGACAAAAAAAAAAGCAATTTAGTTAGCCACCCAAAATTTTCAAAAATGAAAGATTAACTATGGGAAAAAATTTTTTAACTTTTTTTGCTATTTTTTCTACGCGTAAAAATGCTTAGAATGGTCTAAATCCTATGAAACCACTAAAAGTCAAATTTTGATTTATACTCTTTTTTTTTTTTTTATAAAATAAAAAGTGCAGGAAATGATATGCTAAAATGAAAATGCAACATAAACAGGCAGAGACGACAGTTTATCAGGCGGAGATGCCAAACTGAGGAGACACCGAAACTCGCGACGATAGTTTGATGAAGAAGGCAGTTGGTGGCGTCAGAGACGACAGTTGACTGCTGGCGGTGGTGGAGACGACAGTTGCCAGGCAGAGATGACAATTGACTGCTGGCGACGACAGAGATGACAGTTTGAGCTTTTGAAGGCAGCGCAAACGACAAAAGTCAGGCAAAGACGCTAAAACTCGCAAACGCTAATCTGCGCAGACGCCAAAATTTGCAAACGATAGTTCAAATTTTGGCGCAGACTACCAGAAAACAGGTGGAGATGCCAAAATTCGTAGATGACATTTTGTGTGTGCAAAGAGGACAATTAAGCTTTCGCAAACGACATTCTGTGCAGACGACAGGCGGAGACGCCAGTTTGCAGAGATGACACTACGCGTGATGAACTGATAGACGTGAGTTTTTTCCAAAAAAAAATTGTTTTCTTGATTTTTTTAGATTTTAAAAGGTAAGTGCTTCTCTTTAGTGCATCCTTCAACCTACAAAACCAAGCAAACACACATTGCAACAACTCAAACAACAACAAATTATTAGATTGTTAGTTCTTAAAAGTAACATGTAGATTGAAATGGATGAAAAAAATGACCCATAGCGAGATTCCACCGGGCGTGCCAAAATGTAGAACAAGATTTTAGTATGCAAAGAACATTAACAATAAAGTAAACATTCACAAACTAAAACTAAATTCACATATATGTTTAGACAAAGAAAAGCAAACGAAAAGTGCAAATCTCAAAAGAGAAAACACTCCATGCTTTCTTGATTTTGTAGATGTGTCCTTTGATGTGGATGTATGCTCAATTGCTTGCCCAATTGCTTCAATGGTGGAGATGGGTAATGACAAATTGGTAGCCTTGTGAGCTCTCAATTTGGCATTATAAAGTTAAGATTGATGACTTTGGCTCTCAAAATAGCATGGTAACTTTAGCTCAAAGATTGTGTTTTGAAATGGCTTGGGAGGGGATTCAATTTATAGGCTAAGGGCTTGAGGGATGGAGGGCTAAGATGCAAGGAGAGATGAAGGCTTAAGGAGGGCTAGGATGCACTCAAAGGAGAGCACATGGATTGTGCTTGTTTAGCACCAATGGAAAAGTGACACTTGTCACAAGGAGGATGAGTGTGAGAGGGTAGGGTAAAGGGTTGGTTAAAGGCATGATGAGTGGGGTTGAGTATGTAAGAGAGATGTAAGAGGAATGAGTGTGGAAGAGGGAAGAGTGTGGAAGATGGATGTAAGAGTCATGAGTGGGCTTGTAAGAGTTTTTTATAGTTTGTAAGAGCACTCATGACTTGGTGGTTGGTATTTTTGAGGGGAGACTTTGGTTTGGTTTAGGAAAGTCTTAAACTTGTTTAGGGAATGTGACAACATTAGGGGGTGGATTAGGCTTGAGTCTAGGATTAGATTAGAGATGTTAGAGATATGCAAGTGGATGGCATTAATGAGGGTGGGTGAGTTAGTGGCTAAGCTTGGTTAGTATGGGTGGATGGGGTGGATTAGGCTAAATGGAGGATTAGGGATAAGTTAGGGGTTTTTAGATTTGAGAATTTTTATTTATCAAATATATTTATTTAATAAATGGAGATTTTTGGAATTAGATAGAAGAAAAGGATTTAATTAATAAATAATAGGTTATTTGATTTATCAATTAGGACTATAGATGATTAATTAAATTAATCAGCTAGAGGATGGCAAAGGATTAATTAAATAAGAGTTTAATTAATTATGCCTTTAGAGATGGCTAAATTAGATTACCAAAGCGGTGTAATCAAATTTAGGTGTCTATAGATTGATCTTCAACTTAGCTCTTGTTAATGCATCACTAAACTTTTTTTAGTGAACTTTAGATAGGGGAATGACACCTAGCTTACTTCTTAGATACAAAAATGCATCCTTAGGTAATGGCTTGGTGAATATGTCTACAATTTGTTCTTTTATATTCACATATTCCAAACTAACTTCTTTATTCTAGACCAACTCTCTTAAGAAGTGATATTTTATTGCAATGTGCTTTGTTTTGGTATGCATCACTGGATTCTTTGATATATTGATTGCATTGGTGTTATCATAGTATATGACTATTGGATCCATGATCTCTATCTTCATTCCTTTCAACAATTGTTTGAACCAAACAATGTTAGAATAATTAACTATTGTTGCCACATATTTTGCCTTTGTTGTGGATTGAGATGTACAATTTTGCTTGTTCATCCAAGACACTAGTCTTTTATCAAGAAAGAATGCTCCAGCACTAGTGCTTTTTCTGTCATCAATACTTCTTGCCCAATCAGCATCAGCTTATACCTTCAAGTGCAAATTGCCTCCAATTTTATACTATAAGCCATAGTCTTCAGTACCTTTCAAATATCTCATGATTCTCTTGGTAGCCATCATGTGATTTTCTTTAGGATTTTCTAAGAATCTTGCCACTATTCCAATTGCTAGAGCAATATCAAGCCTTGTATGTACTACATACTGCAATTTTCCAATCATTGATCTATATGTGGTCTAATCTACTTCTTTGGAATCATCATTTTTTGAAAGCTTATGTCTAGTAGACATAAGGGTTCCAATTGGTCTTGAATCTTCCATTCCAAACTTCTTTAGTATCTCCTTGATATACTTAGATTGAGTGATGTAGATATCATTTTTTTTCTACTGTATCTACAATCCAACAAAAAAAAAAAATCTCACCAAACATGGACATCTCAAATTCTTTACTCATTTCTTCTAAAAATGCTTTGCACAAGTCATCATTTCTTGTAAATAGAGTATCATCAACAAATATCTCTACTAACATAATCTTCTTATCTGGTCCTTCCTTGATATACAGACTACCATTATCATTTGTTCTTTGAAAGCGAATCTGTACCAAGTAATTATGTAGTCTTTCATACGAAGCTTTTGGAGCTTGCTTGAGACCATATAATGCTTTGTGTAACTTGCAAACCATGTCTCTTTTGCTAGGATCTACAAAACCTTCTAATTGTTCAATATAGATTTCTTCATCAAGAATTCCATTTAAGAATTTAGATTTGACATCCATTTGATATACTGTAAATCCTTTGTGTGCTCCATATGCTAGTAAAGTTCTAACACCTTCTAGTCTTGCTACAGGAGCAAAAGTCTCACCATAATCAATACCTTCTTCTTGAGAATAACCTTTACACACCAATCTTTCTTTGTTTCTTGAAACTTTTCCATCTTCATTTAGCTTATTTATGAATACCCACTTAGCGCTAATTACATTCTTATCCTTGGATCTAGGAATAAGAATCCCAGTTTTGTTCTTTTCTATCTCTTCATTCATTGCTTCAGTCCAAATTTCATTTTGCAGAGCATCTTTGATAGTTCTAGGTTCAAATTTAGCAAGTAAACATTTACCTTTTAATTTGCTTCGTATCATTGTTCCATTAGATTTGTCTCCAATGATCTGATTAGGTGCATGATGCCTTCTAACATATTTGGCTAACATAGGTTCCTTGGTCTTTAAATAAGTTCCATTGTCTTCATTATGAACTTTAGTTTCAAGCTCAGGTCCTTCTGTTTGTGACTCAGGTTCATCAGACTCAATTTGAACTAGCTCAGTAGCCTCTAATTGTGACTTGGGTTGTACTGTCTGCAACTCAGTAACCATTTGAGATTTTGGGGATTGAGGAGATGAAACTTCCTTTCTTTTAGATAGATTTGGTAGGGTATCAGGTTCATACTAAACAAATCTTATGTAATCCTCCGGCTCCTGATTGCTTTCTTCTTCGTTTTTATCTGCAAACTCATCAATTCTAACATGTGCACTTTCTATTACTTTATGATTTTTATGCTTTACTTCTATAGGAATATCTTAAGAAAATGCCTTCATCACCTTTTACATCAAATTTTCCTTTTCTAGACACTTTCAAGATATAACATTTGTTGCCAAATACTTTCAAGTAACTTACATTAGGTTTGTATCCATACAATATTTGATAAGGAGTTTTGTTTGAATATTTTTCAACTATACTCTATTCAAGGTATGAACTGCAGTGTTGATAGCTTCCTTCTAGTATTTGAGAGCAACATTCTTTTCAATCATTAAGGTTCTTGCATAATTCATGATAGATATATTTCTTCTTTCAGCTATACCATTATGTTGTAGTGTACTAGGAGTTGATACTTGTCTTTTAATTCCTCTTTTAATGTAGAAATTATTGAATTCATTGGAGATGAATTCACCACCTCTATTTGATCTTAAACATTTCAACCTTTTTCCAGTTTCTTTTTCTACTCTTGCTAGATACCATTTGAGCTTTTGAAAGGATTTTGATTTTTCTTTGAGATACATTATAGACATCATTATAGAATAGTCATCAACAAAAAGAATGAAAAACTTTTCTCCATTGTAACTCTCTATTCCAATAGATCCACATAAGTCCATATGAACAATTTATAACACTTCTTTTGATTGATAGTTTTTTCTTTTGAAACAATTTTTTCTGATCTTACCAATTTGGCAATTCTTGCATAGATCCATATTAGGCTTCTTCAAACTACGAATGCCTCTTACTTTTCTATGTTTGCTTATCTTAACCAGATTATCAAAGTTTACATGACATAGCCTTTTATGCCATAACCAACTTTCTTCTATTTGAGCAATAAAACATGAACAATCACTCAGATCAAGATAAAATAGATTACCTTTTGTTTGCTTGCCAAAGCCAACCAGATTTCCTTTTCCATCTAGTAGTTTGGCCTGTCCATTCATGAATTCTACCTTGAATCCAATGTTATTCAACTGTGCCACATTTAGTAGATTATGCTTTAGTCCTTCAACCCAATAAGAATTGTCACATATAAGTTCTTTAGTCAATGAAATACATCATTTTCCTTTTATGTTACAAGGTTCATTGTTTCCAAATCTGTCACTACCTCCATCATAATATTCCATGTGCTCAAATTTTATTTTATCTCTAGTCATATGATGTGAACAGCCACTATCAATAATCCATATATCATTTTTTCTAACATGAGAGATAAGCGTCATCTTATCTCCATCATTAGATTCATCTTTCACAATAATATATACCATTTCATCTTTACTATTATCATAATCTTTAGCTATAAAACAAGATTTCTTACCTTTGTCCTTGTAGTTCTTGTAGTTCTTGGAATTCTTCTTGCCTTTGTGATTATTGCTTTTCTTTTCATTTTTGATTTCCTTATTTGGACACCTAGCAGCAATGTGACCAACTTCTTCACAAGAAAAGAAAATTAGAAGAAATTTACCTTTGTACTTTCCTCTGCCTTTGGAATACTTTCTTGCAAGTAGGACTTCAATAACTTCAAGATCATTGTCTAAATTTTTTTTTGATTTTTCTTCTCCACTTCCTGATTGACTGGACTTTGATTTCTTACCCTTTTCTTTGAGTGGGAGTTTAGCTTTAAAAGTAGATTCAATAACTTTTGAACTAGGAACATAGTTATCAAAGTTATCTAATTCAAAAGCTATCAATCTTCTAGCTACAACATCCAAAAATCTTTAATTATTTGGATCAAATCTCATTTCTTGAATAGTAGGCACTCTAATTGTATAAATAAGAAGAAGAATTCTAAGTACCTTGCTTACAATTATTTTCTCTTCAATGTCTCCTCTAGATTCTTTGATTGCAGTTACACTTGCTTTGATTTTTTCCACATATTTTCCAATGTTCTCATCTCCTCTCATTTTCATCTAATCAAAAAAACCTCTAAGACTTTCAACCTTAGCTCTTCTTACATTTTCATCTCCTCCATATATGTCTTTGAGTTTGATCCACATATCATAAGTTGTCTTGTAATCTTTGACTTTATCAAATTCAACATAACTAAGAGCAGATGCAGTATCAATCACCATGATGTTATGATTCTTCTTTTCAGCAATATCTTCAATAGATAATGTTCCAATGGGAGTCTTGTATTTAGTATCGAGATATTTGCATCCTGAGTCACTAATAGAAGCCAAATGTAACCTCATAAGTTCTTGCCATGCTGCAAAATTGTCTTTGTTCAACTTGGGAATCTGTCTTCTGTAAGACATCTTGATCTTTGGCTTAGGTCCTTGAAACCTTCTTTGCAAGCACTAAAAGCTCTGATACCAATTGTTGAAAATATAAGAGGAGTAATTAAGAGGAGAGGGGTGAATTAGTTACTACTAAAATAAATCCTAGATCCCTTAGATGTCAGTACAAAATACAAACTGAAAACTGAATATTGTTGTTGCTCAGTAAACATACATAAAATGTTGTAACTCGATAATTACTAAATGTGCTTGATAAATGATTAACATACAAACTTTAGATGTTATAAAAACTTTAGATGTAAATGGACTGAGAGAGAAGATATTGCAACAATGGAAAATGTATTGTTGTACAATATGATGAGAAAAGATATAAAATTACAATAGGAGAGACTAAATATAAAGGCTTCTAGGAAGCTTGTAGAACAAGCTAGAAAGTGCTAAGAGATAAGGTTGACAACTAAGCATAAGTCCACAAAAGGTGGAATATCCTTGATCAAGGTGAGAAGATAAGTATGACTTAGATAGGAACAAACTCATGTGTTGTCAACAACTCCTAAACTACAACTAATAAATAAATGCATTAGCCTAAGTAAACTTAAGTAAAAGTGTAAATAATAATAATTTACTATAACACCCCCCCTTAAGTGCAACTTAGGGGAATGCACTTAAGCTTACAAAAAGCTAAGATGAAATGTAGAATGGGTCCCAACAACTAGGCCATGTTAGGTACCCATGTACAAATGCAAAGAAATGCAACCTCTGAAAATGAGGAAAGAGAGAAAACCACATGGAAAAAACCCTCCCCCAAAAAGAGGTAACTAAAAATCTAGTGAAGAATTGAAGAAGCCTCCAACTAGAGGAATGTCCCAAAAAATAGGAACAAAGAGAAGATCATGAAGAGCATCACTGAAGCATGAAGAAGCCACAAACTCTATAAAAAAGAATACTGTTGATCTAAAGATCCTCCATAGAAAATAGAAGGCATGAACTGAGAGTGTCTATATGGTAGATGATCCATCTCACCAAAATGCATAGGTAGCCAACCACTAAAATTGCCTAGTATATAGGATCAAATATTAAATATATAGCTCACACTATCAAACCATCGAACCAAGGAAACATTAGAAACAATAGAATAACCCCCCCTTAATTTAGACGGGGTGAGATGACAGGCAACTAAGAAAGTTGGCCAAAATCATTTGCAGAAAGAACCAAGAATAGTGAGAGAGAGTAAGAGGTACAAACATCTAAAAAGGCACATGTCACCAACACATTCATGGGGCTAATTTCATGGAAGGGACACTCACTTAACAAAGGAAGAGGGCACAAAAATGGCAACAACTAACCCCTCTATGGTGCTTTATAAAATAGTTCAAGTACAACTATCTCAAAATAACGTTCATGAACCTAAAATGCAAGAGTGGCACTTTATCTCAGTGTGTGTGCATAAAGATGCTTATAAATGATATCAACAATGATCAAAAAGAGAAAAAAACTCATACAAAAGATAGTATAGCCCAAAATAAAAGATCCCATACCATGAAAATGATCCTTAGACCTAGAACACCTAAGATATCCACCATAGAGCAAAAATGCCAAAAACATGATAGAAAAAACATGGGGTAGAATTTTAAGGAAATGACACTATTTCTAAAAAGATGATAAAACCAACTTTTCAAAAATATAACATTTTAAAAAAATGAAGATGGGATGCAAAAGATATGCTCACTAGAGTGAAAAATAGAACATCTAACTTTGACTACAAAAACAAACCACTAAATTGCATCAAAACCAAAAAATACCTACACTAATGTCTCCATCTTGGAACCAATTTTTCGGTGCTTTTTTTGGATCGAAAAAATAGCTCTGGATACTCAAGTTATGGCCAAAAAATCATGAGTAGGTCAAAAAGAGACCTGAAGATGATGTAAGGTGAGCTGACGCAGTGCTAATATCAGCAAGTCACTCGCTAAAAAGGGACGGCCTAATGGCCTTCGTGGCAACCCCAAAACACTCCAACTAGTTGCTAACTGGGCAGGAGCTAGCAAGTCACAAGTGGGTAGCGACGAGGTGGCCACAAGGTGGTGAAACCCGATAGTGGTGGAGAAATCTAGTGTAGGGGTGGCAAAGCGGTAGAACAAAGTGAAGCTACCAGAGGTGGGTGGCGGGTCGACCAGGCGGAGATGACCATGAAGTAAACGCCCTGTGTATGCATTACGAGTGGTGGCTATGTGCGGTCTAGACCGTGGTGGTGCGGTGATGGCCGTCGGGTGGCCCTATGATTTTTTAATTTTTTTTGCAATAAATGGAAGAAAACTCATCTATACGACCTCCCAGGGGGGCTAAAAAACTTTCCCTGACGCTACGGAAGCCAAAATTTGAAAATTTTATATGAATCTTGACTCTAACAAACCTTTTGAACTCAATGGTAGCATTTGTTTAGGTTCAAAGTGCTCTAAAAAATGCTCTTCCCCCAGATTGAAGAAAAAAATCACAAACAAACTAGGGTTTGTGTCTCTGAATCGTGGCTTCAAAAATCCTCCAACCAAGAAGCAGCAAGGAGGCTCTGATACCAAGCAAAATTGATGAAATTCAACTTCATAGCTCACCAAGATCACCTGCATGCAAATAACCTGCCGAAGGAAAACCAAAGAAGGAAGGGTGGAGCTTGGAGAAACTAAATAGATTGAGAGAGAAGATATTGTAACAATGGAAAATGTATTGCTATACAATATGATGAGAAAATATATGAAATTACAATAGGAGAGCTTGAATATAAAGGCCTCTAGGAAGCTTTTAGAACAAGCTAGAAAGTGCTAGAAGATAAGGTTGACAACTAAGCATACATCCACAAAAGGTGAAATATCCTCAATCAAGATGAGAAGATAAGTATGACTTAGATAGGAACGAACTCTCATGTTGTCAACAACTCCTAGACTACAACTAATAAATAAATGCATTAACCTAAATAAACTTAAGTAAAAACATAAATAATAATAATTTACTCTAACAATCTTCATACTTGCTCACTTTGAAACCACAACTTGACCTTATACTTATATCTTTCATATTGTCAAGTTGGCTCAAATACAAATTAGAATAATTAATATTCATTACCTTAGTTGGTTGGAATCAATAGATAAATCAATTGAGCTTAATATGCAAAAATAAGAAAAAGCTTTGTTAGCCAACCCAACTTGGTAGAAACTAACTCAAAAATGATTTCTTGTGTTAACCAACAAAAGCTCAATTAACACTGCAAACTCATGTAAATCATTTGGCAATTGAGTGAGCTCAATTAGCACTAGTTCCATCCAACTTTCCTTCATTAACCAAGTGAGCTCGATTAATACTCATCTTTTTCATACTTTCCTTCGACACCCAAGTGATCTTGGTAGACATTGCCTTCTGAACTAGGCAACCACAACAATGCTCGGTAGGCACATAAAACTATCTTCATTGCCCAAGTGAGCTCAACATATAATGAATAATAATGATATGACATTTGTGTAACATCAAAGACAATACACAATTAATCAATTGTATCTAACACATATGACATCATCATGAAAGAAATTATATTTACTAAGTAGGAACAATATAAAGTATTATCATTATGAGAGTGAATAATTATCAGTATTTGATGTAATCAATCACTCTACATATCAAAGCATTGCATTTTAAAGATTATTAAGAGCTAACACATTCATAAAGGGGTCTAATAGGATTTAACAATGAAATCTACCATGATATAAAAGGAGGGGTATTACAGTTGGTTACTTGTTCATTGTGTACCATGTTTGAATCAACATAAGAATCCATCTTTGGATATTTCTATTAGCTAGTATCTATTTTTGTTTATTGCTTTACTATAATAGTTTGTTACCACTAACTAAGGTTTTACATTTATCTACAAATAACTAAAAAATTTACTAACAATATTGGTAGCTTTTTTTTTTCTATCTTTGATGATTTCATGTATAAAATATAATTATTCATTACTTTTATAGAGTTTAACCACCTCAACACTATTATGAGATCTAAGGGGAGATGCATTTGTTCTTGGAGAAAATTGAAATATGTTGTTTCCTATTTCTTAGCTATCATTATAACAAAGTAAATCGTAATATGTGGCCAAAAAGAAAGCTCTTCTATAGACCACTAGCTTCAAATCTAAATATGTATCTAATTTTGTGCATAAGGGATTATTTTGGTAGAAAATATTATAAGATCGAGTGATATACATGTACATACATACATACATACATACATACATATATTTATATATATATATATATATATATATATATATATATATATATATGTACACACTATGTAATATTAGCTCAAGGGAAATTGGTCCATAGTTGATTATTGTAAGAAAACCTTGGTAATAAGAAATATACTTTATAATAATTAAAATAATATTCTACGTGAGTAAACTAACATATAGAGACATTTTGTCTCCATCAATAGATCTACTAAGGAGGCAAAGACCAGATCTTGGGACATCTTGTGATTTTTTCTAGATTAGTAGTATGCCTGTTTTAATTCTTTACTCCATCTTGTTTCTAAATTATTTACAAGTGTGGTCTATGATTCATTTGAATTTTGCAATCACTTTACATTTTTTATTGTTCTTGCCATCAAGAAGTGACAATTTTCATTGCCAAATTTATTTTGATTTGTTGTAGGTCCATTTTTCTAGCTACAATTCATCCCAACATAACTTAATGCCAACATCCCTTGTGAAATGTTATGGACAACACATTTTGTAAGATAAGAAATCCTATAACCCTAAATAGACACTTAGACTAGCTAAACTTTTTGTATCATCTACTTTGATTTGATTCTATCACAACTCATAAATACCTTTCTACTCTTACTATGACTTGTGGATCATTTTGTGTTACTTGCACACATACATTTTTTTGCTCATAATAAACTAGCCTTATCCTTCATTAAGGCTTTTCCTCGGCCTTAGCTTTGGGTTGGGATCCTTGACACTTTGCAATTATAGAAACTCCCCTTTGAAGGTATGTATTTTTATCATAATCCATAATAAATTTTTATTTGCAACATGAATTTGTATAACTCCATCCTTGCTTCACAATAAAGATAGTTTTTTGGATGAAACAAAATTTTCAAATAGACTTGGGGAGCCTTGGATTTTAACAAAATCATTACATGATGTGATTAGGATTAAGTAGTCATAACAACATATTATCAAAATATCAAACTACTCATGTATACATTGTGACATAACTAAGTTTTACATGAATCATGATTACTTTTTGTTTAATTTTTTTATATTGCTTTTGGTTTTTATCTATAGTCTCTTTGGGATGTCTTTAACTAGAGATTTTATCTAGAGGATTCCATTGTATATAGAGGAAATGACAAGGTATGTTAACTTTTTTTTTTTCTAATGGATTATTCCTAGCATTTTGACTTGTCCTAGGACATGATAATATAAGCATCAAGGATGCATCATGGCTTACATATGATCATAGCCATTCCTTTAATTGTTTGATATGTCTTAATCCATATAATTGGAATATAAGTTTATTTGGATATATTCTATATGAGTTCATCCTTTTTCCATAATAAGATCAATAATGATATCACACTTCTTGTGAAAATGGTATTTTTTAGAGGTTTTAGCTACTAGTAGGAATCCTTAGAGTAAGAGAGGCCATATTGTTCAACATAGTTTGAATCCTAACAATGGGATATTAAATTTAAATAAAGGCTCTTGGTAATTATAATTCACATTTTCCTTTGGTACTCCCCTTTAATAATTGCAACCTAACCTTTCTTTCCTCGCCTTTAGCTCTTCATTGAAAATGTAGCATCTTATCATATCTTCCACCCTCACAAGTTAGAGGTAGAAATCAAACATTTTTCTATTGACTCGAGTTTGATAAATTGATAAGATATAAAGAATTGCATCTTCCAAGAATATCCAATTTCATCCTAAATGATTGTAATATAGCATATTGCAACTCTATCCCCTCCTTTGTTACAATTGAAAAAGTGAAGGCTATAAAAGGAGGGGGAACCCCCTTTTCTTGAAGTTATCAAAGTAACTTCCATAGGAATTATATGAAAGAAATATTGGTCCATACACTCTTAGATAAGATTATGGATGTACTGTTAGAAATATGCAATATTGAGAGGGAGAGGGGGTGAATCAGTATTCTACAAACTTTTGCCCACAATTGAATATTGTTAATTACTTTATAACATGCATATGAAAAAAACTAACCATACATAAAGAGAACTCATAACACCACATTTTGTTAACTAGGTAAACCCTGGCCAAGGGAAAACCCTGATGGGGATGGTACCCACAAAATGATCCACTAAACAAAAGTATCTTGTTAAGGATGTTGACCATGTTAGGAGTCTATTAAGTACATATAGTGTCTTTGTCATTATTAGATGACCAAGCCCTATTAAAAGCCTCAAACCTATTAAGATTTGGTATATATAGTTACAAAATGTATGCAACATGAGCCCACTTCCCAAACATGAAATATACAATATAGTTCCTCTATATACAAAATAGATAGATGCAAAAACCTCTTACTATTGATATCTTCAATATCTAATATTTCTTTTATTTCTCTTCGCATACCTCTGATCATACATTAGATTCACATCATATAGTTCATATATCACTTTTCATGTCACATATCACTTGCACATTACATCGCATAATACAATCTTTCCTTTGTCTCTTTCATTTTACAAAACATGCTTAGTTGGCCTTCAAGCTTTCACATGCTTGGCTAATTACAAAATTAACTCTTGCTAAATTAGGGTTAACATCTAGGATGTCATCCCTAAGTAGTTGAATAATTATTTCATAAAAAAAATAACTCTTTAACCTATAATTCACATTTCTCTGCCATGCTCTTTTCTTTCTTGTAAATTATTTGTTTGGTAAATTGACCATAACTATTGTCGTATTGTCTGTACTATCTTGTACACTTGGCCATGTTATCATGACACTTTGTACTTTGCATGCCTAACTAGGTACATGCCAATGTTGAAACAGTGAAGCTCACCAATCAAAATTCTATCTACTTTGCTAGATAAACTCCATGATACTTCAATAATTTTCTAAGTACGACAACCTTAACTTTATTTTCATGATCTTCCCTATTCGTATTGAAATCATGTTGCCATAAGTGACAACATCAATCGATTATCTTACCCAAATTATCAATGTGTACCACGGATGATAAAATTTCATAATGATGACATTCAAATGACAAAAAGATTTCAACCATTATGGCTTCTTTTGAGTTCTTGATTTGAGTCTTATGCCTTATATAAACTTTCATCATCACTTTGGATTACTGGCATGATTAGAATCATAGGTTTATCAAAATAGGTTGCATAAAAATTATTTAAATACCACAATTAGAATTTTGGCAATGCATGACCTATATACAGGTTCAATACAAACTAATAAGGGGCCTCTATAGCATAAAAACCTCTTTATTCCATTTTTTGCATCCAAAATCCTCATTATAATGTATAGGAAGAGATGAAAAATACCACTTGAAATGAATAATTTTATCATCACTTTAAATTACCATCAACATCCTATAAATACCATCTAAGATGAAAATCAACTTCTTTTCATAAACTTAAGTCGACAAGCTTTCTATAATGCTATCGTCTATCAATGTAAACATTTTGACATTTTTAATAAATTTTATGTTCATATCTCTAATAATCTATAAAGTAAAAACTTTCTCATATTTACAATAGCCTCAAGCATACTAAATTTCCCCTTTCTCATATTTACAACAGCCTCAAGCATATTGAATTTCCCCTTTCTCCTCCTCAGCTTGGCTATCTATTGCACTATTTCTTTTCTTTGTCTTATTTTCAATATCTAGGCTTGATAATGGGCTTCTTCATTCAAGTTTTCTTATTTCCTATGAAGAAATATGTTAACGTATGTTTTTTCACAAGGTTGTTGACAAATTTTAAAATCCCACTCTAATGATCTATTAAATCTTAGTCACATAAATATGCCAAGGATGTGGTGTCTGCACCTGTGGACATCAAACAAACATCAAAAGAATATATTTTTATTGGTGATGTTCCAAGGCTCACTAAGTCTAGCATTTAGGTAATTAGTTTTTCTAATTTTAGGTAAGAGCTTCTACATGCCCTTTAATTTAAAGATTTGTGTTATTATGTCAATTAATTGACAGGGTGTTGAAGTTGTTGATCCTCAAATGTGTGGGAAAATGGGGATGTGATGATGAAGGTGCAGATGAGTGTAAAATTGATCTGCAAGTGGAAAGAAAAGTGAACTACAAATTTATGAGAAATTTTATATTGGTGGGGGATGTGGAAGTTGATGGGATTTTGACATCCTACATAAATGAAGTTTTGTTTGTTATTGTGCCAAGGATCATCCTTGAGAAGCCTAACACTCTCAAAATTCTAGTGGTTTGAATGAGGGTTTTTGTCATTAATAGTCTTTTTTATCTCTCCTTTTGTAAAATGTCAAGTGTATAGATAGGGAAATTCAATTTTCTTCTCCCTTTTTCGAAGTAAGAATTTAAGCTTTGGCACTTCATAAGGTTTTGTAAGTAATAAGAAGAAATGTACTTTGAAGAGAAGTCTTATGTGTATTCAGAGAACAAAAGTAATTTTTGTATTTTCTTAAATTACTAATAACAATCTAATTTCCATCAAAGGTCATTTCCCAAGCATTTCAAAATCATAATTGAAACCGCTTCAAAAAAAAAAAAAAAATTGCCCAAGATGCAGTTCAGAGAGATTTTCTATCTATAAAATAAGTTGAGAGATATCCTTCTTGAGGTGCCTATTACAATAAGATAATTTATAAAAATAGACGCCTTGAGAAGGATATCTCTTGGCTAATTTATTGATAAAATATATATATAATTTATTTTCATATTGCAAGAAATAGATGAATTAAAATATAAATTATTTATTATTATGAGCTTTTTATTCACTATTTCCCATTCATATTTTCACACGAGCAATTACCCAAGGATTAATTTTTTTTTAAATTGTTCAAAAGTTTACAATTTTCATAATAATTACAATGATTAATTTCATTACATTGTGCATTTCTTTGGGCCATTTACTAATTTTATTAAAAATCATCTTAGGATTTATGCCTTCTTTGATTAAGGATTTGTGGATATACAAGATTTGATTAGTCTTTTTTTTAAATTGATTTTTACAATCTTTTTAATGTTTTTGGCAGTGATTTTAGTATTAATTTTAGCTTAAAAAATTTGGACTTCAAAAGATTTTATTTTTTATTTTTTGAAAAAATTATCCTTTATGTTAAATGTAATGTTTTTAATGATATATATTGTAGATATAAATTTGTAAAATTAATAATTTAAAATGTATATTGTGGATATAAATTTGTAAGACTAATAATTTTAGTAATCTTATTTTTTACAATCTTCTTACTTTCTCAATACAAAATTTAACAAATTATTTGTATTTATGAATTTAGATATGTTGAAATTAGATATCTCTTGACTTATTTTACAAAAAAAAAAAATCAAATTTTTAGGTATGCTAGTATGCTACACTTTAGGAACAATCATCATTTAACAAAGTAAAATATGTATCTTCACACCAATTGAAAAAATATAAGATAATACATGATATCTCTTGATAAAATAATTCACAATCCTTTTTATACAAAAGGGTTTCATCTCCTTCTTGGTAAATTTAAGTAGAATCCTATGTAACGCCCGACCAGGGAACCCAAAAGAAATTAACCTAAAGTTTCACTAAGTTTGCCAAACTTTTTTTTTAAAGGATAATAAACAACAAGATAAAATATAGTGGAAGCATAATCACATACATAAACACAAACCTTACAACATATTACATCTCTTAGGGTTTCTTGACGTTGAATCACATTTAAGTTTAATTAATAGTAAAACCAATATATAACACATCCACATTAAAGAATAACTACAAGTACAAATCCATTTAAATAATATACAATTATCATGAATGCCACATAACAATAATTAGAATGCACAATCATCCACTCTACAGGTCCTACAGTATGAAAGGCGAAAAGAATATACATCATGAATATAATACATCATCTCATAAGAACTTTGATAAAAAAAAAATAGTACAATAGAATATAATCATCTAACAGAATAGAAAGAAGGATCAACTGCATAAGCACCTCTAGCAATGACATTCAACGGTCAAATCTCAATGGTTTAAGAAAATGCACTACTACACGACCTCATGAAACCCAAAAAGGTCTACTCCCACAGCGCTGAGGAGATAAACTCAAGTCCCATATGGATATCAACAACACAAGTCAAAACCAACATCTAAGTCAAGGAAACACCTAAAAGCAATCTATCTCAAAGGGTATGAAGACACAAGTATCAACTAATCCTAGAGGCAACAAAAACACGTAGGAAATCTACTATGTAAGTGGGAAAGTGTCATAGCAAGAGCCAAATCTAAGGTTACCCAGGTAGTCTTTTAATACTCTGGCCCCTTAGTGTCTCTATGCAACATCAGTATCCTCTCGTACATACAAGGCATACTAACAAGTCATCTCTACGGATACCCTAGTAGTCTTTTAATACTCCAGACCCCCTATTGACTTTTTGTGGTACCACTATCTTATTAATTCATTTTAAAACCCATTTAATGAAATGTTATCACTTATTAAAATAACCTATGATGGGTTACTTGTCAGCCTCTTTAGGGCCTCGGCCTCCATTGCAAGCCACTTCACAAAATGACATACATATAACCTACCCTAAGCTCATCAAAAGAAAAAGATTTCAAATGACTATAAATCACACATTAGTTCTTGATAGCACTAAAATATTACTAATCATAATCATAGATTCCACCAATACGATCATCCTAACAAGACTAATCCAAAATCAAGTAGACAAAAACCAAATCCATGTCATAACATGACATTGCCAAAAAAAATTCATTTAATCACCTTAGTCCTATACACGCAACAAGGAATGAATCCAAAGATAACTAATCAAAGACTCAATGGTTATATCAGATAAGTCACACCATTCACTTCAGTTTCACATATGAACATTATGAAGCAATAACCCCCAATAGATCAAATTCATCATAAAACACACATGATGCATTACGATGGTTGAGTATACAAAACATCACAGAGCAAAACTCCCAAGCCTTTGGTAAACATCCTGACTGATCAAAGTACTAAGTCAACCCAAACCCAACATCAGTAAATCACACATCACATACAGTACACACCATGTAACTTTTCATAATTCATTATGTTTTGGAAAACACACAAGTTTAATTTTCATTAAAGGTTTCAAGTTTTCATTTGCATTTTTCAAGTACTGCAGATTTGCTAAAGTTTTCGAGTTTACTAGAATCCCAACCGATTCAACAATTCATATATAGTTGTTTAAACATTGTTTCATAGTTCAATTCATTTTCAAAACACAAGATTTAATAACAACCAAGGTTTCAGTTTTCTTCTTTTCAAAGTATAATAACTACTAAGGTTTTCGAATAATAAATTTTTCCTAGTATTACAAATCATTTCCGTATATCTGAACCATATAAACACATCCAAGCTTATAAAAAAAAATGTTTTGATTGTTTTGATTTTCAATTTACTTTAAAATTATATTTAAATAATAAAGTATTAAATCAAAATTTCAAATAATTAAAGTTAAAATTTTAACAAGACTTATTATAATTATTGATAATAATAATTATCAATTATTATCAAAATAAATTTAAATTTATTAAACTTTAGAAAATCTTTCTCGAAATAGAAAATTGCTAAAAATGGAAAATTACCAAAATGGAAGTCTGCTAAAAATGGTAACTTTCTCGAAATGTAAACCTTGCTAAAATGGAAACTTTTAAAAAATGGAAACTTTCCCAAATTGGAAACCTACTAAAAATGAAAACTTTTCCAAACCCTATACCAAAAACATAGATTTCTTAATTGATTCAAACTATGAATTATCAAAATAATCAAACAACAGTTTCAGATATTAAATTCATTCACAGATGCTTTTGAAAACAAAGAGCAATAAAGACACAAACAAGGGTTTCATATTTCAAATTCATATACAGATAATCTCAAAATGAAGAATAATAATATCATGAACAAGGGTTTCAAATTCAATTCATATATAGAGGTTTCTTAGATGAAGAATGATAAAATCGCATACAAGGGTTTTCAAATCGATTCAATTCTAAAAACAGATTCACAAACATGGAGAAGACAGAGAAATCAAGAACAAGCAACTACTACACAAACCCACAAGATCCTACCTAGATCTAATGCTCAAACCATGAATGCACAAAACACACAAGAATTTCCTTCTCTTTTGAAAACCCTCTTCTTGGAAATCAACTCCCCCAAACCTGTGTTATTGCAAAATGAGCTCTAGATCTCTAATAAAGAGTTCTCACCTAAAGTTAGGGCTTCAATTGTGCAATCACGTGAGAAGACTCATTGATCTTTATCTTTTATTATTTTATTGTATTTTAATTTCACGCACAACTTTTTTGCCATTTAATTAAAATATCTTTATCAAATTAATTTCTTTCTCTCTTTAATTAATTTATTATATTTTAATTTCATGCATAAGCTTTATGCAATTTAATTGAAATAAACTTTATTAAATTTATCTTTTCTCTCTCTTATTAAATCAAAAGACTCTTTTAATATAATATTTATTAATATAACTAATAATATTATTTAGAGTTTATATTAAAATAAAATTCTTAAATAAATTATTATTAAATTAAATAAAAATAAAATGCCCAAAATTAGACTTTAATTAAAACTTTTTAAATTTAATTCTTTTATTTAATTAATTTCTTAAATAATTAAATATAATTGAATATCAAATTTCTTTATAAAATTTCTATTAAATTAAATCATTAAATTATCTTTTAATTGATTTAATTAAAATAGAAAATCAACATAGACCCACAAAACCAAACATGAAAATCCATCATAAAGCACATAATACCAAAATAAACTCCAGGGTCGAAATCATGAATTCACATCACATGATGAATTCAAAAAGCTGAAACTAACTCAGATACTTGTCTTATTTTCTAGGACAATTGGCTTAGGTTAGAATTTGGACTCAAGAGTTATCTCCCCACTTATACCATTGAAATATTGCAATAGGGTACACTCATCTTGGCAATTCAGAGAAGTCGATACTTGGTACCTACAATCTACATAAAATCAATGCATGTACATACTCCTATATTCTAATTAAACAGGCAATAGTGGGGAGTGGTACATCATGTAGATCCAGATTGGTAGGTGACTATGACTCCCTCCCTCAACCACATTAGGAACATCAATCATAAAGTAAAACAAACTTGTACACCATACACATGCAAGTATGGGGTAAGTATCTATAGAAACTACACATAAAGCATTCATCTAACTAATCATCATGAGATAACTAAAATCACTAACTGAACTTACATATATCATCTTTGAAAGGATAAACATAAACACATGAAATAACTGAACAACTCATTAGGTAAATCAACTGAGTATGAAATACGTTCAATCTAATCTGGTAACCAAGTACCGATAACCATAAAACACAATTAGAAAATAGGCCCAAAAGAATCTGGCAATACAATAAAAAAAAGTCAACTAGGAGTAGTCATTACATCCTACTTGGTCCTTTAGAAAATTATTATGTGGAACTAATAATTTTTTTAATCGTATATCCATTTTATAGCTTTTTCACAAGGAATTGAGATCAACATGAGTATTTTTAGCAATCTTCAAATTAAAAAAACTCACAAATAAATTGTATATCGAGTCATACATCACAAGACCTTTATGAAAGGATGATGAGTGTCATTAAGTGACAATGGAAGAGCATGTGGTGGTATTATGCATTTAGACTGGTTCTTATTTTAAGAACTAGTGTATAAAGGAGGAGTGTGACACAAGAAAATATATACGATTTTGATCCTAATCATCAATCAATATGGTTACTAGGATTCAAGAATAAATCCAGGTCTATTTTGTGTCACCACCACTTATAAAAAAAATACACCATCACATATTCAACCTTTAAGTCCTTTGAGAAACTATGTTGAACTAGGGGGAATGACCCAATAGTTATGCATGCTCCACTTATTGGGGTACCAGTTGTTTCATTAATGCCTGATATTTTTGACAATATTGCACTAATAATTGTGTCCTTAAAGTTATTATTATTATTGATAATTACTACTCATAACTAAATAAAATGTATTTTTTATATGTAAAAAGTGACAAAGCATGCAATGCTACATTAACCGATGCATGATAAGGTAGGAGACTCCCCAAAGGAGATGTCCTAGCCCCTAATAAATAATCACACAACAAAAGAAAATAATAACATAGAGATTTAGATCCAAATAACACCAATTCTCATAATATAATCATAAGATTTACATCCAACATGCCCAACTGTAAGGCCTTTTAGGTTACCGCCAAATACATTTTTTTTACAATAATAGTTCTACAAGATCACAAGATCCAACCTCTAGCTAGCCTAGACCCACAATTTGGTATAGAATCTTTAAGAAGAATCTAAACTTATGCTTGCAAGCCACCCAACAACCTTCTTATTTTTCAAGCCCACACTTGTTATTAGATCTGCTAAACTTGCTCCTCTTAGCTACTCCATGTTGAACTAAATAATGACTCAAGACATAGCAATACCCTCTACTTATACTAAACCAAGCTCCAGGTCAGCCTAGAAAGTTACATTAAATAAACACTCAAATTAATACACACTCAAGCCACAAGTCACTCCAAAATTTATGCTTAGGAAAAGGTTCTCCAATGTGCCTTGCACACATTCCCAACTACATGAACCATAACAAATCCAAGCCTGATGCTCCTAAATATAGGATTGTTGACTACCCCAAGATGCTCCTGCATCAGACACCTCAAGTGTGAAGAAAAGATGTTCCTAATAACTGGACGAACATCCTCTAGGGTTTAGTACACAAACCTTGAATTAGTTCTTCAAATATATGTCCTCCAAATCATTAACTTATATAATCTTGCCTTTGTTCTATTTCTACAACTCCTTTCCTGCAATTGTCACCTTTACATTTATCTAGTGTACCATAGGTTTGTTTTCCATGCTGATATCTAACCCTTTGAGAATCCTTCAGTTCAACTCGCCCACCAAAACTCAAGTTCCTCCTACCAAGTTCTACATTCTATAAAGGAATTAGGGAATGCTTCTTGCCACCCTTCTCCACAATAAATACATTATTAACACAATCATGCATGACCCTACAATCATATTGCTAAGGTCTACCAAGTAGTATGTGGTAACTACTCATGTCCACAATATCACATAACACTTTATCCACATATTGTCCAATCTAAAAATAAACCACACACCACTTTCTCACCTCCAAGGCATGTTCATCTCGCAACCAATTGATCCTATAAGGGCAAGGATGTCTCATCATCTTTAAACCAAGTTTCTAAACCATCTCCTCAACAACTAGGTTATCAATACTACCACCATCCATAGTCTCATTCCAACTTTTTCCTTTAGACTTACAATGAGTCTTGAATAAATTCCTCCTTTGAGTCTTGACAAGGTTCTAGTACCTTCTTACCAAGCAACACTCATCGAACCACACATTCTCCTCCTCGTGATTGGGCTCAATCATTGAATCCCCATTCTCATGTACTGCAACAACTCTTTTATCACCACTCTTCTAGGAACATTCAAAATCTTTGTGACCTTCTCAACATCTAAAATAAGTACCCTTAAATGCAACCTTACCTATTATTCTCTTTTTCTCAATAGGTTTTGCTTCATCTTCAACAATTTTTTTATCCTTCACCGAGTGTTCCCTCTTTTCCTTCCCTCAAGAATCATTGGGATGTCTTCCCTTCAACATATATTCTTCCCTTAGAGCTTACTTATAAGCATCCATAATTGAAGCAATATTTAACATACCAATCTCATCCTAAATATTGAATCTTAGACCATTAATATCACTAGCTACTTTTTCCTTAGAAAGTTCTCCATGTCTAGACTGAATTGTCAACTTGTTAAACTCCTTAGTATAATCATTCACTGCCACATCCTTCTACTTGAAATTGTGTAATTTCTTAAATAATTAAAGTTCATAATCAACAATAATGAACTTAGCCTTTAGTTTTGTCACCATTGTTCTCCACCTAGTGATCTCCATCTCACCTTCTTCTCTATCTCTTTGCAATTCTTTCCACCATAAATCAACATATCCTTTCAACTTAGTTTGTGCCAACCTTACTTTGAGTGGATCTCCAGTATCTTCTAACTCAAAGTAGTCTTCCAACTCACCAATCCAATCAATCAAGTCTTCAGGATTCAAAGTACCTAAGAAATTAGAAACATCCATCTTATGCTTAAGCTTCAACCAAGCTCTAGATCTATCCAACTAACTAGCTTTGTCTTCCATAAGTTTCTCCGTCTAATCAACTCTATCTTCACCACTAGATCCAACAACCTCAAAGTTTTCAACAAATTCCTCATAATGATCTTCAATACCCACATTCCTAGATACACCAACCATGACTCTCATGATCTCAACGACCATATCATTCTTCATCAACTCCATCATATCTGAAATCTACCTTAACCTTCTTTGAAATCTTAGTCTCCAAAGCACTATAGAGATCTACAATTTCCCCAGGGTCTAATATTCTCAAAGACATCTTCTAAGATCTTTGCAAACCCAAAATAATAAGTCCACAAGATCAATTGGCACCACAAGATCAACCAACTTTAATACCACTTGATGCACTACAAGATAGGAAAATCCCCAAAGGAGATGTCCTAGACCCCAAAAAATAACCATAGAATATAAGAAAATAATAGCACAAAGATTTAGATCCAAATAACACCAATCATAAGATTTACGTCCAACACGCCTAATAGTAAGGCCATCTGGGTTATGATCAAATACAAAAGCAATCACAATAATAGTTCTACAAGACCTTGCAAGATCCAACCTCTAGCTAGCCCAGACTCACAATTTGGTAGAAAACCCCAAGAAGAATCTAAACTTGTTCTTGTAAGCAACCAAATGACCTTCTTATTTTCCCAACCCACACTTGCTACTAGCTTTTCTAAACTTGCTCCTCTTAGCTACTCCATGTTGAACTAAATAGTGACTCGAGACATCACAAGACCCTTTAGTTATACTAAACCAAACCACAAGTTGGCCTAACAAGTTACATTAAATAAAAAATCACATTAAATGCACACTCAAGCCATAAGTCAACCTAACGACAAACATTAAATACATGAAACAATTAAATACTTAGGACAAGTCCCAAGTTTACAATGCATAGCTAACTCAGAAGACCAAATAATAATATGTAGTCTTAAAAATAGGTCCATATGCCATCCAAATATCCAATTCCAAAAGTGCACATGCCAATCCCTCAGATTAAAATTGGAGAATACAATCTCGAATGTCTCTAACTCCAAGATGACCACTCCAAACTTTATGCACACTTAGAACAAGATTTCCCAATGTGCCTTGAACACATTCCCAATTGTGCAAACCATAAGTCCAAAAATCTAAGCCTAATGCTCCTACAAACAAGATTGTTGACTACTCCAGGATGGTCTTACATCATTAACACACCAGTAAAGCATGACTTAGCACACAAATTTAGGCTTGCTTTGTTTTGGGCCTTCTTGGACACCTTGGCAAAAAGTATGTTGATGCCACCTTCAAACCTTAGTTATAGGTAGGGGGCTTGTCATGTAAGTTGCTATAAGAATTTGGGAGTGATTTGAAATTTCTACGTATGAGCTTGAGAAGCACAAAGTTAGGTTCCTCAACCTCTAGGCCTTCTCCTCTAAATTCCTATAATATTAATGAACATGCACCATATAAAACCAATGTAGCACATCTTTGGAAGACAAGTCAACTACCACAAGGACACATAACAACAAAGCATACAGTTACACTTTTGGAAGGCTAAACAATCTAGATCGCATGATACAAGAGTTAACGTGATATAATTAAAACAATACATGTGGTCACCAATAAGGATAAGTGTACAAACCACAAAACAAACACACATAAAAATAAACTTAGTGAGATATTATTGCATGAATTTAGAAAGGTCAAATACATTCACAAGGATGACGACGCTGATTTCCAAATGATCATAACAACTCAAACACAATTTAAAAATGGGCAACAAACCAAGCCAATCATTAATAGAAAAAAAAAGATAAATCACATCCTATATGACAAACCTTAAAATTTTAGATCTTAATGAATAACAATTTTAAGAATAATACAAATAAGAATCAAGAAAATTACTATTTCCAACATGTCTTTTTATACACAAAGCATAATTTAAAATTTTTAATAAAAGAATCAACACATAAGAAATAAGAATATAAATTATATCAACCTAACCAACTTCATCATCAAAATAAAATTTAATAAATACTACTCACAAATTTAACTTTAAAAAAAAAAAAAAAATACAATAAAAGTTATTGAGTAAACAATAAATCCCCCACTTAAAAAACAAAAAGCAGCTTCAAATCAATTGGAGTGGTTTAGAACTAAATACGGCATGTACCTTTCATAATGCTTATATAACTAAATGGTCGTATTAACTTGACAAGGATACACATATAAATACCAGGGAAAGGGCCATTAAAGATAAGGCTGAAAAATGGCGCTTTGCGTTCAATTTTCACCTCCATTTTGCAGCAGCAGCGGAAATACAGTTCTTCCAAGGTATTTTCCCTTCCATAGCTTTTTCGTTATTTTATTTCGCATTTCTTTGTTTTATTTCATTTGGTTGCAGAGACAATTGCTATGACCCCATAATTGAGCTTTCATTAACAACAGGCAATTTGTTCCATTTCATTGAAATGTCGTACCTACAGTAAAAATCCTATTTTTCAAGTAGTAAAAATTTCCTTGACCCGTAAACTGGTTTAGTTAGGTTCGTTGTATGTCACCCTTAGTGGAAACAAAATCTGCACTTATTTGAGCAGCGTCCATTTTTTCAAGAATTCCGTTAGGGACATATCCGTTTGCCTCCATATTGTCTCTGCAAGTTGACATATTCCGAGAACAAAGGCGCTTCATAATCCGAACAGCTGTTCCAAAAGCTTTTATATATTCCTCATGGTGGCCGTTTAGGCCTCTTCTTATTGAAGTCCAAACTTCTTTCTTCTGAGGTAAATCTTGGACGAGATTCTAAGTTGTCTTCAATGTAGCGTGAAATAATCTTTGACTAGCCGAAGATTTATAAAGATGGGCCATGGTTGAATGTTCTCTGAAAGAAAAGAGCAATAAACACAATTTGAAAATAGAAATAGATTTTCGTAAACAAGAGACAAGACAGCAATTTTATAGTGGTTCACTAAAATGACTACATCTACTTGTTCAAGTAAGGCAATATCTTTATTCACTTCTCATGTACACCCTACATCCAATTTGCACTTATACTTTTGTTTAATCATTTGAACATGAAGAGACAACAAAGAAGTGAACAGAAGAGGAATTGAATGGTCTCACGATCGTTCATCTTTACGTCCTCAATAATCTCTCACTTAATGTCCATTGCATATAGCATATTCATTCTTATTATTTAATTGCCTAGGAAATGTACCAAGGCTTTTTCATCTTTATTTTTTCATAATAAAGCGACTATATAAGTTCACTTTAATATTATTTTATAAAATCCAATTTAGGAAATATTTCCCAATTTACTCATAAAAAGGTCATATAGACCTAGAAGCCAGTTGACCATGGATGATGCTTTAGTCTTCTAGGCCTACTGACAATTCCCTCTCAAATAAGAATCCTCCTATAATGACCCTGCTCAAATCTGATCTCAAAATGCTGATAAAGGCTCAAGGAATTTCATCAAACACTTTGCATACAAGGGTCATATGACTGATATAAAATTTCAGTTTGCTTTAATAACTCTTTTCTTGAATTAGCATCGATGAGGATGTTTACAAATGACTCTAAATTGATTAAACAATGATCTAACATGAATGTGCAACTTATTCTGACAATATTGAATACATATATGAATTCTAATCATAAAAAAAATGATCACCTACAGCCAACTAGTATTTTGTCAAACAGTTGGTATGCAAACTACTAAGCTGACTACAAATGATATAGAATTGCTCAATGACAACAACAAATGACCAGCAAATTGGTATCTCTTATTACAACACAATGATTCAATACAATGCTCATCAATAAGCCAAGAATCTTGGCATTTACAAGAATTACAAATATATGATATGCTGGTATGAAAATGCACTCCTACAGCTGTAACTAAAAGTTATGGTTATACAATGAAATGATGGACTATATGCAATGAAACCTGGTTGGATAGAAGTGCCCTTGTGAATAGATGAAGAAGCAACCAAACTCCAATTGAAAATGTGTGCTTCCAAGCCAAATCGAGCTCCCTAAGCCAGTTGCCCCTGTTCTGGTCTGATCTTGAAAATAAAATAATATACAGCATATTAATTCTGTCTCAAGCACCAAACATCATCTCCAAGATCCAAGGAAATGGGCGACCCAAGCCTTGAATGAAATTGATGCCAAATGTGAGCGCCACAACCAAAATCACACCTACCAAAGGCGCCCTTTCAAGACTGTAATATCTGATTTTAATATCAGATTTATTCACCAATATAATCTGCTTTCTTCACTGGGGAAAATCGATGCCAGGAATGATGAACCAGCTCCAAAGGATAGCTATAATCTCTAATGCAAATAGCAATCGATATCATACAAAATTGTGGCCCTCATATGCAGACTTATGTGATTGAAACATCATATCAGCAATTTTGGAAATGACGAATGCTGCAAGTAGAACCCTAGCATAGCCAAAGGTGAAGACTTTGATCACCAAAATGTCACGAGATTTTAAGCAATGAAGCACAAATGAAAGTCTGAAGTAACTTTCTCCCAGCTGCAATAATTCAAGTGATATTTCATACCCTTAGAATTGCGTACCAATTGAGAGTTTTCGTTCTCAATGGCCAATTGTGACTGCTGCAGAAACCCTTGGCTCCACAATGCACATCCACAACAAACACCAACAACAACAGATGTGCTTGTCAAGAATGAAGCCCAGGATGCCTATTTATTCTTTTTTCTTCACTTTCTCCAGAAACTTCTAGAACATTATTTTATTTATTAAGTGACTTTATAAAATATTTTATAATTCAAGTCACTTTATTAATTAAATATAAAGTTACCTTTTAATATTTATTTATTTGATAACTTTATAAATAATAAACTTAATACCACTTATTTATTTAATTAAAATAATTAATTAGTCATCCTCATAAAATATTCATTATTTTGGACAGTTTAATTAATTAAATTAATTAAATCAAATTACCTCCAAAACGGGGACATTACAGTCTGTCCCTCCTGAAATTGCTTGTCCTCAAGCAATTCACCACCTGGACCCCACAAGAAGAGCTGCATAATGTCCCTATCATCACCAAACAATCTTTGCAACATTTGCCCAAACTGAAACTGTTGTACCAACTCAATATCATCAAGTGTTGCAGAAGTATAAGCCTCAAGTGGAAGCAACCCAAGAGACTGATCAACTTTGCCTCCAAACTTCGTACAAGCTAAACTATCATCCCAACTATTTAGCACATGCTCTCCTGAATTGTGCATCATGAATAGGTCATGTACATGAGAATAAAAAATGAAGCTGTGAGCATTCCTCTCCATGTACACTTCTGAAATCTCCTCTATGAGCCCCGTTTGCATTCCCAATGCACTAGTAGGATCACAAATACTATCAAAAATGCTCATCTCAAGACCGGAATCAAGAGATCTATCATCATCCAAGCCATAGAGTAGATTGTCATATGACCAAGTGGCATCCACTTCGAGCAATGGATTGAGAATCATCTCATGTTTCACTTGAATCACCTTTTTCTTTCTCTTACTGTCTAGCCCTCTGATAGAATGCAAGCCTCCATCCGTAATACCCCTCAATACATGCCTCCTACCATCAACCTCAAAAGACATTTCCATCTTAGGTACATTGAGGGTAAATACTCCCAAGTCCTGGAGCCACTTCATCCCAAAACTATGTCCATCTCTCCCATGTTGACCACATAAAAATCTGAATGTAACTCATAGTTGTTCAATCTCAAGGTTAGATTAGCAACCTTTCTGGTGCATGCGAGAGTATATCCATCTACTACTCGAACTCTGAATCCATCAAAATCCTCAACCTGAAGTTTGCACTGAGCTACAAAATCTCCATTAATAAAGTTATATGTTGCACCAGTATCAAGCATAGCGATGCAATGTTGTCCATCAACTGTCCCCCTAAACCTGAATGTAGTCTCATCCTGAACATTGGCAATATATGCCATGGGAGCAGAAGTCTTCTCACTTTGACTAAGTTCTGAAGCAACCCGTTGATCAACTTCATCACAATCAGAGCCCTCATAGTATGCCCACATGAAACGGTTCGCTTTGCTCTTTGGCCTCAAAGGGCAATCATGATCCTTGTTGTAAGGCTCCTTGCACCGATAGCATAATTTCTTCTTCCTCAACTCTTCTCGTGTCTCCTCATCCATCATAGGTGCTGATTTCTTTTTCTTGTCTGATTGTTGGGGAGTCTCATTGCTTGTCAAAGGGATTTCCTTATGCAAGCTCTTGCTCTTTGGTGCTACAAACTCCATGCTCCTAGCCTTCTTCATTGCCTCCTGAAGAGTAAGAGGATCAAAGGCTTTTATCCATCCTCTCATAGGCTCCAATAAGCCCTGCATGAATAACACTACCAGTCGTCTTTTTGAGATATTGGGAACCATTATTGACAATTTCTAAAAGTCCCCAATGTAGCTCTCCAAACTCCCAACTTGCTTGAGTTGAGCCAAATCTCTGAAGTATGATTCTGGGTCTTTCTTGTCAAAGTGTTCCACCAATCTATCCACAAACTCCTGATAAGATGTAATTTGATTATGCTGCAGTGTAATCAATCCATGATACCACCATTCGTGTGCTGCTCCTTCCAGGTGCAAAGTGGCAAACTTGATGGTTTCCTCTTCTGTCATGGGTCGAAGAGCCAAGAAAGTATCCAACTTATGAATCCATGATTATGTAGTAGATTTGCCACTTCCATCAAACATAGGTAATGTAAGCTTATTAGTAGCCTGCTTGAGATCCTTATTCTGATTCCGAGGTCTCCTCTCCTGTCGGGATCTGTAGTAGTCCATCCTCGTTTGTACAAAATGATCAAAATGCATGAGCTCTCGAGCTCCTAGTGTCAATCGTTGCCATTCATCATGAGCAGCCATATATACATCAGCAAAGGTAGGCTCCTCATCATCTTCAACATTCTCTTCCACTGCACGTTCTTCCCTCAAGAAGGTGGGTCGTGTAGGTCTATCTGTTGTTCTGGAAAGAGTTATATGAACTCTAGGTGATCCCACTGCACTCCTATTATCCCCTTGCTCCTAATTCCATCTGTCCTATGTGTTCATGCGCTCAACCACGGTGGTGAGTGCCTGCAAAGCCTTAGCCATCCGCTCTTGCCTTGTAACCATTGCTCTGAAAAATTCCCTTGTTTCTTGATCCTCATTCCTATTGGCTCTTGGTGGGCTATGCTCTTGCCTGTCACCCATGGTGTCTGGCTGCCTGTCAAAATCTTGTTCCCTATCAAACCAAGCTCACCTGTAAGTGTAAAATCTGTGAGGGCCAACACCAGGTGTCTGCATGTGATTGCTAAATCCTCAGGATGGCAGAAATTTAGCTCTGATAGCACTGTAATGACCCTGCTCAAATCTGATCTCAAAATGCTGATAAAGGCTCAAGGAATTTCATCAAACACTTTGCATACAAGGGTCATATGACTGATATAAAATTTCAGTTTGCTTTAATGACTCTTTTCTTCAATTAACATCAATGAAGATGTTTACAAATGACTCTAAATTGATTAAACAATGACCTAACATGAATGTGCAACTTATTCTAACAATATTGAATGCATATATGAATTCTAATCATAAAAAAAATGATCACCTACAGCCAACTAGTATTTTGTCAAACAGTTGGTATGCAAACTACTAAGCTGACTACAAATGATATAGAATTGCTCAATGACAACTACAAATGACCAACAAATTAGTATCTCTTATTACAACACAATGATCCAATACAATGCTCATCAATAAGCCAAGACTCTCGGCATTTACAAGAATTACAAATATATGATATGCTGGCATCAAAATGCACTCCTACAACTGTAACTAAAAGTTATGGTTATACAATGAAATGATGGACTATATGCAATGAACCTTGGTTGGATTGTAGCACCCTTGTGAATAGATGAAGAAGCAACCAAACTCCAATTGAAAATGTGTGCTTCCAAGCAAAATCGAGGTCCCTAAGCCAGCCACCCCTGTTCTGGTCTGATCTTGAAAATTAAATAATATGCAGCATATAAATTCCGTCTCAAGCACCAAACATCATCTCCAAGATCCAAGGAAATGGGCGACCCAAGCCTTGAATGAAATCGATGCCAAATGTGAGCGCCACAACCAAAATCACACCTACCAAAAGTGTCCTTTCAAGATTGTAATATCTGATTTTAATATCAGATTTTTTCACCAATATAATCTGCTTTCTTCACCAAGGAAAATCGATGCCAAGAATGATAAACCAGCTCCAACGGATAGCTATAATCTCTAATGCAAATAGCAATCAATATCATGCAAAATTGCGGCCCTCATATGCAAACTTATGTGACTAAAACATCATATCAGCAATTTTGGAAATGACGAATGCTGCAAGTAGAACCCTAGCATAGTCAAAGATGAAGACTTTGATCACCAAAATGTCTTCAACAATTCCTCAAATTGAACCATCCAAAACTTGGCCGAAGACCACAAGATTTTAAGTAATGAATCACAAATGAAAGTCTGAAGTAACTTTCTCCCAGCTGCAATAATTCAAGTGATATTTCACACCCTCAAAATTGCGTACCAATTGAGAGTTTTCGTTCTCAATGGCCAATTGTGACTACTGCAGAAACCCTAGGCTCCACAATGCACATCAATAACAAACACCAACAACAACAGATGTGCTTGCCGAGAATGAAGCCTAGGATGCCTATTTATTCTTTTTTCTTCACTTTCGCCAGAAACTTCTAGAACATTATTTTATTTATTAAGTGATTTTATAAAATATTTTATAATTCAAGTCACTTTATTAATTAAATATAAAGTTACCTTTTAATATTTATTTATTTGATAATTTTATAAATAATTAACTTAATACCACTTATTTATTTAATTAAAATAATTAATTAGTCATCCTCATAAAATATTCATTATTTTGGACAACTTAATTAATTAAATTAATGAAATCAAATTACCTCCAAAATGGGGACATTACACCTCCCTAAAAAGTAGGAGCCACAACTAAAGTCTCCAAAATGATCTTGGAGGTGCTTTGATGCATAACTCCTAGTCAAGCCCTAAAATTTGGGGATCCTTCCTAAAGTCTAGGAAATTATCCCAAATTGTTCAAAATGGCTCACAAAGCCTCTGCAAAGCGCCATTAACCATTGATCGAGTTCCCTATCCACATTGTTGACCTAGGAGACCTCAGATAATAGGTCAACTTTTTGCCATTTGCTAAGAAAGGGACGTTACAAAGTAAGTAGGATAAAAAATTATTGGACAACAATCTAGCTATTGTTAGGAATTCATTAAAAGTGGAAGCCATTTTGAAGCAATCCCAAGCTTTCATTGTGATTGGGGCATGGAGTTTTGTAGGGGTAGTTTAATATTTGAGAAAGATTGTCAAACCATCTTCCACAATTTGTAATGCTTTATATTCCTAGAGGGTATAATCCAACCAAAAGACATTTGTTTATTTGAAGTAAAAGATTTGCAAGATGTCGATTTTGGCAATATCTAGCTTGCGATTACTATTTTAAGTGGAGATCAATGTTAATAATAACATTAAAAATATTAATTAAAAATTAAATATCTTATCTATATGTGTGTTTTAAAATTTGAATGTATTAAATATATATTAAAACCTAAATATACACATAAATATACACATTACAAATTTTACATTATTTTTAATTTTTAGTTTATCATATAACTATTAATAACTATTAATATTTAATAATCATTAGAAAATGGCTTTGAGCGGGAAGAGGAGTGGGGGTGGGTTTCCAAATTCAAAGTTTGCTATGGGGGAAGATGTTGAAGAGGAGGATGATCAAGGTGGATTTGGGAAGGAGTTTGTGCAGCGGGTGATTTGTTCTACCCCTTCTTTGCTGCATTTGGAGGTTTCACTAGGATTTGTGTTTATGAGGTTCTTTTGGCCTCTATGGCTTCCTACAGGTGGATCATTGATCTTTTGGCATACTTGGGTTACTATCTTCCTCGTTTGAATGCTTGATCATATGTCTTGGTGGATTTCTTTGGCCTTGTGCCCTTTGTTATGGGTCCCCCTTCTCTTTGGTTGTGTGCTCATGAGAGGAAGGACTGGTTTGGACTTGTTTGGAGACATCTTCCCTACGCTAGGACTTGCATTGGAAAGGGTTTGGTCCCAAAGCTATGTTTGCTTTCAATGATGATGTGGGAGCTTCTAGTTCTTGGTGGTTTCTTGGGTTTTTCAGTGGTTGGGGGTCTGATGAAGTGAGCTTTTCTACTTCTCGCATTTGGTTTCCACAAACCTATTAGGTGGGTTTGTGGCGAGCGACATGTAAAGTTCAGGTTGGGAGTTGTAGATGTGGCTCTCAATCTCCTTTATCCATGACTTCTGTCTGTTTTGGCACTATTGTGCACGGATGCTCCCAGTCCATGCTGATGGGGTACTCTACCATTCTCCCCTTTGTTTGTGGCTTTCGTGGAGCATTTTTGTTGGGGGATTTATGCACATTCTCTGCGCTTACTACCTTTGCTGTCCCTTTTGCACTTATCTATGGTGATTGGTTCTCAGTCTAGCAAGTGTTAACGGATGCTATTGGGGTTTTGACCTAGATGTTTTCCCACGACTCAGTTTTGACTAGGGGTAATGTCTCATTGCAAAGGATTGTGGAGAATGTTGGAAAGGTGCTCAATTTTTCAAGTGTTGATTCTTGGCTATTTTCACCCCTATTCAATCCATCGTTGATAACCTATCTAAGAGATCTTTAATGGGCTGGATTCTTTGCAGTGGGTTAACACGCTAAAGTTGGAGGTTTGACATTTCGCGTTGCCTCGGTCCCTTGTTTTGTCGAGTGCCAATATGTTTTGGTACTGAGTAGCTCAGCCTCTTCTTTTGCTGAGTTGACTCGATTGTAATGTTCCATTCGTCTTGTGTATCTGGTTGCGAGTTACGTAATGTTGAATGGCCATACGGAAGGGTTTGTAGGGAGGCCGTACGAAAACAAGTATGGTTGTACGGTGTCTGGAAGGAGGATGTGGAAGTTGTAGGTCAAAATTGGGAGCCCGTATGGTAAACTGGAAGGCCGTACGGTATGTGATGAGGGACAAACAGACCGTATGATTAAGGTTGTACGATATGTGGTGGCTGTACGGTAGGCTTGGTAGTGGCTGGAAATGGATGCTAGTTGGAGGTCGTACATGGTGATGTACGGATCTAGGGTGTACAGTGATTGCAGACCAATGGATAAGGAGGTGGTATGGATGGTGTGATTGTTGGCAATTGGCTAATGAAAATATGTAATTGTTGTCATTTATGGCAACACATGATGTACATGCTTGTAGGAAACTTCGAAAATAAAGATACTTAGCTTTTGGTACTCAGAAAATTGTCCAAGTATGAATTTGGTTTATAGCAATGTATTTTTTTGTATGTAACTTGTTATTGACATCATATTATGATTAGCGAAGTTAGATGGAGATAGTATACATGTTGATGATGACGAGTATAACCTCAGACATCAGTACAGACTGTACGGAAAAGAGATATTTGTGTTTTACCAGTGAAACAGGATAGTGAAATTAAAGGAAATGAATTATTTTGTTTACAAAACAATTTCTTGACCAATTAGGGTTGACATCCTAGATGTTTGCTCTAAGTTGAAAAGTATATTGTGGTCTTAGCCTATATTCCAGAAGTCTAATTACTTATTTGGGCAGAGAGCTCTTTTTGTAATTGGAAGTGCATGTTTGGGCAGTGGGCTCATGTTGCATCTACTATACTACAACTCCTAATAGGGTTGGAATCTCATAACAGGGATTCAAAGTCTTCTAATAGGGATTCTCTATACTGAATTTTCTCATTGACTCCTAACAGGGTCCATCCTCTAACAAAAAACATATATATTAGTATATTATCTAGTGGGTATCATCCCCACCAAGGTTTTCCCTTGGCCAGGGTTTCCCTAGTTAACAAAATATGGTGTTATGAGTTATCTTTATGCATGGTTACTGTTACTGTTTAGCATTACTTGTTTACTTTCTTATGTATGGTTCAAAGAAATTAATAATATCCAGTTGGCAACTAAAGTTTGTAAATTACTGATTCACCCCCCTCTCAGTAATTCCTATTTCTAACAATTGGTATGCTGTTGATATGGGATTTGAGGTTGGGATTGAGGAACATAAGCTGGCTGTGGGATAAATGAATGGCTTTGTGGAGGTAAGTTATAAGATGGTTGTGAAGCTTGTGGGGTTTGACCAATATATGTGGGTTGCGCCCCATTTGGGATGGTATCTGTAAATAATTGGTGGTTGGCTGGGGTGGTGGATTACCTCCTAGAAGTGGCATTGAAAAGTAGTTGGTGATAGGAGGTAATAGATTAGTTGGTGGTGGAGGTGGTGGGAATTGAAATCTTGGGAATGGAACTGATGGGGTTTGATAGCTTGGTGGTGGGAGCTGGGGTCACTTGGGAGCTTGGCAGAAAATTGGCAGTAGCTAGTGGATTTGATAGCTTTGTGGAGTGAAGGTAATAGCTTGTGGATTTGTGGCTGATGGTATTGAGCTCTCAAGACCTAATGGAAATGATGGGATTGTGCTTTGGGCTATGGTGAACAAGCTGGGGGTGATGAAAGGTTGATTACTTGGCCCCATGGGTGGCATCCCTGTTGTATATTGTTGAGGTTGGCCAAAGATGCTAGCACTGATTTGGGAGATGGGTGGATTTGGAAGGGTAGGTTGGGGAGCAGCAGCAGCAATAGCGAAGGGAGTGAATGGTGAGGTATTTTGGGAAAAGGCAGTTTGGAGCGAAGAGGTATGAACCAAGGATGGAGTGGTAGTGGCTGGATTGGCTTGCGGAATGGAGATTTTGACTTGGGTTGAGGATGGTATGTTTGGGTCTGTTGGATCAAATGGATTGGCTTGAGGCTCTTCTTTTGGCATATATTGAGCATATTTTGGATCATAAGAGCCGATGGGTGGTGGCAACTGCCCAAACAATGGGTGAGATGGATCTGATAATGGAGGGGGTCTTCCAAAGTCAAAGGTTCCTACATTGTCACTTTGAAAATTAGCCATGATTGTCTCTTTGTTCTTGTCTATAATGACGTTTACCAATACTAGATTTCCTGTTTGGTTCACGAAAGCTTCAATGTCAGTAGGTGATGGCATAGCTTTCTCTAGGTTGAAGGATGGCTGAGTGCTCAAGGGGGGTGATGGTGATCGATCCAAATGATAGGGCTCCATTGTTTCTTTCTTCTTGGCTAAACGAGTGACGGGTGGCATGAAGATGCAGAATATTCCTAGGGATGAGATGCAATAATGTTGATGGATGCAAAAAGGGGAAGGCTTTTCTATGCAAATGATTTCCTAGGTTGAGGCAAAGCTATATGAAAAAACCTAAGGAGGATTGGGTTGGGGATTCTAACTTCAAAGATATGTTGCCAAAGCACAAAAGGTCTACTTTCCTATGTGCAAGCTTGGTGGTGATTGTGTCAACTTAAGGATAGATTGATGATCCTTTAGGAAGAACACGAGATTGACCACTTGTGGATCCCAACCTTTAGCTCAAGGTGATGAGGGATAACAAGTGACAAAGCTAGATTAGCCTAGACAAAGCTCTGTCAAAGGGATAACCTTGGTGAGATTGGTGGATTTGAAAGATTTTAGGAATGGAAAACTTTTGGCAAGGTGACAACAATTTTGAAAGCTTAGATGTGCAGATTTTGGATTGCTGGCTAGATGGTTTGGTCCTAAATGAGATGGACGAGCTAATAATGCTTAAGGGGATAACCTAAGATGGTTGGCTTTTCTACAAAGATGACTCTAAGGTGAAGCTTATCCAAGAAGATGTGGAGAAACAAGGGTGTCTAATCATAGAAATCATGCCTAGTTGGTAAAGCATAAGCAGGATTAACTCAAGGATGTTGGCTAAATTTGATGGTGCGCTCTAACTAGGCCTCTTGAAGTGCTTCGTCGGCAGCTTTGTCCTCTGTTTTGTGGAGTTTGGCAATTCGTGGGCTTGGTGTTATTTCTTTTCTCTTGACTAAAAGTTCTTGGTATGCCAGAGATGGCTTGATTTTGACTTTGTGAAACTTCTGTTTGGGTTTGGGTTGTTCCGACATAAATTCCTGAATTTGCTTGGCTTTGGGAGATTGTGGTTGTTTTGCTTCAACTTGTTCAACTTCTAAAATAGGTAGTGACTATGCTAAGTGTGCCCTAAGCTAGGATTGACCAAGTTTGGAAAACATTCATTCAACAAGTAAAATAAAATCAAGCAATAGATAGGAACACCCAGATAGAAGTTTTTGGTTCTCAGAATGTGATACTTGCGCTGAGGAGTGTATATGTTCTACAAATGTTTCGATCAATCACTTCAAACACATTAACATCCTAGATGGTTGTCTGCAAGGTTGACAGTTGGTTTAGCTAGGGAGTCCTCGATATACCCAAGGTACGTGAGGCCGAAATCCATAGATGAGACCAAAAAGATGTCACACAGCCGAGAGGAGCGGTAACCCACTTCTCCTCTTTCACTTCTCAAGGGTATAAAGTTCCTTGAGGCTTAGCCCGAGTGACAAAATTTTGATCCCAAGAGAGGTATCTTTCGATTCACCTCCCGATTCTTATACTCCGTCGGAACGCAGGAGTTGAGGTCGTCCAAGGGGTGATGAAATCCCCAAGCAGGCCTCCTAAAAATAAACAAGGTTTTGGATCCTAATCCTATGCACCCAAGATGGCCTCGAAAGACGACAAGGGGAGAGAAGACTTGGATGACCTTGGGCTAAAAAACATGCTTGTTCTTTTACCAACTGACTCTTATGTGTGCTAATCTATACTTTGCAAGCACTCATGTTTAAGAGACAACGTTCAATTCCAACTTGAAGCGCCAAAAAAAGTAAATCGATTGAAGAATGCAAACAAGAAGAAGAGTTAGGGTCAACAAAAGAAAACTCGCACGTTCGGAGGCCCTCCACGTCAAGTATCGATTAATTTTCTTTAAGGCATTCAAGATTGAGTGTGAGTTTGTTTTAAGCCCAAAATAAAAGTGTGTGAGATTTGATTTCAAGCGCGCGCTCGGAGGCTCTCCATGTCAATTGTTGTTCAATTTTAGTGCCCAAACTTGAAGTGTGATCGATTTAATCTAGAGTTTTGATCATTTAAGAATTTTGATAACATTAAAGAAAACATTCAAAGACCAAGTGAGTTAGTTAGATTGTGGAACATTTAACACCTTTTTCAAGTAGACTCATCCTCATAAATGGCGCTGAGATTGCAACCAATGGTTGAATTGATGGGTGATTAGAAAAGAGGTGAGTCCAAGGAACTACTCAAATTGATTTTTGCAAATTTGTATTTAACTTAACAAAGTTTCTTAATTGTCCAAAAATCAAACTTTGCCTAAATTGCATGCAAAAGAGAGATTTGTTTGTTCTTTTTAATGCACCAAAAATTGAAGTGTGAGATATTGCATTAATTCATTGATCTTTTGCATTCAAGATTGAGTTTGTTTGTTTTAAGCATGCATTCCAAAAAAAATTGATTTTAATCCATGGCATTCAAGAGTGTGTTTTGAGCAATATTCATTCAATGAAAAATGTGTTTAACTATTCAAGTTCATTTTAGCAACATGCATTCAAAGACAAATGATTAAACATTCAAGTTCATTTTTTAGCAACATGAGAACTTGCAAGAAATAACATGGTTAGTGGTTTCATATGTGCTCCAACCTGCAATGAGACAAAAAAAAAAGCAATTTAGTTAGCCACCCAAAATTTTCAAAAATAAAAGATTAACTATGGGAAAAAAAAATTTAACTTTTTTTGCTATTTTTTCTATGCGTAAAAATGCTTAGAATGGTCTAAATCCTACGAAACCACTAAAAGTCAAATTTTGATTTATACTCTTATTTATTTTTATTTATAAAATAAAAAGTGCAGGAACTGATATGCTAAAATGAAAATGCAACATAAACAGGCAGAGACGACAGTTTATCAGGCGGAGATGCCAAACTGAGGAGACACCGAAACTTGCAGACACCGAAACTCGCAGACGACAGTTTGATGAAGAAGGTAGATGGCAGTGTCAGAGACGACAGTTGACTGATGGCAGCGGTGGAGACGACAGTTGCCAGGCAGAGACGACAATTGACTGCTGGCGACAACAAAGATGACAGTTTGAGCTTTTGAAGGCAGCGCAAACGACAGAAGCTAGGCAAAGACGCTAAAACTCGCAAACGCTAATCTGCACAGACGCCAAAATTCGCAAACGACAGTTCAAGTTTCGACGCAGACTACCAGAAAATAGGCAGAGATGCCAAAACTTGTAGACAACATTTTGCATGTGCGGAGAGGATAGTTAAGCTTTCGCAAATGACGTTCTATGCAGACGACAGACGGAGACGCCAGTTTGCAGAGATGACACTGCGCGTGATGAACTGACAAGCGCGAGTTTTTTCCAAAAAAAAAATTGTTTTCTTGATTATTTTCGAATTTTAAAAGGTACGTTCTTCTCTTTAGTGCATCCTTTAACCTACAAAAACAAGCAAACACACATTGCAACAACTCAAACAACAACAAACCATTAGATTGTTAGTTCTTAAAAGCAACATGTAGATTGAAATGGATGAAAAAAATGACCCATAGCGGGGTCCCACCGGGCATGCCAAAATGTAGAACAAGATTTTAGTATGCAAAGAATATTAGCAATAAAGTAAACATTCACAAACTAAAATTAAATTCACATATATGTTTAGACAAAGAAAAGCAAACGAAAAGTGCAAACCTCAAAAGAGAAAACACTCCATGCTTTCTTGATTTTGTAGATGTGTCTTTTGATGTGGATGTATGCTCAATTGCTTGCCCAATTGCTTCAATGGTGGAGATGGGTAATGGCAAATTGGTAGCCTTGTGAGCTCTCAATTTGGCATTATAAAGTTAAGATTGATGACTTTGGCTCTCAAAATAGCATGATAACTTTAGCTCAAAGATTGTGTTTTGAAATGGCTTGGGAGGGGATTCAATTTATAGGCTAAGGGCTTGAGGGATGGAGGGCTAAGATGCAAGGAGAGATGAAGGCTTAAGGAGGGCTAGGATGCACTCAAAGGAGAGCACATGGATTGTGCTTGTTTAGCACCAATGGGAAAGTGACACTTGTCACAAGGAGGATGAGTGTGAGAGGGTAGGGTAAAGGGTTGGTTAAAGGCATGATGAGTGGGGTTGAGTATGTAAGAGAGATGTAAGAGGAATGAGTGTGGAAGAGGGAAGAGTTTGGAAGATGGATGTAAGAGTCATGAATGGGCTTGTAAGAGTCTTTTATAGTTTGTAAGAGCACTCATGACTTGGTGGTTGGCATTTTTGAGGGGAGACTTTGGTTTGGTTTAGGAAAGTCTTAAACTTTTTTAGGTAATGTGACAACATTAGGGGGTGGATTAGGCTTGAGTCTAGGATTAGATTAAGGATGTTAGAGATGTGCAAGTGGATGGCATTAATGAGGGTGGGTGAGTTAGTGGCTAAGCTTGGTTAGTATGAGTGGATGGGGTGGATTAGGCTAAATGGAGGATTAGGGATAAGTTAGGGGTTTTTAGATTTGAGAATTTTTATTTATCAAATATATTTATTTAATAAATGGAAATTTTTGGAATTAGATAGAAGAAAAGGATTTAATTGATAAATAATAGGTTATTTGATTTATCAATTAGGACTATAGATGATTAATTAAATTAATCAGCTAGATGATGGCAAATGATTAATTAAATAAGAATTTAATTAATTATGCCTTTAGAGATGGCTAAATTAGATTACCAAAGCGGTGTAATCAAATTTAGGTGTCTATAGATTGATCTTCAACTTAGCTCTTGTTAATGCATCACTAAACTTTTTTTAGTGAACTTTAGATAAGGGAATGACACCTAGCTTACTTCTTAGATACAAAAATGCATCCTTAGGTAATGGCTTGGTGAATATGTCTACAATTTGTTCTTTTATATTCACATATTCCAAACTAACTTCTTTATTCTACACCAACTCTCTTAAGAAGTGATATTTTATTGCAATGTGCTTTGTTTTGGTATGCATCACTGGATTCTTTGATATATTGATTGCATTGGTGTTATCATAGTATATGACTATTAGATCCATGATCTCTATCTTCATTCCTTTCAACAATTGTTTGAATCAAACAATGTTAGAATAATTAACTATTGTTGCCACATATTTTGCCTTTGTTGTGGATTGAGATGTACAATTTTGCTTGTTCATCCAAGACAATAGTCTTTTATCAAGAAAGAATGCTCCAGCACTAGTGCTTTTTCTGTCATCAATACTTCTTGCCCAATCAGCATCAATTTATACCTTCAAGTGCAAATTGCCTCCAATTTTATACTATAAGCTATAGTCTTCAGTACCTTTCAAATATCTCATGATTCTCTTGGTAGCCATCATGTGATTTTCTTTAGGATTTTCTAAGAATCTTGCCACTATTCCAATTGCTAGAGCAATATCAAGCCTTGTATGTACTACATACTGAAATTTTCCAATCATTGATCTATATGTGGTCTAATCTACTTCTTTGGAATCATCATTTTTTGAAAGCTTATGTCTAGTAGACATAAGGGTTTCAATTGGTCTTGAATCTTCCATTCCAAACTTCTTTAGTATCTCCTTGATATACTTAGATTGAGTGATGTAGATACCATTTTTTTTCTACTGTATCTACAATCCAACAAAAAAAAAAAAATCTCACCAAACATGGACATCTCAAATTCTTTACTCATTTCTTCTAAAAATTCTTTGCACAAGTCATCATTTCCTGTAAATAGAGTATCATCAACAAATATCTCTACTAACATAATCTTCTTATCTGGTCCTTCCTTGATATACAGACTACTATTATCATTTGTTCTTTGAAAGCAAATCTATACCAAGTAATTATGTAGTCTTTCATACGAAGCTTTTGGAGCTTGCTTGAGACCATATAATGTTTTGTGTAACTTGCAAACCATGTCTCTTTTGCTAGGATCTACAAAACCTTCTAATTGTTCAATGTAGATTTCTTCATCAAGAATTCCATTTAAGAATTTAGATTTGACATCCATTTGATATACTGTAAATCCTTTGTGTGCTCCATATGCTAGTAAAGTTCTAACACCTTCTAGTCTTGCTATAGGAGCAAAAGTCTCACCATAATCAATACCTTCTTCTTGAGAATAACCTTTACACACCAATCTTTCTTTGTTTCTTGAAACTTTTTCATCTTCATTTAGCTTATTTATGAATACCCACTTAGTGCTAATTACATTCTTATCCTTGGATCTAGGAATAAGAATCCAAGTTTTGTTCTTTTCTATCTCTTCATTCATTGCTTCAATCCAACTTTCATTTTGCAGAGCATCTTTGACAGTTCTAGGTTCAAATTTAGCAAGTAAACATTTACCTTTTAATTTGGTTCGTATCATTGTTCCATTAGATTTGTCTCCAATGATCTGATTAGGTGCATGATGCCTTCTAACATATTTGGCTAACACAAGTTCCTTGGGCTTTAAATAAGTTCCATTGTCTTCATTATGAACTTTAGTTTCAAGCTCAGGTCCTTCTGTTTGTGACTCAGGTTCATCAGACTCAATTTGAACTAGCTCGGTAGCTTCTAACTGTGACTTGGGTTGTACTGTATGCAACTCAGTAACCATTTGAGATTTTGGGGACTGAGGAGATGAAACTTCCTTTCTTTTAGATAGATTTGGTAGGGTATCAGGTTCATACTAAACAAATCTTATGTAATCCTTCGGCTCCTTATTGCTTTCTTCTTCGTTGTTATCTGCAAACTCATCAATTCTAACATATGCACTTTCTATTAATTTATGATTTTTATGCTTTACTTCTGTAGGAATATCCTAAGAAAATGCCTTCATCACCTTTTACATCAAATTTTTATTTTCTAGACACTTTCAAGATATAACATTTGTTGCCAAATACTTTCAAGTAACTTACATTAGGTTTGTAGCCATACAATATTTGATAAGGAGTTTTGTTTGAATATTTTTCAACTGTACTCTATTCAAGGTATGAACTGCAGTGTTGATAGCTTCCTTCTAGTATTTGAGAGCAACATTCTTTTCAATCATTAAAGTTTTTGCATAATTCATGATAGATATATTTCTTCTTTCAGCTATACCATTATGTTGTGGTGTACTAGGAGTTGATACTTGTCTTTTAATTCCTCTTTTAATGTAAAAATTATTGAATTCATTGGAGATGAATTCACCACCTCTATTTGATCTTAAGCATTTCAACCTTTTTCCAGTTTCTTTTTCTACTCTTGCTAGATACCATTTGAACTTTTGAAAGGATTTTGATTTTTCTTTGAGATACATTATAGACATCATTATAGAATAGTCATCAACAAAAAGAATGAAAAACTTTTCTCCATTGTAACTCTCTATTCCAATAGATCCACATAAGTCTATATGAACAATTTATAACACTTCTTTTGATTGATAGTTTTTTCTTTTGAAACTATTTTTTCTGATCTTACCAATTTGGCAATTCTTGCATAGATCCATATTAGGCTTCTTCAAACTACGAATGCCTCTTACTTTTCTATGTTTGCTTATCTTAACCAGATTATCAAAGTTTACATGACATAGCCTTTTATGCCATAACCAGCTTTCTTCTATTTGAGCAATAAAACATGAACAATCACTCAGATCAAGATAAAATAGATTACCTTTTGTTTGCTTGCCAAAGCCAACTAGATTTCCTTTTCCATTTAGTAGTTTGCTCTGTCCATTCATGAATTCTACCTTGAATCCAATGTTATTCAACTGTGCCACACTTAGTAGATTATGCTTTAGTCCTTCAACCCAATAAGAATTGTCACATATAAGTTCTTTAGTCAATGAAATACATCATTTTCCTTTTATGTTACAAGGTTCATTGTTTCCAAATCTCTCACTACCTCCATCATAATATTCCATGTGCTCAAATTTTATTTTATCTCTAGTAATATGATGTGAATAGCCACTATCAATAATCCATATATCATTTTTTCTAACATGATAGATAAGTGCCATCTTATCTCCATCATTAGATTCATCTTTCACAATAATATATACCATTTCATCTTTACTATTATCATAATCTTTAGCTATAAAACAAGATTTCTTACCTTTGTCCTTGTAGTTCTTGTAGTTCTTGGAATTCTTCTTGCCTTTGTGATTATTGCTTTTCTTTTCATTTTTGATTTCCTTATTTGGACACCTAGCAAAAATGTGACCAACTTCTTCACAAGAAAAGAAAATTAGAAGAAATTTACCTTTGTACTTTCCTCTGCCTTTGGAATACTTTCTTGCAAGTAGGACTTCAATAACTTCAAGATCATTGTCTAAATTTTCTTTTGATTTTTCTTCTCCACTTCCTGATTGACTGGACTTTGATTTCTTACCCTTTTCTTTGAGTGGGAGTTTAGCTTTAAAAGTAGATTCAATAACTTTTGAACTAGGAACATAGTTATCAAAGTTATCTAATTCAAAAGCTATCAATCTTCTAGCTACAACATCCAGAAATCTTTAATTATTTGGATCAAATCTCATTTCTTGAATAACAGGCACTCTAATTGTATAAATAAGAAGAAGAATTCTAAGTACCTTGCTTACAATTATTTTCTCTTCAATGTCTCCTCTAGATTCTTTGATTGTAGTTACACTTGCTTTGATTTTTTCCACATATTTTGCAATGTTCTCATCTCCTCTCATTTTCATCTAATCAAAAAGACCTCTAAGACTTTCAACCTTAGCTCTTCTTACATTTTCATCTCCTCCATATATGTCTTTCAGTTTGATCCACATATCATAAGTTGTCTTGTAGTCTTTGACTTTATCAAATTCAGCATAACTAAGAGCAGATGTAGTATCAATCACCATGATGTTATGATTCTTCTTTTCAGCAATATCTTCAATAGATAATGTTCCAATGGGAGTCTTGTATTTAGTATCGAGATATTTGCATCCTGAGTCACTAATAGAAGCCAAATGTAACCTCATAAGTTCTTGCCATGCTGCAAAATTGTCTTTGTTCAACTTGGGAATCTCTCTTCTGTAAGACATCTTGATCTTTGGCTTAGGTCCTTGAAACCTTCTTTGCAAGTACCAAAAGCTCTGATACCAATTGTTGAAAATATAAGAGGAGTAATTAAGAGGGGAGGGGTGAATTAGTTACTACTAAAATAAATCCTAGATCCCTTAGATGTCAGTACAAAATACAAACTGAAAACTGAATATTGTTGTTGCTCAGTAAACATACATAAAATGTTGTAACTCGATAATTACTAAATGTGCTTGATAAATGATTAACATACAAACTTTAGATGTTATAAAAACTTTAGATGTAAATGGACTAAGAGAGAAGATATTGGAACAATGGAAAATGTATTGTTGTACAATATGATGAGAAAAGATATAAAATTACAATAGGAGAGCCTAAATATAAAGGCTTCTAGGAAGCTTGTAGAACAAGCTAGAAAGTGCTAAGAGATAAGGTTGACAACTAAGCATATGTCCACAAAAGGTGGAATATCCTTGATCAAGGTGAGAAGATAAGTATGACTTAGATAGGAACAAACTCATGTGTTGTCAACAACTCCTAAACTACAACTAATAAATAAATGCATTAGCCTAAGTAAACTTAAGTAAAAGTGTAAATAATAATAATAATTTACTATAACACCCCCCCTTAAGTGCAACTTAGGGGAATGCACTTAAGCTTACAAAAAGCTAAGATGAAACGTAGAATGGGTCCCAAAAACTAGGCCATGTTAGGTACCCATGTACAAATGCAAAGAAATACAACCTCTGAAAATGAGGAAAGAGAGAAAACCACATGGGAAAAACCCTCCCCCAAAAAGAGGTAACTAAAAATCTAGTGAAGAATTGAAGAAGCCTCCAACTAGAGGAATGTCCCAAAAAATAGGAACAAAGAGAAGATCATGAAGAGCATCACTGAAGCATGAAGAAGCCACAAACTCTATAAAAAAGAATACTGCTGATCTAAAGATCCTCCATAGAAAATAGAAGGCACGAACGGAGAGTGTCTATTGGTAGATGATCCATCTCACCGAAATGCATAGGTAGCCAACCACTAAAATTGCCTAGTATATAGGATCAAATATTGAATATATAGTTCACACTATCAAACCATCGAACCAAGGAAACATTAGAAACAATAGAATAACCCCCCCTTAATGTAGATGGGGTGAGATGATAGGCAACTGAGAAAGTTGGCCAAAATCCTTTGTAGAAAGAACCAAGAATAGTGAGAGAGAGTAAGAGGTACAAACATCTAAAAAGCCACATGTCACCAACACATTCATGGGGCTAATGTCATGGAAGGGACACTCACTTAACAAAGGAAGAAGGCACAAAAATGGCAACAACTAACCCCTCTATGGTGCTTTATAAAATAGTGCAAGTACAACTATCTCAAAATAACGTTCATGAACCTAAAATGCAAGAGTGGCACTTTATCTCAGTGTGTGTGCATAAAGATGCTTATAAATGATATCAACAATGATCAAAAAGAGAAAAAAACTCATACAAAAGATAGTATAGCCCAAAATAAAAGATCCCATACCATGAAAATGATCCTTAGACCTAGAACACCTAAGATATCCACCATAGAGCAAAAATGCCAAAAACATGATAGAAAAAACATGGGGTAGAATTTTAAGGAAATGACACTATTTCTAAAAAGATGATAAAACCAACTTTCCAAAAATATAACATTTTCAAAAAATGAAGATGGGATGCAAAAGATATGCTCACTAGAGTGAAAAATAGAACATCTAACTTTGACTACAAAAACAAGCCACTAAATTGCATCAAAACCAAAAAATACCTACACTAATGTCTCCATCTTGGAACCAATTTTTCGGTGCTTCTTTTGGATCGAAAAAATAGCTCCGGATACTCAAGTTATGGCCAAAAAATCATGAGTAGGTCAAAAAGAGACCTGAAGATGATGTAAGGTGAGGTTATGCAGTGCTAACGTCAGCAAGTCACTCGCTAAAAAGGGATGGCCTAATGGCCTTCGTGGCAACCCCAAAACACTCCAACTAGTTGCTAACTGGGCAGGAGGTAGCGACGAGGTGGCCACAGGGTGGTGAAACCCAATAGTGGTGGAGAAATCTAGTGCAGGGGTGGCAAAGCAGTAGAACAAAGTGAAGCTACTAGAGGTGGGTGGCGGGTTGACCAGGCGGAGATGACCATGAAGTAAACGCCCTGTGTATGCACTACGAGTGGTGGCGATGTGCGGGCTGGACCGTGGTGGTGCGGTGATGGCCGTCGGGTGGCCCTATGATTTTTTAATTTTTTTTGCAATAAATGGAAGAAGACTCATCTATACGACCTCCCAGGGGGGCTAAAAAACTTTCCCTGACGCTATGGAAGCCAAAATTTGAAAATTCTATATGAATCTTGACTCTAACAAACCTTTTGAACTCAATGGTAGCATTTGTTTAGGTCCAAAGTGCTCTAAAAAATGCTCTTCCCACAGATTGAAGAAAAAAATCACAAACAAACTAGGGTTTGTGTCTCTGAATCGTGGCTTCAAAAATCCTTCAACCAAGAAGCGGCAAGGAGGCTCTGATACCAAGCAAAAATTGATGAAATTCAACTTCATAGCTCACCAAGATCACCTGCATGCAAATAACCTACCGAAGGAAAACCAAAGAAGGAAGGGTGGAGCTTGGAGAAACTAAATAGATTGAGAGAGAAGATATTGTAACAATGGAAAATGTATTTCTATACAATATGATGAGAAAATATATGAAATTACAATAGGAGAGCTTGAATATAAAGGCCTCTAGGAAGCTTTTAGAACAAGCTAGAAAGTGCTAGAAGATAAGGTTGACAACTAAGCATACATCCACAAAAGGTGAAATATCCTCGATCAAGATGAGAAGATAAGTATGAATTAGATAGGAACGAACTCTCATGTTGTCAACAACTCCTAGACTACAACTGATAAATAAATGCATTAACCTAAGTAAACTTAAGTAAAAACATAAATAATAATAATTTACTCTAACAATCTTCATACTTGCTCACTTTGAAACCACAACTTGACCTTATACTTATATCTTTCATATTGTCAAGTTGGCTCAAATACAAATTAGAATAATTAATATTCATTACCTTAGTTGGTTGGAATCAATAGATAAATCAATTGAGCTTAATATGCAAAAATAAGAAAAAGCTTTGTTAGCCAACCCAACTTGGTAGAAACTAACTCAGAAACGATTTCTTGTGTTAACCAACAAAAGCTCAATTAACACTGCAAACTCATGTAAATCATTTGGCAATTGAGTGAGCTCAATTAGCACTAGTTCCATCCAACTTTCCTTCATTAACCAAGTGAGCTCGGTTAATACTCATCTTTTGCATACTTTCCTTCGACACCCAAGTGATCTCGGTAGACATTGCCTTCAGAACTAGGCAACCACAGTAATGCTCGGTAGGCACATAAAACTATCTTCATTGCCCGAGTGAGCTCAACATATAATGACTAATAATGATATGACATTTGTGTAACATCAAAGACAATACAAAATTAATCAATTGTATCTAACACATATGACATCATCATGAAAGAAATTATATTTACTAAGTAGGAACAATATAAAGTATTATCATTATAAGAGTGAATAATTATCAGTATTTGATGTAATCAATCACTCTACATATCAAAGCATTGCATTTTAAAGATTATTAAGAGCTAACACATTCATAAAGGGGTCTAATAGGATTTAACAATGAAATCTACCATGATATAAAAGGAGGGGTATTACAATTGGTTACTTGTTCATTGTGTACCATGTTTGAATCAACATAAGAATCCATCTTTGGATATTTCTATTAGCTAGTATCTATTTTTGTTTATTGCTTTACTATAATAGTTTGTTACCACTAACTAAGGTTTTACATTTATCTACAAATAACTAAAAAATTTACTAACAATATTGGTAGCTTTTTTTTTCTATCTTTGATGATTTCATGTATAAAATATAATTATTCATTACTTTTATAGAGTTTAACCACCTCAACACTATTATGAGATCTAAGGGGAGATGCATTTGTTCTTGGAGAAAATTGAAATATGTTGTTTCCTATTTGTTAGCTATCATTATAACAAAGTAAATTGTAATATGTGGCCAAAAAGAAAGCTCTTCTATAGACCACTAGCTTCAAATCTAAATATGTATCTAATTTTGTGCATAAGGGATTATTTTGGTAGAAAATATTATAAGATCGAGTGACATACATACATACATACATACATACATACATACATACATACATACATACATACATACATACATACATACATACATACATACATACATACATACATACATACATACATACATACATATATATATATATATATATATATATATATATATATATATATGTACACACTATGTAATATTAGCTCAAGGGAAATTGGTCCATAGTTGATTATTGTAAGAAAACCTTGGTAATAAGAAATATCCTTTATAATAATTAAAATAATATTCTACGTGAGTAAACTAACATATAGAGACATTTTGTCTCCATCAATAGATCTAGTAAGGAGGCAAAGACCAGATCTTGGGACATCTTGTGATTTTTTCTAGATTAGTAGTATGCCTGTTTTAATTCTTTACTCCATCTTGTTTCTAAATTATTTACAAGTGTGGTCTATGATTCATTTGAATTTTGCAATCACTTTACATTTTTTATTGTTCTTGTCGTCAAGAAGTGACAATTTTCATTGCCAAATTTATTTTGATTTGTTGTAGGTCCATTTTTCTAGCTACAATTCATCCCAACATAACTTAATGCCAACATCCCGTGTGAAATGTTATGGACAACACATTTTGTAAGATAAGAAATCCTATAACCCTAAATAGACACTTAGACTAGCTAAACTTTTTGTATCATCTACTTTGATTTGATTCTATCACAACTCATAAATACCTTTCTACTCTTACTATGACTTGTGGATCATTTTGTGTTACTTGCACACATACATTTTTCTGCTCATAATAAACTAGCCTTATCCTTCATTAAGGCTTTTCCTCGGCCTTAGCTTTGGGTTGGGATCCTTGACACTTTGCAATTATAGAAACTCCCCTTTGAAGGTACGTATTTTTATCATAGTCCATAATAAATTTTTACTTGCAACATGAATTTGTATAACTCCATCCTTGCTTCACAATAAAGATAGTTTTTTGGATGAAACAAAATTTTCAAATAGACTTGAGGAGCCTTGGATTTTAACAAAATCATTACATGATGTGATTAGGATTAAGTAGTCATAACAACATTTTATCAAAATATCAAAATACTCATGCATACATTGTGACATAACTAAGTTTTACATGAATCATGATTACTTTTTGTTTAATTTTTTTATATTGCTTTTGGTTTTTATCTATAGTCTCTTTGGGATGTCTTTAACTAGAGATTTTATCTAGAGGATTCCATTGTATATAGAGGAAATGACAAGGTATGTTAACTTTTTTTTTCTAATGGATTATTCCTAGCATTTTGACTTGTCCTAGGACATGATAATCTAAGCATCAAGGATGCATCATGGCTTACATATGATCATAGCCATTCCTTTAATTGTTTGATATGTCTTAATCCATATAATTGGAATATAAGTTTATTTGGATATATTCTATATGAGTTCATCCTTTTCCATAATAAGATCAATAATGATATCACACTTCTTGTGAAAATGGTATTTTTTAGAGGTTTTAGCTACTAGTAGGAATCCTTAGAGTAAGAGAGGCCATATTGTTCAACATAGTTGGAATCCTAACAATGGGATATTAAATTTAAATAAAGGCTCTTGGTAATTATAATTCACATTTTCCTTTGGTACTCCCCTTTAATAATTGCAACCTAACCTTTCTTTCCTCGCCTTTAGCTCTTCATTGAAAATGTAGCATCTTATCATATCTTCCACCCTCACAAGTTAGAGGTAGAAATCAAACATTTTTCTATTGACTCGATTTTGATAAATTGATAAGATATAAAGAATTGCATCTTCCAAGAATATCCAATTTCATCCTAAATGATTGTAATATAGCATATTGCAACTCTATCCCCTCCTTTGTTACAATTGAAAAAGTGAAGGCTATAAAAGGAGGGGGAACCCCCCTTTCTTGAAGTTATCAAAGTAACTTCCATAGGAATTATATGAAATAAATATTGGTCCATACACTCTTAGATAAGATTATGGATGTACTATTAGAAATATGCAATATTGAGAGGGAGAGGGGGTGAATCAGTATTCTGCAAACTTTTGCCCACAATTGAATATTGTTAATTACTTTATAACATGCATATGAAAAAAACTAACCATACATAAAGAGAACTCATAACACCACATTTTGTTAACTAGGTAAACCCTGGCCAAGGGAAAACCCCAATGGGGATGGTACCCACAAAATGATCCACTAAACAAAAGTATCTTGTTAAGGATGTTGACCATGTTAGGAGTATATTAAGTACATATAGTGTCTTTGTGATTATTAGATGACCAAGCCCTATTAAAAGCCTCAAACCTATTAAGATTTGGTATATACAGTTACAAAATGTATGCAACATGAGCCCACTTCCCAAACATGAAATATACAATATAGTTCCTCTATATACAAAATAGATAGATGCAAAAACCTCTTACTATTGATATCTTCAATATCTAATCTTTCTTTTATTTCTCTTCGCATACCTCTGGTCATACATTAGATTCACATCATATAGTTCATATATCACTTTGCATGTCACATATCACTTGCACATTACATCGCATAATACAATCTTTCCTTTATCTCTTTCATTTTACAAAACATGCTCAGTTGGCCTTCAAGCTTTCACATGCTTGGCTAATTACAAAATTAACTCTTGCTAAATTAGGGTTAACATCTAGTATGTCATCCCTAAGTAGTTGAATAATTATTTCATACAAAAAATAATTCTTTAACCTATAATTCACATTTCTCTTCCATTCTCTTTTCTTTCTTGTAAATTATTTGTCTGGTAAATTGACCATAACTATTGTCGTATTGTCTGTACTATCTTGTACACTTGGCCATGTTATCGTGACACTTTTTACTTTGCATGCCTAACTAGGTACATGCCAATGTTGAAACAGTGAAGCTCACCAATCAAAATTCTATCTGCCTTGCTAGATAAACTCCATGATACTTCAATAATTTTCTAAGTACGACAACCTTAACTTTATTTTCATGATCTTCCCTGTTCCTATTGAAATCATGTTGCCATAAGTGACAACATCAATCGATTATCTTACCCAAATTATCAATGTGTACCAAGGATGATAAAATTTCATAATGATGACATTCAAATGACAAAAAGATTTCAACCATTATGGCTTCTTTTGAGTTCTTGATTTGAGTCTTATGCCTTATATAAACTTTCATCATCACTTTGGATTACTGGCATGATTAGAATCATAGGTTTATCAAAATAGGTTGCATAAAAATTATTTAAATACCACAATTAGAATTTTGACAATGCATGACCTATATACAGGTTCAATACAAACTAATAAGAGGCCTCTATAGCATAAAAACCTCTTTATTCCATTTTTTGCATCCAAAATCCTCATTATAATGTATAGGAAGAGATGAAAAATAACACTTGAAATGAATAATTTTATCATCACTTTAAATTACCATCAACATCCTATAAATACCATCTAAGATGAAAATCAACTTCTTTTCATAAACTTAAGTCGACAAGCTTTCTATAATGCTATCGTCTATCAATGTAAACATTTTGACATTTTTAATAAATTTGATGTTCATATCTCTAATAATCTATAAAGTACAAACTTTCTCATATTTACAACAACCTCAAGCATACTGAATTTCCCCTTTCTCATATTTACAACAGCCTCAAGCATATTGAAATTCCCCTTTCTCCTCCTCAGCTTGGCTATCTATTGCACTATTTCTTTTCTTTGTCTTATTTTCAATATCTAGGCTTGATAATGGGCTTCTTCATTCAAGTTTTCTTATTTCCTATGAAGAAATATGTTAACGTATGTTTTTTCACAAGGTTGTTGACAAATTTTAAAATCCCACTCTAATGATCTATTAAATCTTAGTCACATAAATATGCCAAGGATGTGGTGTCTGCACCTGTGGACATCAAACAAACATCAAAAGAATATATTTTTATTGGTGATGTTCCAAGGCTCACTAAGTCTAGCATTTAGGTAATTAGTTTTTCTAATTTTAGATAAGAGCTTCTACATGCTCTTTAATTTAAAGATTTGTGTTATTATGTCAATTAATTGACGGGGTGTTGAAGTTGTTGATCCTCAAATGTGTGGGAAAATGGAGATGTGATGATGAAGGTGCAGATGAGTGTAAAATTGATCTGCGAGTGGAAAGAAAGGTGAACTACAAATTTATGAGAAATTTTATATTGGTGGGGGATGTGGAAGTTGATGGGATTTTGACATCCTACATCAATGAAGTTTTGTTTGTTATTGTGCCAAGGATCATCCTTGAGAAGCCTAACACTCTCAAAATTCTAGTGGTTTGAATGAGGGTTTTTGTCATTAATAGTCTTTTTTATCTCTCCTTTTGTAAAATGTCAAGTGTACAGATAGGGAAATTCGATTTTCTTCTCCCTTTTTCGAAGTAAGAATTTAAGCTTTGGCACTTCAGAAGGTTTTGTAAGTAATAAGAAGAAATGTACTTTGAAGAGAAGTCTTATGTGTATTCAGAGAACAAAAGTAATTTTTGTATTTTCTTAAATTACTAATAACAATCTAATTTTCATCAAAGGTCATTTCCCAAGCATTTCAAAATCATAATTGAAACCTCTTCAAAAAAAAATAAAAAATTGCCCAAGATGCAGTTCAGAGAGATTTTCTATCTATAAAATAAGTTGAGAGATATCCTTCTTGAGGTGCCTATTACAATAAGATAATTTATAAAAATAGACGCCTTGAGAAGGATATCTCTTGGCTAATTTATTGATATAATATATATATATATATATATATATATATATATATATATATATATATATATATATATATATATATATATATATATATATATATATATATATATATATATATATATATATATATAATTTATTTTCATGTTGCAAGAAATAGATGAATTAAAATATAAATTATTTATTATTATGAGCTTTTTATTCACTATTTCCCATTCATATTTCCACACGAGCAATTACCCAAGGATTTTTTTTTTTTAAAATTGTTCAAAAGTTTACAATTTTCATAATAATTACAATGATTAATTTCATTACATTGTGCATTTCTTTGGGCCATTTACTAATTTTATTAAAGATCATCTTAGGATTTATGCCTTCTTTGATTAAGGATTTGTGGATATACAAGATTTGATTAGTCTTTTTTTAAATTGATTTTTACAATCTTTTTAATGTTTTTGGCAGTGATTTTAGTATTAATTTTAGCTTAAAAAATTTGGACTTCAAAAGATTTTTTTTTTAATTTTTTGAAAAAATTATCCTTTATGTTAAATGTAATGTTTTTAATGATATATATTGTATATATAAATTTGTAAAATTAATAATTTAAAATGTATATTGTGGATATAAATTTGTAAGACTAATAATTTTAGTAATCTTATTTTTTACAATCTTCTTACTTTCTCAATACAAAATTTAACAAATTATTTGTATTTATGAATTTAGATATGTTGAAATTAGATATCTCTTGACTTATTTTACAAAAAAAATAAATCAAATTTTTAGGTATGCTAGTATGCTACACTTTAGGAACAATCATCATTTAACAAAGTAAAATATGTATCTTCACACCAATTGAAAAAATATAAGATAATACATGATATCTCTTGATAAAATAATTCACAATCCTTTTTATACAAAAGGGTTTCATCTCCTTCTTGGTAAATTTAAGTAGAATCCTATGTAACGCCCGACTAGGGAACCCAAAAGAAATTAACCTAAAGTTTCACTAAGTTTGCCAAATTTTTTTTTTAAAGGATAATAAACAACAAGATAAAATATAGTGGAAGCATAATCACATACATAAACACAAACCTTACAACATATTACATCTCTTAGGGTTTCTTGACATTGAATCACATTTAAGTTTAATTAATAGTAAAACCAATATATAACACATCCACATTAAAGAATAACTACAAGTACAAATCCATTTAAATAATATACAATTATCATGAATGCCACATGACAATAATTAGAATGCACAATCATCCACTATACAGGTCCTACAATATGAAAGGCAAAAAGAATATACATAATGAATATAATACATCATCTCATAAGAACTTTGATAAAAAAAAAATATAGTACAATAGAATATAATCATCTAACAGAATAGAAAGAAGGATCAACTGCATAAGCACCTCTAGCAATGACATTCAACGGTCAAATCTCAATGGTTTAAGAAAATGCACTACTACACGACCTCATGAAACCCAAAAAGGTCTACTCCCACAGCGCTGAGGAGATAAACTCAAGTCCCATATGGATATCAACAACACAAGTCAAAACCAACATCTAAGTCAAGGAAACACCTAAAAGCAATCTATCTCAAAGGGTATGAAGACACAAGTATCAACTAATCCTAGAGGCAACAAAGACACATAGGAAATCTACTATGTAAGTGGGAAAGTGTCATAGCAAGAGCCAAATCTAAAGTTACCCAGGTAGTCTTTTAATACTCTGGCCCCTCAGTGTCTCTATGCAACATCAGTATCCTCTCGTACATACAAGGCATACTAACAAGTCATCTCTACGGATACCCTAGTAGTCTTTTAATACTCCAGACCCCCTATTGACTTTTTGTGGTACCACTATCTTATTAATTCATTTTAAAACCCATTTAATGAAATGTTATCACTTATTAAAATAACCTATGATGGGTTACTTGTCAGCCTCTTTAGCGCCTCGGCCTCCATTGCAAGCCACTTCACAACATGACATACATATAACCTACCCTAAGCTCATCAAAAGAAAATGATTTCAAATGACTATAAATCACACATCAGTTCTTGATAGCACTAAAATATTACTAATCATAATCATAGATTCCACCAATACGATCATCCTAAAAAGACTAATCCAAAATCAAGTAGACAAAAACCAAATCCATGTCATAACATGACATTGCCAAAAAAAAATCATTTAATCACCTTAGTCCTATACACGCAACAAGGAATGAATCCAAAGATAACTAATCAAAGACTCAATGGTTATATCAGATAAGTCACACCATTCACTTCAGTTTCACATATGAACATTATGAAGCAATAACCCCCAATAGATCAAATTCATCATAGAACACACATGATGCATTACGATGGTTGAGTATACAAAACATCACAGAGCAAAACTCCCAAGCCTTTGGTAAACATCCTGACTGATCAAAGTACCAAGTCAACCCAAACCCAACATCAGTAAATCACACATTACATACAGTACACACCATGTAACTTTTCATAATTCATTATGTTTTGGAAAACACACAAGTTTAATTTTCATTAAAGGTTTCAAGTTTTCATTTGCATTTTTCAAGTACTGCAGATTTGCTAAAGTTTTCGAGTTTACTAGAATCCCAACCGATTCAACAATTCATATATAGTTGTTTAAACATTGTTTCATAGTTCAATTCATTTTCAAAACACAAGATTTAATAACAACCAAGGTTTCAGTTTTCTTCTTTTCAAAGTATAATAACTACTAAGGTTTTCGAATAATAAATTTTTCCTAGTATTACAAATCATTTCCGTATATCTGAACCATATAAACACATCCAAGCTTATAAAAAAAAATGTTTTTATTGTTTTGATTTTCAATTTACTTTAAAATTATATTTAAATAATAAAGTATTAAATCAAAATTTCAAATAATTAAAGTTAGAATTTTAACAAGACTTATTATAATTATTGATAATAATAATTATCAATTATTATCAAAATAATTTTAAATTTATTAAACTTTAGAAAAACTTTCTCGAAATAGAAAATTGCTAAAAATGGAAAATTACCAAAATGGAAGTCTGCTAAAAATGGTAACTTTCCCGAAATGTAAACCTTGCTAAAATGGAAACTTTTCAAAAATGGAAACTTTCCCAAATTGGAAACCTACTAAAAATGAAAACTTTTCCAAACCCTATACCAAAAACATAGATTTCTTAATTGATTCAAACTATGAATTATCAAAATAATCAAACAACAGTTTTAGATATTAAATTCATTCACAGATGCTTTTGAAAACAAAGAGCAATAAAGACACAAACAAGGGTTTCATATTTCAAATTCGTATACAGATAATCTCAAAATGAAGAATAATAATATCATGAACAAGGGTTTCAAATTCAATTCATATATAGAGGTTTCTCAGATGAAGAATGATAAAATCGCATACAAGGGTTTTCAAATCGATTCAATTCTAAAAATAGATTCACAAACATGGAGAAGACAGAGAAATCAAGAACAAGCAACTACTACACAAACTCACAAGGTCCTACCTAGATCTAATGCTCAAACCATGAATGCACAAAACACACAAGAATTTCCTTCTCTTTTGAAAACCCTCTTCTTGGAAATCAGCTCCCCCAAACCTGTGTTATTGCAAAATGAGCTCTAGATCTCTAATAAAGAGTTCTCCCCTAAAGTTAGGGCTTCAATTGTGCAATCACGTGAGAAGACTCATTGATCTTTATCTTTTATTATTTTATTGTATTTTAATTTCATGCACAACTTTTTTGCCATTTAATTAAAATATCTTTATCAAATTAATTTCTTTCTCTCTTTAATTAATTTATTATATTTTAATTTCATGCATAAGCTTTATGCAATTTAATTGAAATAAACTTTATTAAATTTATCTTTTCTCTCTCTTATTAAATCAAAAGACCCTTTTAATATAATATTTATTAATATAACTAATAATATTATTTAGAGTTTATATTAAAATAAAATTCTTAAATAAATTATTATTAAATTAAATAAATATAAAATGCCCAAAATTAGACTTTAATTAAAACCTTTTAAATTTAATTCTTTTATTTAATTAATTTCTTAAATAATTAAATATAATTGAATATCAAATTTCTTTATAAAATTTTTATTAAATTAAATCATTAAATTATCTTTTAATTGATTTAATTAAAATAGAAAATCATCATAGACCCACAAAACCAAACATGAAAATCCATCATAAAGCACATAATACCAAAATAAACTCCAGGGTCGAAATCATGAATTCACATCACATGATGAATTCAAAAAGCTGAAACTAACTCAGATACTTATCTTATTTTCTAGGACAATTGGCTTAGGTTAGAATTTGGACTCAAGAGTTATCTCCCCACTTATACCATTGAAATATTGCAATAGGGTACACTCATCTTGGCAATTCAGAGAAGTCGATACTTGGTACCTACAATCTACATAAAATCAATGCATGTACATACTCCTATATTCTAATTAAACAAGCAATAGTGGGGAGTGGTACATCGTGTAGATCCAGATTGGTAGGTGACTATGACTCCCTCCCTCAACCACATTAGGAACATCAATCATAAAGTAAAACAAACTTGTACACCATACACATGCAAGTATGGGGTAAGTATCTATAGAAACTACACATAAAGCATTCATCTAACTAATCATCATGAGATAACTAAAATCACTAACTGAACTTACATATATCATCTTTGAAAGGATAAACATAAACACATGAAATAACTGAACAACTCATTAGGTAAATCAACTGAGTATGAAATACATTCAATCTAATCTGGTAACCAAGTACCGATAACCATAAAACACAATTAAAAAATAGGCCCAAAAGAATCTGGCAATACAATAAAGAAAAGTCAACTAGGAGTAGGCATTACATCCTACTTGGTCCTTTAGAAAATTATTATGTGGAACTAATAATTTTTTTAATTGTATATCCATTTTATAGCTTTTTCACAAGGAATTGAGATCAACATGAGTATTTTTAGCAATCTTCAAATTAAAAATACTCACAAATAAATTGTATATCGAGTCATACATCACAAGACCTTTATGAAAGGATGATGAGTGTCATTAAGTGATAATGGAAGAGCATGTGGTGGTATTATGCATTTAGACTGGTTCTTATTTTAAGAACTAGTGTATAAAGGAGGAGTGTGACACAAGAAAATATATACGATTTTGATCCTAATCATCAATCAATATGGTTACTAGGATTCAAGAATAAATCCAGGTCTATTTTTGTGTCACCACCACTTATAAAAAAAATACACCATCACATATTCAACCTTTAAGTCCTTTGAGAAACTATGCTAAACTAGGGGGAATGACCCAATAGTTATGCATGCTCCACTTATTGGGGTACCAGTTGTTTCATTAATGCCTGATATTTTTGACAATATTGCACTAATAATTGTGTCCTTAAAGTTATTATTATTATTGATAATTACTACTCATAACTAAATAAAATGTATTTTTTATATGTAAAAAGTGACAAAGCATGCAATGCTACATTAACCGATGCATGATAAGGTAGGAGACTCCCCAAAGGAGATGTCCTAGCCCCTAATAAATAATCACACAACAAAAGAAAATAATAACATAGAGATTTAGATCCAAATAACACCAATTCTCATAATATAATCATAAGATTTACATCCAACATGCCCAACTGTAAGGCCTTTTAGGTTACCGCCAAATACATTTTTTTTACAATAATAGTTCTGCAAGATCACAAGATCCAACCTCTAGCTAGCCTAGACCCACAATTTGGTATAAAATCTTTAAGAAGAATCTAAACTTATGCTTGCAAGCCACCCAACAACCTTCTTATTTTTCAAGCCCACACTTGTTATTAGATCTGCTAAACTTGCTCCTCTTAGCTACTCCATGTTGAACTAAATAATGACTCAAGACATAGCAATACCCTCTACTTATACTAAACCAAGCTCTAGGTCAGCCTAGAAAGTTACATTAAATAAACACTTAAATTAATACACACTCAAGCCACAAGTCACTCCAAAATTTATGCTTAGGAAAAGGTTCTCCAATGTGCCTTGCACACATTCCAAACTACATGAACCATAACAAATCCAAGCCTAATGCTCCTAAATATAGGATTGTTGACTACCCCAAGATGCTCCTGCATCAGACACCTCAAGTGTGAAGAAAAGATGTTCCTAATAACTGGAAGAACATCTTCTAGGGTTTAGTACACAAACCTTGAATTAGTTCTTCAAATATATGTCCTCCAAATCATTAACTTATATAATCTTGCCTTTGTTCTATTTCTACAACTCCTTTCCTGCAATTGTCACCTTTACATTTATCTAGTGTACCATAGGTTTGTTTTCCATGCTGATATCTAACCCTTTGAGAATCCTTCAGTTCAACTCGCCCACCAAAACTCAAGTTCCTCCTACCAAGTTCTACATTCTATAAAGGAATTAGGGAATGCTTCTTGCCACCCTTCTCCACAATAAATACATTATTAACACAATCATGCATGACCCTACAATCATATTGCTAAGGTCTACCAAGTAGTATGTGGTAACTACTCATGTCCACAATATCACATAACACTTTATCCACATATTGTCCAATCTAAAAATAAACCACACACCACTTTCTCACCTCCAAGGCATGTTCATCTCGCAACCAATTGATCCTATAAGGGCAAGGATGTCTCATCATCTTTAAACCAAGTTTCTAAACCATCTCCTCAACAACTAGGTTATCAATACTACCACCATCCATAGTCTCATTCCAACTTTTTCCTTTAGACTTATAATGAGTCTTGAATAAATTCCTCCTTTGAGTCTTGACAAGGTTCTAGTACCTTCTTACCAAGCAACACTCATCGAACCACACATTCTCCTCCTCGTGATTGGGCTCAATCATTGAATCCCCATTCTCATGTACTGCAACAACTCTTTTATCACCACTCTTCTAGGAACATTCAAAATCTTTGTGACCTTCTCAACATCTAAAATAAGTACCCTTAAATGCAACCTTACCTATTATTCTCTTTTGCTCAATAGGTTTTGCTTCATCTTCAACAATTTGTTTATCCTTCACCGAGTGTTCCCTCTTTTCCTTCCCTCAAGAATCACTGGGATGTCTTCCCTTCAACATATATTCTTCCCTTAGAGCATACTTATAATCATCCATAATTGAAGCAATATTTAACATACCAATCTCATCCTAAATATTGAATCTTAGACCATTAATATCACTAGCTACCTTTTCCTTAGAAAGTTCTCCATGTCTAGACTGAATTGTCAACTTGTTAAACTCCTTAGTATAATCATTCACTGCCACATCCTTCTACTTGAAATTGTGTAATTTCTTAAATAATTAAAGTTCATAATCAACAATAATGAACTTAGCCTTTAGTTTTGTCACCATTGTTCTCCACCTAGTGATCTCCATCTCACCTTCTTCTCTATCTCTTTGCAATTCTTTCCACCATAAATCAACATATCCTTTCAACTTAGTTTGTGCCAACCTTACTTTGAGTGGATCTCCAGTATCTTCTAACTCAAAGTAGTCTTCCAACTCACCAATCCAATCAATCAAGTCTTCAAGATTCAAAGTACCTAAGAAATTAGAAACATCCATCTTATGCTTAAGCTTCAACCAAGCTCTAGATCTATCCAACTAACTAGCTTTGTCTTCCATAAGTTTCTCCATCTAATCAACTCTATCTTCACCACTAGATCCAACAACCTCAAAGTTTTTAACAAATTCCTCATAATGATCTTCAATACCCACATTCCTAGATACACCAGCCATGACTCTCATGATCTCAACGACCATATCATTCTTCATCAACTCCATCATATCTGAAATCTACCTTAACCTTCTTTGAAATCTTAGTCTCCAAAGCACTATAGAGATCTACAATTTCCCCAGGGTCTAATATTCTCAAAGACATCTTCTAAGATATTTGCAAACCCAAAATAATAAGTCCACAAGATCAATTGGCACCACAAGATCAACCAACTTTAATACCACTTGATGCACTACAAGATAGGAAAATCCCCAAAGGAGATGTCCTAGACCCCAAAAAATAACCATAGAATAGAAGAAAATAATAACACAAAGATTTAGATCCAAATAACACCAATCATAAGATTTACGTCCAACACGTCTAATAGTAAGGCCATCTGGGTTATGATCAAATACAAAAGCAATCACAATAATAGTTCTACAAGACCTTGCAAGATCCAACCTCTAGCTAGCCCAGACTCACAATTTGGTAGAAAACCCCAAGAAGAATCTAAACTTGTTCTTGTAAGCAACCAAATGACCTTCTTATTTTCCCAACCCACAGTTGCTACTAGCTTTTCTAAACTTGCTCCTCTTAGCTACTCCATGTTGAACTAAATAGTGACTCGAGACATCACAAGACCCTTTAGTTATACTAAACCAAACCACAAGTTGGCCTAACAAGTTACATTAAATAAAAAATCACATTAAATGCACACTCAAGCCATAAGTCAACCTAACGACAAACATTAAATACATGAAACAATTAAATACTTAGGACAAGTCCCAAGTTTACAATGCATAGCTAACTCAGAAGACCAAATAATAATATGTAGTCTTAAAAATAGGTCCATATGCCATCCAAATATCCAATTCCAAAAGTGCACATGCCAATCCCTCAGATTAAAATTGGAGAATACAATCTCGAATGTCTCTAACTCCAAGATGACCACTCCAAACTTTATGCACACTTAGAACAAGATTTCCCAATGTGCCTTGAACACATTCCCAATTGTGCAAACCATAAGTCCAAAAATCTAAGCCTAATGCTCCTACAAACAAGATTGCTGACTACTCCAGGATGGTCTTACATCATTAACACACCAGTAAAGCATGACTTAGCACACAAATTTAGGCTTGCTTTGTTTTGGGCCTTCTTGGACACCTTGGCAAAAAGTATGTTGATGCCACCTTCAAACCTTAGTTATAGGTAGGGGGCTTGTCATGTAAGTTGCTATAAGAATTTGGGAGTGATTTGAAATTTCTACGTATGAGCTTGAGAAGCACAAAGTTAGGTTCCTCAACCTCTAGGCCTTCTCCTCTAAATTCCTATAATATTAATGAACATGCACCATATAAAACCAATGTAGCACATCTTTGGAAGACAAGTCAACTACCACAAGGACACATAACAACAAAGCATACAGTTACACTTTTGGAAGGCTAAACAATCTAGATCGCATGATACAAGAGTTAACGTGATATAATTAAAACAATACATGTGGTCACTAATAAGGATAAGTGTACAAACCACAAAACAAACACACATAAAAATAAACTTAGTGAGATATTATTGCATGAATTTAGAAAGGTCAAATACATTCACAAGGATGACGACGCTGATTTCCAAATGATCATAACAACTCAAACACAATTTAAAAATGGGCAACAAACCAAGCCAATCATTAATAGAAAAAAAAAGATAAATCACATCCTATATGACAAACCTTAAAATTTTAGATCTTAATGAATAACAATTTTAAGAATAATACAAATAAGAATCAAGAAAATTACTATTTCCAACATGTCTTCTTATACACAAAGCATAATTTAAATTTTTTAATAAAATAATCAACACATAAGAAATAAGAATATAAATTATATCAACCTAACCAACTTCATCATCAAAATAGAATTTAATAAATACTACTCACAAATTTAACTTTAAAAAAAAAAAAAAAATACAATAAAAGTTATTGAGTAAACAATAAATCCCCCACTTAAAAAACAAAAAGCAGCTTCAAATCAATTGGAGTGGTTTAGAACTAAATACGGCATGTACCTTTCATAATGCTTATATAACTAAATGGTCGTATTAACTTGACAAGGATACACATATAAATACCAGGGAAAGGGCCATTAAAGATAAGGCTGAAAAATGGCGCTCTGCGTTCAATTTTCACCTCCATTTTGCAGCAGCAGCGGAAATACAGTTCTTCTTCCAAGGTATTTTCCCTTCCATAGCTTTTTCGTTATTTTATTTCGCATTTCTTTGTTTTATTTCATTTGGTTGCAGAGACAATTGCTATGACCCCATAATTGAGCTTTCATTAACAACAGGCAATTTGTTCCATTTCATTGAAATGTCGTACCTACAGTAAAAATCCTTTTTTTCAAGTAGTAAAAATTTCCTTGACCTGTAAACTGGTTTAGTTAGGTTCGTTGTATGTCACCCTTAGTGGAAACAAAATCTGCACTTATTTGAGCAGCGTCCATTTTTTCAAGAATTCCGTTAGGGACATATCCGTTCGCCTCCATATTGTCTCTGCAAGTTGACATATTCCGAGAACAAAGGTGCTTCATAATCCGAACAGCTGTTCCAAAAGCTTTTATATATTCCTCATGGTGGCCGTTTAGACCTCTTCTTATTGAAGTCCAAACTTCTTTCTTCTGAGGTAAATCTTGGACGAGATTCTAAGTTGTCTTCAATGTAGCGTGAAATAATCTTTGACTAGCTGAAGATTTATAAAGATGGGCCATGGTTGAATGTTCTCTGAAAGAAAAGAGCAATAAACACAATTTGAAAATAGAAATAGATTTTCGTAAACAAGAGACAAGACAGCAATTTTATAGTGGTTCACTAAAATGACTACATCTACTTGTTCAAGTAAGGCAATATCTTTATTCACTTCTCATGTACACCCTACATCCAATTTGCACTTATACTTTTGTTTAATCATTTGAACATGAAGAGACAACAAAGAAGTGAACAGAAGAGGAATTGAATGGTCTCACGATCGTTCATCTTTACGTCCTCAATAATCTCTCACTTAATGTCCATTGCATATAGCATATTCATTCTTATTATTTAATTGCCTAGGAAATGTACCAAGGCTTTTTCATCTTTATTTTTTCATAATAAAGCGACTATATAAGTTCACTTTAATATTATTTTATAAAATCCAATTTAGGAAATATTTCCCAATTTACTCATAAAAAGGTCATATAGACCTAGAAGCCAGTTGACCATGGATGATGCTTTAGTCTTCTAGGCCTACTGACAATTCCCCCTCAAATAAGAATCCTCCTATAATGACCCTGCTCAAATCTGATCTCAAAATGCTGATAAAGGCTCAAGGAATTTCATCAAACACTTTGCATACAAGGGTCATATGACTGATATAAAATTTCAGTTTGCTTTAATAACTCTTTTCTTGAATTAGCATCGATGAGGATGTTTACAAATGACTCTAAATTGATTAAACAATGATCTAACATGAATGTGCAACTTATTCTGACAATATTGAATACATATATGAATTCTAATCATAAAAAAAATGATCACCTACAGCCAACTAGTATTTTGTCAAACAGTTGGTATGCAAACTACTAAGCTGACTACAAATGATATAGAATTGCTCAATGACAACAACAAATGACCAGCAAATTGGTATCTCTTATTACAACACAATGATTCAATACAATGCTCATCAATAAGCCAAGAATCTTGGCATTTACAAGAATTACAAATATATGATATGCTGGTATGAAAATGCACTCCTACAGCTGTAACTAAAAGTTATGGTTATACAATGAAATGATGGACTATATGCAATGAAACCTGGTTGGATAGAAGTGCCCTTGTGAATAGATGAAGAAGCAACCAAACTCCAATTGAAAATGTGTGCTTCCAAGCCAAATCGAGCTCCCTAAGCCAGCTGCCCCTGTTCTGGTCTGATCTTGAAAATAAAATAATATACAGCATATTAATTCTGTCTCAAGCACCAAACATCATCTCCAAGATCCAAGGAAATGGGCGACCCAAGCCTTGAATGAAATCGATGCCAAATGTGAGCGCCACAACCAAAATCGCACCTACCAAAGGCGCCCTTTCAAGACTGTAATATCTGATTTTAATATCAGATTTATTCACCAATATAATCTGCTTTCTTCACTGGGGAAAATCGATGCCAGGAATGATGAACCAGCTCCAAAGGATAGCTATAATCTCTAATGCAAATAGCAATCGATATCATACAAAATTGTGGCCCTCATATGCAGACTTATGTGATTGAAACATCATATCAGCAATTTTGGAAATGACGAATGCTGCAAGTAGAACCCTAGCATAGCCAAAGGTGAAGACTTTGATCACCAAAATGTCACGAGATTTTAAGCAACGAAGCACAAATGAAAGTCTGAAGTAACTTTCTCCCAGCTGCAATAATTCAAGTGATATTTCATACCCTTAGAATTGCGTACCAATTGAGAGTTTTCGTTCTCAATGGCCAATTGTGACTGCTGCAGAAACCCTTGGCTCCACAATGCACATCCACAACAAACACCAACAACAACAGATGTGCTTGTCAAGAATGAAGCCCAGGATGCCTATTTATTCTTTTTTCTTCACTTTCTCCAGAAACTTCTAGAACATTATTTTATTTATTAAGTGACTTTATAAAATATTTTATAATTCAAGTCACTTTATTAATTAAATATAAAGTTACCTTTTAATATTTATTTATTTGATAACTTTATAAATAATAAACTTAATACCACTTATTTATTTAATTAAAATAATTAATTAGTCATCCTCATAAAATATTCATTATTTTGGACAGTTTAATTAATTAAATTAATTAAATCAAATTACCTCCAAAACGGGGACATTACAGTCTGTCCCTCCTGAAATTGCTTGTCCTCAAGCAATTCACCACCTGGACCCCACAAGAAGAGTTGCATAATGTCCCTATCATCACCAAACAATCTTTGCAACATTTGCCCAAACTGAAACTGTTGTACCAACTCAATATCATCAAGTGTTGCAGAAGTATAAGCCTCAAGTGGAAGCAACCCAAGAGACTGATCAACTTTGCCTCCAAACTTCGTACAAGCTAAACTATCATCCCAACTATTTAGCACATGCTCTCCTGAATTGTGCATCATGAATAGGTCATGTACATGAGAATAAAAAATGAAGCTGTGAGCATTCCTCACCATGTACACTTCTGAAATCTCCTCTATGAGCCCCGTTTGCATTCCCAATGCACTAGTAGGATCACAAATACTATCAAAAATGCTCATCTCAAGACCGGAATCAAGAGAGCTATCATCATCCAAGCCATAGAGTAGATTGTCATATGACCAAGTGGCATCCACTTCGAACAATGGATTGAGAATCATCTCATGTTTCACTTGAATCACCTTTTTCTTTCTCTTACTGTCTAGCCCTCTGATAGAATGCAAGCCTCCATCCGTAATACCCCTCAATACATGCCTCCTACCATCAACCTCAAAAGACATCTCCATCTTAGGTACATTGAGGGTAAATACTCCCAAGTCCTGGAGCCACTTCATCCCAAAACTATGTCCATCTCTCCCATGTTGACCACATAAAAATCTGAATGTAACTCATAGTTGTTCAATCTCAAGGTTAGATTAGCAACCTTTCTGGTGCATGCGAGAGTATATCCATCTACTACTCGAACTCTGAATCCATCAAAATCCTCAACCTGAAGTTTGCACTGAGCTACAAAATCTCCATTAATAAAGTTATGTGTTGCACCAGTATCAAGCATAGCGATGCAATGTTGTCCATCAACTGTCCCCCTAAACCTGAATGTAGTCTCATCCTGAACATTGGCAATATATGCCATGGGAGTAGAAGTCTTCTCACTTTGACTAAATTCTGAAGCAACCCGTTGATCAACTTCATCACAATCAGAGCCCTCATAGTATGCCCAAATGAAACGGTTCGCTTTGCTCTTTGGCCTCAAAGGGCAATCATGATCCTTGTTGTAAGGCTCCTTGCACCGATAGCATAATTTCTTCTTCCTCAACTCTTCTCGTGTCTCCTCATCCATCATAGGTGCTGATTTCTTTTTCTTGTCTGATTGTTGGGGAGTCTCATTGCTTGTCAAAGGGATTTCCTTATGCAAGCTCTTGCTCTTTGGTGCTGCAAACTCCATGCTCCTAGCCTTCTTCATTGCCTCCTGAAGAGTAAGAGGATCAAAGGCTTTTATCCATCCTCTCATAGGCTCCAATAAGCCCTGCATGAATAACACTACCAGTCGTCTTTTTGAGATATTGGGAACCATTATTGACAATTTCTAAAAGTCCCCAATGTAGCTCTCCAAACTCCCAACTTGCTTGAGTTGAGCCAAATCTCTGAAGTATGATTCTGGGTCTTTCTTGTCAAAGTGTTCCACCAATCTATCCACAAACTCCTGATAAGATGTAATTTGATTATGCTGCAGTGTAATCAATCCATGATACCACCATTCGTGTGCTGCTCCTTCCAGGTGCAAAGTGGCAAACTTGATGGTTTCCTCTTCTGTCATGGGTCGAAGAGCCAAGAAAGTATCCAACTTATGAATCCATGATTATGTAGTAGATTTGCCACTTCCATCAAACATAGGTAATGTAAGCTTATTAGTAGCCTGCTTGAGATCCTTATTCTGATTCCGAGGTCTCCTCTCCTGTCGGGATCTGTAGTAGTCCATCCTCGTTTGTACAAAATGATCAAAATGCATGAGCTCTCGAGCTCCTAGTGTCAATTGTTGCCATTCATCATGAGCAGCCATATATACATCAGCAAAGGTAGGCTCCTCATCATCTTCAACATTCTCTTCCACTGCACGTTCTTCCCTCAAGAAGGTGGGTCGTGTAGGTCTATCTGTTGTTCTGGAAAGAGTTATATGAACTCTAGGTGATCCCACTGCACTCCTGTTATCCCCTTGCTCCTGATTCCATCTGTCCTGTGTGTTCATGTGCTCAACCACGGTGGTGAGTGCCTGCAAAGCCTTAGCCATCCGCTCTTGCCTTGTAACCATTGCTCTGAAAAATTCCCTTGTTTCTTGATCCTCATTCCTATTGGCTCTTGGTGGGCTATGCTCTTGCCTGTCACCCATGGTGTCTGGCTGCCTGTCAAAATCTTGTTCCCTATCAAACCAAGCTCACCTGTAAGTGTAAAATCTGTGAGGGCCAACACCAGGTGTCTGCATGTGATTGCTAAATCCTCAGGATGGCAGAAATTTAGCTCTGATAGCACTGTAATGACCCTGCTCAAATCTGATCTCAAAATGCTGATAAAGGCTCAAGGAATTTCATCAAACACTTTGCATACAAGGGTCATATGACTGATATAAAATTTCAGTTTGCTTTAATGACTCTTTTCTTCAATTAACATCAATGAAGATGTTTACAAATGACTCTAAATTGATTAAACAATGACCTAACATGAATGTGCAACTTATTCTAACAATATTGAATGCATATATGAATTCTAATCATAAAAAAAATGATCACCTACAGCCAACTAGTATTTTGTCAAACAGTTGGTATGCAAACTACTAAGCTGACTACAAATGATATAGAATTGCTCAATGACAACTACAAATGACCAACAAATTAGTATCTCTTATTACAACACAATGATCCAATACAATGCTCATCAATAAGCCAAGACTCTTGGCATTTACAAGAATTACAAATATATGATATGCTGGCATCAAAATGCACTCCTACAACTATAACTAAAAGTTATGGTTATACAATGAAATGATGGACTATATGCAATGAACCTTGGTTGGATTGTAGCACCCTTGTGAATAGATGAAGAAGCAACCAAACTCCAATTGAAAATGTGTGCTTCCAAGCAAAATCGAGCTCCCTAAGCCAGCCACCCCTGTTCTGGTCTGATCTTGAAAATTAAATAATATGCAGCATATAAATTCCGTCTCAAGCACCAAACATCATTTCCAAGATCCAAGGAAATGGGCGACCCAAGCCTTGAATGAAATCGATGCCAAATGTGAGCGCCACAACCAAAATCGCACCTACCAAAAGTGTCCTTTCAAGATTGTAATATCTGATTTTAATATCAGATTTTTTCACCAATATAATCTGCTTTCTTCACCAAGGAAAATCGATGCCAAGAATGATAAACCAGCTCCAAAGGATAGCTATAATCTCTAATGCAAATAGCAATCAATATCATGCAAAATTGCGGCCCTCATATGCAAACTTATGTGACTAAAACATCATATCAGCAATTTTGGAAATGACGAATGCTGCAAGTAGAACCCTAGCATAGTCAAAGATGAAGACTTTGATCACCAAAATGTCTTCAACAATTCCTCAAATTGAACCATCCAAAACTTGGCCGAAGACCACAAGATTTTAAGTAATGAATCACAAATGAAAGTCTGAAGTAACTTTCTCCCAGCTGCAATAATTCAAGTGATATTTCACACCCTCAAAATTGCGTACCAATTGAGAGTTTTCGTTCTCAATGGCCAATTGTGACTACTGCAGAAACCCTAGGCTCCACAATGCATATCAATAACAAACACCAACAACAACAGATGTGCTTGCCGAGAATGAAGCCTAGGATGCCTATTTATTCTTTTTTCTTCACTTTCGCCAGAAACTTCTAGAACATTATTTTATTTATTAAGTGATTTTATAAAATATTTTATAATTCAAGTCACTTTATTAATTAAATATAAAGTTACCTTTTAATATTTATTTATTTGATAATTTTATAAATAATTAACTTAATACCACTTATTTATTTAATTAAAATAATTAATTAGTCATCCTCATAAAATATTCATTATTTTGGACAACTTAATTAATTAAATTAATGAAATCAAATTACCTCCAAAATGGGGACATTACACCTCCCTAAAAAGTAGGAGCCACAACTAAAGTCTCCAAAATGATCTTGGAGGTGCTTTGATGCATAACTCCTAGTCAAGCCCTAAAATTTGGGGATCCTTCCTAAAGTCTAGGAAATTATCCCAAATTGTTCAAAATGGCTCACAAAGCCTCTGCAAAGCGCCATTAACCATTGATCGAGTTCCCTATCCACATTGTTGACCTAGGAGATCTCAGATAATAGGTCAACTTTTTGCCATTTGCTAAGAAAGGGACGTTACAAAGTAAGTAGGATAAAAAATTATTGGACAACAATCTAGCTATTGTTAGGAATTCATTAAAAGTGGAAGCCATTTTGAAGCAATCCCAAGCTTTCATTGTGATTGGGGCATGGAGTTTTGTAGGGGTAGTTTAATATTTGAGAAAGATTGTCAAACCATCTTCCACAATTTGTAATGCTTTATATTCCTAGAGGGTATAATCCAACCAAAAGACATTTGTTTATTTGAAGTAAAAGATTTGCAAGATGTCGATTTTGGCAATATCTAGCCTGCGATTACTATTTTAAGTGGAGATCAATGTTAATAATAACATTAAAAATATTAATTAAAAATTAAATATCTTATCTATATGTGTGTTTTAAAATTTGAATGTATTAAATATATATTAAAACCTAAATATACACATAAATATACACATTACAAATTTTACATTATTTTTAATTTTTAGTTTATCATATAACTATTAATAACTATTAATATTTAATAATCATTAGAAAATGGCTTTGAGCGGGAAGAGGAGTGGGGGTGGGTTTCCAAATTCAAAGTTTGCTATGGGGGAAGATGTTGAAGAGGAGGATGATCAAGGTGGATTTGGGAAGGAGTTTGTGCAGCGGGTGATTTGTTCTACCCCTTCTTTGCTGCATTTGGAGGTTTCACTAGGATTTGTGTTTATGAGGTTCTTTTGGCCTCTATGGCTTCCTACAGGTGGATCATTGATCTTTTGGCATACTTGGGTTACTATCTTCCTCGTTTGAATGCTTGATCATATGTCTTGGTGGATTTCTTTGGCCTTGTGCCCTTTGTTATGGGTCCCCCTTCTCTTTGGTTGTGTGCTCATGAGAGGAAGGACTGGTTTGGACTTGTTTGGAGACATCTTCCCTACGCTAGGACTTGCATTGGAAAGGGTTTGGTCCCAAAGCTATGTTTGCTTTCAATGATGATGTGGGAGCTTCTAGTTCTTGGTGGTTTCTTGGGTTTTTCAGTGGTTGGGGGTCTGATGAAGTGAGCTTTTCTACTTCTTGCATTTGGTTTCCACAAACTTATTAGGTGGGTTTGTGGCGAGCGACATGTAAAGTTCAGGTTGGGAGTTGTAGATGTGGCTCTCAATCTCCTTTATCCATGACTTCTGTCTGTTTTGGCACTATTGTGCACGGATGCTCCCAGTCCATGCTGATGGGGTACTCTACCATTCTCCCCTTTGTTTGTGGCTTTCGTGGAGCATTTTTGTTGGGGGATTTATGCACATTCTCTGCGCTTACTACCTTTGCTGTCCCTTTTGCACTTATCTATGGTGATTGGTTCTCAGTTTGGCAAGTGTTAACGGATGCTATTGGGGTTTTGACCTAGATGTTTTCCCACGACTCAGTTTTGACTAGGGGTAATGTCTCATTGCAAAGGATTGTGGAGAATGTTGGAAAGGTGCTCAATTTTTCAAGTGTTGATTCTTGGCTATTTTCACCCCTATTCAATCCATCATTGATAACCTATCTAAGAGATCTTTAATGGGCTGGATTCTTTGCAGTGGGTTAACACGCTAAAGTTGGAGGTTTGACATTTCGCGTTGCCTCGGTCCCTTGTTTTGTCGAGTGCCAATATGTTTTGGTACTGAGTAGCTCAGCCTCTTCTTTTGCTGAGTTGACTCGATTGTAATGTTCCATTCGTCTTGTGTATCTGGTTGCGAGTTACGTAATGTTGAATGGCCATACGGAAGGGTTTGTAGGGAGGCCGTACGAAAACAAGTATGGTTGTACGGTGTCTGGAAGGAGGATGTGGAAGTTGTAGGTCAAAATTGGGAGCCCGTATGGTAAACTGGAAGGCCGTACGGTATGTGATGAGGGACAAACAGACCGTATGATTAAGGTTGTACGATATGTGGTGGCTGTACGGTAGGCTTGGTAGTGGCTGGAAATGGATGCTAGTTGGAGGTCGTACATGGTGATGTACGGATCTAGGGTGTACAGTGATTGCAGACCAATGGATAAGGAGGTGGTATGGATGGTGTGATTGTTGGCAATTGGCTAATGAAAATATGTAATTGTTGTCATTTATGGCAACACATGATGTACATGCTTGTAGGAAACTTCGAAAATAAAGATACTTAGCTTTTGGTACTCAGAAAATTGTCCAAGTATGAATTTGGTTTATAGCAATGTATTTTTTTGTATGTAACTTGTTATTGACATCATATTATGATTAGCGAAGTTAGATGGAGATAGTATACATGTTGATGATGACGAGTATAACCTCAGACATCAGTACAGACTGTACGGAAAAGAGATATTTGTGTTTTACCAGTGAAACAGGATAGTGAAATTAAAGGAAATGAATTATTTTGTTTACAAAACAATTTCTTGACCAATTAGGGTTGACATCCTAGATGTTTGCTCTAAGTTGAAAAGTATATTGTGGTCTTAGCCTATATTCCAGAAGTCTAATTACTTGTTTGGGCAGAGAGCTCTTTTTGTAATTGGAAGTGCATGTTTGGGCAGTGGGCTCATGTTGCATCTACTATACTACAACTCCTAATAGGGTTGGAATCTCGTAACAGGGATTCAAAGTCTTCTAATAGGGATTCTCTATACTGAATTTTCTCATTGACTCCTAACAGGGTCCATCCTCTAACAAAAAACATATATATTAGTATATTATCTAGTGGGTATCATCCCCACCAAGGTTTTTCCTTGGCCAGGGTTTCCCTAGTTAACAAAATATGGTGTTATGAGTTATCTTTATGCATGGTTATTGTTACTGTTTAGCATTACTTGTTTACTTTCTTATGTATGGTTCAAAGAAATTAATAATATCCAGTTGGCAACTAAAGTTTGTAAATTACTGATTCACCCCCCTCTCAGTAATTCCTATTTCTAACAATTGGTATCAGAGCATAGTTACTTAGAAAAGGCTTAACAACTTGAGTAAGATCCCTATGGATATGAAATAGTTGATGAAGAACCTTAAAGAGGCACTTGAACAAATTGATCTCCTTACTGAAAAAAGAGATAAGCTGAAGGATATATATGAAGACTCTAAAGTATACATTGGACAATTGAAGGACAAGATTGAACATCTTAAATCCAAGCTTGAATCTACTGAATCTGAAACTAGTCATGATGAATATTCAAAGCTGAAGATAGAGTACAAAATCTTGAAGCATGAATTGAAGATTACTAATCTAAAGTTGACTTTGAAGAATGATCCTAGCAAAGTTGAATCTGATTTGAAGATTGAGAATACAGATCTTAGAGCAAGTCTGACAAAGAAGACATCTAAATTTGAAACATTGAAAGAAGATCATAAAGAAATTCATAAGTACAACACTATTGTGAAAGGGAAGTTAACTCAATGCAAGCAGCAACTTGAGAAGCTTTATTCTAGCAAAGAAAAGCTTGATGATTCAATGTCAATACAAAGACCTACTTATGATAAGACTGGTCTTGGTTATCTATTTAACATGTCTGCAAAGAAACCTGAGATTAGATCAGATCCGAAAGAAAAAGATAAATTTGATGATAAAATTGAATCCAGTCAATCTTCTAATAAACCTGAAGAAGTTGGACAAAACAAGGAATTTGAGATATTGGATGAACTAAAGCAAATGAAATTTAGAAGGCAAAAAATGCAGCTTTGCCTTGATTAAGAAGCTCGACAACTTGTGCTGTTGGCTGTGAAGCAGTTTGCCTTGCTTGGGCAGCCAAACGTTTCCAGCACTCGAACTTCATGGTCAAACTTGTGACAGTAATTACATTTTACATTTTGCTTCGTAGAGCCATCTAGAGATTGAGCAGAAGGTTGATGCTGGAAAGGATGAGAAGACTGATGGTTGCTGATGTTCTGTTGAAAAGATTTTTGCAGCAAATACCTACTCTGAGGAGGCTGTAGAAGTACTGCAGCCAAATTGTTGTTTCCAACGGTCCTGCTGTAGAAGTTTGGTGCATAATTCTGGAAACTTCAGATCAACACTAGTTGACGTAATGTTGAGTGTTTCTATGAAGTGCTCATAGGACGATGGTAGACTTTTCAGAGTGATGACTACCATATCCTCTTCCTCCATTTTCCGACCAATAGCTTCAAGCTAATCGCGAATGTCCTTAATCTTTGTCAGATGCTCTTGCAAGGACATACGTTCATCCATCATAATGGAGAACAACTGATTTTTCAGAAAGAATGCCCGACTTTTGTCAGATGTTTCATGCAGCTCCTTTAGATATTTCTAGATTTTTGCAGCTGACTTGTCGGAAGGAATCTGTGGTAGCTGATCATCAATAACAGAGAGCTTGAGAAGCATAACAGCCTCTCGATTGCGATCATCAAACTTGTCCTGTTTTGCTTGGTCGGAGGTTAGACGAGTCTTTGTGCCTAGAACAAGCTCATCCAAACGACGATACTCGAAGATGGTTAACATGCGCTGCTTCTAGTGGTTATAATTGTGGCCATTGAATCTTAGACTACCCTCCAACATCAGATTGGTCAAAGATGCCATTTGCACGAAGTTTGAGGCAATGTTGAGGCTGATCCAGAAAAAAATGACAAGTACCCAAAAGAGTAGACGGAAAACATAGAAGGAATCTGAAGTCGGATTTCAAATCTGTCAGCTCAAAAATCGAGGCACAGAAAATAAGGCACTCACAAAAATTTGATGAAGACCCATTTGAGATCTCGAAAAACCCACCACAACTATGAAATCGAAAAAAATTCTAGACCCCAAAAACTAGGGTTTTGAGCAGAATAATAGTCGGCGGCCAATGAAGGCTTTGAGGGCAAAAAAAATGGCAGATACAGGCGGATTTGAGATAGGCAAATACAGGTGGATTGAACATGTTTTCGTTGCGTTTGGAGGAAAAGAAATTGCAAAAAATGGCTGAATTTTGTTTGGAATAGAAGCGTTTGTGATTGGAACAGCATAAACAAGGAGTTTGTGGCAAAACGAACTCGGTTTGCTCCCAAAAACACTGGTCATGACCTCTAAGAAGAAAAATGTGAGCCATTTTTAATTGAGCAGAGGTAAAAACGGGTGCCAAACACCAGAAAGCCATCGGTTTTTGCAGGCCGTGGATCTCCCACTGTGGCCGTGATTTTGCAAAGAGAAAAACCCGTGTTTTTCCAAAGAAAAAAATAGAGATATGCAGGCTGTGGGTTCCCAGAAATTGGATGCTAAACAAACCCGCGATTTGACCACGATTTGTAGAAAATGTGCAGTAGAAGTTGTGTTTAGGGCACATATCCAAAATACCATGATTTTATCCATGCCAAATACCATTGAAAACGTGATCAAAAACCCTAGCCGGTTTGTTTTAGAAATAATTTTGAAAAATCTTAACAAATAATTTCAATAGAAATTATAAATTTTTCGAAAAAGTTTGAAGTACATGCTTTGATACCATGTTATAAGATTCAAGCATTGGCAGATTAACGAATTTTTGGATGATTGATTCATTAACAGAGGAAGAAATGTGTTCCTTATAAAGAATTACAAGGATGTTGTTGGATGTTGTTTCTAAAAGAAACAACGTAGACTGAAGACGAAATTAGAAACAAAACTAAAGACAGGATAGAAACATTCCTATCTGGACTGAAAACAAAAGAGACAGGATAAGAAACATTCCTATCTAGACTAAAAGATGGACTATAGACAAGTAGTTGACCATTATAGAAAATATTGAACTAAGGAGATAATATCTTAATAAAGATATTAAGATATTATCTTAATGAAAATTGAATCCAATTAATCTTCTGATAAACCTAAAGAAGTTGGACAAAACAAGGAAGTTGAGATATTGGATGAACCAAAGCAAATGGAATCTCCTAAGGAAACTAGGTATGAATTTAGAGGTAAGTGTTTTTCATGTAATGAAATTGGTCATATGAAAAGAGATTGTAAAAATAAGTCATTTAATCATGTTAAGGATTTTTATTGTCATAATTGTCATGGTATGGGTCATAGAGCAAATGATTATAGGAAACCTAAATATGATAATGATAGAAGGAATAGTAGAACGTCTGCAAATACTAACCCTATAGATAGAAGAAGATCCAATGAAAGGACATTGAGAGAAGGAAGACCTTATAAAGATAGAAGATAGATCGTGTGTTATAAGTGTAACAACTTTGGACATATAGCTCAAAATTTTCATGCACCTGATGATCAACAAAATCCTAGAAGCAAAACTCCAGTATGTTACTTATGCAACAACTTCGGACATACAACAAAGTATTGTAGGATGGACAAAAACTTCAGAGATAGAAGGAACAATGGAAGAAACTTCAGAAACAGAAGGAATGACATAAGGAACCATGAAAGGAACTTCGGAACTAATAAAGACAATGAGGAACAAAGAAATGTAGTCAGTGAACTTTGAGAAGAACTCAATGAGGCATTTGTAAAAGGATTAGACATCTCAACAGAAAAGTTAGAAGATGATGAGATAGGAAGATCAAAGTCAGTAATCGAGTTTGATTCAATTAAGTTGAATTAAGCTTGTTCACTACACCAGAATTTGAAACTTCATTTATAGATAGAATTATGTGTAATGAAGTTGGGAAAAGGTGTATTGAGATAAGTTTAGATGGTATCTAAGCTTGCTTGTAATTTGGAGCTTATCTAAACTAGTTATGAAGGAATTATGAGTTACTGTTATTACAGAGAAAGTCGATTATGTAGTAGATAATAAAAACTATGTTTTTGCAGAGAATTTCATAGAGCGAAGATTCTTGGAGCATTGTCATGATGGAAGGAAGCTGTAGTAAACTTTGGGTAGCATCTGAAGATCGGATAGAAGATCCTGAGTAGATATTTGATTTCAAAATGTAATTGATAGTTTTTTTGTTTGCAAAGTTCGCAATTAATGCAAGTTCGAGTTGAAGGAATAAAATGGAGTGCAGACTTGATTACCATTTCATTGTGATTACATCAGAAGCATAGAGCACTCAGAAGTGACTTGATAAGACAATTTCAAAGCAAATCCTATTTTTGGAAAGAGGTATTTTATCGTTCATCTGCAGAATTTATTCGATAAAAGTATATATTTGATAGAATCATGGATATGTCAGCAGTTCATAATGTTGAGAATGAGGAGAGACCGCTATTGAAGGTTGTTTCCGTGAAACTTGTAGAAGGAAACCCTAATTCAGCATTATCCATTACTCCGAACAATGTAGTTTATTTGGAAGATATAGGAAGTTATCTTAACATCAAGTTTGAATCTATTGGGAGCGAGTATATAAACAAGGGTGTGGAATTAGTCTTTAACCATGATATGTCAGTAAAGCTAGGATTTGAACACTTGAAGGAACTAGATCTTTTCAAATATCATTTCTACCGAGAATTGGACTCCGATGAGTGGACACAGATCATACTAAGTAGAATTCATGATGGAAAACTACGGATGGAAGATAATGTAGTTGATATTTCAGCCGACCTTATTCATGAGGTAACTGGTCCGAGCAAACAAGGCATTGTATCTATAGGCGAGAAACTTGTTAAGAAGAAGGTTGAAAGCTACACAAAAACAGTTTATAATAGAAAGGACTTGGTGATCAGCACCATTAAACAAGATGATGTAATATTCTTGAGAAGAATATTGCCTATTCTATATGTGCAAGTTCTAAGATTGATGAATTGTCAGCTGAATTCATGTATGCAACCTATAAGATATGTGTTGAGAAGGAACAAGTTAGTCTTAGTGAAATTTTAAGAATGCAACTTCTTAAAAACTTGGAGAAAATCAAGAAGACCAAGAATAGTCTGTTTAGATTTTAGTCATTGATCAATCATATATTCTTTCATGTACTTAAAAGATTTTCATATTTTTCAGTCATAGAGATTATGAGTAGTGAAAGATGTACAATGGAGAAAATCATAGATGTATGTAGAAGACATCCAGTAGATAAAATCTTGGATAGTGGGAATTTGATAATGAAAACATTTCAGAATGAGATGAGACAAAGATTCAGAATTGCACCTGCAATTGTAGAAAGATTTAAAGAGGATATATGTGTTATGGTTGATATAGATTTTACTTATATTCAAGCAATAGAACCTCGGGAAACATTTCTTGATCCCTTAGGTTATGAATTGAGTGATGAAGTAGAAGTTGGATATATTGATTTATTGTTGAAATTTGAGGAGGACCAAGCGGAGTATAGATTTGGGACTTATGAAGAAATTAACCAATCAGTTCATTAGGCATCCTTAGAGAAGGCATCTAACAAGAAGATAGAGACAATAATGAAGAAAACTATAACAAAGGCCGGTATGACAGAAAGTGAGTCACAGGCAGTTAGGCAGACTATGAAACAAGCTTATAATCTATGTGCAACCTTTGTTAGTGTCTATTGCAGAAACATCTTCAGAACAAAGCATTCCTTATGCAATAGTGTCAAATGTACAACCAAGTGAGCCAAAGAGGAAATAAAAAAGATTAGTGGAAGCTGTGACTACAAAGAAAAAGAGTTAAACAACAAGCCACTGGACCAGGAAAGAGACAAAAGGCATTGTTGACAATTGTTGAATCTAGTGAAGAAGAAGAAGAAGAAGAAGAAGAAGCTAAAAAGGCAGAGAAGGAAAAGCTCGGCAACCTTGGAAGCCGAAGATAGAGAAGATTAATTCAGCTATTGCTAATGAAGGCAACTTTGTTCAAATGAACAAATTTTATGACTTGTATAATAATATTGAGAAAGATTAGATTGATATCTCTACTGTGCTATGTATAATAGCTAACAATCTTAAACTCAAGGATATTGAAGACACGATAAACCAAAAGGTCTATGACAGACTTATTGAGAAGAAGGCACCAGCTCGAGAAGAGGACATAGAACTTCAAAAGTCTATGATAAGGACAATATGCAAGACTAATGATGAAGAAGTCAAGAGATTGTTGAACAATCCAACACCTTACTTGAGAAACAAGGTGAGACCATTTCTTTTTATGGTGGGTGAGAAGGACAAAATAAGAAGTGAAACTGCAGCAGCTATAAGTCAGATGTTGAAAGAATCCAAGGCAGCATCTTCACTAGCACCCAGAACCTCAGAAGTGTCAGTAAGAGGTGACACAATGCAAATTGATTAGACCAATGTTATCATTAACACTGATGATACTAACTCTTTTGAGAGTTCGGAACAGCCTAAATCTCATGTTGAGGATATTAAAAATCAGTTGAAACAAATTGAAGAGGAAAAGAGGCTATTAGAGGAAGAAAAGAGGAAAATAGAAGAGGCCAAGCAGAAATTTCTTGAAGAAGAGACGAAAAGAAGAGTTGAGGAAGAAAAGAAGAGGAAGTTAGAAGAAGATAAGAAGAGAATAGAGAAGGAAGAAAAGAGAGAAAAAGAAAGAAAAGAGAAAAAAAAGATAAGAAGAAAGAAGAGTCAAAGAGGTAGCAGAAAAGAAGCAAAGGGAAGAAGAATCTAAACCTTCTAGTTCATCTACTTTGCTTTTGCTTGCTAGGCTGACAACTGATGATGATGATCAAACTGACTTGATCTCATCTTTGTCAAAACTTATTGAAAAGAACAAAACTGTGAAGAGCTTGCAAAGAACCTTGATGGAGGTTACTGACATATTACATAGTACTCTTGCAGTCTAGCATACACAGGTAGATATTGAACAGAGGGCACAAGTAGTGCTAAAATCTTTTGGTGAAGAATTTACAAATTTGCTGAATGTTGCATAATCAAAGATACATATTTCACATGATGCTAATTTATTTAGCACCATTTGTTAGAATATCAAGAATGATTTGCTAAGTCTCGATACTTGTATCAAGGAACTTTGAAAATGTCAATAGGATGGAAAGGTATTATACATCAAGTGTACCCTATCTCATAAGTTGACCAAAGATCTTGATAGTCAGATTGAAGGTGAGAGGAGTGAGTTAGAGGCTCTATCAAGCTAGATGCAGCAATCTTTTAGTAAAATTGATGACTTTGAAGGACAAGTGGCTGGTATTCATAGTAATATCAGGAAACTGGAACTTCGGAAAGAACAAATTTTGAAGAAAGTATTGGATTTTAGAGAGTCTATCGCTCTGAAAATATTTGTTGTTGAGAGAGTTGGAGAAGTGTGTCAAAGCCAAGGACAACTTTTTATACTCTGATCTTAATGCAGTTGAGATTGCATCATATGGCCTGTGTGCAATTCTCACCTTTGCTGAATCAGCCAAGGATACATGGATAAAAGTTTTAATCAGTCTTAAGGCAAATTTTGATGACTGCATGAAGATACTATCAGTGTAAGGCATAGAATCTTTGACAATAGTTTGTCATTGATGTCAAAGGGGGAGAAGATGCATAAGAAAATTGTAAATTAGGAAAAGAGGAGAAGATAAAATTGTAAGGTATGAAATCATATTGTAAGGGGAAGCATGTGTAAGATGGACAAGTTGTAAAAGGTGATTAATTTAATGTTACTATATTGTTTCTGACAAGTTTTTGATACTTAGCCAATTTTTCCTATTTTGTTGCCATTAATGTCAAAGGGGGAGATTGTTTACAATTGGCTAATGAAGATATGCAATTGTTGTCATTTATGGCAACACATGGTGTACATGCTTGTAGGAAACCTCGAAAATAAAGATACTTAGCTTTTGGTACTCAGAAAATTGTCTAAGTATGAATTTGGTTTACAACAGTGTATTGTTTTGTATGTAACTGTTTATGATATCATATTGCGATTAGTGAAATTAGATGGAGTTAGTATACATGTTGATGATGACGTGTATAACCTTGGACATCAGTATGGACTATATGAAAAAGAGATATTCGTGTTTTACCAGTGAAACAGGACAGCGGAATTAAAGGAAAGGAATTATTTTGTTTACAAAATATTTACTTGACCAATTAGGGCCGACATCCTAGATGTTTACTCTAAGTTGGAAAAGTATATCATGGTCTTAGCTGACTTAGCAACAATTTGTGAAAAGGCATGGTATTTATGCTAAGGACATCTTGTGAAGAGAAGTGTAGTAGAGTTTTGTGATGTATTGTGATATGCAAACTTTTTGTGGAGGCGATATATGTGAAGTTATGTAAAGCTATTTTTGTGATTTGAGATCGAGCTGAAGATCAAAGATCAGTCAAGAAAGAAGTTACTGCACCTATATTCTAGAAGTCTAATTACTTGTTTGGGCAAAGAGCTCTTCTTGTAATTGGAGATGCATGTTTGGGTAGTGGGATCATCTTGCATCTACTGTACTCACCATGGAAGAGGAGAATTCAAACTAATGTATCAAGTTGATGGTGGATGTGTAGAGAACAAACATACACATGATAATACTGATCATGGGAGCATATAAACCCTCCAAAAGAATTGCTCATTGTGAAGAAATATGGGAAATGAAACCTATATTTACAATCTCAGTGCCACATGGCGATTACTCATCTAATGACATTGTTCAACCCATCTCGTGTATTAAGTAAAAAACTATTATATATTACAAGCATAAATGCACGTCAAGGGAGGAGAATATGCACGATGAAAAATATTTATGTTATATTCAAATATAATTTTATAATTGCTAATAAAACTATACAACCTATCGGTTGTTATTACTAAATCAAAGTTTCATTAGAATTTTATATTATAGCAAAAGATTAGTTACTTGTTATCAAGGGGTGTGATGTTCGGAAGAGACACCCTATGTCTTTTGTAAAATTATAAATAGGGGATTTTTTATATACAATATTTACAATTCATATATACTCTCCAAAAACTTTGCATGCTTTATACTTGTTGCCAGGCTTTCAGTACATCCCTTTTGAGCTTCTAGCTTGATGTGTTTTCATTGCAATTATGTTCAGTTTCTTGTTTGGATAGCCCCTAAGTGGCTCTCTTCTCATCAAGCATAACTAAGGCTTTCCCTTTGTGTCTTTTCCGGGTTTTCCCTGCTCCACTTCCCCTTATACCTCTATGTGGGATCCTTTTCATTCCATTGCATTTAGTTTAATTAAAAATTAAACTGAAACTATATAGTTATATAGTTATTTTAGGTGAAAAATTAAAAAGTAACTCAACTTAAAATTATAACATAAAGTGCACTATAGTCACTTTAAGTTAAAAATTTAAAGTTAAAGTAACTAAAAAACATAACAAAAAGTGAATATAAGTTATATTTTTCAAAAAGTGAAAGTCAAATTGAAAATATAACATTATATTTTTAATTCGTGTTGTTGCACCCAAAAGGTCCACTTTTGAAGCACTAAAATGGGCATAACTCTTAACTAACAACTCCAATTGACTTCTAGGTTAGACCGAATCGAAGGGGAAACCAAAAGGCATGACATGAGCAAAACCAAAGGACTAAAAACCAACAAACACAAACTCAAAAGCAAAGAAAAGGATGATGACGGCTTCAAAAATCAAGCAAAGGCTCGACAAAAAGAAAAATAAAAAGACTTGATGAAGGCCTTCAATAAAAAGATTCATTATATCAACTGGTACTGATTGGTTGATCAATGCTAACCAATTAAATAATGAACGAAACTCAGAGAAATGCGAAAATAATTTGAAAAAGTTTCATACTGTTACCTACATTTTGTAGTGACAAAATGCAAGACAACATGCACCATGGTGGATGGCTATGATAATGAAGCTAATAAATTCATAATCCAATATTTGCATCAAACTGTAACAATCTCTTACTTGGCCAAGGAAATGAGTAAGGTTTTTGGAATTCCCAACCGAGAATAGGAATTGACAAAAACCCTAATGACCATGGAGTAGAAGAAGTGGTTGGGATCAATGTGCAAGAATGATCTCACGGAGGAGGAATAGGAAGGCATTTTAAATAATGGTAGGGGCCTCAAGAAAGTCTTCATAGCTAATGAAGATTGGCAATGCATTGTAGACTTGGTTAAAAGAAAACTTACAGCTAGAAGTTGCACATCAAATATTGCTTTATGGATGTTGCCTGTGGTTGATGGATTGAATAGGGGGCAATTGTACAACTAGGCATAGTTTCTATTAGAAAGGTTACAAGAATTCATGGAGTTGAAACATAAGGCATTCTACTTAGGTGGCCATGGAACATAGAAGGACATTGGTTCTAGCAAATAGAGTAGAACCCTACAAACTTGCCATGATGTATTGGGTTCAGATGGACAATTTTGGAGTAGGGCTCAGTGGGGGAGAACTTAGGAAAAAAATAAAGACATGCAACAGTGGAGGCGCCATCTGTTGAGAGCTCAAGGTCAAGTGAGGAGATGGGCGAGGACAATTCAGAAGATGAGACTGATACAGGCACATTTTCAGATTTGTAGGAATCAAAAATCTGGCTAAGCCACTTGAAGGGTACGCTTGGAGAGTGTTGAGTAACATAGATCGTGTTTGCAAATGTAATTATATTGCCATTGTTATAGATATTTTTCAAATTTAGATTTGGATCTCATTTAAGTATGAGAGAAGGAGATATGTCTTTCAAAGAGACATGTCTCCAAGGTTTAAACATCATTAGTTAGTATAAAATAATATAACTAACCACATGTAAAATATATACATAATTATATATATAATTAATATAATATAATATATGTAATATATACACACACACACACACACAAAGGAATATTTATATTATCATCAATAATGAAACTCATGGTCATATCAATCTAATTGTAACTACAAACTTAACTCTCCCTCTTAGTTAGGAAGGATCGATGCAGAACATTCTTGAGTATACAAAGAGATATCATCTTAGTATGATATTCCTAGAATGGCATATTTAAGGATATCAACATAAATGCATCAATACACACATATTATATATGGAATTTGCTACAATTCATAACAAGACTAAATTTCTCAACACTTTACCTTTTAGCAAGAAGGGAAATTAAGAAAATACTATAACTTTAATATAAGCTTGAATACCACTTGAAGTATGATCTATAATACATTTAAGTTATGGTGTCCGGCAATATCCGGCTCAAAGAATCATAACAATTTTCATGCTGGTCGGCAAAATCCAACCTAATAACCATGATGGATATCAATGTGTCTGGCAGAATCCGACCTATAACAATGACACCAATAATTTTCATGATGTCCGGCAAGATCTGGCCTATAATCATGATGGATATCAATGTGTGTCACAGAATTCGGCCTATAACAATGACACCAATAATTTTCATGATGTCTGGCAAGATCCAGCCTATAATCATGATGGATATCAATTTGTCCGACAGAATTTGGCCTATAACAATGACACCAATAACCTTCAACACTTTTGGTGTTAGAAGGTTGGTCATCTATTGTTAAGATCGTCACCTTACAATAGTTACCTTTTGTTCGTTATCATAACTTTCGGTACACTAGGACAACAACTTAATGTAGTCTATTATGATAATAGGTCCAGTTATTGATAAGATCATCACCTTTCAATAAATCCCCTCTAAATATATACATCAATGAAAGATCGTCATCTTTCATAACTACAACAACATCATGTAGTAATTCACATGATATCCACCATGAACCAAGTGAGAGGGTGGACCCACCATAGCTGCTACTAGAGGGTTGGAAAAAGGGTCTTCACCTCATACTTCTTTCTCACAGAGGAGGGCGTATTATAAAGAATTTATCTTATAACTTCTCCTCATAGAGAAGATATTATCCACAAAGGATTGCATCTCAAAATTTCTTCCTCTAAATATCGATCCTGGGAGGTCAAGTCCTCTAGTTACTTCCTTAGAAACTCTCGTCACCCAAGTATGCCGGTCGAACTCACTTTGAATATTGTATCAATTTTTTTGATTTTTTGGTGATAATTCATCACTTTCTTATGATATATGTACCAGTAGGCCCATCAAGATCAATGCAGTCACCCACGTGTATTTCTAGACTCCCTCCTTAGAAGAAGTGTCATACTCCCTTTTAATGTAGAAGGATCTCATAATTTCAATCATCAAAGATGTTTGCTTCAAGAGCCTCACTTCATCCATCTTGGGGTCTTTGGAGCTACTATCATTAGATTGAGTCTACACAATATTTGGTAGCACGTGTAAAGTACCAACCTTCTTTTCCTATAAGAACATCCTTAAACATAAAGGAAAAAATCAAGGCAACTAACGCTATAGTATGTATAGAATTACAAATAAGAGAGAGATTACAATAAGTAAATATAATACTCAAGGATAATAAATACTTATCTGCATGTGAGGGTCCATATAAATTTGAGAATGGACCATCTCCTTGCTAAGGATGGTTCAAGTGGGAATAGAACACTGACTATTATTTCCCCCACAATGTAAGATTCCCACTCCGCTTTACCATCTTATGATCCCCCTCTTCTGGTGACCCTCTCTCTAAGATTGGTCTAGTCTTGATGGAAGACGTAATGATATGCCCAAATAGAGTCCACCAAATGCTACTCATACTCAAATCCTTCATTCTATATCAATGCTGAGCTGCAACTTAAGATTCTACTCCTACATCGTCCTCCAATTTCAATATGTCCTTATAAGAGACGCTCAACCAGAATTCAAGCATGGCCATGGATTTTGCAAAGCCGATTCATGTACATTGCAATAATGAGAAGACTCATCCTGCAGTTACTTCACCTCTACATCAAATGTATTCATTGTTTCTCTAAGTATCACCCAAACACTGAGTAATCAATAGAAACTGGTGATTAGAAATCATACTCCTGCGATCTGGATTGATAACGTCAGTTGAAGAAAATAGAATGATAGCAGCAGAAATTAGGATGTATGAATGTTCTCCCTAGGTTCAACAAATCTGATGTGGGATCGATGTATTGTCTGTTACTTCAGTTACCCGTCAATGAAAGGAAACCTCACTATAGAGTCATATACATAAGTTCAATGCATCCAATGCTGGTCATGGCCTATATACAATAATGTATTTCTTCAGATGATAAAGGCACAGCCTGTTAAGCTACCCAAACAGTGTCAGTGTATCTACAATTGAAAGGTTCCTTGACAAGATGTGGGGAGTAGTATTATTTGCTAAGTATTGGTTCTTTCTTGTCTGATCCCCAATAGCTGAATATGAATTCATGATATATATCATCTCATATGGCAATTACTTAGCTCCTCCTGTCCAAAATTACTGTTTACTGGTGTGGTGTCACTATAGACATGGTTCTACCTTTTAATAGTGCATGTTATTTAGTAAATTCAAGATTGTTATTCGCTAATTATGGTGAATATCTCCTAACTAGCCCCATCTAAATACAAAACCTACTTTATTAGAAAGGATATATATCTCTTATTAGATTCCTCTATCTTGTCCTCCTCCATTTCTCCGTGTTGAGAATTTGCCATGTAACCTTTCATCGGTTTTGAATGAAATGTTTCCAATACTGGCTGTATTGTATTTAATGTGGACCATATTGCTGTAATGACCCTGCTCAAATCTGATCTTAAAATGCCGATTGAAGGCTCAAAGAATTTCATCAAACACTTCACATACAAGGGTCATATGACTGATATAACATTTCAGTTTGCTTTAATGACTCTTTTCTTCAATTAGCATCAATGAGAATGTTTATAAATGACTCTAAATTGACTAAACAATGACTTTACATGAATATGCCACTTATTTTGACAATATTCAATGCATATATGTGCCTGAAACTACTTGCAATATGCAACTACAGCAACTAGTAATTATGACAAACACTTTGGATGCAATCTAAGATGACTTTTATGCACTTACAGCCAAGTGGTATTTTAACAAACATTTGGTATGCATAATTATAACATTATTTATGCCAAAAAAAGAGTACCTATAGCCAATTGACATTTTGACAAACAATTAGCATGCAAACTAATAAGTTGATCATGAATGGCAATAACATATTCAATTACAATAGTAGTTGACCAACAACTTATATCTCCTTCTTTGCAATGAAATGTCTACTACAATGATGCTATGAATTGGTCAAGACTCTTGGCTTACAATTGTTTGACAATGGTTCCAAATTTGATTTTCTGATTATTCACTTATGACAATGCAAACTAGTTAGTGAATGCAAGAAGAACCTAGTAATGATGACGCCCAATGTTGTTAATGAAGAAACAATAAAAATCCAATGTGATAGGCACCTTCCAAGCTCAAATCGAAATACCCAAGCTGTTGCCCCTGTTCTTGTCTGACAAAAGTTTAGATAATTAATTGCAGCACCAAACGCCTTCTAATTTGTCCCTAAAGCAATTGTCTCGACGATAGGAATTGAATGCAACAATACCCAGAATGATTAGCCTCCTCAATCGAAAGGTATGAGTAAAACCATGAGACTCACATAGGCTAATCAACCTCCATGACAGCAGATTATGAAGGTCTGTAATGATCCTGCTCAATAACATAATCAATCTCAGCAATACATCAGCTGCTGAAGTAACTTCTCCATCAAATGCAACAATACATCAGTTATTGCAAGTACAATAATACATCAACTATTGTACTCAAATAATCTCCACCGTGAAGCACAAGATTGGACTTCTGAAGTAAAGCCAACAATCAACAATAATTCAGCTGGTATCTTACAGCCTCAAAATTGCGTAATCAATGAGGGTTTTCGTCCTCAAAGGGTCCTTTGAAACTCTAGTTGGCTTCTCCACCACCAAAAAGTCATCAATTCAAACAACAATTCTTGGATGATGAGAATGAGGCCCATGATGTCTATTTATACTTTTTCCTCAAGAGGTTGGCCCAAAATCTAGAAGCTTCCAGAAATTATTTAATTTTTATTAAGTGACTTTATGATATATTATTTTATTTAAGTCACTTAATTAAATTAATTAAATATCAAGTTACCTTTTAATATTTATTTATTTGATAACTTTATAAATAATTAACTTAATACCACTTATTTATTTAATTAAAATAATTAATTAGTCATCCTCATAAAATATTTATTATTTTGGACAACTTAATTAATTAAATTAATTAAATCAAATTACTTCCAAAACAGGGACATTAAAATTGCCCCCTCCTTATTCTCCGGTGATAATGGTTTCTTTTCTGCCTGTAGATATGATCCATAATATATGTATGTCACAAACTCAATGTTGCACATTGAGCAATTTGATGATCCACTGCTGATGGTACATATGTTCTTTCGGTGATAATTCTGTTTTAAATGATATTTTCCCATATCATTGTATTTTGTGCACTTCTCAAGTTAGTTTCTGTTCTAACACTTCTATATATAATATTCACATACTCTCAGATCTATTCTGACACTTCTCAAGGCAAATTCCATTTTGACATTTGTCAGTTATTATGTTGAAATAAAATTCTGAAAATGTTTTAAGATCTGTGAATGATGCACGATTCCAAAAAACAAGGCTCCAAAATAGCTGCCCATTAAATAAGAGCGGACAATGAAAAAAATAAGCGTAGAGGAGGATTATTAAATTTTTCTCTGTTTCCACTCTCTCCCCGTGGCCTGAAAACTGCTCGCAAATGTCCACTTCAATATATGTCTTCATATATGCCGAGTAAGAGCATATAGTCGGAAATTTCAAAAAGAAGTTATAACCAACTAAAACTATCGATTCATTTCAGATTAACATATAATTTAATGGTTGAAGTTTATACACCAAACAATATCTGTCTACAGGCATGTAGAGGTGGCAGCGGTTCAATTACTGTTATTGAACTTCTCAAGCAAGACCACATGTATTCCAATTTCCATAATGTAACCAAAACTGGTCCTTCACAACCCGTGAACTTTAATTTTGCAGATAGTAACAAAAACACATGCTGGCAATGAACATTTAATCTTCGGTGTTAAATTCAGGCATGTAAATCCATTATATATGATGCAGATGAACACCAACAGAGAATGTTTTGTAACAACTACAAGGTATGGAACTTTGAAATAGTGGTCTATGGTAATCTTGTAGTGCAACGACTTCCCTATTCTCCATAATGATTACCAACCCGCATGGAGAATAGTATCAACAACATTATTTGCTTCTCAAGGAACAATATAGATTGCAGTATTATAGTCACTTTAAAGGCTCCGCTAACTACCAATGTTTCAATGTCAACGTCAAGATCAACATCAACTCTTTGGTGCAGAAGATATCTTTGGCAACAGGCTTACATTTAATTACTGTCTACATTGCTAGTTCATGTCCCATTCATTTGATAATTCCCCCCCCCTTAATCAATAACTTATACTGTCCATCGAAATCTTTTTTTATTTTTATTTTTATTGTAGTTGGTTCTCCGCATTATAGGATTCAGTTTCCATTTCCACCTGTTGGAAAAACTTGTGTTTTGGCGGCTCTTTACATCCAATCTGATCTTTTAAACTTTTCAAACATTTCAAACCACTTTAATCTCTTGTTTTCTTACAATTGTAGTTTGGCTTTGATACCATGTTGAGTAACATGGATCGTGTTTGCAAATGTAATTATATTGCCATTAGTTATAGATATTTTCCAAATGCAGATTTAGATCTCATATGAGAGAAGGAGATATGTCTTTCAACGAGACATGTCTCCAAGGTTTAAACATCATTAGTTAGTATAAAATAATATAACTAACCATATGTATAATATATACATTATTATATGTATATATATATATATATTATCATTAATAACAAAACTCATGGTCATATCAATTTGACTATAACTACAAACTTAATAGAGAGATCACTTATCTATCAACAATAAAGGGACCATTGCCAATCGGGGTACTTGAGTCTGCCCAGATTCAGCAAGTTGAGGCGAGGAGTGCTGAAGTTAAATACATGCAGCTAGAGGGACATACCACTACCAGTATGCAGGAGGGCGCCCGTAGCATGCCTATTATGGAGGTTCTATTACGCAAGAAGATGTCTGTGCCATGAGAGGTGAGGAGGGACGTACCACTACTGGGATGGAGGAAGGAGTTCGTACCATGCTTAGTCCATAGGAAAGTGTCCATACTATGGGAGGTAGCCGTATAGAGGAAGGAGAAGGAGAAGGTAGTAAACAACAGAAGGTTCCTCATTGGGGGGCAACAAAACTTTCATTGCCTAGGGTGGCAAACTTGGTTCCTACAGCTCAACAACCCTATACCAAGGTAATAGATCTTAGGTGTCAGAAAAAGTGTGGGCACAAACTTAGATTGCATACAACACAAGGTATGGAAGTAGCACATCCTATTGCTTTGGTAGTACAACCCACAAGAAACATGGATGCCCTGACTAAGGCAAAGACAAAAGAAACCAGAGTGGTTGATGAAGACATACCAATTAAGGACACAGTATTGGAGGAGATAGATAAATTGCTTGAAGAAGAATGAATGATTCCTCCCCCCTCACCAACTCCACTGGAACTAGAAGAGGAAGACAAACAAGAGATACAAAGTGAGAGCTTGGAACTCTTGGAAATGTTCTTGTTGGAAGGTAAAGCAAAAAGATTCCTGAAAGAATTATAGGATATGGAACATAGCACCAAGGACATCATAAAGCAGGCTAAAAATAAGAACTTGGGGGCCATAGTTAGAGCTGCTGAACCCTTGGTAGCATTCATGAAGAAGGACTGCCATACAGATTGGAAGTTGCTTCAGCAGGGTGGGTAGAAGTAGGAGGACATAGTTGCGTAGTGTACAATCTAATACACCATACCTCCCGCTAAGGAACAACCACCTCTCATATAGGCACTTGCAAAAATGGAAGTTACATTCAGAAGGATATACTTGGAACTTCAACAAGGAAAGGACCTGCAGGACAACTGGCAAAGGAACGAGAGGTAGAAAAAGCTGCTTTAGAAGAGAAATGGAAGGCCAAACAAGCTATCCTAGAGGAGAAACAGAAGATAGAGAAGGCTACCCTGGAGGAGAAATGAAAGATAGAGAAGGCTGCTCTGGAAGAGAAATTCACAACAATAGAGGCAAAAAAGATAGATGCATTGCATGTTCTGTAGGAAGTTCATGCCAAACAGAAGACTGTTGAACAAGAACTTATACTCCTTCGTGGAGCCTTGAGCCTAGGGATGTCTTCACAACCCACTTCTTGAAGTTTGATTTCCTTCTAGTTTTGTTGAATAGTCATCTAGAAGACAACTTCTTTTTGGGGGGATATATGTAGTACATAATAAAGTAATATTATAATTAAGATTTAGTTGGCTTTGTTGGAATGAGTAGTTAGGAAGTGAGAGGATGCGTCCATTGGTCTTTCCAACCAATTGACCATTATATATGAACTTTGGAATATGTTTGATGTACTCATGTTTTTGGTAATCAATAAAGTAATAACATTTCTTCACCATCTTGGTATTATTGGTACAAGTGATGAATGTTCTATTGGTATTGGTACTGTTGAATCTTGTTGAATTTGTTATATTGCTCTGTATAACCTGTGCTATTAACCATTCTACAATCTTCTCATCCATTGCAAGGGAAAACAATAGTTTCATCAAGAAGAAAGCTTGACTTTTTATCTGATGTTTCATGGAGATTTTTTAGGTGCTCCCAAATATCTACTACAGACTTGCCAAATAGCACTTTTGGAAGCGTCTCATTGGTGACACATAACTTCAACAATATAATTGCTTCTTGGTTATGCTCATCAAACTTGTCTTGGTCTATGCCCCATTGTTATAGGAGTAGAGTTACCTAGAATGAGCTTGTCCAGGCATCAGTACTCAAAAATCGAAAGCATCCTCTACTTTTAGGTATTGTCATTCCTACAATTGAAACATTGATTTCTTGACAACATGATGTTGGTCAATGATGCCATACCTCCTGTTTGCATATGCATAAAAGACAAGGTAAACTTGGGGTTTACAAAATTCAGATTTTCTTGTCAAAAATTAGTAAAGAACCTTCAATGAAGAGATGGCACAAATTCCAAGACAAATGTGCACCAAGTACAAATCTTCATTTTTTGGAAAAATTGGTAAAAAAGTTAAAACCTTTTGCAAACCTAAAAACCTTTATTTTTGTACAAAAATTGTCCTCGGTAAATATTGTGTAGCTGACAGGATGATGTCATTGGTAAATATTGTGTAGCCAATGGGATGATGTCGTTGGTAAATATTGTGTAGCTGACAGGTAAATTAGCATGTAGTTGGTAATTATTGTGTGGTTGACATGTTGCTGACGGACCCCTTCGGAAAGGTTCTTCGGAACGGTATATGTACACCGTGGGAAATCATTGTAATCATCATTGGAAGCATTATGTAATCTCTTAGGCATAGTTGCGAATAATAAAAGGAGTACTATTGTTACATGTTTCTGTTTATTGTTTGTATGCATTAATATATTTATCTATACGATAAACATTTGGCGCTATTGCCCATGGACCTGGAACAAAGGTAGAGGAATGAAGACTAATGCCAAATCAGCTTAACAAGGATAGAAATAAGATAAAGGGAAAAGATGGAATACGCACTGCATAAGAATATTTAATTTTGGTACAATAGGCCAAGCGTAGACAAAGGTTTTAGCAGATTGCCAACGGACACTGAAGCATCGAGGAATTGCTGGAAGAGACTCGACATCGGTTGGATTTGGTGGAAGAAGCAAGGGAGGAATTTCTAAACCTATATACGTTGAGGGAAGAGAATCCAGATGGAAGGGAATTAACTTGCAGGACTCGGAGTGTCGAGGGAGCACGAGCGTGGAGTGAACTCTTCGTCCGTGATACACTTCTGGAACGAACAACTTCACTTAATGTAGACCCTTCTTCATCAAAGAACGCAGCTGTTGGAAATAAGATGACTGTCCGAAAGAGTGCCCGTGTGGGAGGGCAAAGCAGCGATGTAGGAGTTTAGAGCGCCGGTGTAGGAGTTCAGAGTGCCGGTGGGGGAGTACAGAGTGTTGGTGTGGGAGTGCAGAGCATCGGTGTTGGAGTGTTGAACAACGCCGGTGTTGCAGTACCGAACAACGCCCGTACACAAAATCAAGTAATAATGGCAGGACTAAAGTAGAAGTTGCCAAAGTTTGATGGTGATGGAACGGCCGATCCAATCAAACACTATAAGACATGCAAAACAATTTGGACAATGAATGACATAACCAACACAAATGAATGGGTTCGACAATTTTCGGCAACCTTAAGGGTTGTAGCAATTGATTGGTTTGCTGACACAGATCCCCAAAAATTTACATGGGTGAAAGTTAAAAAGGAGTTTATCACCAAGTTTTAGTTCCTACATGATGACAATGAGATCGTAGTAGAAATATACAACACAAAGCAAGGGAAAAATGAAACAGTCCGTGTATATGCCAGAAAATTAAAAGAATTAATAAATAAAATGGAAAGAACGCCGATAGATGGGCTGTAAAAGAGATGGTTCATTGAAGGACTATGCCTGAAGTTAAGGAAGAAAATAAAGATTGTGCTACCATCATCATACACTGAAGCATACAATCAGGTGATGACCTTAGAGAGCAGAAAACAAAAAAGAAGTAGCTCATTCGATTCAGATGACGCATCTTCGAAAGAAGATAACAGTGATGACGAAAAGGGCAGCAAGAAGGTCCGAGCTCTCCAGAAGGATATGCTCCGAATGATGAAGGAATTTAAGAATATGCAGAAAGAGACGAAGGGTAAAGAGCTATGGTGCACAGAACGTAAGACAGAAGGTCACACAAAGGGATCTTGTTTGAAGAACCAGTTCTGTGAGATCTGCTAAATTATGGGACATTGTACAAAAGAATGCCCCTTTAATATGAAAACAAGAGGACCTCAATAAGTGCTCCTAACACAGGAGGCTTCCGCGTTAGGAGGGAGCGGAAACACCAGCAATGATGGTGCCACTCCGGGTGGGTACAAAAATAATAGAAGAGGGCAAAACAACAATACCAACAATAATAATGAGGGCTGTAACTGAATTCAATACGATGCGAACAACCGCCTGATGGTTCAATGCTGAGCATGCAATTTGTGGGGCCACTTTGTACGGAACTGTACATCAGCAAATGCGCCAAAGTTGTTATGCAAATGGTGCGGTCTTGGAGATAATGAAGATGCCAAGTGCCCGAAATCAGCAGTGAATTTGATCCGCATTGGCGCGGACGAAGAAGTCTTGGCAATCACCCGTAAACAAGCAAAATTGTACCCCGACCCGATGGAAGAAAAGAAGAGATTGGAAGAAGCGTGGGCAAAAATTGAGAAAGCAATGCAGGCAGAGAAATCACAATTGAAGGACACTACCGGTATTTCAACAAGGAGCTGCACTGAGCAAAACATAATAAGGCAGGTGATGCAAATAGAAGTCTTGATCAAATTAAGTGACCTTCTCAAAATACCCTAGTTACGGACGGCCATTCTGAATATGACAACGTTTCCGAAGGCGATGGAGGAAATAGGAAAGGATGGTAGTGGAACGACGACAACAGACCCAATGCTACTGACACTTACGACAGGAAGGCATCCGACAGTAGTCGAGATGGGCATTCTGGGAACTGTTCTGATAGACAAAATTGTGAACGGAGGGTCAGGCATGAATGTGTTACTAGAAGATGTATGGAAAAAATTAGGACAACCTACGCTGTGGCCACTAACATTCCAGTTGCTCACGGCAGACCAGCACGGTATCAAACTGTTGGGAACCTTGAAGGTGCAACTGGTAACTATTGGAACGTAGCCATTTTTATTGGACTTCGTGGTCATCTCATTGAAAAGAAAATGATATGACGCTATTTTGGGATGGAATTGGTTAGTGCAAACAAAAGTAAAACATGATTGGAAACAAAATACCCTATCAATAGAGTGTGGAGGTAGAAGATTCATAATTGACCTACACACACAAATGGTAGGTGAGGAGCCAACGTCATCAGACTCAGAAGGTGAATGCGAGAGCGACGATGAAGGAAAGAAGAGAATGGAACCGGACGAAGGAGTATTGAGATTAGAAGGAGGATCGAATGAGGACGACCTAGACTCGGTGAATAGCCTTTTCCATTGGCAAATAGAGGACTACGAACTCTTTCTGAGTTGTAATATGCTAAGGGTCAACGAAGGTGAGAAAGAAGAGGAAAATGAATGTTCGAAAGAATACAAAGAAGCAGAAGAAGAAAAGGCGGATACGGTTGAAGCTGAGGGGAAGAACATATAGTACGAACCTAGAAAAAGGAAAGATTCCATCGTCCGGTACATAATAAATGAACTGTGCAGAAAGAAAATGTTATGGCGAACCACGGATTTAGTAGAAAGGTGTCGACAACAAGGAAAACACATCGTACGTTCTGCATAGGAAACAAAAAGGAAGGGTTTAATAAAAGCTTCAACAATACAAAATGAAGGTTCTAAAATGAAGAATATAGCTATTGACGGCAAGGAATGGCTGCGGATGGAATTCATGGTACGTGACATGGAAACCCTAAGGGAAAGGTTGTATAATCTGAACAAACTCAAGGAGAAGTGGTTATTGGCACAATGGGCCATAGAGGTGACATAGAACAGATGCAAAGCATGGCATGGTAAACACTTGAAATTGAACAAGTTCCAACCAGAACAGTTGGTATTGAAGTATGATAGACGGAACGAAATCAAACCAGGAAAATTTAAAGTCAAATGAGTCAGGCCATACCAGATACGAGAAGTAGCCAATAACGGAGCAATAAAGCTATGGACATTAGACAGGGGAGAAATTTTAGAAGCGGTGAATTGTTCCAAGTTAAAATATATCATGCCAGAACTGTTCCCTTGTTGCCGAATAATGAAGAGCAGTAGCGTTAGGAAAAAGAAATTAAAAAAAAAAAAGTAAAGTGTTGCGAGTGTCCCACAGACACCTGTTCCGTGGTCCCGTGGACACTTGTCCCACAGACATGTGGCCACGGACCATGTGTCTCGCATACATGTCCCGTGGGAGTTTGAGTCTCGCTGATATTCTCGTGTGTGGAGTTTTGCATTTCTGCGAACTGGGTTGTATACATTCCTGTGGACAGAGTAATTTCGCAGTGACAACATTCCCGTGGATAGAGTAAATTCGCAGCGACAACATTCCCGTGGATAGAGTGATTTCGCAACGACAACATTCCCGTGGACAGAGTAATTTCGCAGTGACAACATTCTCGTGGATTATTTTTCCTGTCTTCTGTGGCTCTACATTCTGCGTCAAATGAATGCAAGTGGTTTTGTGTGAAGTTTAGTGGTGATGCAACAACGACACTAATTTTCAGCTCGGAAGGCAAAAGCATTAGAGTAGTTAAGAGTGATAGAGAGGCAATTATTAGTCGGTTCAGTTATCAATCGTGGGAATTGTGACTAGTTGATGAAACCTGGAGCTGCTGCAGGCATATTGTGCTAGAGGTGGAGAGATCAAGGAAGCACGTCTTTCGAGAGGGGTGATACGCTTTGAGGCACTTGGAGCAGGTGTTGGACGTGAAGCTGTCTTGGTGGATGCATAGAGAGCTTGAGAGGAGCTGATCATCTAGTTGAAGACAGTACAACGACACTTGGCTCAGGGTACCCAGGAGTTGGAAGCAGAGAAAGCAGCATGGGTGGCTATCAAGGTCAGCTAAGGAACCAGTATTGTGTTAGCAGAGGCTACACATGCAACGTGGTTTGGAGACCAATTTGGTGCAGGCACGGAACGAATGTGAAAGTGGTGTGATAGAAACAAATCTATCTTATTGTAGTTAGTCAGTTAATTTATTCCGTTTTGTTAATCTATCTCGAATATTTTGTAATTGTCGTCCGGAGACGACTTTTTCTTTTGGGGGGGATGATGTCATCGATAAATATTGTGTCGCCAATAGGATGATGTCGTTGGTAAATATTGTGTAGCTGATGGGATGATGTCGTTGGTAAATATTGTGTAGTCGACGGGTAGATTAGCACGTAGTCGGTAATTATTGTGTGGCCAACATGTTGACAGACCCCTTCGGGAAGGTTCTTCGAAATAGTATATGTACATCGTGGGAAATCATTGTAATTATCATTCGAAGCATTAGGTAATCTCTTTGGCATATTTGCGAATAATAAAAGGAGTACTGCTGTTACATGTTTCTGTTTATTGTCTGTATGCATTAATCTATTTATCCATACGGTAAACAAGAATAATCAAAAAGATTCTACAAAACCCTAACTGAAAGATGAACATGTTGCAACTTAACACTTCTACCAAAAAAACTTAATCATAGAAACTTAGAAAACAACATCATGTGAAAAATAGGAAATCTACTATTTTTTAGAATGTCTTCACAAAAAATCTGCAAGCCCTAGGCTATTTTGCACATACCCACAAAAAGCCTTACAATTTGATTGGGAAGTTGCACAAAACCAAAAAGCTCTTTACAGATTTGAGAACAAAGCACATGAGCAATAGAAAAATGCAGAAACGGCGCTCAAAACCAGTCAGCAACTCCTTTGTAGAGAAAAGCAGGTCAAAATCCTAGTTTCATGTGTTGTTTCCAATGAAAAACACCAACAAACAATGAGGGATGAAAACCCTTGAATTTGTAATCGAAAAAAACCTTCATAAATTTGCAAATGATTTCCCTTAAAGACCCCATGCTTTTTCACACAAAAAAAGAAGAAAATTCTGGTAAATATACAAGGCAAAAGCTATGAATTAAATTTTTTTTTATTAAAAACTACCTAGGCTCTAATGCCATGTTATGAAATTTATACTAATAAAAGATTAATTAAAATGTGGAGACAAAGTCTCTTTATATAGAGAATAACTGAAAAATAAATGGAAACTTTCTAAAAAAATGAGAACAGGAAAGTTTCCATATTATTTACAAATTAACTGAAAAACTAAAACTTCCCTTAAAGATTAAATATCTAAAATATCTAAATGAGTGTTGATATTAAATACTAAATTAAAATCTGAACAAGGCATCAGAGGACAACTATTTATGGCCATCATTAGACAAGGTGTTGCAAATAGTGAATGGATTGCACATAATGATGTTTATGGATGGATACTCAGGATGTCATGTCCCCTTTTCAAAAATTGTTCCAAGTAGTTTAGAAGATTGGTTGATAATATTGTTAATCGGGATTAGTAGCTCAAATGGGAAATTAATGAATTTTATTTGATGATTTGATCAAAGACATATTATTCTAACATCAAATTAAAATTTTAATTCCTTTGTCCATAAGGTGGCATGATTTGTGGAGGAGTATTTTGGGAACATTACAAAAACAATTTGTCATGGTGGTGGAGTGTTGCAGAAGTATCTTATTGGGAAAGTGACTAATGTTTGGTAACTGATGGGATGAGAAACATTACAGATCATTGAAAATGGAATTATTTCTACCTCTTGGTCGTGAGTTAGGGTTATGCATGTTATTTAAAGGGTTTGGCATCATTCTTGGTCATTCCTAGATTTGATTTTTGCTCATTGCTTTTCTTTTCTTCAGAGGCTGCCAAACTTGTGGAGAATGAGACTGAATAACGGAATTTTGTAGGTTTCCAAGAAGGCAAAGGATGGGAGTTTGAGGCCCTTGTATGAGCAAACTCTTGTAGAGTTTGCCATTGTGCTGCACAATGCAGATTTGTGAGTTTTTGGGGTGTGTTTGCAGGTTTGATTTACAAGGGTTTCGATGTTTTTTGTTGTATTTGTGTTTCAGTCTAGTTTGCTGTTGTATTGCAGCATTTTGCTGTTCAAAGTGTGAGGAATAAATGTATCTAAGCATAAATATGCTTTTGTGTCGGTTTTAGATTCATTTTAGTGTTTTTGAACAGTTTTTGGCTATTTTGGTGTCTATTGGCTATGTATTTGAACTCCATATCTGGAACTAACAATTGTCATGGTGGTGGAGTGTTAAAGAAGCATCTTTTTTGGAAAGTGGTTTTCTTTTGGTAACCGATGGGATGAGAAACTTAACATATCATTGAAAATGGAATTATTTTTAGCTCTTGGTCGTGAGTTAGGGTTATGCATGCTATTTAAAGGGTTCAACATTATTTTTGGTCATTCCTAGATTTGATTTTTGCTCATTTCATTTCTTTTCTTCAGAGGCTGCCAAACTTGTGGAGAATGAGACTGAAGAACGAGAGTTTGTAGGTTTCCAAGAAGGCAAAGGACAAGAGTTTGAGGCTCTTCTATGAGAAAACTCATGTAGAGTTTGCCATTGTGCTCAACAATGCAGATTTTGGGTGTGTTTGCAGGTTTGATTTACAAGGGTTTTGATGTTTTTTGTTGGATTTGTGTTTCGGTCTAGTTTTTTGTTGTATTGCAGCCTTTTTCTGTTCAAAGTGCGAGGAATAAATGTATTTGGGCATTAATATGCTTTTGTGTGGGTTTTAGAATCATTTTAGTGTTTCCGAGCAGGTTTTGGCTATTTTGGAGTCTGCTGGCTATGTATTTGAACTCCATTTCTGGAACTGTTCTGTAATCTCCCTCGGAGTTCTGGAAATGTTGTTTTACAGGCCGTCTACTTTTCAGATTTAGGAATAATATCTGAAGTTGTGGAATTTCGGGTAAATATGATTTGTGTATTTTGGAGAAATCTGTGTTTTATCTGAATATTTGTTAATTAATTTAAAATCTGATATGAAGATTTCAAATCTGATATAGAAATTAGTAAGGAAACATTACATTGGTATTAGAGCTATGATCTTGCCAGCCTGATGGTTTACACAAATTTGCATGCAACCAAGTGAGTGGAAAAAGGTATTTGCAACAGGAGAAGAATAAAGAGATTTTGAACAACTCTTTGGTTGAAGATAAAAATACTAAATCTAAAGAAGAAATAAGAATGACTGACCTAGATGAAATGAGTAAATTTTTTTTCTAGACATCCAGAATAATCGGAAGCAAATCGTAGATAGTTTGGCAAAAAGTAGAAAAGCCATACGGCTATTGACATAGATACTCCAAGGAGTAGTGTCTACTAATGAGAAAGGAAGCACTTCAGAGGAGCCAACAAGTTTGAAAACCACATATTCTAAATTAGTAAAAAGTATATTCTTGCAAATTAGACATCCATATCAAATCCGTCCCTTAATCCTATGGAAGAGGTTACAAGAAATTTGTTTGCATTGAGGGCAACTTACAATACCTTGGTTGATGATTTTAGGAGTTCAGCACCTTTTAGGGAATATGTTGACACGATGAACACCTTTCTGCCCAAGAAAGAATATAGGAGGGAGCTGGACAATAGTGGGAAGGAACTTGAAAAATAAAATAAGAAAATTTGGAGCCCCTACCTTTGATGGAACGTTTAAAATTTCTTACAAACTTTCTTCACTTGTAATCCCATGAAGGAGAATGATGCAGTTTAGTTTGCAACTTTACACCTGGAAGGAGAGGCCTATGATTGGTGGTCTCATGGATTGACTACTCAAGGTCATGATTAGGTATCTATTTTTTATGATTTTACTCAAAGGTTGATATATAGATTTGAACTCAAGGATGAGGAAGAGTATTTTAAAGCACTGTCAAAGTTGAGGCAAACCAAATCTGTTAATGAATATGTAGAAGATTTTCAGAAAGTGGTTGTTATGGTACCTAATATGACTGAAAAAATAATTATTTATCTTTTCCTTGAGGGTCTTGAGAATCAAATTAGAGGCTTAGTTAAGACTTTGTCACCCCAACCTTTCAGGAGGCAATAAGAAGTTTGCAGCTTGAAACATCCATGCCCAAGAAACCAGTGACTAATATAAAACCTCCAAATTTTTGGCAACATAAGGGAAATCTTCAGAAAAAAGACAATTCCACCACCACCACCAAATAAGGTGACCAATGCAACAAATAAGAAGCAGATGAAGAGACTAAGAGTGAGCTTCAAAGGGAAAAGCTATGTTTTACTTGCAAAGAGCCATGGGTTCTAGGATAGGTGTTTGGGGAAAGGTCAAATGCACTATATTGAGGTTGCTTCAGAATGTGATTCAGATGAGAATGAGGAATTTCATGACAGTAAGGAAGATGAAGAAGAGAAGGGAAGGAAAAATAAATCAGCAAGGGGGGCACTTTGGCAGCATTGTCAGGAGCATTAAGGCATCATGCTTTCCGAATTAGAGGGGCACTAGCAAGACAGAAGATGACAGTTCTTCTTGACAGTGGGGCAACTCACAACTTTATAGATGAAGGATTTGTCATGAAGAAAGGGCTTCAAGAAGAAGATTTTGAGGGATTTAATTTGACTGTAGCTGATGGGTTCACCATACCTTGCAGACGATTTGTGAGACAACTCAAGATGACTATAGGGAATTATGAGCTATGTGACAACTTCTATGTTGTTGGCATTGGGGAAACATATGTTGTATTGGGTGTTCAATGGTTGCATTCTGTTGGAGGCGATTAGATGAACCATCAAACTATGGAGTTCAAGTTCTAGTCCATGGGAAAGAAGTCCTATTCAGAGGCTTACCAAATAGAGCACACAGGGTGGTCATTGCAAAGAGGATGGAGAGAACTTTTTGAAGATGAGAAGTAGCATGGGCAGAAGAATCATGATCAACCCCACAAGCTCCTCTAAGAAACAAGGTAATTTGCATTTTGAAATTCAAAAAATTCTTGATAAGCATAGTCTAGCTTTCAACGATTTGCCTCAAGGATTAACACCAGATAGGGGATTTGAAAATGTTATATTAGGGTGCCAAACCAGTTATAACTGCTCCATACTTCCATCCAAGGGGTTACAAGTAGCAAATAGAAAGGACCATTAACGAACTCTTGGACATATGATTCATAAGACCTAACTCTAGCTCTTTTGCATCTTTGGTGGCACCTGTGAAGAAAAAGGATAGTACAATCAGAATGTGTATATAAACTACAGGGCCCTAAACAATTGGATCCAATACCTTGCATAGATGAACTCATTGATGAATTACATGGTGTAGTAGACTTTTCAAAAGATGATGATGCATCGTTAATATAATTTTATTCCGTTTTTTTAAAATATCATAGATCACTTTGACCTTGCTAACAAAAATTAATGTGGCATCAAATAGACATGAAGGTGATATGTAAGTGGATTTTCAGATGTTGGAAGCTCATATACTCATTACTTTCTATAATTGACTAACGTAATTACTAGTGACAATGTTTGTTTACATGTGATTAGATAACTAGATGTTTTGTGTACTCTAGGGATCCTTTGCAAATATACCATAAACTGTTGAGAACTTTTTTATGAACACCCTGTTGAATGCAAGACAGTGAAATAATTTTTACATGTTCAAAATGGTGAGATGCATTTTGTTCGTTTAGGTAACTACTCAATTGTAGAGGAAGATCATATGTATTTGTAAAGTTTTATAAGGGTCTGTGAGATGCACTTCAAGTTTTAGCTTGTTTGATCAAGTTGTGGAAGATATCAAAGTTTAGGACATGCTGTTTCGTAATATACTTCCTTTGAAACTTATTGAACTTAGCAATTTGTTTATTGTGAAATTTGTGTTTGGAAAGGCATGTTGCCCAAAGAGGAAAAATTCACAACCTAGGCAGTGATGAGATAACTAGATGTTTTGTCAAGCCTAGGGATCCTATGCAAATATACTATAGACTGTTGAGAACTTTTTTATGAACACTCTATTGAATGCAAGACAATGAAATCATTTACATGTTCAAAATGGTCAGATGCAGTTTGTTTGTTTAGGTAACTACTCAATTGTAGAGAAAATGCATATGTATTTCTAAACTTTTAAAAGGGTCTGGTTGATGCAATTCAATTTTTAGCTAGTTTGATCAAGTTTCTGAAGATATCAAAGTTGTCAAGGGCATGTTTCCCAACGTACTTTCTTAGAAACTTATTGAAGTTAGCAATTTATTTATTGTGAAATTTGTGTTTGGAAGGGCATATTGCCCAAAGAAGGAAAAATTCACAACTTAGGTGTACCTAATTTTCTGATGCAAATGGAGCCTCAGATCATGGGGTTTCTAGTCTCTGTTTGCAAGCGTGGACAAGATTATTAGATCCAATAGTTTTTTGATTTCCTTCCACCTTGCAAACCACCCAAGTTGATTGATGGAATCTCGGGGCATTTTCTCCAATTCATATTGAGTTCTTTTGGAAAGAAATGCATGCGAAGATGGGGGTAAATATGCTAGTTTTTAAGTATAATTACTTTGTAAATGGTTATGGAATAACTGTTAGTGTTTTCACAATTTTATTTGGGGCTGCAGCTGTATTTTTTATAATGTGTTTTTGTGTAGTTTATTAACGAGGTCCTTGATAGTAACTTTTTTACTGCATTTATTGTGGTAGATGCGAGTATCAATCTTCGATGCCAAAGCACAAACACTTGATTTGTAAAGGAAACTCTTTGGACTTGGAAGGGCATTTGAAAACTATTTCAGAGAGCCAACAAATGAAAAAGTCAGGATCAAATAAAAATGAGATATGTCGAAGGGGATTAATATTCCATACATTTTGGGTGCCATTGTCTGTCCTATTTACTGGTGATTCTGGGATTGCTCTTGGTATGTGCACAAATTCATCCTCTTTTATTTCTGACATTCATGAATGCCTAAAATATGCTGGTGTGAGGTTTATAGTAGTTATACATGATTGTGAAACATTACATCTTAAGTGTTATTATTAAAACTTGAAAGTATTATCATGGGAAAAATGATTGTGCATTTAGCTATTGTAGAGAAAATTAAGTGAACATTTGAAAAAAATGCTTAAATTTAGCCTAAATGATCAACTCCTTTCTAATGCTTTTAATGATCTTGCTTTAATTGGTAATACAGTTAAGTTGTCAACAACACTCTAAATTGTAAAAACTTGATCTGTACAAAAAGCTATGAACTGAAGGAAAGAAAATAAATATAGTAAAACTAAATACATGATATCAGATTATAGATGAAAGTTTAGTAAAAACTGTAAGTATCTTTTACTAGAAGTTAGCAATTTCTGAGAAGAGATGCATAGCTACTACTTTGATTATACATTTAATTTCTTCAGAGAAGAAAGTGAAACAATTCAGTATGGAATTTGAAAAGCCATGTGACTGAGTGTTCTCCAAATAACTCGAGAAGATTTATCATATCATGGAATTCAGAAATTCATTTTTCTATATCTAATGGAACTATCTAGACTTTGTATTGCAATTTTTGGGCTTTTAGTGCAGTTTTAAAGGGTCAAATTTTATCAAAGAAAATCTAGCACCCTTTCGTCATTTTGCACATGGCCTAAGCTCTGATGCATTTGAAATGGGATCATTTAGAGCTTTGGTGCATAATTCTGACCCCAACAATGATTCCTACCTGCTCTGGGGTTGTATAATAGAAGTTAGAACATTTTCTTGAGCTACCAACTGGAGAGAAGAATAAATGAGACACTATTTTAGCAAGATCTCATTGTTTTATGGATATTTATTGTTTCTTTGAAAGGTCTGATTCTCTTTTCTCTTTTATTAGATCCTTTGCTGTTCTAAGTTTTCTCGTTTTCAAGATTTCTTTACAATAATACATGTTTCACATGATTTTGTCTTATTGAAGGGAGTAAACAGTCATATGCCTATATTTGTTCCTATATAGGAGGAATTATGTATGATAGGACATACTACTTTTTATTTTCCATAATACTATTACAAATATACTTTTTATTTGACATATTGGACTTTAATTTGATCTTATAAAACTATTAATACTTACAACCAATGAGTTTTGTACATTGGGATAATTCAAACAACACCCAAAGATTTATATTTGCTGGATTCAAATGCCCGCAAACACAATTAGAGCAATAAATACTTGCTCATCTCCTTCCATAAGTTGTTCCCCAATCACACAAGTTGATCTTCCATTGTTTTTGAGAATTCATCCTCTCAACCATATTTTGCCATGGTATAATACCACTTTACAAAATGAAATTTGGGTGTCATCTCATTCTTCATCAGATCATGGTAGAACTTGACCCATTTGATGTTCTTGACTTTGAACCTTCTTTTGTTATTTGTTTGATTTTCCATGCTAAAACTAACCTTCCATTGTTTTTGAGAATTCATCCTCTCAACCATATTTCGCCATGTATGATACCACTTTACAAAATGAAATTTGGATGTCATCCCATTCTTCATCAGATCATCCTAGAACTTGACCCATTTGATCTTCTTGATTTTGAGCCTTGTTTTGTGCTTTGTTTGATTTTCCACGCTAGAACCAGTTCATAATTGCTAGTGGCAAGTTTCCATAAAATGCTGTTTGTAGATTTACCATCAGTTGGAAAAAAGGTCTCTTTTTTACATCTCTACTAACAATTTTTTTAATCAACAAATGTCTATACCTTTGAAATATCACTCGGTGTAGTGAATATGAGGCCACTGATGATCTTCTAGGATCAATGATCTGACCATTAGGGTCTTCACTGAATTCTATTACCTCAACGCACTCTATTGGTTGGTAGTGCTGTACAAACCTGTTCTTCCAACTATCCTTTTCAAAGAGCACTCTTTGCATCTAGTTGATGTACTTTCCATCCAAACTATGGTGTGACAATTAAAAACATTCTCATTTAGCTGGTTAATAACAGTACCTTCTTGCTATGTGTAAACCTTTTATAACAGATTTAATTTTGTACTCATCTTACCAGGGTCAGCTATAAGCTGCTGCGTATTGCAAATAATTGGTTTGAGCCTTGAGGCCAGATAAGGGTTTGGGATGGCTTTGTGTTGACCCAGGGTCTCATCCAGCCATTCAGTGCCTTTGTTTGTCTGTTCTAGGCTAATTTGCCAGTTTGGATGCTGGTTCGACATTTGGGTTCGGGTTCGTTTTGGGCTCGTCCGTACAAGAATGTTTTTTTAATTTAAAAAAGTACAATAAAAAAAAATAAAAAATAAAGATAAAAATTATATATATATATATATATATATATGCTGCAACAAATAAGTTCATACACCACTATGCTAATATAAAGCAATTTAGCAAATTATGTTTACTGTACAGGGTAAAAGGATACTTATCGCATTTAGTAGATTAAGATGTAACACAGAATAAAAGCTTTATTCATATATACAATATGCAACTCCAAGTACAACGATTACAATGATAATGATGATTCAATAGTCCCTTCAGACGATATACATATGCTTTCTCGAAGGGGTGATTCAACCATCACGCGCCCTTTCGGATACAATTCTACCCGTTGGCTACAATATAGAATTTACCGACAACATCATCCCCCCAAAAAGTAAAAGTCATCTTCGGACAACAAAATAGAGATGACCCTTACAACAAAACTCAACTATAACCAGAGCAACTAATTACATCAAGATTTAGACACTAAGAAGAGGGATGCATCCCTGGTGTAGTAGACGTTTGTGCTCCAAGCTCGTCCAGCTCTGCTCATAGCTCACGTACCTACCCCATCCGTACCTTCAAATCTATTTCAGCCTCCATCTGAATCTACAAGGCTGATTGCATCATTTCAACAATCTCTCCAAGTTCCCTCTCCTTCTCCACTACCACCTGTTGTACCTAATTTTGCTGGGTCAAAAATGTTGTCCTCTTAGATTCCCAGGCTGCTCTCTCCGACTCCCAAACTGCCTTCTCTGCAAGTAGTTCTACCTTCATCTCTGCTACCTTGGTAGCTGACTCCTCTTGAGTCCTCTCTGCCGTTGCCTGGTCTGCTTGACTCCTCCGAAGGGCATAATAAGCCTCCTTGTGTATCCGGACTATCTCCTCAGACAAAGCCTTTATGTGGCTCTCCATAACCATCCCTCTCATAGTGGGCCAATCCTAGCGCATCTCCACAGTCTCTACACTCGGCCATCCAGGCTCCTCAAAAAAAACTGTAAAGGCTGCTGGACATCCCACTCCAATGAAGGATATGACACTCTCCAGCTCCTCTACCACTGAGCCGAAGGCAAGTGTCCGTGCAAAACCCATCACTTGGCGAGCACAAGTCACTACATCAGTGAGAAATGTCTCTGCAATATTGCCAAATGTTTACCGTATAGGGTAAAAGGATACTTATTGCATTCGGTAGATTAAGATGTAACACAAAACAAAGGCTTTATTCATATATGCAATATGCAACTCCAAGTACAATGATAATGATGATTCAATGGTCCCTTCTAATGATGTACATATACTTTCCCAAAGGGGTGACTCAACTGTCATGCGCCCTTTTAGATACAATTCTACTCGTCAGCTACAATATAGATTTTACAAGCAACAAATTACACCACCACATATATTAACGATTTTGTACAAATGACATGACAAAATGTCAAAATACACCACCATATGAATATTTCTGTAACATCCCGATTTCCTGAGTCTAAATTAACATCTAATATACTAAAAGAATTCAGTTATTACTTCATTTCATAGGGAGACAATTATATCATTCAGGTTCATGTGAATAAGATTTACCGTTAAAATCAGTTATACAAAATTTCTTAACTAAAAACTTGAAATATCATCAATTGAAATCAGTACAGAAGTTGAAAACCACATACCTTGGAAAACTGAGACCAAAATCAAACTAGTGATGCTTCTGCAACCACCCGAGTTAGTCCACAAATACACTATAACAATTTCACATGATGACTAACATCTAAAAACCACTCTCAAAATCAAATGATAATTTCAACTAAATACCACTATACTTAAATTAGGGCATCCCTTACCACTGTATCAATGAGGGCATTATTTACCATCGGTTCATTTAGGGCTTCTGATACTGCTATATCACTTAGGGCTTCCGCTACCATGGATTCAATTTAGGGCTTCCGCAACCACGGATTCAATTAAGGGCTTCAGATTCCTTTCCTTCCAATTGCTTAAGTGACAGTAACTCAAGGTTAGAAATATACTTATATTTGATATGAAAAAAAATCCACGACTTTATAATGGTAACAATAAATTAACTCAATTTAATCTTACCTCCACATAACTATAAATGCTAATACTTTTTTTCGATAAACAATTGAATGCATAGCTTATATTTGTTTGACGCAAATCTGACATCTTGAGAGAGGTGAAACATTGTCAGGGACTTAACCACGCAACCTCGGACCACAACATATCCTCACACGATCTCTAACGAGAAAGGCCCTCCCTACTCAGAATAGGCAGGGGTCATCATGCCATCATCTGGGCTTCGTGACTCTGCCCTGTGACTATGTAGCTCGGTTATTGAGTGAGTTCTCCAACTCGCGGCAAGACACTCAGCCGTATGCACAGTATTCACTTGCTGTTGCCTCTACAAATTATTGTATGCTAGCTGAAAGGTTCGATTGTAAAAATGGCTTGAAAAGCCAAGAGCAAAGATGGACGCTCGAGCTAGGAAGGAATTCCAAGTTATGTTTGATGGTTTCATGTTAAAGATACGAGCCAGACCTTTCGGCTTCCATCAATTATAAGAAAACCATTCGAATTCCCAAGATGACCATTCGGATTCCAATTATTGAATCGACTACGAAGAAAGAAAAGAATAAAAGAAAAATAAGAAGTTGAAAAGTTTTAAGACTATTTGAATGCCAAATATTAAATCGATTAATTATGCTAAGTGCTATCATTTAAAAACAAAGAATATTAAATCGGAAAGAATATAATTGGAAAGTTATAATTCGAAAATTATAACAATTGAAATGTTATTATAATTCGAACATTATTAAAATCTTATATGAACGTTTATAAATATTCATTAAAATAATATGATGAAAGATATATTAAAATCCTTTGAGATAACTTTTTATTTCTAACTCAATTATTTTAGTTAAAATAATTAATTAAATAACTCATGCGGTTATTCAGACGTATCCTGTTCCAAGTTGCTAGGTCCTCTACCCTTCTGCCCAGTGAATGGTGATGCCCTGCGTAATTCATTTCTAACAATGCTTCCACCCCTTCGACATGCTCCTTGCAAGGAATTTCTCCATAATTAAATTATAAATTATATAATCATAAATAATCATAACAGTTAACCTTTCATCTTAGTTCCATGAATTCTCGATTAACGATCAACTAACATGTCATCTTCACTTGAAATTATAATGACCATCTTACCATTTCACCAGATTATATCAAATTAAACTGCCAACTGACTTCATGTGAACCTCAACGGCTATATTTCAAGCTAGGTCAAAAATTGGGATGTAACATACCATTCCCCTTGTGGTTCATCATCCTCGATGAACTTGAAATTGCAACGAACATTATAAATGAGTATTTTAAAATTTGAATGTAACTCTCTACTATGATTACCTATAGCTCCTTGAAGAAAATTTCATCAGGATCTTGCTCTTTCTCATTTATGATATTTCTAGTGTCTTCAATCATGGAGTCAACGCCATCATATACCTCACCCAAGCAAGGCCTATCCATGTCAGTGTATTGGATCATTGTTCAATATAGGCTCAGTGATCTTCAAAAGGTACTTAGCACGATCCCACCAAGATTCATCTAATATCAATCCCCTTATAGCAGTAGCCTTGACACTATTAGATGACCTCCATACGCTCCAATTAACACTGGTTACCATTCTAGTCAATGCGTCTTTAACCTTGATAAAGCACCTCAAAACAATAGTGTTGGAGGCAAAGCAAGTCTCAACAACCTATTTTAAAATCAAAACTATAATAAATTAAAAAATTTGAAAACATAGAAAGTTTACTAAAGTGGCTAGATTTCTAAAACATGTTTAAATTTTAAACAATTCAACTTACCTTTAAGAGCTCCAATTTCTAGATTTGTTTGAATATGGCTTGTGTCATATGGTGGTTCGTGACAAACACTTGGATCTCTTGTACCTCTTCATACATTTTTTTTTATCCATTCAAACTTAATGCCAATTTTTTGTAATATTGGGTTGAGTGAGTACACAACACAAGGTGTCCAAAAAATGTGGTCATACCACTCAACCAATAAGCTGGTAGCCATACACTAAGCCAAGTTAGTTGTAAAAGGATTTACATAGAAAAAAGGGCATTGATTTTGATGATATTTACTCCTATTATTAAAATGATTTCTTTTCGCACTGTTTTAAGTATTGTGGCTTCTGAAGATTTGCATTTGGAGTAGCTTGATGTTAAAACAACCTTTCTTCATGGTGATTTGCATGAAGAGATATAAATGGCTCAGCCACAGGGATTTGAGGTCAAAGGTGAGTGTCATTTGTAAATATTGAGTAGTCGACGGGTTGATGTTGTCGGTAATTGTTATATAGTCGACGGGCCCCTTTGGGAAGGTTCTCCATTGAGTAGCCGACGGGTTGATGTTGTTGGTAATTTTTATATAGCCGACGGGCCCCTTCGAGAAGGTTATGTATTGAGTAGCTGACTGGTTGATGTCGTCAGTAATTGTTATGTAGCCGACAGGCCCCTTCGGGAAGGTTCTTCAGGATGGTATATGTACAACTTTGGATCATGGTTGTAATCATCATTGGAAGCACTACGTAATCTCTTCGGCATATATGCAAATAATAAAAGGAGTATTGCTATGTACATGTTCTTGTCTATTGTTTGTATGCATTAAAGTAATGGTTGGACCAAAGGAAAAATTGCCAAAGTTTGATGGTGATGGAACAACCGATCCAATCAGACACTGTAAGACATGCGAAACAATTTGGACGGCGAATGGTGTAACCGATACAGATGAATGGGTCCGACAATTTCCAACAATCTTAAGGGGTGTAGCAGTTGATTGGTTTGCCGATACCAATCCCCAAAAATTAACTACCTGGGCGGAAGTTAAAAAGGAGTTTATCACCGAGTTTCAATTGCTACGAGACGACAATGAGATAGTAGAAGAAATCTATACCACAAAGTAGGGGAAAAATGAAACAGTCCGTGTATATGTTAGAAAACTAAAAGAATTAATAAATAAAATGGAAAGTAAGCCGACAGATGGGCTGAAAAAGAGATGGTTCATTGAAGGACTACGCTCGGAGTTAAGGAAGAAAATGAAGATTGTGCCGCCATCATCATACACCAAAGCATACAATCGGGCTATGGACTTAGAGAGCGAACAAAAAACGAAAAAGAAGAAGAAAAGTAGCTCATCTGACTCAGATGACGTGTCTTTGGAAGAAGATAGTAGTGGTGACAAAAAGGGTAGCAAGAAGGTCTGAGCTCTCTAGAAGGATATGATCAGAATGATGAAGGAATTTAAGAATATGCAAAAAGAGACAAAGGGAAATGAGCTATGGTGCACAGAATGCAAGACAAAAGGTCACACGAAGGGGTCCTGTCCGAAGAACCAGTTTTGTGAGATTTGCCAAATTATAGGACATTCCACAAAAGAATGTCTCTTCAATATGAAAACAAGAGGGCATCAACAAGTGCTCATGACACAGGAGGTGTCCGCGTCAGGAGGGAGCAGAAACACTGGCAATGATGGTGCCACTTCGGGTGGGTACAAAAATAATAGAAGAGGGCAAAACAACAATACAAACAAAAATACCAACAATAATAATGGGGGCCGCAGGCGAATTTAGTACAATGCGAACGGCCACCCAATGGTTCAATGCCAAGCATGCAATTTGTGGGGCCACTTTACATGAAATTGTACATCAGTGAATACACCAAAGTTGTTTTGCCGATGGTGCAGTCCTAGAGATCATGAAGATGCCAAGTGCCCGAAATCAGGAGTGAATTTGATCACCATTAGGATAGATGAAGAGGAGGTTTTGGCAATCACACGGAAACAAGCAAAACTGTACCTTGACCCGACGGAAGAAAAGAAGAGATTGGAAGAAGCGTGAGCAGAAATTGAAAAAGCAATGCAGGCGGAAAAATCACAATTGAAGGACACTACTGATACCTTAGCAAGGAACTGCGTGGAACAAAACATCATACGACAGATATTACAAATTGAAGTACCAATCAAAATAAATGATTTGCTCCTCACAATGCATCAACTTTGATCGACACTTACAAATGTTGCTCCAGCTGCTAAATTACTAGGAGAACATGGAAGGGAAAGATCAATGGAGCAAGCCTTTCGAGAGGGGTAATATGGTTTGAGGCACTTGGAGTAGGTGTTGGATGTGAAGTTGTCTTGGTGGATGCATAGAGAGCTCGGGAGGAGCTGATCATCCAGTTGAAGGCAGTACAATGACACTTGGCTTAGGGTACCCAAGAGTTGGAAGCAGAGAAAGCAGCACGGGTGACTATCAAGGTCAACTTGATTAAGGAGACATTATTGTGTTAGCAGAGGCTACAGATGCAATGTGGTTTGGAGACCAGTTTGGTGTAGGCATAGGACGAATGTGAAAGTGGTGTGATAGAAACAGATCTATCTTGTTGTAGTTAGTCAGTTAATGTATTCCGTTTTGTTAATCTGTCTCGAATAGTTTGTAATTGTCATCCAGAGATGACTTTTTCTTTTGGGGGGGATGATGTCGTCTGTAAATATTGAGTAGTTGACAGGTTGATGTCGTCAGTAATTGTAATGTAGGCAATGGGTCCCTTCGGGAAGGTTCGCTATGGAGTAGCTAATGGGTTGATGTCGTCGGTAATTGCTATGTAGCCAACGGGCCCCTTCGGGAAGGTATATGTACAACTTTGGATCATGGTTGTAATCATCATTGAAGCACTATGTAATGTCTTCGTCATATATGCGAATAATAAAAGGAGTACTGCTATGTACATGTTCTTGTCTATTGTCTGTATGCATTAAACCATTTACCCCGTACGGTAAACAGTGAGGAGAATTTAGTGTGCTGATTGAAGGAAAGTTCATATGGCTTGAAGCAAGCACCTTAGTAATGGTATTTGAAATTTGACAATTTTATTCATGAGCATGGTTACACTCGGTGTCATTCACACCATTGTGTTTATTTGAAGAGGTCGGATGATTTTAGCTACATAATTTTATGTTTATATGTTGATGAGCTTGTAGTTTGATCTAACATGGATCACATTAAGGGGCTCAAATGACAGTTAACACATTCATTTTCTATGAAGAATTTGGGGGCAGCAAAAATAAATCCTTGGTATGAAGATTTATAGAGATAGGGAAAACAAAAAATTGATTTTATCTCAAGCTGATTATATTGAGATGTTGCAACATTTCTCTACGGAGAATGCTAAAATTGTTAGCACACCTTTACCTAGTCATTTAAAATTGATTAAGGAGATGTGTCGCAAGACACAAGAAGAGGAGGACAAAATGTCTAAGGTACGCTTGCTTCAATTGTAGGAAGTTTGATGTATGCCATGGTATGTACTCGGCCAGATATTGCACATGTAGTGGTAGTTGTTAGCAGGTATATGAGTCATCCTAGAATTGATCATTGGAATGTAGTCAAATGGATTCTCAGATATTTGAGAGGAACATCTAGGAAATGTTTATATTTTGGGGGCTCTACTATTGATTTACAAGGCTATGTTGACTCAGATTTGGCAGAGGATCTTGATTCCAGGCAGAGTACTATAGGTTATGTATTTATTGTTGGTGGGGCAACAGTGAGATGGGTTTCTCAGTGACAAAATGTGAATGCTTTATCCATTACAGAGGTAGAGTATATTGCTTCTACAAAGCCAACTAAGGAGATGATATGGCTTAAATGAACTTCTTGGAAGAATTAGTGAACCCACCGAGGGATAATTATTTGTTTATTGATAGTCAAAGTGCCATTCATCTTGCCAAGAATTCTACTCTTCATTTGAAGACAAAACACATTCACTTGCGATACCATTTCATTTGGTCAGTTTTGGATGATGGATAGTTAAAGTTGGACAAGATACATACATATGATAATCCAACAAATATCTTTACAAAGGTCGTGACAAGGGAGAAGGTAAAATCCTCTTCAGCTTCGGTTGGTCTTCTCGAGTGAACAAAATAAAGGTATAGCTGAGGCCAGGGTGGTTTGATCCAATAGGATCCTCATGGAGTAGTGACATTGCTACAAGATCAGTCTCGAAGTGGGAGATTGTTATCTAGTGTCGAGCTTGATCAGTCCCCAAGTGGGAGATTGTTAGTTTGTGGTGATTGATTGAGGAAGTACTCAATATACTCCATAATTCCTAGGCGGGGTTCGGGTTGGGTCGAGCCTTGAGTAGGGGTTTGAGGGCATAGCCCCCAAGATTTTTTTTGGGGGCTATTTTATCGGCATTTTTGGGCCGACATGTTGTAACTAATTTTAACCCTATTGTGGCAAAAATACTAGTATAAAATGGCTTAGGGTTAGGGGTTTTTTGATAATGTGTGATGCGATAACATCTTGTGGCGGTATTGAGTTGTAAATGATTACTGATTGTAATCAAGTTGTAATCACTAGATAATAAAATATTGGACTTGCTGTTGGTGGACGTAGCCCATGGATTGGATGAACTACGTTAAATTTTTGTGGCTTCTGTCCTCTTTTGTGCGATTTATTATCTTTTGTTATTGGTTATATTTGCATGTAATTGTTATTTTTGTCCTTTAAATCCTAACAACAACGACAATGATCAAAGCAATATTTATTTGATATGGTTGCATCAATCTAATTAAAAATATACATGAAATCCTAACATATATACATTGATTGTGCCAATTTCACATTGATAACGTGCAAGACCAGGGTGAATTATAAGGCATTACATGCTCATGGTTATGAATTTTGAGACAAGCATTTGGATTATATCCATCATTCCTCCCCTTGTAACAAGTGGGTCCAACGCCTTCACTAAGCATTACACACATTGATTAAATATTGGTCTTTGATATGTTGAACTCTTGTTTTAATGTTTAATGGCAATCAAATTTAATGTAGCCAATCATACAATGGAGATTTTCTAGGTAAGGAAAATAATTTAGTTGCCTTGTTACTTATGTTGAAAAAATAATCAAACTACTCTCCACTTGAAGGTTTTCTTGACTTACTGTTTTAAAGACTGAGGTAGTTTATGAAATTGTGTGATTGTTCTATAGGAAATTGTGAATCTAGAAAAGAAAACTATGATCTTGTACAAAGGCATCCTTATAAATTTATTCAAATAGAAGAAGCTTTTTTGATCCACGGGATATACATTTTTTATCATAAATATTTCTTAAACTTGGCAATTGTTCATGCCATGAATTCACTGAAATTGTTTGCAGATACAAGTAAAGTAGCTGAAGGGACAGATTATGGTTCACAGATTGATGAAATAAATGCATACACATTCTCTTATCCTTTGAGATTACCCAAGCGACAATACACATTGAAGTGGTATGATTATTGCTGTTTGATTTTCATTTGTAAGGTATCTGATCATATTGTTATGCCCGACAAATATTGATGCTAATTTGTTACTCTCGTACATTTATCTCTAGAAACTATACTTTTCTTTTCTGCAGATTCTGCTGTACTGGGTTGCAATTCTGCTTAATGTAATAGACCAATAATATACATTTTGAAGGCATCAGTATTATATAGGACATGAACAAAAGCAGAAGATATGACTAATAGTAATCGTGTATGCAAAAACAAATAACAAGTATTTTTGTAGAGTTGGTCAGCTTTATGTTTTCTTCTGAGCTTTTGAGGTTCTTTAATCCTCATACCTTCCACAAAATCTACAGCACCTTCACAAAGGGATACAATCCTAATGTCAAAGTCATTATCAAGGTCATTGTAATGATCCTGCTCAAATCTGATTGAAGGCTCAAGAAATCTTGTCAAACACTTTGCATACAAGGGTCATAGGACTGATATAACTTTTCAGTTTGCTAAAATGACTCTTTTCTTCAATTTGCATCAATAAGAATGCTTGCAAGAAGACTCCTGATTGTCTAAACAATGACTTAATATGAATGTGCAACTAATTTTGGCAATATTCAATGCATATATATGATCTAAGCATGAGAAATGAACTCCTACAGCCGACTGACATTTTTACAAACAGTTGGTATGCAAACTAACTAGCTGAAAATAAATGATATTGAATTGCGTAAATGACACCAGCAACTTTTATCTCCTTAATTGCAATGAAATTTCTAATACAATGCTCATGAAATATGGCCAAGACTTTTGGCATTTACATGGATTACAAAATATGATAATGTTGGTATAATGCACACCTACAGCTGAAATTTATAACACCTAAAATGCAATGCTAACATGAATGGTAAACAAAGGAACCTGGAGAAATGATGATGCCTTAGAAAAGAGCTGATGAAAGAATCAAGTTTCAAGCAAAATGAATTTCTCTTAGGCCCAATTGATGCTTTCACCCAACCGCCCTTGTTCTTGCCCGACAATACTGTAGAAAAATAAATGCAGCCTCTAAGTTCCTCGAATTTGTCCTTGAAATGATTGTCTCGACGATAGCAATTGAATGCAACAATACCGAGAACCATTGGATACCTCTAAGTGAAGATATGAACAAAAATATGTTTCCAATGATGCCCCAGCAGCAGTATATCAGACTTCTAAATAAATTGTAGATGCTGCAAATCACCTCCTCAATGCAAATTTGTTGAAGACTATGAACTCCAAAAAGTCTCCAAAGCAAACACCAATCAAACACCAATTAATATCATACAAAACTTGGCCAAAGGCCCCAAAGTTTTAACCAATGAAGTACAAATGAAAGTCTAAAGTAACTTTCTTCCCAGCTGCAATAATTCAAGCGATATTTCACACCCTCAAAATTGCCTACCAATTGAGAGTTTTGGTTCTCAATGGTCAATTGTGACTACTGTAGAAACCCTAGGCTCCACAACCATCAAACATCAACATCAATAACAACAAATCTGCCTGTTGAGAATGAAGCCCAGGATGCCTATTTATTCTTTTTTCTACACTTTCTCCATAAACTTCTAGAACATTATTTTATTTTATTTATCAAGTGACTTTATAAAATATTTTATATTTCAAGTCACTTTATTAAATTAATTAAATATAAAGTTACCTTTTAATATTTATTTATTTGATAACTTTATAAATAATTAACTTAATACCACTTATTTATTTAATTAAAGTAATTAATTAGTCATCCTCATAAAATATTCATTATTTTGGACAACTTAATTAATTAAATCAAATTACCTCCAAAACGGGGACATTACAGTCCGCACCTTCTGAAATTGCTTGTCCTCAAGCAATTCACCACTTGGATCCCACAAGAACTGCATAATGTCCCTGTCATCACCAAACAACTCCTGCAACATTTGCTCAAACCATCTGTCGTTTTGTCGTACCAACTCAATACCATCACCAAGTGCCACAGAAGTATAGGCCTCAAGTGGAAGCAAGCCAAGAGATTGATCATCCTTGCCTCCAAACTTCACGCAAGATAAACTATCATCCCAACTATTTGGCACATGCGCTTTTGAATTGTGCATCATGAATAGGTCATGTACATGAGAATAAAAAATGAAGTTGTAAGCATTCCTCACCATGTACACCTCAGAAATCTCCTCTGTGAGCCCCATTTGCAATCTTGACGCACTAGTAGGATCACAAATACTATCAACAATGCTCATCTCAAGATTGGAATCAAGAGAGCTATCATCATTCAAGCCGTAGAGTGGATTTTCATATGACCAATCGGCTTCCACTTCGAACAGTGGATTGAGAATTGTCTCCTGTTTCTCCTGAATCACCTTTTTCTTTCTCTTACTGTCTAGCCCTCTAATAGAATGCAAGCCTCCATCCATAATACACCTCAATACATGCCTCCTACCATCAACCTCAAAAGACATTTCCATCTTAGGTACATTGAGGGTAAATACTCCCAACTCTTGGAGCCACTTCATTCCCAAAACTATGTCCATCTCTCCCATGTTGACTACATAAAAATCTGAATGTAACTCATAGTTGTTCAATCTCAGGGTTAGATTAGCAACCTTTCTGGTGCAAGTGAGAGTATATCCATCTGCTATTCAAACTCTGAATCCATCAAAATCCTCAACCTAAAGTCTGCACCGAGCTACAAAGTCTCTATTAATAAAGTTATGTGTCACACCAGTATCGAGCATAGCGGTGCAATGCTGTCCATTAATTGTCCCCCTAAACCTAAATGTAGTCTCATCCTGAACATTGGCAATATATGCCGTGGGAGTAGAAGTCTCCTCACCCTGATTAAGTTCTAAAGCAACCCGTTGATCAACTTCATTAGAATCGGAGTCCTCAAAATATGCCCACATGAAACGGTTAGCCTTGCCCTTAGGCCACAAAGGGCAATAATGATCCTTGTTGTAAGGCTCCTTGCACTACTAGCATAATTTCTTCTTCCTCAACTCTTCTCGTGTCTCATCATCCATCATAGGTGCTGATTTCTTTTTCTTGTCTGATTGTTGGGGAGTTTCATTGCTTGTTGAAGGGATTTCCTTATGCAAGCTCTTGCTCTTTAGTGCTGCAAACTCCATGCTCCTAGCCTGCTTCATCACCTCCTGAAGAGTAGGGGGGTCAAAGGCTTTTATCCATCCTCTCATAGGCTCCAATAAACCCTCCATGAATAACACCACTAGTCGTCTCTCTCAGATATTGAGAACCATTACTGACAATCTCTGAAAGTCCCCAATGTAGTTCTCGAAACTCCCAACTTGCTTGAGTTGAGCCAAATCTCTAAAGTATGATTCTGGGTCTTTCTTGTCAAAGTGTTCCACCAATCTATCCAAAAACTCCTGATAAGATGTAATCTGATTATGCTGCAATGTAACCAATCCATGTTACCACCATTCGTGTGCTGCTCCTTCCAGGTGCAAAGTGGCAAACTTGATGGCTTCTTCTTCTGTCATGGGTTGAAGAGCCAAGAAAGTATCCAACTTATGAATCCATGACTGTGCAGTAGATTTTCCACTTCCATCAAACATAGGTGCAAAGTGGCAAACTTGATGGCTTCTTCTTTTGTCATGGGTTGAAGAGCCAAGAAAGTATCCAACTTATGAATCCATGACTGTGCAGTAGATTTTCCACTTCCATCAAACATAGGTAATGTAAGCTTATTAGTAGCCTGCTTGTTCATCCTCGTTTGTACAAAATGATCAAAAAGCATGAGCTGTTGAGCTCCTGGTGTCGATCGTTGGCATTCATCATGGGCAGCCATATATACATCAGCAAAGGTAGGCTTCTCAACGTCTTTATCATTCTCTTCTACTGCACGTTCTTCTCTCAAGAAGGTGGGCCGTGTAGGTCTATCTATTGTTCTGGAAAGAGTTCTATGAACTCTAGATGATCCCACTGCACTCTTGTTATCCCATTGCTCTTGATTTCGTCTATCCTGTGTGTTTATGCGCTCAACCACGGTAGTAAGTACCTGCAAAGCCTCAGCCATCCGCTCTTGTCCTTAACCATTGCTCTGAAAAATTCTCGTGTTTCCTGATCCTCATTCCTATTGTCTCTTGGTGGGTTACGCTCTTGCCTATCACCCATGGCGTCTGACTGCTTGTGAGTGTAGAATCTATGTGGCTGCATGTGATTGCTAAACCCTCAAGATGGTAGGAATTTAGCTCTGATACCATTGTAATGACCCTGCTCAAATCTAATTGAAAACTTTTGATTGAAGGCTCAAGAAATGTTGTCAAACACTTTGCATACAAGGGTCATATGACTGATATAACTTTTCAGTTTGCTAAAATTACTCTTTTCTTCAATTTGCATCAATAAGAATGCTTGCAAGAAGACTCCAGATTGTGTAAACAATGACCTAACATGAATGTGCAACTAATTTTGGCAATATTCAATGCATATATATGATCTAAGCATGAGAAATGAACATCTACAGCCAATTGACATTTTTACAAACAGTTGGTATGCAAACTAACTAGCTAATAATAAATGATATTGAATTGCTCAAATGACACCAGCAACTATTATCTCCTTAATTGCAATGAAATTTCTATTGCAATGCTCATGAAATATGGCCAAGACTCTTGGCATTTACATGGATTACAAAATATGATAATGTTGGTATAATGCACACCTACAACTGAAACTTATAACACCTAAAATGCAATGCTAACATGAATGATAAACAAAGGAACTTGGAGAAATGATGATGCTTTAGAAAAGAGCTGATCAAAGAATCAAGTTTCAATCGATGCTTTCACCCAGCCGCCCCTGTTCTTGCCTGACAATACTTTAGAAAAATAAATGCAGCCTCTAAGCTCCTCGAATTTGTCCTTGAAATGATTGTCTCGACGATAGCAATATAATGCAATAATACCCAGAACCATCGGATACCTCTAAGTGAAGATATGAACAAAAATATGTTTCCAATGATGCCCCAGCAGCAGTATATCAGACTTCTAAATAAATTGTAGATGCTGCAAATCACCTCCTCAATGCAAATTTGTTGAAGACTATGAACTCCAAAAAGTCTCCAAAGCAAACACCAATCAAACACCAATCAATATCATACAAAACTTGGCCAAAGGCCCCAAAGTTTTAACCAATGAAGCACAAATGAAAGTTTGAAGTAACTTTCTCCCCAGGTGCAATAATTGAAGTGATATTTCACAACCTCAAAATTGTCTACCAATTGAGAGTTTTCGTTCTCAATGGCCAATTGTGACTACTGCAGAAACCCTAGGCTCCGCAACCATCAAACATCAACATCAATAACAACAAATCTGCCTATTGAGAATGAAGCCTAGGATGCCTATTTATTCTTTTTTCTCCACTTTCTCCAGAAACTTCTAGAACATTTTTATTTTTATTTTTATTAAGTGACTTTATAAAATATTTTATAATTCAAGTCACTTTATTAAATTAATTAAATATAAAGTTACCTTTTAATATTTATTTATTTGATAACTTTATAAATAATTAACTTAATACCACTTATTTATTTAATTAAAGTAATTAATTAGTCATCCTCATAAAATATTCATTATTTTGGACAACTTAATTAATTAATTTAATTAAATCAAATTACCTCCAAAACGGGGACATTACAGTCATCCATACCAACAAGACAACAATCAACTTCAACTCTTACCTATAGAAGGTTTCCATCGATCGGTTGTCATCACAAGGTTTGTTGCAGTCATCGTTGGTAGGTTGGTAAATTTTTTCAGGACATTGTTCTTTTCCACCAAAAGCTTTTACCTGTTTGGAAGTTGTCAACACTAAATTTAGAGCCCCACCGTTCAAATTACCAAGGCATATTGCAGCAGGCATAAGAAGAAGATCTCAGTGACGACATACAACTTTTTTTTGTCTTACAGAAGATTGCAAGTTGTTTTCAGGTTTTGAAGGCTCTATTCTTGTTTGCTCTTAACATTCACCAATTGTTACAGATTAGAGGATGGTACTTCAAATTCAAAAGTGGGCACTCCAACATTTAGTGACACCCCAGGAAACAGATTGCCAAAAAAATTAAAAAATAAAGTTTCAGGAAAATGTCTGAATTAATGTCCAGTCTGCACTTCGATTGGGGTTTTTGCAGTTTGAAATTGTAAAAGGAAAAGCCAAAATTATTCGTAATATATACCACTAGAAGAAATGGGTAAGTTTTGAAAACACAAAAAGTGCCATCCTCAGCTGAAGCATACAACAATGAACTGCTGGACTAAAAAGTGAAAAAGCATAACAAAACCATAGCCAAAATGATCTGAAAGCATGCCATAAGGCAAAATGGATAAAAGGTTAAAATATGAAAGAGGAACGAAAGACTTATGGCACACGTCCATGACTGTTTTAGGCAGACTCAAAAGCATAAAAAATGTGGCAGCAGTTTTAAGGAACTGTAGTCTAAATTTTTTGTAAGTCACTAAGATTACAACTTACAAAATTATGACTTTAGGCAACGTACAATGAGATAAATCTCTCCTCTCAGCAATAGGCGAGGCTTCCTTCTTATCATAGGTGGCTTCAACAAAAACTTAACTGAAATCACAAAAGGATGGCACTCTTAACCAATTCCTCTTTATCAGGAATGATTTTCAAACAACTACAACCTTCAAACTTAACAAAAATACTGGTGGATAAGTAGTTGACTTAAGAACAATTCCTAAGACAACAATCTATGACTATATATGGTAGATCAAGAACAAGAACCCAAAGTCTCTTGCGATTGACCTGATTCAAGAAAGGTTCAGGATAACTAGTAATGCTCAAAATCTCTTATTAATTATTCTGAAATATAACAAAACACTAAAAGTGAAGCTCAAAGTCTTCCACTTTAAGAAATTATATCCACTACTTATTTATAACAATTTATTTTCTTAAAACACTTAGTCTTTAAGAAAGGTGAACTGAATTCTTAACGGAGTCACACAAGCTAAGTTAAAATGAATTCAAGAATGGTTAATCAATGCAACATAAGAAAACATTAACCAATCCCAAGACTTGCAATTTGGAAACTCTTGCTTCTTTTATTCAATTTTGAAAATTTGCACTATGAAACACAAAGTTTTCACTTTACAAGATATCCAAGCATATCCTTCTTTCTCAAAACCAAAGATGAAAATGTAAAACAAGCTCTCTCCTTCATAAAGAAAAAGAAGAGAGAGAAAAGTGGAGAGAAAATGGGAAACTGTCAACTACTTTGACTTACTCAACAATTAACTATGACTGATTTCAATGTTGTAATGCCTAATGCACTTGCAACCTAATTGCATGAAGTGACTATACAGGTAGATGTTTTCCTATATTTACTAAGTATTTTGCTTCTATATGCAATCTGCCATAAATTCTACACCTATTTCTAGAAAGCATAGAAAAAAAGTGTCTGGGACACTGAAAAGATGTCTTCACAGAGTATCAATGAATTTCCCGAACTTTTGCAAATACTTGTACAATTGCAACATCTGGTTCATCGATATGTTGTGTAATCTTGGTTACTTTTTGAAGTGTGATTGCACCTTTTGAAACAATGCTGTTACATTCTGTCTGCTAAATTTGCAAAGCACTCAATGAAGACTTTCAACTTGCTAGTGTATCTATCATGTCAAAATTGAAGTTATCTACCTAAAGCTATCGATGGTAGCTTTTGTGAACTATGTAAGAATGTCTTCGTCATTAACCAACACCATTTTCAACAGAATTTTGCATGACACATCTTGAAAACATTTGTTGACCATAATCTCTTGGTTATTGCCTTGTTTCATTGCGACCTTGATCTCAACCACAAGTCCTTGCATGACTTGCTCCTTGTTAGTCATCAGATGTCAATAAAAAATTACATCTTTATAGAAGAGATGACTTCATATTCCCACAAGACATCGAGGATGACCTTTGTCATACTTCTCCAGACTTTGAGATCTTCGTCCGACATACTGAGTTGATGACTGAATGACAAAAGAATCTCATTCAATGCATTTTTTGTCTTTCTTTCGTGCTTCAGTGTTTGATACGCATCTCAAATCACTTGTACACCTTGTGATTTTATGCGGTTGCTCCATTCATCTAGACTCTTTGCTTTATTTTCCACCCATACAACATGCTTAGAAGAAACACGATCAACTGACAAAGAAGAGTTCATTTTTTCGATGGTATCTAGGAGTTGTGCATTCTCTTCCTCCAACTTGTTTTTCTTTTCCCACAACTTATCATTCTTTTGTGTGAGCATGCTGAGCGCATCCTATGCATCTTGTTGACAACTCAGGCGTGCTTATTTTCCAAGCTCAATTTTGGCGAATTTGTAATCTGTAGATTGCATCTCCTGTGTAGGTTTGTAATATCCTCATCATAAAATAGAAATAAGATATTAAATTTTGTGTGGGATTGATCGATCTAGTATATCTTCGGGCCCATTTTTTACTTTTTCTATAGGTATTTGCCGTGTCACGTGTTGTCACGTTGTTTTCCCCCTCGTGAGTTTTCCTCTTGTTGATGTTTGGTAGCTGTAGCCGGATAAACCTATGAGATTAAACTATTGACGAGAAATTAATATAATAATGATTCATGAAATATATATATATATATAAAATTAAGATTGCCATTATATTAATTATGTAATAATGAATTCTCCATGCCTCATCCACAATATATATAAGAGAAAGAGTGATTCCTTTGTTAAATACATACTGTACAAATAGTGCCAATACATTTGCAGCGATCCTCATAAATCAATATGGTATCAGAGCCAAGTTCAAATCATCGGGATCTAATATTTGGTTTTGTTTTTCTTTCAGAGCTTTGGATAAATAGAGTTTGGCATTACCATTTGACATGTTTATTACTGCAAATTGAAAATTTGAGCCAAACCCGACCAAGCCTTCATTTCTGGAAAATGTCAAATTGCAGATGACAGGTGCACAAATATAGATCACATAGGAGCTAGGTTGAGCACAACAAGTTTACAAAGGAAATCTTAGAGATTATATTGGGTCTCCCCTGCATGATCCCATATGACCTAGCACAATCTAGCCTCTGGATTGCCTCAGTTGTTAGTGACACATCCCACGCAACAAGACATTCAACCTAATCGGATCTATTAAGCGAGTTGATCCACGTGTAGTCTGAGCATTTGATAAATGCTGTATTGATCCACTACAAGGTTGATCCCACTTTCACAGAGTCATTTCAAGCATTGGATCAAATTGACATCTACGTTAGCATATAAGTATCCACACAATACCGATTGCACTCTCATTGGCACATTGAGCATGCGGATCAGAGTGCTCGTTGGACAATGGATTTGAAGCTCATTGAGCCCTCTTAAACTCTACATTGAGGCCTCTTAGACACTACACTTGATAATCTACCATCGGCCAAGTGTTCATAAAATACACAAGCTCTACTTCTTCGACCAGATCTGCGCACTTGATTTAACATCAAAGTTTGAGACATCATCCCGTACAAAATGGGGAGGTAAAAAGAATCCAGTCCATAAGAAAGGGAAACAAATAAAAATGGAAGTGTCTACATCATCCAGAAAAGACATGGGCCCTCCTTTATAAGGTGATCAAGTAAGTCTACTTTACAAGAGGACAACATCAACATGTGATGATATGCATGAAAGTCAGGGGTCAAACTCATTGCCTGACATAAGAATATATTCTATGTCATAGCTCTAGTGAATGATATACAATGATAGCAAAAGAAAGGTAACCTATGATGCAATAATGGGAACTCCTATTAAGTGGTAGACTTGTAACGATAAGATGTCCCGAGTCTTCGTGAAGGATAAGTAAATGGAACATAATGTAAATCACTTTCGTGCCATAGTTTTCATAAGTGAGTAGTTATATTTATAAAATGTTTAGTAGTGCATGCTTATATTAAATAAGACAAGGCCCTTTTTTTAAGGTATTACAAGAGGGAATTAAAGGTAGATTAGATGAGTATAATCTATAGGAAATTATAATGGAATCAAAGATAACTTAAAGTGGTTACAAGTTAAAGATATAAAAATATGTGTGAATCAAAAGGAGGTAAGAAAATGAGAACGTGTGGGTGGAAGATAACATAATATAAAAGTATGTGAAGTAGAGTTTTGATGAGGAGGAACTCTCTTACACTAAAATTAGTCTCAAATCCTAAGGTGATTCATCATTCTTTGGTTACATGAGATAAGTATTCTCTTTTGAGTACAATTATAAGTATCATATTTTTAATAAAGTAAATATATATGTACTATAAGAGCTATTTGCCTTGATCTTTTTCGAGCATGTTCTTGCAAAAAAGGAAGGATTGATATTATATTAAGAGGGAGTCTAACACTTAATCAGAAGCATCGTTGGATGAGGAGCTCATAAGATCGATATTCAGAGGGCATCTGAAGTTCCATGTGTGTGATTATATGATTTTGATAGGCCTACCCCCTGTGTATATCATGAGGAAGTGATGACTTCCAGATGATTATCATTTGTATTTGTAGAAGTTATTGAAAGGTGACGATCTTACAATAACTTAAACTTCTATAATGATGGATACCTTATGATGTCTATGCAGATCATGATAGATTATATCTTGCATGGTGGAATAAGTTCCTTAAATAGACCATGAATGTTCCTATGGTAAGTATCATTGAGGATACATGTGCACATACCTTACGAACATTTTTGAGTACTTGGTGAATGTTATGCAACTTGATGTTTAGGAGGCTATGACTTAGAGTACTTGGTGAATATCATGTGACTTGATGTTCAGGAGGCCATTACTCATAGTGCTTGGTGAATATCTTGCAACTCGACATTCAAGAGACCATTACTCAATACTTAGAGGGCTTGGTGAATGTCACATGGCATAACATTGAGGAGGCCATTACTCTTGATATCAGGAGATGATATCTAAAAGGGTGGATATCTTTTGATCAAAGATATCCTTAAAACTTGCCATTCCTGATTTTTACATTGAGGTAAGCTTGTGTTTGTCCTCCCTAGCTAAGAGGGAGTATTGATGTTTGATAGCTTCAATCGTATAAACCTACGAGACTAAACTATTGAAGAGAAATTAATATAATAATGATTCATGAAAATTATACATACATACATACACACACAGATATATATATATATATATATATATATATATATATATATATATAATGAAGATTGGCATTATATTAATTATGTAATAATGAATAGACATGTCCAATGAAAGGACATGTCTCTTTGTGTCTCATTCACAACATATATAAGAGAAAGAATGCTGCAAAAGGTATAGGTAGTGTTATTAGAGTTGCAATGGTCCTCATAAAACAACACCTTCGACAACGTATATATGTCCATTGGGTTGGTTGTTGTAGGTATGCAAGTTTTTTTGTTTGGTATTTGCGAATTTTGTGATATTTCGCTATTATTCACCATTTCGGAAGTGAAAGACCTTTATTTGGCTTGTGCATTTCGGTGGGTTTTGGTCCTACCCTATTATGGTTGTTGTAATACTTTTCTTGGATCTGAAAAATTAGAGGACCATGTAAAGTGCCTTGACAATTTTTGAAGTTTTATTCCTGTTTTTCTGCCTTAGGAATTTTGTCAAACACTTCCCTTGCAGCCTCAGTTTGCTGATGTTTGTTGTTTTGCTATGATTTTTGAATGCCAATGATATTGATGAATACAAATGATTGCAAAATAACTAATTGGAAATCAAAGTGATATGCAACTTCTTTTTATTATTTTCCAAATGCAAGTATATGAAATTTTGATGTAAAATGCACACTTACAGAGTTATTTTCACAAACACTTGGCATGCATCCTATGAATGACTATGCAATGAGATGTTTTTACAAACATTTGGCATACAAACTGAACAATTGAATTAAGTTGATTTCCCTTCAATACTTCAATGTTTACAATGACTGAATACTTTGGTAGCAAAAAAACATATATTACTTGTCAAATGTATCCATCTACAATTGCCAAATGTAAATACCAAAAGAACCTAGAATAAGTAGCTGAGATGACATGCTTTTTGGCTTTGCTTTTTTCGAATTTGCTTTTTCGGACTACTTTTTCGGATCTGCTTTTTCGGATTGTTTTTTCAGCTCTACTTTTTCACTTTGCTTTTTCGGATTGCTTTTTCGGCTCTGCTTTTTCGCTTTGCTTTTTTGGACTGCTTTTTCGGCTTTGCTTTTTCGCTTTTCTTTTTTGGATCCGCTGCGAAAACTGAAACCTTTCTCCTTGCCAACTGATGTCAAAAATTAGATGCACGAGCTGAACAAAAATCACTGAATATTATCTCCCAATTAATCACAAATGAATTGGCTGAATACCAATTCCTCCACTCCCAACTAGGGTTGATATCTCACAACCGAAATTGGCACCTTAGAGTCTTCAAACCCTCAGGCAAGTATGCAAGCACTAAGGCTCTCAGCACAATAGATGAATATGCAACTCAAGATGTGTAAAATGACCCCTCAAAGGCTCCTTATAAAGATTTCACAAGCAACTCCAAGAAGCTTCTAGAGGAATCCAACACTTTATTCTTTTAAGTGACTTTTTGATATTTTATTATGTTAGTCACTTTAATATTAAATCTAAATATAAAGTTCCTTTTTAATATTTCATTGTTTAGTAACCTTATAAGTAATTAATTTAATATATATCTTTTCCCCCTTATTTCTTCCTTTTTAGCCTCCGGGGAAAATAAAGGCTAAAATAAAATAAGTAGTTGGTGCCTGTCAAAAATGGGACATTACAGACCATCATTGTTTGCAACTATAATTTCTATTTCTAAGATGAGTTAGCTCGTTCTTGTGCATTAGCGAATATTTTGTGCATCTTTGGCAATTTTCATATACGTTTGGTATTATTCAAAATTTCATTTGATCTCACATCCTTGGAATCCCATTGCTGTCATTTTTGTATAATCTCCTCTCCCTCACCCTCTACACATTCCTTACGGTACTAACTGTGTGCCATAGTCTCACACCACCATATGACAGTCTTTCCTCAGCCTCCGTATGCACGCTCACCCTTCCACTGCACCGCATAGTGCCCCTACAACAATCGAATCCCTATGCCTAACCCTATCCATTAGACATCCTCCAACCTCTTGCAAAACTCCATCGTACGAAGTGGCCTCCACTTGCCACCGTACAAACAGACAATGACAACCGTATGGACATTCGTTCGGCTACCATGTCGCTTCTATTGCCTCGGCACGATCCCGTAATTGCTACCATACGATCCAAATCTGATCACCATATGCATGTGGGATTTCCAACAGATTGTATGTCGTAATCTAACTGAACATTGAGGGAGTATTTTTGTATGCAACTAATTTGGAACATTATAGTGGTACTAGAGTTGGTGACCCTGCCAACCTGTGGAAAGTAAATGCAACTTTATACCAGAAATAGAAGGCAACATCACTCGATAGAATGGGGGATCCCGAGATCCCATTGCCAAAGTCATGTCTTTGCTAAGAGATCTTACTTGAAATCAAGCCTAGATCAATGATACTCAATGTCTCATGGAGGAAAAATTACGAAAATTGGCCAAATGCCAAATATCTAGAGAATACAATGGGCATAGCGATGATTCTATTATAGGAAGGGAAAACCCTAATCCCTCATGCGTTTGCCCCTCGATGCCAACGTTCCCACAAGGATTGAGGAACTGCACAGAGGATGGGAACCAACATTCGAAGAAATGCAAGAGCAGTTATAGGAAGACTGGAGGAATGCAAATATGGAGGGGGATATATCTTATAAAGATTATGCTGAGTTAAGAATGTGGTACTTTAGTGGCGGCTACTGTGATCACTTTAATGATGATCTCGGAAGGAAGTTAAGAAAGGTAAATCTGTCTCTATTTGATGCACTTGGATCAATCTCTTCTTAGGCATAAGTGATGAAGGCTGACACATACTTCTAGCTCAATACGGTGGTTGAAGAAGCGATTAAATTCGTCACCCTCCACCCAGAAGGAGTGGTGCATGAATGGTGGCACCATGGTATGGTTACCCATGGCCATGACCAAGTAAATACTTATGTCGAGCTTACATAAATACTTATAAGACCATTTTGATGGTAGAGATCCCAAACTCAATTGTAAAGAATTGGCACAACTGAGGCAAATCAGATTGGTTGACAGCTACATTATTGAGTTCTAGAGACTATTTGTATTGGTTATAGATATTTCGGAGAAACGATGGACCATGCTATTCATAGATGGACTGATAGAACCATTGAATGGATGGGTAAAGGGGTTAAACCCCAATAGCTTCTTTGAGGCAATAAAGAAAGCTTGAAGCATTGTGACATCATTGACTTCATCATTTTGGAGTTATTCACATTCCAAACCACCACTAGCCCCAAAAGAAAAAGACAATTGAAGGTTGAGTTATCCTTGGAAAGAGCCATTTATTAATTAGTTAAACCAAGGCAAGTGAAAAAATCTAATGGAAGCTTCTAATTAATGTTGTGTGGTGAAGCTTCTTGAGTGAAGTTACATTTTGGCAACAAAAGGGCATATGGAGGTTATAAATATAAGCCCATTTGTTGAGAAAAACATGCTTGGATAATTTATATACCTTTGTTGCCTTTGTGGCTTTTCTGAATTCTGATTTTGTATGCTCTTGCTGAAGTATGAGGGTTATTCTGATAATTATTTTTGAGTATTTTTGCAAATTGCTGCTGTTGTATAGCAATGGATGAACTTCTCCTACTGTCTAATCTGTGTCTAAGGAGATTTATGTGAAGGAAGAATTGTATGAATTTTGAAGAGAGATAGGTGGGGTAAATCTGCAATAAGTTGTTGTGGCATTGAAGGGGATCGATTTTGTGAAATTGAGGACTGCCATTTGGTATCTGGAAGCAGCGTTTTGTTTTGGTGAATGCTGAGCCACTACCATTTCCCTTGGTCTAGACAGCATCATATAACCGGTCTGCGGTACTTAGCAAAACTGTGTGAGGATTGCCCTATCAGCTGCACACAAATTCTGCCCACGAACTTGTGGTTGTTGGTCCTACAAGTTGGGCTATTCTCCTGTACATGTCAGCCTTGTGTATGGGCTGTAATAGCAGCAGCATAAGCATTTTGATCTGGACATCAACAACACTAAGCAAACTATATGTTGAATGGTGAAGGTTGAGATTACTTGGGAATTCTGAGCTGAACATCAGGACTGGAACAGAAGGTTCATTATTTAACTTTAATAATAATTGAATGTTTGTAATGTGATGGCAAATAATTGATGTAGTGCTATTTTGGGCTTATACTATGTTTGCAAAGACATTTTGAATGAGTTGGAAAGAATTAAATTTGCAATACTTCAATTGCCACTTTGATTTGAATTTTAACTAGTGCTGAGTAGACCATTTGCATATCTAGTATTGTGTTAGGAATATCAAAAAAATCATACATTTTGCAGTATGAGCTGAATTGGGTTTATTACATATAGACAAGAATACGAGATGTACAAGCCAATATAGGATGGAAGCAAACCAACATTTGACATTTGCAGACCAACATATCACACATGTAGACCGACATCTGCAAACCAGAGTACAAAATCTGCAAATTGACATACAACATCTACAAACTGATGTATAGCATCTACAAACTAGCATACCACATCTACAAAACAGTATACAACATCTCCAAACCAAGCTAACCGTCATATGGCAGAAATCCAGACCAAAAATGCCATACAAATAGAGTTTGGTGTGATCCAAAGAAGGGAAGGACACATGTGTCTAGGTAATTAGAAGGAAAGAAGCACAAAAGCATCAAGGTCAATTAAAAGACTGCACAATTTGGTGAAGACAAGCACAGGGAGTCCAAGCAAAGGCATAGTTATAGACTAACGAAAAAAAAGAGGCAATAAGAGGTTGTAGATAAAACACATGGCTTTGACTAGGAAGAAAGGGACGGGAAAGGGCAGCAAAGAAAGAATCACAACAACAATTACCACATTTGAAAGTGTTTCTGGAAGTGAGTGCCGAGCATGGTGGGAAAACGTTGAAGATGACCATGTGTTGAAGGTTGCATTATAGAAAGAAGAGGTATATAGTGTAATGTCCCCCTTGTTTGCCAGCATCAGTATTTCAGGGATTAGCCTAATAATGGATCCTCATAGGCTAATGAGGATGGTTAGAGGGTCTTTTGAGGATTGGTTCATCTCTAGCATTCAACGATTTATGGCATTGGCCTTCGGTCGATGTCATTTGGACTCCATTTGCCATACTTACTATGTATAGTAAGTCAGGGGTAATTGAGATGGACCCTTTCTATTTTTAGAAAGTGTATTTGGTCACATGGGGAATTATGAGGAGAAATTCCTATTTCAAATGGCATGGAAATCAAACAAGTATTTCAAGAGTTATTGAAGTTTAAGTGACTTAAGTGATTTATTTAATTATTTTTAAGGTTATAAAGTTATAAAGTCTCACTTAAGTGACTAAAAGATGAAATTGGCTTTTAATCCCACATTGCCTAGTTGTTTGTGTCTTCCCTCATATCGAGGTTATAAAAGTGTGAAGCTACATTGGAATTGGAGCATGAATAAATGATATTTCTACAAAGTCCAAAAGGTTGCTTGGATGTGACTAGATTTTCCTAAGGATGCAAACCCTTGAGGAAAAGTGTGCAATTAGACATAAACCTAGTTTAGCATAGTTTACTATCAGTTGGAAGATCGATTTTGAAGGCTTGATAAGCGGTTTGAACTACAAAGGCGAATAGGAGAAGAACTAGCTAGAAAAAAGTATTATCTTTCTCAAGAACGCTAGCTAGAGTGAGTCGCCATTCAAGACGTTGACATGTCCAAGTCAAATTTGGTAGTGTTTGCAAAGTGTATTCCTTCCTCTGCATTTCATCTAGTAGCAGTACATCAATCCCTTAGAGGGGAATACGAGATTGTTGACAGGTATTTCTTCACGCCAAAACAATCCATATATTGTCTGCACGTGAGCCCAATCGGTAGGACCAAGGGACGGTGGATAGTACAGTGAAGGCAGCATTGGTAGTTGCCACAAAAGAGATCGACGTCACAGTTGGGAGCGGAAGAGAGCATTAATGCCTTTAAGGTATTTATGGGAAGGGTCGCTACTTAACAGTCTGCCCCGATATCATCCATAGCCACAAACAGGAGTCAAATTCCTTCATTGTTTAGAGTTCAGTATAGTTGGTAGTCAAGTTGAACATCTAGTCTAACGGGAGGTTGAGTGGTTGCTGTCAGTTTATCAAGGCTTTGAAAGGAGTTCTTCTAAGATAGGACTGTTCATTCTCTTACCACTCTATTATATTCATTTGCTTCTATGAGGATATTAAAAGACAGAAACACCATTTCAAACTGTAGCTTAAGTTCATCAATTTGTTTGGTTAAAAATACAAGTTGATATTGAACATGTGTTCATGTTTCAAGTGAATGTACTGGTATTTGTTTGGCATGCTCTCAGAAGAAACTCCATGAATATTAAGAATTGGGATAATAATATTGTTTCACAAAGTACTATTTATTTTCCACTTGTTTGACATAATGCCAGTCTATAGAATCATGATTAAAGGATAATGTGTGTTGAGTCTGAAGTCTAGTTAAGATTATTACAGGTATGTTTCCAAAATCAAGTATTCAGTCAGTTTGAAAAGGTTACTAGTAAATAGTGAGAAGTTCACCAACTGTTTGATATATTGTCTAGTGTTTGGAACTCTCCAGTTTGAGAGATATTGCTCAGAATAAATAAATCAGATTGCTCACCAATTATTTGTTCAAATTCCTATCGTCTGAAATATGGGTTACTTCAAATATAATCAGTGCTGACACATAATAATCTAGTATAGAATATTGCAATGGTATCAGAGCCACAAGACCTGCCAGCTTGTGGGAAAAATAGAATATTTGCAAACTGTTTTTTATCCAAAAAAAATGACAGCCGGGAATGAGTAAAAGACATTATAAATTCAGTCATCTATAGCCGGAACAAGTAGATTGTTCAGAACATATTGAGATTGAAGATAGTTATTTAGCGGATAAGGAATTAATTTTTGGAACAAGTAAGAACAGGTAAACAACACTCAAATGGCTCATAATCAGAATGAACAAGGATGAGAAGTGAGAGAAACTTTGAGGGCTATTAGAGATAGGCAGGACAATATAGCCTCTGCACTTCAGTAGATTATAGGTGCTATGCAACAATTAGCTCCACCTCATAGGGCAGCCTCAAGTCATCACAGTGGTGGTGGTAGTGTGGCAGGATCACCCCGAGCTGTTAGGGCTTCCACACGTAACACTAACAGACTTTTAATGCCAGTGTTTAAGGCAGAAAATGTAATGTCCCTTGCTATAATACTTATAAGTTTGAGACAATTACCTTGTAAAATTATACTTTAAGGGACTTCCTTCTTAGAAAATAAATGATTACTTCAAAACACTTGATAAGTTAATTAATAATATTATACAAGGAGAAACACACACACACACACACAGAGTCAGATATATGCCAACTCAATCTATATAATAGCCCAATAATATGATCGCCTTGGTTAAGCTAGATATGGAGATCTGTCTATAAGCAAAGTGTATTGTGTTGACATAATAGGTTGACGGAATTGACCAAAGTAGATGATGCAACTCAGAGATACATGGATCTTGGAAATTATCTGTGGTATGTATGGATCACTTGTTTGTGACAAATTTCTATGCTGCCTTGTCAATATTATAAATATTTGTAATCCTTCTTCAATAGATATAATGGATGTGCTGATAATAACACAGCGTAGTATTATACCAGAATAATGCTCATGCTGAATTGGTAATTTAATATCTCCTGTTGATGATAGCAATAATGCTATATGATGATGTTTCTGATACGTTGATATGGCTGGGACTAATAATAGGCTGCTGTGTTTGATATATGCCGATCTGAATGTTCGGTGATGAGCATACAACTTAAATGATGGGTTGCTGCTTTAAGAACATATCCTTTGATCTTTGCGATATCTTATGAAGTTCCTTGGCTGTCTTGTTTCTGTGTCTACATTTCTAATCTGAGATTGCTAAGAATGTGTATAGAAAGTTCGAGGGCTCCTCTTGACTTCCATGCTGTCTGTAGGTGTTGTGGTGTTCGCTGTTCTTGAATATGGGCCAAACTGTTCGGTGCCTGCTCATTGGTTGTAACTTCCACTTCCGCTTCGCTCCTTCCTTTTCCCCCTTTTCCCCGAGGAATCGATTCTTATGTTATAATAATATTGATGGAGGGACACATCTATATCTCTTCCTTACAACCGTCGCTCTTCTCAATCAGTCATTTTCCTGTAATGGATGTCTTAGACAAACTTAAATTTGGAGATTATCGTTCCACTTCATTATTGATTTGATTAATTGTTGCTCAAAGGCAGATTAATGTTGATTTTCAAGTTTGTGAGTCAACTAATAATATTTATCAATTCCTCTTGTAATTGCATCATGGATTTTGTCATTCGTTCCCATGTAGATATAAAGTGTTGATGTTGGCTGCTTACCCTATAGTTATTTCATATAAATGAATCAATATCTGATTTCCATGTTGTTAGTAACCTAGGTGTTATCATATGTGAAGTTCCAGTATAATAAATTTTTATTATATCTATAATTTATATATATATATATATATATATAGTTTATTTATTGTATTTTAATATATGTAATATTATAATGAAATTAAATTTACATTATTATTATATGACCTCTATTTCATAGTGATCATAATGATAACAAATTACTAAAATATATCAATTTATTTAGTTTGTATATCATTATCTTTTAATTATTTGATCATTTATTATCTATTTATTATTAAATTATATTCTCGAAGAAGGGATATTATAGTCCATCCCATCGAAAATTGCTTGTCCTCAAGCAATCCAATATCTCAATGTAATTTTGATATTCAATCCCACGACCCTAAAGAAAAAGAATTTCATTTTTTGAAGTTAGAATAACAATATAAATGTACTAAATTTGAAAATTCACAATATTTTATTTTAAATATTGAGAATAAGAAAGCAACTTATCTTGATATATATTTGTAGTAGTTCCTGTTGCTTGCTTCATGATGGCTCCTGACAAATAGTCAATATGAACCTTGGAGAGATTTTATCTCTTCCCAAGTCTCTAGGGATATCCCTTTAGGATTATCCCTCTCTAATTAATCCTTAGGAAAGACTTTATCTCATTCTAAGGTCTCTATATAATCTTTTCTCTATAGTGGGTTGCCCTAGTAGTTCTTCCATAATCATAGCGTAGAAGGGTGCCCTGTTAGCAATTCTCCTTTAATATGACTATGATACAGTGCCCTCAGTGGTTCTCCCTCAACAAATTCTGCAAATAGGGTGCTCTAGCAGTTCTCCCTTAACTACAGAGCAATAGGGTGTCCTTACCGTAGTTCTCCCTAACCACTACAATAGAGTGTCCTAGCTATTCTCCCTTAATTGCACTCTTAAGAAGGTGCTAACAACAGGGTGTCATTAGCAGTTCTCCCTTAATTGCCACTCTTTCCTTTTATTTAAATTGAATATTAAAGTTCTATTAATAATCAGAAAAATATTTACATATATGTATTGTTTGATATTTACATTTCCTAAGTCAAACTTCCTCAAAGCTTCAATGATTCTCTATTCCCATATCCTCTCTTGATCATTGTTCGCACTTTGTTTGAAGTCTCTTCATTATGTATTTCATGTGTTGCTTCAATTTTATGGAGTTGACTTTTCTTGTCACACTTATGTCCATGTTTCTGAGGGCCTCTGCATTTGAAACATATGCCTTTCTTCAATGTATCATCTTTTTGCTTTTGGGCTTCCTTACTCAAGCATTGGTGTCCTTGGCTCCATTTCGCTTTGCAGAAATAACATTATTTCTCTCTTTGGTCTTTGCGTGACTCTTTATTTCTATGCTTTGTTCTTGTTAAGAAATTCTTAGATCTTTCTTTTGATGAATTTGATTCTATCATTTTTTCTTTTCTAATGGCTTCTTCCAAGTTTTGTGGTTCATGCAGTCTGACAGAGTGCTTGGTGGAGTCTTTTAATCCTTCTATAAATATATGAGTAAGTCTCTTTTGGGAAAGGTTTAGAACCATAACTGACAACTCTTGAAATTTGAGAGCATAGTCTTCCACTGTTCCAGTATGTCTAAGTTGAGTTAGTTCTTGGAAATACCACTCGATGTCCTTATCATCAAACCTATTCATGATCTTTTGGGAGAATTCTTTGTAGGATTTTACATCTTTATGTCCCAATGAGATACGCCCATGGGTCCACCAATCATGTCCTGCTGCCTCTAGATGCACTATAGCGAATTGCAATACATCTTCTTCCGTCATGGGATTTAGAATAAAAAATGTGTTTAATTTTCTAACCATTGATGTGGTGTAACCTTTTTTGAACCATCAAAATGTGGAAGCTTAATTTTGTTAATTTTATGTTTGAGTTCTTCATTTACCGTCCTTCTAGACGTCTTCCTTCGTTTATCCTCACAAAATTCTCTAAATGATATCACTTCTCTAATGTTAGGCTCTAGAGCAGCATATGCCCTCGCAATGTCTTTTGTAGCAATCAAAGGTTGCCAGACCCCTTCGTCCTCTCTTAGATTTACTCTTGTAGGTAGGAATGTAGGTTGGGGCAGGCTGGAGTTGAAGTTACATTGTTATTTTCAGAATGGACCGAATTAGTTTTTCTTCCTATGTTAGGTTGACTTCTCAAATCATTGATCGAGCTTCCCATTTTCTACAATGCTTGCAGGAGGGCTTGATTTGACTTCTCCATTTGATTCAATATAGTTTGGTTGGTTTGGTGGGTTTGCTCCATATATGTTCACTTCATTAGCCAAGTCGTTCATTGTAGTTTCATTTTTCCTTCTCTCATAAGTTTCCATAAGCCTTCACTCACAGGATGGCAGGATTATGCTCTGATACTACTGTAATGTCCCTTGCTATAATATATATGAGTTTGAGACAATTACCTTGTAAAATTATACTTTAAGGGACTCCTTAGAAAATAAATGATGACTTCAAAACCTTAACTTGATAAGTTAATTAATAATATTATACAAGGAGAAACATATATATATAGTCAGATATATGCCAACTCAATCTATATAATAGCTCAATAACATGATCACCTTGGTTAAGCTTGATATGGAGATCTGTATATAAGCAAAGTGTATTGCGTTGATAGAATAGGTTGACCGAATTGACCAAAGTAGATGATGTAACTCAGAGTTACATAGATCTTGGAAATTATATGTGGTATGTATGGATCACTTGTTTGTAACAAATTTCTATGCTCCCCTGTCAATATTATAAATATTTGTAATCCTTATTCAATATATATAATGAATGTGCTGATAATAACACAGCTTAGTATTATACCAGAATAATGCTCACGCTGAATTGGTGATTTAATATTTCTTTCTGATGATAGCAATAATGCTATATGATGATGTATATGATACATTATATGGCTGGGACTATTAATAGGCTGCTGTGTTTGATATATGCTGATATGAATGTCCGGTGATGAGCATACACCTTAAATGATGGGTTGCTGCTTTAAGAACATATCCTTTGATCTTTGCGATATCTTATAAAGTTCCTTGGTTGACTTGTATCTGTGTCTGCGTTTCTAATCTGAGATTGCTAAGAATGCATATAGAAAGTTTGAGGGTTCTTCTTGACTTCCACGCTTTCTATAGGTGTTGTTGTGTTCGCTGTTCTTAAATATGGGCCAAACTGTTTGGTGCTTGCTCGCTGGTTGTAAGTTCCACTTCCGCTTCGCTCCTTCCTTTTCCCCCTTTTCCCCAAGGAATCAATTCTTATGTTATAATAATATTGATGGAGGGACACATCTGTATCTCTTCCTCACAACCGCCGCTCTTCTCAATCAGTCATTTTCCTGTAATGGATGTCTTAGACAAACTTAAACTTGGAGATTATCGTTCCACTTCATTATTGATTTGATTAATTGTTGCTCAAAGGCAGATTAATGTTGATTTTTAAGTTTGTGAGTCAACTAATAATATTTATCAATTCCTCTTGTAATTGCATCATGGATTTTGTCATTTGTTCCCATGTAGATATAAAGTGTTGATGTTGGCTGCTTACCCTATAGTTATTTCATATAAATGAATCAATATCTGATTTCCATGTCGTTAGTAACCTAGGTGTTATCATATGTGAAGTTCTAGTATAATAAAATTTTATTATATCTATAATATATATATATATATATATAGATATATATAGATAGTTTATTTATTTTATTTTAATATATGTAATATTATAATAAAATAAAATTTATATTATTATTATATAACCTCTATTTCATAGTGGTCATCATGATAACAAATTATTAAAATATATCAATTTATTAAGTTTGTATATCATTATCTTTTATTTATTTGATCATTTATGATCTATTTATTATTAAATAATATTCTCGAAGAAGGGATATCACAGAGGAAGAGGCAGCACCACTAGTAACACCTAATTTGCTACCATATGACGTCATGGCAATGTATGATGAATGAGATTTATTCCTTGATCCGGTTAAGTAGAATTTGTCCTTTGTTCAATACGTAAATCAAAAAATGGAGAGCTTGTAAGATCCAGAGAGAGTTGAGAGGACAACGAGATAAATGGTTTCTGCCTTTAGAAGAATGACATCAAGATTGTAGATAAGGAAACTTGAGTTCCTCCTGACAGATGTCTATGATGCAGATGTACTTGTATTTAGTACGAGACCTGCTAGTCCTATCTATAGTGTTGATGTTGGACCCTTTTTACAGAGATCAGTAGATGGGTCAGTACCCTTGGTGGATAGTGACACTGAGCTTCAACACATTGAGGTCCCCAGAGTTGTTGCAGTTAGTGCAGAGATAGTTGATGCAGTTATTACTACTGATACTTCAGGCACTCTCGAGGAGGGAATTATTATTGGAGATTTGTATGGGTGTTGTCATAGTGTTGCTCTAGTACAGGAGGTAGTGGCTTCCTCGAGTGGGACTGATGCATATATGGAGTCACCTAACTGTGATGCCAATGATTCGGGGGTTACAACGGAGTTAGTTTATGTGGGTTCATGCTCTAGCGTTATTGATTCACAACCTGGAATAGAGTCATGTGCGCAAAGTTAGGTGACTGTAGTTGATACTCTATTAGGTGACGGGGATGTAGACAGTGTGGACACCTCTGATGATTTGTTGGATGATGTTATGATTTGCACCGAGTATGATACTCCTTGTCAGATATTGGGTGATGACTCTTATGAAATTTTGGGTGAGTCCTAGAATCAATGTTTATAGGATCTTACTATTGAGACGGAAGTTGAGACGTGTGGAGATTGAGATTGCGAGGGCTTCTATTTCTTCGGAGTTGTTTGAGGTACATAGTAGTTGTATCTCGGATGCAGAGTTGTGCAAGGATGATAGCACATATATGAGTGATCTTGTGGTGGATGGTTCTGATTCAGTTTCCTATCACAGTGCAGTTAGTGAGACACAAAGCTTGCATAGGAGTTAGGGGTTGCAAAGGCATCATGTGAATTCTCAGCTGATGGTGAGTGATAGTGACATTTATCCATCTCTTGATCATTATGATGCTATTCAGCATATGTTAGCTACATCTGGTTTGGGTGCCCCAGTGTCAGATGAGCATGGTGATGGTAGTTTTTTCCTAGTAGAGGTTCAGGTGCTTCGAGAGGCTGTTAGGATCTTGAAGCATAGTTACTCTCAGTTGGTCGATGACAAAGATTACCTTTTGGAGTGGGGTAGCACCTGCTATGAGGCGTTGTTAGGGAAAGAGGAGGTGGTGGTTGAGCTCACTCGGAAGCTTGAGGTCATGGGGACTCTCTTCAGTATACTTAGTTGGCTGTTCAGGAGTCATAGTCATAGTTGGGTGAGGTTACGGTGGAGTTAGAATGAGTACAGTCAAAACCAGCCCCAGACCTTGTTCAGTTACATATTGTGGTTGGTGGTGAGTTTGCTTCTATAGTTGAGGATGAGGGACGTGATGATGTGGCAAACACTTTCATCCAGGATATGAGTGTAGTATGTATAGAGAAAGTGAGAGCATCAGTGGAAACGAGATCTCAAGGTGATTTGCTTCCTTCTACTGGAAATGAATCTATTTCTTCTTTTCATACAGTTGGTAGCATGGGCATTTCGCATTGTCACATTTTCAAGGAGATCAGCTGTGGATTGCGGGGGAGCAAATTGATGCTTCCACATATAATATCTACTGTACTGAGTCATTCATGGAATATTTGCTTGAGAGCTCAGATTTATGGGAGGTTTCATACAGTATATCAGAGGGTGCTCTCATTTAGGGCTCTCGTGCTATTTGACAATTGGTGAGGAAGATTGTAGAGACCTTGGCTACAATGCTTCCCAATAGGGATTTGGTGGTTGGGCCTGCTGAGGGGGTTTCCCAGGATCCTGCCGACCAATAGTTCAGAGTTAGAGATTGGAGGGAGATTATGAGATACAAGGTATTGGGAAAGAATTGGATGTGTTAGTGATTGAGATTAATCAAAATCACAAATAGATGACCCAACTGATTTCAAAGTCGAGATTTAAGCAGAGAATGATATCACTTTTTCTAAGAGCAGAAGGTGGTGATACAGTTGCGGCTTCAGATTTGCGGGACATTTCTTATGAGACACTGCATGAGTTGGGCACACTTGAGGTGGAATGTGATGAGGATTTATGTCAAGTTAAGTTAGATGATGCAATTGTTGGCATGAGTTCCCCAAATCATGTATATGATGGTGATGTAGTGATAGTGGGAGTAGGAGCATGTGATGATACTGTAATATCAGCAACCACTTTTGTGTCGGTTGAGACATCCATTGAGGAGCTTAGCAGTATGCATGTGGTTGTATATGTGTGCTTTGATGATAGTACACTTGTTATTGTTGATGAGGTGAGCGATGTAGTGATAAAGTCATGTTACACTATCGATCAACAAAGTATTGATGCTCACTTCATGGATAATCCTACATTTGACATGGATGCAACATTGTCTTATGACAATCCATTGTTTGAGTTTGAGGTTGATCACTCACCTGAGTGGAGTGGGACTCAGTTTCCACCATCTGTAAAGTTTTAGTTTTTGTGTTGTGGCAGTTAGTAACGTTCCTGTGTCTACAGATTTTGACGTGGCTACACCTATGGCTGATATAGTTGGCATAAGTGCATATGGTTCTCCTGTAGCTATGTCTCTTCAAGGGATTGTTCATCTGAATTCCAGTCCAATTTATATTATATGGGTGAGAACTGGGATGAAGATATTTCTTGTGGGGAATTCTTATGGTGATATTCTAACTCCTACATCATTAGCACAAGTTTCGAGTGCTATACTGTAGGTTTTGTTGTTGGTCTTGATGATGTTAGTGGTATGCATTTGATTCATTGTTAACAAGGGTGTCACTTACTACTTCATTTGGGATCTAGGTGGAGGTTGGAGTTCACTGTTATTGTTAGATTGCTTGGGGGCAAGCAATCTTAGGAAGGGAGGACTGTAATGTCCCCCTTGGTTGCTAGCATTAGTATTTCAGGCATTAGCCTAATATTGGATCCTCGTGGGCTAATGAGGATGGTTAGAGGGTCTTTTGAGGATTGGTTCATCTCTAGCATTCAGCGATTTATGGAATTGGCCTTTGTTCGATGTCATTTGGACTCCATTTGCCATACTTACTATGTATAGTAAGTCAGGGGTAATTGAGATGGACCTTTTCTATTTTTAGAAAGTGTATTTGGTCACATGGGGAATTATGAGGAGAAATTCCTATTTTAGACAGCATGGCAATCAGACAAGTATTTCAAGAGATATTAAAGTTTAAGTGACTTAAGTGATTTATTTAAATATTTTTAAGGTTATAAAGTTATAAAGTCACTTAAGAGACCAAAAGATGAAATTGGCTTTTAATCCCACATTGTCTAGTTGTTTGTGTCTTCCCTCATATCAAGGTTATAAAAGCATGAAGCTACATTGGGATTGAAGCATGAATATATGATATTTCTACAAAATCCAAAAGGTTGCTTAGATGTGACTGGATTTTCCTAGGGACTCAAACCCTTGAGGAAAAGTGTGCAACTAGATGTAAACCTAGTTTAGCACAATTTACTATCAGTTGAAAGATTGATTTTGAAGGCTTGATAAGAGGTTTGAACTACAAAGGAGAACAGGAGAAGGACTGGCCAGAAAAAAGTATTATTTTTCTCAAGAACACCAGCTGGAGTGAGTCGACATTCAAGACATCAGACACGTCGAGGTCAGATTTGGTAGTGTTTGCAAAGTGTATTCCTTCATTTGCAATTCATCCAGTAGCAGCACATCAGTCCATTAGAGGGGAATACAAGATTGTTGATAGGTATTTCTTCATGCCAAAACAGTCCATATGTTGCTTGCACATGAGACCAACTGGTAGGATTGAGGGTCGGTGGACAATACGGCAAAGACAACTTTGTTAGTTGCCGGAGCAAAGATTGACATCACAGTGGGAGCAGAAGAGAGCATCAGTGCCTTTAAGGTATTCATGGGAAGGGTCGCTACTTAACAGTCTGCCCCAATATCATCCACAGCCACAAATAGGAGTCGAATTCCTTCATTGTTTAGAGTTCATTATAGTTGGTAGTTGAGTTGAAAATCTAGTGCTACGAGAGGCTGAGTGTTTGCTGTTAGTTTATCAAGGCTCTGAAAGGCGTCCTTCTAAGACGGGTCTGTGCATTCTCTAACCACTCTGTTATATTCATTTGCTTGTATGAGGATATTAAAAGACAAAAACACCATTCCAGACTGTAGCTTAAGTTCATCAATTTATTTGGTTAAAAATACAAGTTGATATTGAACATGTGTTCATGTTTCAAGTGAATGTGCTAGTATTTGTTTGGCATGCTCTCAGAGGAAACTCCATGAATATTAAGAATTGGGACAGTAATATTGTTTCACAAAATACTGGTTATTTTCCAGTTGTTTGACATAATGCCAGTCTACATAATCATGATTAAAGGATAATGTGTGCTGAGTCTGAAGTCTAGTTAAGATTATTATAGATATGTTTCCAAAATCAAGTATTTAGTTAGTCTGAAAAGATTACCAGTAAATTGTGAGAAGTTCACCAACTGTTTGATATATTTTCTAGTGTTTGGAACTCTCTAGTTTGAGAGATATTGCTCAGAATAAATAAATCGGATTGCTCACCAATTATTTGTTCAAATTCCTATGGTCTGAAATATGGGTTACTTCGAATATAATCAATGCTGACACATAATAATCTAGTATAGATTATTACATATGGGATCATTTTTATGCCTATTTTCAATTTAAAAGAATTTGAGTTTGTGCTTAGAAATATGATTGCTGGATATGATAAGAAACTGCACAAATTTTTAATCCAATACTTTCAACAAACTTGGCAATTTCTTATTCCCCAAAAGAATTGAGAAAAGTATTTGGAATCCCACATAGAGGGCAAAACCTAGCAAAAACTCCATCCAAAATGACAGCAAAAGAAAAAAAAAAATGGCTCTAGTTGATTTGTAGAGATGACCTCTGTGATATCCTTGTCCAAATTTGATTGAAACTTGCTATATTTGCTTTTAGAAATTTTGTCAAACACTTGTATAGTAGAGGGATATATAACTGATTTTATTTTCAGTTTGTTTTCAGAATAAGAAAGATGACTTCTAATATCATAGGATGACTGAAAAATGACTTATCTTCCAATTAGTCTACACCTAACATGAAATGCAACTCTTTTTTGTTTTGTTTTTTCTTGATGCAATATATGACATCTATTCAATGCAAATTAACACTTACAGCCAAGTGACATTATGTCAAACAGTTGGCATGCAAGCTAACATTATATTTCAAATTTCAAAATTGATATTTTGCTGATATAAAATTTTGATATAAAATCAGGTTATAATGCCTTCAACAATCTAACTAGGCTGTCCATACAGAACCATGTAGATGTATTTCAGATAATGCATAAACATGAAGATAAAATGAAGGGAACCTGAGATTGGTAGGCATCTTTAAAACTCATCAAAAATTTTCATGCACTGTAGCGGTATTGTAGCAATAATATTCACGATCACTATAATGATAACACTATTCATGATTCTTGTAGCGATGACACTATTCATGATTCCTATAGTGATGACACTATAGCAGATGGGTACAAACTTCCTAATATGCCCTCCGAATTAACTGCTTAACTCCTTCCAAAGTGCAGATAAAATGAGGGCATCGAATGACCCTTAAACCTGAAGTATATCTTCTTCATGAATTGCTTCAAATACTCAATAAGGTTCAATGAGATGACTGAAATATCACCTCCAGAAAATGTAACAATATGAGCTGATAGTTTCATAGCCTCAAAGTTGCCAATCAAATAGAATTATCATTCTCAATGACTGAAATGTCCTGCAGAAACCCTTGGCTCCACAAGTGCACAAGAAAATGTCAATATCAAATCTGGATGCCCTATAATGAGGTTCTCTCCTCTGTTTATTCTATTCCTTCACCCCTTCTAGAAGAACAAAAATATTAATTTATTGCACTTTTCTAGAAGCTTCCTCCTTTCCAACAATAATTAGTTGTGCTTCTAGAAGATTCCCTTTTCCATATAATATAATATTATTTTAGTGACTTATGATTTAATATTTATTTTAGTCAATTTTTAATTAAATTAATTAAATATAAAGTCACCTTTTAATTTTTAAATTATTTAACGACTTTATAAGAAACTAATTTAATTATTTCACCTTATTTCTCCACTTAGCCTTCATAGAATGGAAGGATAAGAACTCCATTGAGAGGCTAAAAAGATGGGGACATTACAACCTCATAGAAAAATAATGGGAAAGCATTTGGATAGAACAACAGGGGTTTGAAAAAACCCTTTATAGCTAATGGAAAATGGAGATGCATCGTGGATTTGGTCATAAGAATGATTACAAGAGGAAGCCAAACTTTTGATACAACCATCTAGATGTTACATTGGTAAATGGACTCAAAATGGGAAGAATTATAATTGGGATCAACATCTCTTAGAAAGAATGAGAGAATTTATGGAACTAAGGCACAAGACCTTCTACATGGCCCACCATGCCATAGCCATGTTCATAGAGACCCTTTGCACAGAGGTAGCTTTAGAGCATTGAGGGACATTTGTTTATCAAACAAAGTAGAACTCTACTGACCAACAATGTGTTACTAGTTGACCGTTACACATTTGGTGTTGGGAGTGAGGAACCAAGGAAGAAAAGAATAAGACAAAAAGCTTGCATCAATACACAAAGCATGGAGGAAGGAGAAGAAAGATCGAATGAAGAAGGGATAGTTGAAGAGACATGTACAAAAGACACTTCTTCAAATTCTAAGGAAAATGAATTTTGGTTGGCAAATATCACAAGCAACACCCTCCAAGGAACACCTAAATATGTTACATTATTGCTAATTGGAGAAGGGCCCTGCCAAGAGCCATTCCAGAATTGGTGATAGAGTTTACACTATGCAGCATGGAAGAAGGAAGGTAGGAAAGACAACGTGTTGAGGAAAACATGAACTGTATGGACCCTCCCAACTGTACAAACAACGAGATGAGTTGTACAAACCCTCCCAACATTACAAGCAAGGACATGATCCATACATTCCCTCCCAATTGTACAAACATGGACATGAGCCGTACGAATTGTTCTAGCTGTATGACAATTGGAGGCACGGGCAAGGAAGAAATTTATTTCATCAAAATGAAGAATAGAAGACAATCGTATGACACCATCATAGGAAGGTCATATAGTGCCAAAAGGAGAGTGTCTTACGGGTAGTATAGAGAGAACCAACTATATGCCTTTCAAAGAGAGACCAGCCGTACGCCTTCCATAGAGATCACCTACATAGTGGAGGATGGCATTGAGGTCAAAAGAGTCGTAATAGATACAAGGTTAGGTATAGTTAGCAAGGGTAAGGAGGGACCAACATTTCCAAATTTGGGAGTGAAAAGGATAGCGTTCATGATGTCACAACTCTCATTTGCAGCCCAGTTAGTCCCCACAGAGTAGATACTCCATGCTAAGGTGGTGGATACTAGATCACACAAAAAGCAACGTACAACATCAGAATCACAACTTCATAGGGGATAGAAACGGTTCAACTGATTGTACTAGTAGTTACACTTGCACGTGCTGAGACTAGAGAATGGGGAGACAAGAGAAAATTGCAACCAAACATCAATTAAATAGCCAGAAGCAAAGAGGGGAGGAGTGTACAAAGGTTATTGGAATTTTTTTAGATGGGAGTAAAATAAGTACCCCCACCCTTGCCTACTTTGATAAGGATAGGAAACACATGGGAGGAGCAATAAGTTCAGCAAACCAAGGAAATGGAAGCAAAAAGCAGACACCCAGATGGCATGGAAGGAGGAATGATAGAAAGTGGGGTATTATCATTTGGAGATACGTGTTACTAAAATTTTACACATGCTGAAAATTTTACTTCAAGTAACATCACAGAAAGAATTTTGCAGAAGGAAACATTCATTTTCTATTCACATTTTATCATTTTGCAATCATATATGAAACCATGCACAAAAGAGATACAATGTTCATTGTATAGATCATCATTGATATGTACAATTTTCATTTTTACAAGTATGAAATGATTAATATGTTGAATAGAGAAAATCTCACACCAGCTGTGAGTATAACTAGCTAAGTGTTCTTTGATAAAGAAATACATAAATAGAAAAAAATACATATGTTTGAAAGAAATAGGAATAGAGATAACCAGTCATTGCTTGTTGCTTTGACTGGTTATGACTCTTTTCCTAGCAAGTTCATCCAGCTCCACGCTCTCCAACAGCTGCAACAAAAAAGGAAGAAAGCAGTTGATGTTAGATTCCGAAGGATCTAAGCAATGATCGTATATCTCTATTCCTATACATACTTTATTTGTCAATGCATTTCGTTATGAAATAAAAGTAAATAGTAATATTAAAATCTAGTGCTGAGAGAAATAATATCATTTATGGGTGTCACGAGCCCGTGCTCGAACTTCATGAAAGATAGCTTAGACGTCACATAAAATCAGAGTATCTTAACAGTCAGGAGAGCATCATTTCAGCATGCAAAGACAGAAAATATTCAAATGAAATGTGTAAAAAGAGGTCCATCAACATCTATAACATGGAGGCAATTTTAAAAGAACATAAGCTTTAGCTACTTTTGGATCAGATGTACAGTGTGCGGGATGTTTATTTTACATACTAGCAGATTAGTATTCGGACCGGGATAACACATGTATTAGTTCTATACTTCGGAATTTGAACGAAAAAGCTTTTCAAATTGTTATATTGCCTGCATATATTGATCAATTACAACCTTGAGTACTGTAGGGTATGGAGATATACATGCAACAAATACATTAAACTGTGTAATTAGATTTCATGCTTAGTTAAATCTGCTGTTGGAAGCCTCAGTTTTCTACAAATTGCTTAAACAGACACCTAAGTTTTTTCACAATGCTTTGACATTTCATGATTAACCCAGATCAGCAACAGAGGATGCAAAACAGTAAGGTATCTTGCTCTGTTAAAAGACACCATTGATTAATAGTAAAAAAGAGGAAGATCTATGTAATAGCATCTAGTTTCCAGCCGGTAAAAGAATCCTACAAGTTTATGAGAAGTTTTCAAAATCTGTGTTGTATTCCATAGGCGAACAAGGAAGAAAGAAAAATGATGAAAGCTTCAATGAACATATTCAGACTTGGCAACTTTCAGCAAGGCAACCACTATCTACAGGGGTATTTTTGTAGCATCTTTATAAAAAGAAAATTCATATACAGTAGAAACTCTCATCAAATCTGGTATGAATAAGTTGAAGCAAGTACCCAGCAGGATCAAGCATACATGAATCCTTATCATGTCAGCCTTCAAGGAAAATACAGTCACGATTTTGAACGTGGCACAAGCAAGTGAATATGCTCGGCCTTATAAAATGAACAGCTACAGCATAAAGAGGAGCAGTCCAGAAAATGAGCAGCATTTCTTTTCAAGCTCATGACTTACAAATCAAATAAGATGAGCAGATAGAAGAGCTCAAGATTAAACTAAAGATACATCAGAATACCTTGTATATTCATGGTGACTGTAAGGAATATATAGCCCCAATTTTTATAAAGAATGAGCAAATAATCTCATAAACTCCCTGTCAAACAATTTAAAGCTCGTGCTTCCAGCTTTAGTGAGCAAGAATGGCGGCAATAGAGGGATAGGAGACGTCAAAGAATGGAGGATGGCAAGAAATAGTAGCAGATCAAGAAGAACTCAAGAGGTTTTCTATTAAATTAGCCATGGCATTTAATCAAGTGAATCACGCTGACCCAGTAAGTGAAAGCCCCAAAGTATCATATACAACCGCAAATAAAAGGATGATGCTCACGTAAAACTCAATCATGAGCAGCTATAGGAAAGATCACAAGAGAAAATCAGAACAAACACCAGATTTCCTTCATAGACCGGCGGCTTAAAACATCGCACACATTCAGCATATTCAGAAAGTCGCAATAAGCAGAGTGGAAGACCCAAAATGGCAACTCAAAACCCTGCAAGTCAAAGGCAAAAACATACCTTCCGAGTTCTGTAACTGCGGCCATGATGAGAGGACCTAGCAATCCAAATGCAGAGAAAGGGACAAAGAAAACGCACAGGAAGGCTCTGAATATTTTTCTCACAAAACCCTCATTCTTCCCCATGGCGGCGAGGGCTCTTCTTTCTCACATTTGCAATGTGTAAAATGAGAGTTTTTGGTATGTTTTAGGGTATTCATATGATGCTTTCTAGAACTTCCTATTTCCCATCTTTTTTGTGGGATTTTTTCTTTCTTTTCCATCTTCTTTTTTCATGCGTGAGCCCTTTTCCATTTTCATTACAGCCTTGCTAGGCTTTTGTAAAAAAACCCAAGTATTTTTCCTAGTTTCCTTTTTAGGTGAAATAGATATGTTATTTTTATTTATTTTTATTAATATTTTATTATAACCTTTATAAATTATACTTTAATAAATATTAATTGCATTAATAATGTTAAGTGATTTAACGTTTCAGTCGATAACATTATTAACACAATTAATACCTATTAAAGTATAAATTATAAATGTTATAATAAAATATTATTAATTTAAATATCAACTATTTTATGATTTATTTATCTAATTGGTGTTAATAAATATTGACTAGATAAGTAAATCACAAAGTATTTAATATTAATGGTAAAAATAAGATATTTATTTTACTTTTAAAATAATTAGAAGGATCTTGGGGTATTTTTGCAAGGTGTTAACATGAGTTATGTGTTGATGAGACTTGGAGGACAGGGAGTTATTGCATTTAGGAGACTTTTGGAGTCTGCTGGGAGATGATAACTGCATTTATAAGGGGTAGTTATGATGATATTATCAGACCATGCCTTTTGGGCTATTTTGTACACCTTTTGAAGTCTTTTCAAAGAAAAAAGTTTTGCCTAAAGGGCTGAATCCGACCTAGCATTTATGGCTTTTCAAAATGCAGTTGGATGGATAGTGCATAAGTATGAGTTGAAGGCTCATTTTGTGGAGGTTCTTTTTCTTCTCCGCCTTCCTGTTTTTTGTAAGTTCTTTAGATTTCCTAACAGGAGCAGAGACCCTTTTGTAACCCATATTCAGAGAGATATACAGATTTTCAGCATTTTGGATAGGAATTTCAGCTTATGCCTTCTCTTCTTTTGTGTTTGTGTGTCATTTTGATGCCTTCTATAGGATTGTTTCAGTCTTTTGCAGATTGAAAGTTGTGTTACAGAGCAATTTTTGGATTGTGAGTGGTTTTTTTTCTCCTTTTAGAAACTGTTATTTTAGCCTTCTTATTGATTATTGATGCAAGGATTCTGATTATTGAGTTGTGCAAAGGAGTTTCATTTTTATTGTTTTAATATATGCTGGTTATATGTTAGATCTCAAAGATACTTTTCTAGTGCATCACCTTTAGGACTTAAATTTTTATTTTCTGTTATCCTTCTACCCTTTTCCTCCATCAAAAAGATCAGTTTCAGGCAGTATAGAGTGATTTACCAGATAGGAAGCTGGCCTAGAATCCGGAGATTCATTCCATCCACGGTTCACCCACAACCTTGGAATGTTTCCATGTTACTCCAAAAGGTTAAGTTTTTTGCAAACTTAATAGGGTGCAATTTTGGTAGATAACAATACGACAAAGAGGTTCCTAGCAAAACTAAATGTCATAACACAGGCTACTTGAGAGATAATAAAAAAGGCAAAGGAGTCAGACATGGGAGTGGTAGTAAAGGCAGCAGAATCATTGCTGAAGTTTCTGCATAGTGGATATTATGAGGAATTCAACACACTTCTTGGAGGAGTAGGAAGGGAGGAAGACATAGAGAAATGGAAGACATCCCAGGTAGTACAAACATACAGGGTGCTGCCACCCATTATACATATATTAGCACAGATGGAAGGAACATTCAGAATCGCTTTCATGGAGCTCATTATACATATATTAGCATAGATGGAAGGAGCATATATTCACAACTCATTTTGGAACTTTGTTTGTAATTACAACCTACTTCTCATTTGATCTCCAGTTTGCACTGTGAAGGCAAGTTCAACATTTTCGAAGAGGATTCATTGAAGGGCGAGAGATAGCTTAATTAAAGGAGGTTAAAGCATTTAAGGTAAGTGATCAGCCCCATTCTTGAGTATTTTGATGATTTTTTTGAGTTTTTGTTGGATTTTTTCAAGTTTGAAGAAAAATTTCAAGTTTTTTTTCAATTTTTTAAAAAAGATATAGAGAAGCAAGTTTGGTTATCTATTTTAGTAGTTTTCTTCACTTGTATGCATGATGTTCATAGTTGTTAGGACCTAATTAAAATTTATTTGTTTTCTTATACAATAGGATGCAAAAAACTAGGTAAAAATGGATGCCAATGGTAATGCCAGTCAAAACTTTGTGGGGGGCTAAGTAGGGCAAGGGACTAATAATTTCAAAATTGATATAGGATTTCCTTTGTGGAGACATACAATAAGGATATCACATGTTTTAGGAGGTGGCTCATACTATTGGAAGTGCAATTATTGTCAAAGTAACAAAGGAAAACCTTTCAATAGCTCATATTCTCAGGTGAAGCTTCATTTTATGGGCCCTACTAGCAAAGGATTTGGAATGTGCAAAGGCAAAAATAGTACTAGTATGACTATTGCGAAACTGGTTTCATTTGTAAGAGAACAAGAAGCTTCTGATGCATTGGTCAAAGGATTTAAAAAAGGCTAGTATCAAGCTCCACCCTCAAAGAGCAAGATGCATGCACCCACTGAACTAATTTTATCCTTCCAACACCCATCCTTGAAAGTACCTATACCAGAAGAGGATGAGGAAGAAGTAGGAATTTCAACTTACGCAAGAGGCACATTGCACACCGCATTTAAAATGGAGGCAAGAGATCGTGCTGATGAAGCTATTGCACATTGCCTCTATGCGAATGGGCTTCCTTTCAATTTGGTGAGATCACCATATTGGAAGGAGATGGTGGCAACAATCAAAGAATCACTAGCTGATTACACAAGCTTGGCGTATGAAATGGTGTGTACAACTCTATTGCAACAAGAGAAGACACATAGAAAAAGACCTTCAACTAATCAAAAAATCTTGGAAACCTTCAGGTCTAACTATTGTGTCAGATGGTTGGAAGGATACAAGAAACCAACCACTAATTAATGTGATTGTAATATCCCACAAACGGGAAATGTTTTTGAAGGTTGTTGGTTGTGAGGGGGAAGTGAAGGATTCCAAATTCATTTCTAGACTTCTCATCGAGGCCATTGAGATGGTGGGTAGTGAGAATGTGGTACAGGCGGTCACAGACAATGCCAAAAATTATAGGTTTGCGGGTGCTTTTGTTGATAGTCAATATGATCATATTTTTTGGACCCAATGCACCGTACACTCCCTTAACTTGGTCATGCAGAAGATTGGCACTCAAATAGATTTGGTGAAGAAACTATACCAAGAGGGGGAGGAGATACAAATGTTTGTGACAAACAACTACATGTCACAATCCATGTTTAGAACACACTCCAAATTGGAGTTGCTAAAGGTAAATTAATTTTTTGAAATTACTAACTCTCAATGTTTCATGGATTTACAATTTAATTAAAATTTATAATTTTATTGTATTGTCAACTTGCTTAGGTTGTTGAGACTCATTTTGCATCTCATACAATTGTTTTAAGAAGACTCCTCAAGGTAAAAGATGCATCGGTCTTGGATGAGAGTTGGTGGGCTCGTGTGGAATATATATTGAATTTCATGGAGCCCATCTTTACTATGCTCTATTTTTCTGATATAGATACACCTTGCTTGGGGGATGTGTACGAGGGTATGGACACCATGGTTGAGAAGGTAAAACATTCTATACAAGCACAAGAAAGTGACCTCACACAGAGAGAAGCCTTATGCAATCAAGTGGAAGCAATTATCCACCATTGCTGGGAGAAGCTGACTCCCCCATTGCACCTCCTTATACATGCCTTATCTCCTAGGTACTATAGTGAGGAGGTACTTGGTATGCCAGGTCAAGTTCCACCATTTGCAGATGAGGATGCTGCTTAGGGGTGCCACAAAGCTCTTACAAGACTCTTCCCAATGGAAGAAATGCATGAAAAAGAGAGGCTAGAATTTGGGCTGTTTGGTTGAGGATTAAAACATTTTCGATTTGTAATAAATGACCCAATGGAGCCCTAATTTTTTGCAAAATTTAGAGCCTCCATTTGAGAGATAATGTTGGAGACTTGGTGAAATTGTCATAGATGTCATAGAAGGTTTAATTGGTTACTCACAAGATATAATGAACATATATTATTGAGAGGAGATCAAACTAAGTAGAGGACAACTACAAAGACTAGGAGATGAAAGTATTGTTTTTGATGGTAAATATGAAGCCTAGTATGAAAACATAACTTTACTTATGAGTGAATGGTGGGGATTTGGTATTGTTCATGCCCAAGTATGGATCTCTGATGAAAAAGACATGTATTGGTTCAACCAATAATGATTGGAATATCCCTACAAGTTCATGTGCATTTGGATATTCTTGATAGAAAGAAGAATACAACTGGAGATTATGCTAGTTAATTGCTCCTCACGAGCTTTCCTTTTATAGATACCAAATAGATGAATAAGGTTGGGTGGATACAAAAAAATTGCTCAATTTAAAGGAATGGTGAGAATAAGTGCAATGGATTGGCTTGGCCGGTTTCAGTACATAAAAAGGCCAGTGAACATAATAAAAATAACTGTAACTTGTAGTTGAGCAGCGACAAAGGCAAAGATGGAAGAATACCATAGACAATTCCAAATAATAGAACTCCAAGATAATACAAAGATTAACAATATATCTCCAAACCATCGGCCAGATTAAGAATCCAAATATTATAATGGTGATTGTATTGAGTCCTATAAATATCATTGAGAATCGCTGTGAAGAGCATACAGGGTTGATATAGGTAGACTACACTATGTGAAGATGAAATCTGCAAAGAACTTACCATGAATCCAATGCCGCACATAAAGATTCAATGGCAAAAACATGCCATGGCATTCTACTTGATGGAAGGTGGAGACTGTGGATTTAAGGCAATATCACATAGCATGTGTTCTGAAAACAACTATATATTCATGAAGGCCTGATGTCCATATTCAATGGAAATTAACAGTTTGAAGATATTAGGATTCAAATAAGAATATGGAAGATAATACATCGAAGAACTTAGTAGGCAGATATAGACAAGCAGCACACTCAAACATCACTACATCCTCAGTGGATAAAACCAAAAGGGAGTACAGGTCAGTGGGTGAGTCAGCAAATAGGGACATCGACCCTTCTCCTTGTCTTAATTTATCCCAATGGTGGTAAAAATTGAGAAATAAAGCTAGCGTTAGCACTCCAATTTCTTGCTTTATATGCGAATAGCACCCATAGACAAAAGAAAAATGAAAAGCCAAGACATTTTGTATCAGAGATAGACTAACAAGAGTTTGTTGTCAGAGTGATATCAAAGAAGGATGAGTAGTCTACTGTCACAAATGGTGTGATAACTATAAAGATCGATATTCAAATGACATGCATTAGAATCATTTTATACACATAGACAATGGAAGAAGCCACCTCAAAGTTTCCGGCAAGAGTAGATAAATTCTCCTGGAGTCAATAGAGAGGTGTTGCTTGAAATGATACTTGTGAGAATTAAAATATGGAGCTATATCGAGCAACTCATACGTTGTCAGAGATAAATTGATAAGTATTGCTGTTCAGGACAAATTAAATGATTTATGCTTAGTCCTTATAAAAGATGCAGTGGTGTTTATGATCACAAAAAGAATACAGTAAAATATTAAAATGAAATTATACATGATATATACCTTTTATCAAAGGTAGTGAGCAATCAAGGATATTTGAACTTTTATACAGGCATTGAGGACTGAAAAGGAACATACCCCCAGGCAGACCGACTAGGGCCTATGATTGGCCCATGAATATTGTTCTAATTTAATTGCTTTCAGCCTTCTAGAGCTGACCTGCTAATGATTCAAAGTGATTTAAAAAATTAAGTTTACTCCCCTCAAACAAAATCAGAGATACATTGTTTTGAATGTGCTTGTGGAAGGGTACAAAATATAGAAATTTAGAGGAATTAAGGATTGGCAAAGGTTCCTCTAACAGAGGAATTTCCAGAACTTTGGGTTTGTCCTTCATCCACCTTGTAACTAAGGAACCCTGCCATTTTGACAGATTTCTTGCTAAATTCATGTTTTCGAACCCATCTCTATCTCTTTCATCAAATTTTTATCATGATATAAAGCTTGGAATTTTGGATCTTGGGGGAATTATATTAAGTAATTCCTCTAATTTGAGAAATTCTACCACCCTCTTGGCAATCCTCTAGATTGTTACTTGCCCTAACACTTAATGAATTTGAATGTGTAAGTCCTTTTCCTCTCCCAAATCCAATTCACAACAAAAATGGTGGATATGTAGTTGGGCAGAGTTTTTGATTGTACAGGAATTTTGGGGGGTGGAATCCTCAAATCAGAGGAATTATGCCATTATGGGATTCACTTGTCATTTTGCAGCTCAGAAAACTTGCCTCCCCACTTCAAACTTGGCAGATTCCCTTTTTCAATGCCTTAATCATTAAATTTGATCCAAATTTGGCCCCTCTAAAGATGGCAGAAAATTGAGAATTGGAGGATGACAAAAATCCTCTAATTAGAGGAATTTCGTCACCTAAGGCTACAACTCAACTTGTTAACAAAAGAACTTCCCACTTCAATTCATTGTTTAAATGCGACTCTCAACCTCATTTGCGAAGAATTGATCTTCAACACATATCGACTCCCAGCAGCAGATTTGAATATTTTCTATGCGCAAAACTTCAACACAAATACCAAACCAATTCAGTAATGGAATAACCAAACCTGGCATGATTCACCATTTTCAAGAACGGCGCAAAGTGCAAGTGAAGACATGGTGTCCAACCATGAAATTTCTTCAAAACCCTCAAGACCAACTTCTCCAGAAAATGCAAACTGAAGATATCCAAGAAGGATTTCATTTGCAACAAGCTATTGCTTTTATAATAATAAAACAAATCTTCCTTATCACTCCAACAGTTAGCTTCATGAAGACCCTTTTCACTTAAATGCCCTTTTCTTTATGCTTAGGCATATATTTAAATAATATAATTTAATAACTCCCTTTAGCTACAAAAATGACCTTTTCATCAATATCATGATATTCTGACACAAGGTCTTTGTTTCGTGTGCCCAAGATTTAAAACTTTTCAAGCTGGTTCTAATGAGCTATGACAGTAAGGTGACCAATATACAATACCAACAAAAATAGCAACCTTAGCGTATTTGATTAAATAATAATCATAAATCACTTGTCATAAAATATTATCTCTCTGATGATACACAACACCAACACATCGCATTGTATTATGCTTTGGTCTCAACGTATATAGTCATGTATTGTTCATTTGTATCGGGCTGTGCATATTTCTTCATTTGCATCATTATTGTACATTCATATGTATTTCTGAACTGTATTGTGTCTTGGTGTACTAATATTCTATGTACATCTTCATGTGAGGACCCTTCATCGTTGAAGAACATAGTGATTGCCATTTGCAATCTCCAACGCACTTTTTCAAGACTTGCTCATTCTTTGTTGAAGACTTGTAATATATTTCTTTTAAAGTCTATTCTTGAGACTCATTTATGTGCAACTAGTACTTTCAACTATTCTTCAAATATTTTTTGCCTCGGGATGAATCCTTATGTGCTGTATGAATTCTTCAATCTGTATACTGTTAAGAATATAGCTTCATTCGAATTGAAGCATTTTTATCATTAATATGAATTCTATATATATATATATATTCATGATAATGACACATACAAATATACACACACACACACATATATACTCTATTGTTATATATAGAATTGTATATACTATTATTAATCACAAAATATTTATATATGTTTGAAATTTCAAGTATTGGCTGATTCATTAAACTATATCTTGAATCGTCGTAACTATTATTAGCTACTATAAGCTTGATACTCCTAGTCAAACATATAAGGGAGTCACAACCATGAAGGGTTGTGACTCCTCATGGCATTTGCCATGTGGGAGTCACAACCCTTCAATGATCCTGGCCCCCAGATCTCATATTTTTATGACTGATAACTGTTGTAATCAATTGATCAAATAAAAGGCATCACATTGTTATAGCAGTCATCACAATAGAAGATCTAACATCCAGTCTTCCATTTGACAATATAAAGAGATATCAAGAAACATGAAGGGGCATATATCCATAACTAGTTTTCAGTTCTAAGCAAAACAAGTTAGATTATTCTCTAGAAAATATCTTTATTTAACATGGTATCAGAGCTTAACTAGAGAAAAATCTTAAATCAGATTCGAACTAGATTATTTCTCTTATTATAAAAGGCTATTTCAATGTCAAACAAAATGGTAAACGGAATCAAAGTAGAGATAGATTGGAAGGGACTGTAAACTTCTCTCAATGGAAAATTCAAATTATAGCCTTACTTGAAGATCTTGAACTAGACTCCTTCATAGAAAAAGATCTAAAGATGCCTGAAGAAGAATAAAAAAAAACAACTTTGAAAAGATGTAACAACAAATCTAAGAAGATTATAATCGATGACGCAAGGGATCATATACTTCCTTCCATAGCAAGTTTGAAAACTGCCTATGAAGTATTTAAAACTATAAAAGATACATTTGAAATATACAATGCAAGCAAAATACTGACATTAAAACATCAGCTCTTGAATATAAAAATAAACAAAGGAGAGATAATGACAACTTACTTCTTAAGAATCTCTAAGATAAGAGACGAACTTGCCACCATTGGAAAAAGTGTAGATGATGAAGAACTTACACTGATTTCTTTTTTTGCCGCTTCCAAGTGCAAATCCCTCTGCTGCACGCTGATCCGCAATCCCCAGCTCTTCTAGCACACTCTTTTCCCCTGCAGTTCTCCTCCTTGTACCGCCCTCGACTTTCGCTCCCTTACCTTGCACACCACGGCTCTCTATGACATTTTGGGGCAGCCTTCTATCCATCCTATTTCACCTCCTTTTTGACCGCTTGTTCACCCCTTCCCACATTTTTGAGGCCATCAGATCCATGAAGTGTAGTAGAGCTACTGATGAGGAAGGTTTTCAGGCTAAACTTTTTAAGTTCGGTGCCTTAGTTCTGGGACCCTATCTCTCTATTCTTTTTAATAGAGTGATTCACACTGGTTTTCCGAGTTCCTGGTCTAGGCATTTGATTTATTCTATTCACAAGACCGGCTCGATCTTTGATCCAGGAAACTACAGAACCATCATGATTGGTCACACATTTGCCAAACTATATGCGACAACTCTTGATACTATGTTATCTGGTGAGCTTGATAGGATTGGTTGCAGGGCTAGAGGACAGGTTGGATTCAGAGTAAACTATCAAACTATGGATAACATCTTTACTCTATGGGCTATTATTGAGGAGGCTAGACACAGATTAGAGAAGATTTATTGTTTCTTTGTTGATTTTCGCAAAGTGTTCAATTTTGTTCCCAAGGTGGCTTTGTTTGAGAAGCTTAGGGAGATTGGCATATCTGAGATGTTACTTACTGCTATTATGAGACTTTATGAGATTGTGGTTGGTAGATTCAGGACTCCTAAGGGTTCCTTGGATCCGATCCATAGCACCATGGGGTTAAGCTGGGCTGTCGTCTCTCTCCTACGTCGTTCAAGTTATATATTGATGAGCTCGAGGATTTCCTAAAGAGGTCCTTGCTCCCTAGTGATGGTTGCTATCTTCACCAGGTTCTTATCTCCATCCTTCTTTTTGCTAATGATGTGGTTCTCCTTGCTTCCTCTCCAGATAGTTTATAGAGGTTTCTTGATGGCTTGGCTTCCTTTTATGGTCTGCGACAGCTTGTGCTTAACTTAAGTAAGACTCAGATCATGATCTTTAATTGTTAAAAGACTACCCATCTCTATTTCTTTTTTCAGGGCTAGGAGATTGAGATCACTACATCCTATACTTATCTAGGGGTTAATTTTTTCAGACCACGATTCAGTATGAGGCCAGCTATTCAGCCCAGAGTTAAAAGGGCATGGGTTCTCTTGCTTTGCTTGAGAAATAGTGTCTCAGGCACCACTTTCAGGATACCTCGTCTAAGTTATCTCTCTTGGACTCTCTTGTGAGGCCTGTTGTTCTATATGGTTTTGTGGTTTGGGGCCCATCTCTTCTTGGTTCTGATTGGACCTCGATCGAGCGGGTTCAGACTTTATTTTTGAGGCGCATTATTAGATGTCACAGGTTCACTCCTCATAGTATCATTCTTGCAGAGTTCGACACTCATCCTTTCAATCTTGCAGCCATTTTTGATTTGGTTTGGTTCCTCCATCATCTTTGTGGTTTTGCGGATCGTGCTGGTGATTGTGATCCGTACTCCTATTTAGCTTATTGTTCGTCTGTGTCTACTGCAAGTGCTGAGTCTGGTTCTAGTGCACGTTGTTGGTATGCACAAGCCTCTTCTCTGCTTGGTTTGCTTGGGATTGATATTGACCGCCTCCCCCCCTTTTAGTTCTTGCTAGATGCCTCGATTCATCTTCTCCCTTCTAGGTAGGAGTTGAATGAGCATGTTAGATTTGACATCTATAGACAATACATTGCCACTACCTAGGTTAACCCTCCTAGTGGACTATGCCCACGGATTTCCTTTTACACAAAGCACATTTTGGAGATATTTGATGGTATTACTGTTCGTCCTAGCTATCTTTCCCGGAGGTGGTCTCATGCTTTGCGTATCTCTTTGGGGCCTTTCAGAGTTGGTTCTCATTGTCTTCGAGTTTAGACTGACCATCATATCGACAGTGGGGAGCAGATCTACAGTCTTTGTACTTTGGGTGAGGTGGAGACTGAGACGCACTTCATTTTCCGTTGCCCTATTTATTATGAGATCAGAGGGAGATTTTTCTATCTGTTCCAAGAATGCTTCTCGCTCTATGATTTCTTCAGCTACTATGATCAGCACTGCCTTGCACTTTATCTTCGAGAGGCCACTATGCTCTATGATAGAACGAACCAATCACTACTTCCACATCGACACTCGTCTACTCAGCTCATTACTGGCTTTTTCATGCCATTATCCCCTTTGCATGGTGTAAAAAGGTTTTCTAGCTCCACTAGATCTACCAGGCATTCCAGATGTGTCAGGTCCTGGACCGGTTATTTGCACTAGCAACACTCCTCTATGAGTTGCCACAGACAGAGCAAGGCCTTTACTCTTCGGCATGCTTATCATTTAGTGACTGATTTCTTTTTGCCTAGAAAGGACTCCTAATCTCTCTCTTGGCCTCCTCTTTGGTTCTCTGTTTGCTTTTTCTCGTTGTTTGTATTTATTTTTCGGACACCTTTGTGTGCTATTGCTGTTGTCAACCTCATTGTTGTAATCTTGTAGTCCCATAGACCTTTTGTTGGTCTTTTGTTATACATTAATATCATTATCTTATCTTATCTTATCTAAGAGGCTTACCTACATCATGGGAACCTTTCGTTCAACGTGTAAGTTGTTCCTCACTTCCAAAATTTGATCAACTTAAGAATGAGTGCATTCAAGAGGAATCCTGGTTAATCTCAAGAGGAAGCTGCACAAATCAGGAAGGGGAGATTCAAGTCCTACATACAAACGACAAAAACAAGGGAAAGAAGAGGAAGTTCTCAATATCCCAAAGAAAGAGATCTATCCAAAGTTCAATGCTATCGATGTGATAAATTTGGTCACATCCGAAAATATTGTCCGAAAAGAAAGAAAATTCAAGCTACCATATTTGAATCTCATGAATTCAAAAATCCTCTATTCTATTTAGCCTTGTCAAGTGAATTAAACACAAGTAATAATACTTGGACAATAGATAGTGGAGCTTCAAGATATATAACTGGATTTAGAATTCACTTTGAAACATTCAAAGAGTATTGCACAGAAGAAGTCACAATTGGAGATAATACTACTTATCCTAAAAAATGAATTGGAACCTACTCCTTACAAATAAAAACATGAGAAATTCTTCAATTGAAAGGTGTGCTATTTGTACCAGAGATAAAAAAGAAACCTAATTTCCATTTCGGGTCTAGCTGGCCAAGGATTCCGTGTCACCTTCAATGAAGATTAAGTATTACTATGGCCTAAAAACTCCAATATAAAGAACACCATTATTATAGGATCTAGAGATGGAAGCTTGTACAAATTAAATATTAAAGCAAAACAACAAGCACTAAATCATAAAGTCCATAACTCAAATGAACTTTGGCATAGAGGATTAGGACACCTTGGCTTTAGTGCTCATCCTACTATGGGGAAAATCACTACAGGCATACCTAATCTCAAATCCGATCATATTAGTATTTGTAAAGGGTGTGCCCTAGGAAAAAATAGCAAAGGATATTTTCCTATAAGTAAACACAAGTCAAAAATTGTACTAGGACTTGTTCACACTGATTTGTGTGGACCCATGTCAACATCAGCACTAGGGGGATTTTTGTACTAGGTGACTTTTATTGATGATTATTCTAGGAAAACTTGGATATACTTTCTAAAACTTAAAGAATCTAATGAAGTTCTGCAAAAGTTCGAAGAATTTAAAGTCCTAGTGGAAAATCACACTAGAAAGAAAATAATGAATACACACTTGACATCTTCAAAGAATTCTGTATTTATATTGTGATTAAGAGGGAGACTATAGTTCCTTATAATCCTCAACAAAATGGGGTTGCAGAAAGAAAAAATAGAACTATTATAGAAGCAACAAAAGCCATGATACATGATCAAAACCTCCCTATATCTTTTTTGGCCAAAGCAACAAGTACAATAATATACATTCAAAATAGAAGCCCTCGTGTAACATTAGAAAATATAACTCCCGAAGAAGCCTTTACAGGGAACAAACCAGATCTTAGTCATTTGAGAATTTTCAATTGTCTAGTCTACATTCACATTCCCAAAGAGAAAATGTCAAAATTAGAACCTTCCGGAGAGAAAGGCATATTTGTTGGCTATAGTGAAATGACTAAAGGATATAGAGTATATATGCCAGGTCAGAAGTCTTTTGAAATCAGTAGGGATGTTAATTTTGATGAAGATGTAGCTTTCAAAACATCTTTAAACAAAGAAGATGAGGAAATTGAAAATCAGAGGGAGTACATCATAGAAGATGATTACAATACTGTGAATTAGAGGGAGAACACTATAGAAGATAGTACAACTGGGAATCAGAAGGAGATTTTTTTCGAAGACAGAGACACTTGTATCTAATGCTGAAAATGGAGAAGTTTTAAATGATAAGAAAAGACCACTATGGGCAAGGAAAATGATTGAAGAGAACAATGTGGAACCAGATGAGGTCTCTAGAGAAAACAAGTAAACAAGAAATAAAAAATGCTATGTTGCCTTAGTGACAAAACTTACAAAAATAGAACCAACTAATGTTTAGGAGGACTTAAAATTTCAAGCATGGAAAGATGCAATGGTAGAGGAATATGAATCCATTCTAAAAAACGATGTTTGGGATATTGTTCCCAGACCTAAAGACAAATCAGTTGTATCTTTAAAATGGCTGTTTAAAATCAAGTATGCACCAGACCGAAGCATTGAAAAACACAAAGCCAGATTTGTTTCAAGGGGTATTTCTCAAAAGGCTAGAATTGATCATGAAGAAACTTTTGCTCCAGTTGCACATACACTTCTGTAATATCCCTGGGTCTTATAGGTCTAGAATGTGCTTGAGAGACACAAGGAATATTGTCAAATACTACGTGTGCAACCTTCCAACTTGCTGGTCTAATGTTATCAGTCTGATATGAACTTAAAAGTAACTATAGGTGGCTTCTAATACTTGAGAATCAACACATCAAAATGTAAATTATCCTCTAGATATCACTTTAAGGACCCTTGCTAATAAGATCACCAAAACACTAATATTGCACTATAGAATTTTGTCAAACACTTGGCATGTAACTTGAACTGAACAATTTAAATTATTGGATATGTACTCAGAAATTCCGTCAAACACTTGGCAAGCAATCTGATTTGTACTATTGTAGATAAAATACTGAGCAATCAACTTAGTTCAAATACGGATGTGAAATATATATGCATTCATGGCAGATTAGTTACACTTACAATAAGCAACTTGTAACAAAATAGCTTCTACAGATATGAATGACTGAAACTATTAACCCTTTAGACAACTTGTCATTATTTAAAGTCTACAAGCAAATACATTCAAAATCGAAGGAACCTGGATTTCCATAAATCGCATAGGTGTTTGCTGGTGTTGGTGACGAATTTCAAATCATTGTAGTGCCCAATAATGGCGTCTGTACCCTGCTATTGAACCTTCTGTTGATCTGGACAGTTTTTCAAATCCTCATAGCAATGCTGATACATTCATCAAGCATTTATAGTCGAATTTTAGAATGATCTGCACTTACCGATTCTTATAATGGATATGCTGATACTGGAGTTGATGATTGAACCCCTGGAAGTGTGCAGTATGCTATCCGTACACAGTTACTTGTGCTGGTCGTACAGTGCAGTCTGGTACGATCTTGGAGTTAATTAATTTCTTCATCCAAAACTGCTGAAAAATACAATGAACATGGTCGCCTGGGTCTAGGGAAGTAGATGGCGTCAATAGCAGAATTTTTGGACTGAGTTTGATGAACTTTAGGTTCTATAATATGCTTCCGGGATGCCCTACGAAGATGCCCAGTCTGATATCAGATTTGTCATAAATGTTGCCCAGTTTACTGTAAAGCTTCTTCAAAGGCAATTGATGAAATCTCCTTCACAAATAGACTCATTAAAACATAGAGATCTCAGTCCAAGTCTGAGAACACAAATGAAGTCTAACATGAAATGGCTGAATGCCACCTCCAATGTGTAACCCTTTAGAAGATCTTTCACTTCCTCAGTTATGCAATCTCTTGAGAGGTATCGTTCTCAAGGGATTATGCTGAATATTTGTAGACTATCAAGCCCCACAAATGCTCATAGGAAGAATGGAGTAAAAACATCAAGTCAAGGATGTGTAAATGAGAGGCCAAGCCCTCTATTTATTTACTTTTCTAAGAAGTTACTAAGAACTTCTAGAAGCATCCCTTATAAAATCCCATTATAATGCACTTTTATAATAAATAACTTTATAATATATAAAGTGCAATTCAACTTAGAATTATAACATGTAGGTCCCGTATAAAAAGTAATGATAAAATATGAATAAAATAATATCTCCAAGAGCATAAGAAGCTGTCCAATCCCCAAATAAACGCCAGAATGACTCTCTTATCACAACCACCAGTCTACGAGAGTCCATGATAGACTGATCCGGCACTCAACACGATGTCAGCCAAAACAGGGACATTACAACTTCTGTAAGAACAATAATTGCCATTGCTGCATCCAAAGGATGAAAAATCCATTAAATGGATGTGAAGACAACTTTTTTGAATGACATCATTGAAGAGGAAGTATATATAGAACAACCTGAAAGATTCACTACACATGACTGAAAGCTATACGTAAGTAAACTGAAGAAAACCCTCTACGGGTTAAAACAAGCTCCTAGGGCTTGGTATGAAAGGATAGACAACTATCTTCTCAAATTGGGATGCTCCAAGAATGAAGTTGATCTGAATATACACTTCAAAATATCTAACAATGACATGTTGATACTCGTTCTTTGTGCTGATGATTTATTGATAATAGATGCAGATCATCTTATAGCCAAGTGTAAACAGGATCTTATAGCTGAATTTGACATGAAGGATCTAGGCCTTCTACATTGGTTTTTGGGTTTAGAAGTACAACAGAAGGAAAATTACATCTTTTTAAATCAAGAAAAGTAAACTTCAGATATGTTGACCAGATTTGGGATGATGGATTGTAAACCATTATTTACTCCAATGGAAACTAACCGACATAAGCTTAAAAGTGAAGCAACAGACTCAGAATTAGTAGATTCTACTCACTATTGAGAAATTGTTGGATCTCTTATGTACTTAGTAAACACTTGCCCAAATATCTGCTGTGCCACAAATGTATTAAGTCACTTCATGTGTGAACCCAAGAAGATTCATCTAATGGCTGCCAAACATATTTAAGATATTTAGAGGAACTATTGGACTTGGATTGAAGTATGAGAATACTGAGCTACAAGTTATAGGGTATTCTGATTCTGACTGGGCATGCAGTACTATTGACCATAAGAGTACGACAGGGTGTTGTTCTAGCCTTGGATCAGCTATGTTATCTTGGTGTAGTAGAAAACAATCAACAGTTGCTCAGAGCTCTATGGAAGAATAATATATGGCAGCCTCCATGGGAGCACGTGAAGCAGTTTGGCTAAGGAAACTTTTGTACAGATTATTTGGAAAACCACTAAAATCCACCATAATTCACTGTGACAATCAAAGCTGCATTAAACTTTCAGTTAATCTATTTTTTCATAACACTTCTAAACATATATAGATTCCTTACCACTATATAAGGGACATGGTGGACGAAGATGTTATCAAACTTAAGTGCATTAGCACTAAAGAACAAAAGGGAAACATCTTCACCAAACCTCTTGCAAGGTTGAAATTGGAATACTTCATGAAACAAACTTGGTATAACCAAACTGTAATTCAATATTATGTAAATCGTTATTGAATATTTAATAAAATCAATATTGCAATATTGTGGATATGTTGTGGCAAGAAAAGTGATGATCTTTCATGCGGGTGAGGTCACTAATGTAAGGTGACGATCTTAACAATAGTTTGACCTATTGTCAAGTGTCTCTAAATTGTTGAAATACATGATGATGGATGTATCAAGATTGACTACATTGGATTAAAAACCTAGAATGTCTTTGATGTCTTCATACGGTGTTTATCGCTGGATTTAGTTCCGAATTAGACAGGAATAGTGAATGGTTTAGACAAGTGCATTACTAGGTAGTATGCCTTCAATCCTCTTTCTTTTAAGAGGGAGTGTTAAGAATATAGCTTCATTCGGATTGAAGTATTCTTACTATTAATATGAATTCAATATATTGATGTATATATGTATGTATGTATCTCTCTCTCTCTCTCTCTCTCTCTCTCTCTCTCTCTCTCTCTATATATATATATATATATATATATATATATATATATATATATATGTATATGTACACTTCCTCCTGCATCCGCATCCAAAAGTTTTCTCTTTCCCCGCATCCCATATATCTTTTGTTAGTTCTAGTCTAGGGTGTGTTTAGCTTATGCTTAGCTTTAGTAATCATGTACATTATGTTTATAGCGAGCTTACAAGTAGGTTAATTGAAACTTCCTTTTCTACCTTATCTGAGAGTTAATTTGGTAATACTTGTAAAGGCACATTTTCTATAATCCATTTGCAGAGCTATCTTTTGTGTGCCTTTCCAAATGATGGTAGATCATCTTTTCCATGCTGTTTTATGGTAAAATGAATTCTTTTGTCATGCAGGATTGAATCTAGAAAGCCGGAAAGATATTCATCAGCTGCACCACTATCTGGTAATGTGATTGATTCAGCAGATTATTTTTTTGTTGACTAGAGGAGGAAGGTTATTTATCTTCTGTATTACAAATCTGAATATTTGGAAACTGGATACATACAATAGCTCTTTGAAATGTAGGTGGAAATTGTGTATATAAGTTAAGGTTGTTATGTTTTTCTTTCAGCTGATGGACGGCAACGTATTGTATCAGAACGTCTCGATATAAAAGATAACCTTGTTATTTCTGTTTCGGTAATTAAAAGGAAAATATCCTCAAACTTGCTTTGATACTTTGAATCTTTTGAAATATATTTTGGGTGTTGAGGAACTGTATACAAATATAATGTATGCACTATGATATTTTGATTTAACTGAATCTCGTTGCTAATGATAGTTCACCTGAATGCTTACAATCCCCACTTTCATATAAAAATAGAGAGCAAACAAATAAAAATGTTGAGTTCAGAGTCTGTAGAAGAACTGGTAAATGTTGATGGAACTACTTGTTTTTAAGACTTATTTGTATCATTTCTTTCTGGGTAACCAAGTTCTCTTGACTTTCCAATATTAATGAGGTTATTTTTTTCACATGCATAGATAGGTCCTCCAAACTCTCGCTTTCTCACATCAAAGGATAAGAATACATGGGATGCAAAAACTGTTGCACAGTCTGTTCTTTCAGACAAATCTACTGCGGTATCTTCTATAACATTATGTGTAGTGATGTGGTTATAACTTATAAATTAAATATTCTAATTGGTGATTTTGAAACTTGAATGCTAATTGAATACATTCAGATTTATTTTGTTTCCCTTACCCTCTTCTTTATAACTTCTAAGAACGGATGGTTTTCTGCAGCGCCTGACAACAGGGCAACGTGTGCAAGAAACATCTATTATTGATGCACATTGTGATAAAGTATGACTTGTAAAACCAATTTGTTTGTGGTTTGCATTTAAACTGCTTTCTTTGCACATGAATCCAATTGCTATAAAAACTAGGATCTAATCTGCAAAACTATTTTGCTCTATATACTTCACTGTGTTATAGGGAATTGGTTTAATATTATTCCTGCTTAAATTTTCCTCTAAATTTCAAGCATGGCAGGTTGATGGTGAACCATACTGGTACTATGAGTATATTGTGCAGAAGTCACCAACAGTAGCTGTAAGTTCCAGTTACTAAAAAGCTGACTAAAATCTTTTGAACCAATTTTTAAGTTTCTTCTAGAATTGTCAAGCATTAAAGTAGAAATGTAATATCAAGATGTAGAAGATGTTATGTCATGACAGTTACCGACTTCATCAATTTAATATTAATATTTTTACTCAGCACTAACTTTCTTGTTCAAACCTTATTGCTGTTGATGTTTGGTAGCTTCTGTTCGATAAATCTATATATAATTATATGTGATATAATTTATATATGTGTGTTCATCAAATATGAGATATAAGTTTATATGTGAGAAATTAATTTTATATATATATACGAGTAAGTTTTTAAAATATTAATTATCTAATTAATGAATAGACATGTCCCTTTACATTTCATCACTTATTCTCAATTTAAATAAGAGGTCACTGCCATTTGGAAAACACATACCAGACAATATGGTAGTGCTTAGTACATTTGCAGCAAGTGCGAAAATCTACCATGGTATCAAAGCCACACTGCAAATGTAAGAAAGAGTAATAAATAGTTGGAGTACATAATCATACTTACCATTTTTAGTACAATTTCATACATTCACGAATCATAGCTAGTAGTCATCACAGAACCATAGTTCAGAGAGTACATTGGATACAAAATTACAATATAGGGATGGATATATAAGGGAAATGATTAGAGGATCAATATACTGAGCATTTACGAAAGAAAACAAACTTTGTGATTCAGGGGAAGATATAAAGTACACACAGCCTTTACAAAGTGATTAGCACAAAGGCAAAGAAATTGGTTAGCGGCAAAGTTCTATTAGAGAAGGGTAAGTCTGACTTATATAGCTAGCAATTAATATAGAAAACACATAGTAGATGCTAAGGAATTCATTGATCATGGAAGGTTGTTCCTTTATATCTTCATCCTGTATGAGGCGTCTATGCAGAGAAGCATTTATGTTTGAAAGAAACAAGAGGTTTCACTAAGGAGAAAGATGGAAGAAAAAGGCAACGATCATCAGGGAAGCTATATCAAATCTTGATTATTTAGCACTTGGAGTGTATGCAGAGAATCAACACAATGAACTGCTAAACCTATTAAAGATACATTGTAAATTGCATGAATAAGCAACCAATCACTAGCGATAAAGCACCATCGAACACAATTTCATTCTTTTAGGAGATCAATATTCAATAGGAGATGATTTCTCAGTTTGTTCTTGACAATGAATGTATGTAGATATATTATGAGAACATAATATATGTCATTCCCTTACTTGCAGAATTGGCAAAGAGTCAAGTTCACACTCAAAATAATTTGATCCAAGTGGCAAGTTGTACTCATAGATATCTGAAACATAATAGATGAAAATAAAAGGATAGTCAATGTCTAAGTCAGCGGAATCAAGAATAGAGCGAGTATATAAAAATAATATTGGTTGATATTGGGAATTCGAAAGAGCACTACAGCAATATATGGCTTAGACATTATTCACGACTTTACCAATTGTTATTGAGAAATGCTTAATGTTCAATCGATAAGTCCTTTTAGAATTTGCTCCATTGAGCATCACCATTTGGTAGAAGTCAACTGCATAATGAAAGATAACAATACAAGAGAAGAGGAATTACATCTATAAGCCCTAAACAATAAGTTGGAAGACTTCGCTTTCATCAAACACAAGGTTGACATATAATGTTTGCAAATGAGGCTTCGTATGATGGGATCTGTGACATTCTTAACCTTCAAAATGTACCCACGTGAATACCATTGGGAAAGATAAGATTGGGAATGATTAAATTCATCAATCCACGACCATCTCATGTGGACATTATTGGAGAGAGATGTAATTGACATAAAGGATACATTGAATAGTTATGGTGTTGTGTGTGACTATATTGACAAGCCGACTCCAATAAATTTTGTCTTACATTACGGTAGAAAATTTGAAAGTAAAGTCTAACATAGCCACTTAAACAATGACCAAACCCATTCATGGATGACAAATAGATAAGATGGGCATGCTAATAAAGGTTAACATGAGGAATTACTGCTATACACGAAATGTATAACGAATGTAAGAATAGGTTGGTACATACCACGCTAGTAATATGCCAACTCATTCTCATGTCGCGAGGGCAAGAGCATTCCAACACGTACCAAGCAAAGAATTAAAATGAATGGGGATTATAAGGTTGGTGCTTATATCATTACAACCAACAAACATGCAATGAAGAAGGGAATCTTTGGCAACAGTGACTTATCTTGAAACAATCAGTTAATAGAAGTCATTCGGAGGTTATTTGTAACAACCCGTTTTCCTGGGTCTTAATTAACAAATAACATATTGAAAGAAATACAGTTATTACTTCATCTTCATAGGAAGTCAGTTAAATCAGTTTCGTTCATATGAAAGGGATTGACGGTTAAAATTAGTTAAACAAAATTTCTTAATGAAGAGCTGAAAACATCATCAATGAAAATTACTATAGAATTTAAAAACCACATGCCATGACATTTGAGATCGAAATCAAAACTAGGGATGTTTTTGCAACAACTTGGGTTAGTCCACAAATACCATAAAAATATCACATAATGACTACCATCTAAAAACTACTATCTCAAAATCAAATGATGATTAAGATTAAATACCACTATATTTAAAATTAAGGCATCCCATACCACTGTATCAATTAGGGCATCGATTACCATTGGATCATTTAGGGCTTTTAGTTACCACTAGTTCAAATAGTGCCTCTAATACCACTGATTTAAATAGGGCTTTCGATACCACTGGTTCATTTAGGGTTCTAGTTACACTCAATCAATTAGGGCTTTAGATTCCTTTCCTTTTGATTACTTAACTGTGGTAGTAACTCAAGATTAGAAAACATGCTCATATTTGATATTCATATAAATGAAAAACAATCCATAAATCTATCTCTCGCATCCAGGTGTAAAATATCTGTAATGATGTAATAACTCAATTAATCTTACCATCTCGCATATACATCATAAAAATGATAATACCTATTTCCGATAAACAATTGAACGCATAGCTCATCTGTGTCTATTGTACATCTGACAACTTATAGAGAGGTGGAACATTGTCAGGGGCTTAACCACCCAACCTTGGACCAAATCTTATCCTCACACGATCTCTAACGAAAAAGGCCCTCCCTACCTAGAATAGATAGGGGTCATTTTGCCATCCACAGGGCATCCTGGTATTTAACACACCATACAACTTGGTAGCAGAAGATTACAACAACAGGATCAAGCATGAGCTAATAATAATTCATTATTCAAATCTGATTTCTTGATTTTGTTTACAGGTTAAATCTTCACCTCTTCACCATTCTTTGGCCTCTCTGCTAGGTGAATTCCTCGGTGTCAATACATTCTAATTTCGTGCTTGGTAATATGTTAAAGCTTTGCAATCATATGGATTCATTCCAATAATCATGATTATCTCAGTTTTATTGGGTTGTATAATTGGTGTAAGCTCAGGATCATTTAAATGATTGGATTCATAAACACCTCGGATATCAATAGATAGCATAATGGATTATCTCTACTAATCAGTCTTAATCGACTGAGGAGAATATTGATAAGTAGGAGATAATTTCCACAGCTAGTCAAATTGTGATATGAATATCAGGATTTAACTGTGTGATTTTGAGTCAAACTCGATGACCCATATTTCATGAGGAGAATATGTCAAACCAAAAAGAGAGAGAAGAATAAAATAAAGGATGGAAAATACATATGCATAGATATTGATTTATAGTATATACTACTCAATTAATTTCTCTATCCTCCAAATCCAAAATTTAAGTATTCTCATGGTTAATCAAATTTAAATCAAGAACAAGACATTGGATTGTTTGTAAACTGATTGTGGTTGGGAGATACGTATCCGACTACACTTTCTATTCATTTCTCTGCTCAAAATAGTCACCAGATCAAAGATACTTATCTGCATATATGTTTCATCAGGCCAAAGTTCCATAATGCCTATGTAACGCATACACTATTTTCAAAGAATATCAAGATGCAAATTGACATCAATACAAATCAACATCAAAGCTCGTTTGGGCAGATCGCTTTGTACCAATTGAAACTTGACAAAATCCAAGTCAATAGAAAAAGCAAAGAGGAGGCAGCCAAATAGACACCCACAATGTAAGTTTGGGTGAAGAAAATGGGAACATAGCCAGGTAGCTGAAGTCCCTTTGGAATGTAGGGATGCTTCATCACATCAGCCATGTTTTCAATCCAGATTTTCAATAACTTAGACTAGTAATGTAGAAGAGCCAATCACATGAACTTATCTAGCCCCAACTTTAACGTTGAATGGAAGGGCTTTGAATATAATTTGAAACTACAAACATCATAGAAAGGACAATTTTAATGGCAGCACATCTCCAACTTGCTGGATGCAATGTCGGTCACTTTTTTAAAGATTTGGATGCCATATTCTTGGTAATAAGCATAGCAGATGTTTTTGGGAGGGGAGTAGAGAAACGTCGAAGAAGGGTGTCGTCAATTGATTTCAAAATGTACTTTTTAATGGTCAACCGTGACCTTTGGGCTACCATTGGTTATCAAGAAGGCTTTTTGATTCCTTCATAAATTCGAATTTGAAAGGAAAGGACAAGGAGGGAAAAATAATTAAAAGTTGAAGAGTTTAATCTTTATATTATTATTATAAGCCCTTATGTACGTTTATGTACGTTTATGTATGTATATCGATGAGGTGACATCATATAGATTATATAATTATAATTTATTGGTGCCACTTCATCTTTATATATATATATTCGTATTTAAGAGTTTATAATAATGATTAAATATGAAATTTCAAAAATAAATCTTCAAAGGTATGAATTATATTTAATTTAGATTATTTTAATTTTTTATTATATTGTTATCCTAATAGCTCATGCGGGTCCCATAGATGTATCCTATTTTCAAGTTGCTAGGTTCTCAACCCATATGCTCAGTGATAGTGATGCGCCTACCTAATTCTTTTCTGACAATGCTTCCACCCCTTCATCATGCTTCCTACAAGTAAATTCTCCATAGTTAAATTGTATTATTATAATTAATTATAAATAATCACAACGGTTCACCATCTTCTTAATTCCATGAATTTGTGATTAACGATCAACTAACATGTTATCTTCAAATGACTATCTTACCATTTCGCCTGATTATAACAAAATAAACTGCCAACTGACTTCATGTGATCCTTTGTGGCTATATTTCAAATTAGGTCAAAAATTGGGATGTATCATACCATTCCCCTTGTGGTTCATCGTCCTTGATGAACTTGAAATTGTAACGAACATTATAAAGGAATATTTTAAAATTGGAATGTAACTTACCATTCCCCTTTGTGTTTCATTGTCCTCGATGATCTATGCAAATTAGACACTAAAAGAATATTCCAAATACAAGATAGCATCGTCATATCATTTCTTTTCACAATTGGATCAAAATCAAAATCATAATCAAAACTCAAGATCCATTTTTACTTCAAAGTTTCTAGAAAGATACTTGCATGGTAACATAAAATTAAACACGTACTCACCTGAGTTCACTTACTGTACTTGTGGTCATCTTAGCATCAATTGAGTCGATTCTATTTCGTATTCCTGTCATATTCATGTAGACACTCACCATACCATTGGTTCGATTCCATATTGATATCTTCATTTAAGAGAATTTTCATGGTTCAATGACTAAAAGTAAGATGATTATTAAAAATTTAAATTCTTCAACTAGCAAGTTTTAGATCATGACTTGATCATAATTTAAATCACTTATACGTACCATCTGGCATATGGCACTCATTAATTGGTAGATCATCCTTGCAAACTTTCAGATCGCCTAAAAAAGGTTATTAGATCCATGTTTTTCCATTTATGTAACCTTGGCCTCTTTGTCCATCTTATCACAACAACATTTCATTAGAATAATCATCTCATGATCGAATATACACTTCATCTCCAAAACAATATACAACAGTTCAGTATGTAAGGTCAACATCGCATTGTATCGAGGGTAGAAATATGATATACTATGTAAGATCATCTTACATCCAATCAATATCATAAGCATCTAAAACAATTCATAAGATTCTTATCGAGTAGCTCATCATTCATCTGTAAATATTTGAAAGTTTATCTTTTTCATTTGTATGACTTAGGCTTTCATGCCCATCTCGTCAAAGTTTACACTTGTAAACAAGCATTGATAGTTTCAATTACGCAAGTGTGTTTATTCCATACTGGAGCACAAAATGATCTTGTTGTTTAATCAACATCAGAAAGGATCATGGTTCACAATTTTGTTTCCCTTTAATTTATTTCTGCCATCGATTGCATAAAGTAAACGCCGGGGACATTCAACTGAAAGAAATATTTAGCCATCATCAGGGTTTTAGATAACATCTTATCAAGGTTATAGGAGCTGTTTTGGATTGCCCAAGCCTCAACATGTTGACCCATTTTAATCTTTTCATTCTCTATTGAGAATGGCCCTCCCTCCTGGGATAAGGCACGTATACCATTTTGGTCCTAATGCTCGAGCATCCTAGTGTTAGAGTGTCTTTCTCAGTAACAGTCAAGGTTGAGGATCCCCTCCACCAACCCATCATTCTGTTAGCTGGCCCCATTGACCTTTTAGTGATCCATTTTAGGCAAGCATGCCTTTAATCTACCTTGGCCAAGGATTTTAAATGGGTGGATAAACGACTCTGATCACCACCGCTCGACTTGCCAATCATGTCATCTTCTTAATTCTGTTTCATCTTTATGATATTGCAGATTATCCATTTGTCCATTTCATCTCAGCCCTTCCCCAACTATTTTGAATGATTTTCCAATGTGATTTTCCAGTTTTGATTGTCATATCCAGTTATGTAATATAAATCTTTTTCAACATTAATATTTTTAGTTTTTCAAAAAGCATTGTTGGGCCCAAGATTTCAGCATTGAACCTAGCGCTCTGATACCATATGTAACAACTCGTTTTCTAGGGTCTTAATTAACAAATAACACACTCAAAGAAATACAATTATTACTTCATCTTCATAGGAAGTCAGTTAAATCAGTTTCGTTCATATGAAAGGGATTGACGGTTAAAATCAGTTAAACAAAATTTCTTAACGAAGAGCTGAAAACACCATCAATGAAAATTACTATAGAAGTTAAAAACCACATACCATGAAATTTGAGATCGAAATCAAGACGAGGGATGCTTCTACAACCACCTGGGTTAGTCCACAAATACTACTATAACAATGTCACATAACGACTACCATCTAAAAACCGCTATCTCAAAATCAAATGATGATTACGATTGAATACCAGTATATTTAAAATTAGGGCACCACATACCACTGTATCAATGAGGGCATTGATTACCACTGAATCATTTAGGGCTTTTAGTTACCAGTGGTTCAAATAGGGCTTCCGATACCACTGATTCATTTAGGGTTCCAGTTACTGCTGAATCAATTAAGGCTTCAGATTCCTTTCCTTCCGATTACTTAACTGTGGCAGTAACTCAAGATTAGAAAACATACTCATATTCTATATTCATATAAATGAAAAACAATCCATAAATCTATCTCTCGCATCTAGGAGTAAAATATCTGTAATGATGTAATAACTCAATTAATCTTGCCATCTTGCATATACATCATAAAAGTGATAATACGTGTTTCTGATAAACAATTGAATGCATAGCTTATCTATGTTTGTTGCATGTCTGACAACTTATAGAGAGGTGGAACATTGTCAGGGGCTTAACCCCACACGATCTCTAACAAGAAAGGCCCTCCCTACCCAAAATAGACAGGGGTCATCTTGCTATCCACTGGGCATCTTGGTATTTAACACACCATACGACTTGGCAGTAGGAGATTACAACAACAGGATCAAGCATGAGCTAATAATAATTCATTATTCAAATCTGATTTCTTGATTTTGTTTACAGGTTAAATCTTCACCTCTTCATTCTTTGGCCTCTCTGCCAAGTGCATTCCTTGGTGTCAATATATACTAATTACATGCCTGGTAATATGTTAAAGCTTTGCAATCATATGGAATCCTTCCAATAATCATGATTATCTTAGTTTGAATGGGCTGTATAATTGGTGTAAGCTCAGGATCATTTAAATGATTGAATTCATAAGCACCTCGAATATCAATAGACAACATAATGGATTATCTCTACTAATCAGTCTTAAGCGGCTGAGGAGAATATGTTGAACCAGAAAGAGAGAGAAGAATAAAATAAAGGATGGAAAATACATATGCATAGATATTGATTTATAGTATATACTACTCAATTAATTTCTCTATCCTCCAAATCTAGAATCTAAGTATTCTCATGGTTAATCAAATGTAAATCAAGAACAAGACATTGGACTGTTTGTAAAACTGATTTTGGTTGGGAGATACATATCCGACTACACTTTCTATTCATTTCTCTGCTCAAAATAATCACTAGATCAAAGATACTTATTTGCATATATGTTTCATCAGGCCAAAGTCCCATAATGCCTATGTAACGCATACACTATTTTCAAAGAATATCAAGATGCAGATCGACATCAATACAAATCAACATCAAAGCTCGTTTGGGCATTTCACTTAGTAGCAATCGAAACTTGATAAAATCCAAGTTAATAGAAAAAGCAAAGAGGAGGCAGCCAAATAGACACCCACAATGTAAGTTCGGGTGAAGAAAATGGGAACGTAGCCAGGTAGCTGAAGCCCCGTTGGAATGTAGGGATGCTTCATCACATCAGCCATGTTTTCAATCTGGATTTTCAATAACTTAGGCTAGTAATGTAGAAGAGCTGATCACATGAACTTATCTAGCCCTAGGCTTAACATTGAATGGAAGGGCTTTGAATATAATTTGAAACTACAAACATCACAGAAAGGGCAATTTTAATAGCAGCGCGTCTCCAACTTGCTGGATGCAATGCTTGTCACTTTTTTAAAGATTTGGATGCCACATTCTTGGTAATAAGTGTTGCAGATGTTTTTGGGAGGAGAGTAGAGATACACCGAAGAAGAAGGGTGTCTCCAATCGATTTCAAAATGTACTTTTTAATGGTCAACCATGACCTTGGGCTACCATTCGTTATCAAGAAGGCTTTTCGATTCCTTCATAAATTCGAATTTGAAAGGAAAGAACAAGGAGGGAAAAAGAATTAAAAGTTGAAGAGTTTAATCTTTATATTATTAGTATAAGCCCTTATGTACTTTAATGTATGTTTGTGTATGTATATCAATGAGGTGACATCAATAGATTATATTATTATAATTTATTGGTGCCACTTCATCTTTATATATATATATATATATATATATATTCGTATTTAAGATATTATAATTATGATTAAATTAGAAATTTCAAAAATAAATCTTGAAAGGTACGAATTATATTTAATTTAGATTATTTTAGGTTTTTATTATATTGTTATCCTAATAGCTCATGCAGGTCCCACAGATGTATCCTGTTTTTGAGTTGCTAGGTTCTCAACCTATTTGCTTAGTGATGGTGATGTGCCTGCCGAATTCTTTTCTGACAATGCTTTCACCCCTTTGTCATGCTTCCTACAATGAAATTCTCCATAGTTAAATTATATTATCATAATTAATTATAAATAATCACAACGGTTAACCATCTTCTTAATTCCATGAATTCGTGATTAACGATCAACTAACATGTTATCTTCAAACAACTACCTATCTTACCATTTTGCCAGATTATAACAAATTAGATTGCCAACTAACTTCATGTGAACCTCAGCGGCTATATTTCAAATTGAGTCAAAAATTGGGATGTAACAGTATTATCCTTTGACTACATGAGATAAGAATTTTTGAGTAAGATTCCTAAATATTGTATTCCTAATATAGTTATTTTCTTATTTATTTTTCTATACAAGCTATATGCCTTTAACTTTTCCTCCAAGAATGTTTTTGCAAGAAAAAGATTGAGGCTGACATTTCAGGCAACCTTGAAAGAGAGGGAGTAGATGGAGGATATGATTCAATCAACTTTCGGTGATTTTTGATCATATCGATTAAGAGGGAGATGGAATTGTCTATGATCGATAAATTGTAGCAGACAAGAGGATTGTTATTCATGATTATACCTCGTGACTATGTGATTTTAATTGGCCTACCCCCTTGTGTACATCATGAGGAAGTGACAACTTTCAAATGATGTCACTTGTATTTGCAGAAGTTATTGAAAGTTGACAATCTTACAATAACTTAATTTTCTATTATAATAGATATCTTACGATCTATGTAGATCATAATTGATTATACTTTGCATGGTGGATGTTTATATGGTAAGCATTATCAAAATGTGTGTGCAATACCTTATAAACATTTTTTTGAGTACATGGTGAAATGCAACTTGATGTCCTAGAAGGCCATTACTCAAAGTACTTGGTGAATATCATGCAACTTGATGTTTTGGAGACCATGACTGATAGTACTTGGTGAATATCTTGCATCTCGACATTCTGGAGGCCATACTCAAAGAGTATTTGGTGAATATCATTATGTTGATATTTTGTAGACCATTACCTTATTGAGTACATGGTGATATCAAATGTTGATATTCTAGCGACCATTACTCAGAGTATTTGGTGAATATCATATATTCTGAAGGCCAATACTCTTGATATCAAAATGGTGGATATCATCTGTTCAAAGATATCCTTAAAATTCGTAATGCCTAATATTACAAATGGTGTAATATTTGTCTTGTGTTTATCCTCCCTACCTAAGAGGGAGTGTTGATGTTTGGTAGCTTTTGTCGGATAAATCTATGTATAATTATATATGAGATATAATTTATGTATATGTGTTCATCATATATAAGTTAATATGAAAGAAATTATATATATATAAAATTAAGTTTTAATTATATTAATTATCTTAATAATGAATAGACATGTCCTGTAAAGGGACGTCTTTTCATCACTCATTCTCAATTTAAATAAGTGGTCGCTGCCATTTGGCAAACACATACCAGACATTATGGTAGTGCTTAGTACATTTTCAGCAATCCCGGAAATCTAACAATTGCAATAAATCAGAACAATAAACGATGGCTAGACATTATAATGTATATCAATATGTGGTGCATGTAAGCCCAAGGTGAATTTGAAACAAACTAGATACAGACTATCGAGTCTAGACTTGGATCCATTTTTTTGACTAAGGATGCTCTATGGAACGGATACATGAGGCTAACAATTGCAATAAATCAGAACAATAAAAGATGGCTAGACATTATATCAATATGTGGCATGTATATCAATATGTGGTGCATGTAAGCCCAAGGTGAATTTGAAACAAACTAGATACATAATATCGAGTCTAGACTTGGATCCATTTTGACTAAGGATGCTTTATGGAACGGATACACGAGGCTAACAATTGCAATAAATCAGAACAATAAAAGATGGCTAGACATTATATCAATATGTGGCATGTATATAAATATGTGGTACATGTAAGCCCAAGGTGAATTTGCAACAAACTAGATACATAATGTTGAGTCTAGACTTGGATCCTTTTTTTTGACTAAGGATTCTCTATGAAATGGATACATGAGGTGCCTCTTGATACCTGTATTAGATATAATATAATGTTAAGACAATGTATTACCTACGTAATTCATAAATTCTTAGAATTTGTAGAATTCAAGAATCACAATTTCATTTTCTACCTTACTACTTGCTTATATAAATGATGTATTTAGAGAGAGATGGATATCATGAGAAAAATCAGAATTCTAACTTGCAAAAACAGAAGTAAATAAGCTCACAAAATGCAAGACTTTACTTTTGAGACTTACTGATTTCATTCTGGCAATTTCATACTACCCTTTCTTGCAACTAATTGAAGGAGCTAGTAACAACGGTACAACTGTGGTTGTCCTCATTTGCCAAATTGTTGGCAGTGTATGCCGTCTAACTGCATTTCCATTGTAATCAATTAAGGAGAATTGTAGTGCATTCTTTTGTAGCCATCTGTTAGTTAACTGAATGTACAAAGAAATTCGACAGATTTTATGGCACACAGTTTGCAGAGACTTCCCAAAATGTGGGCATTTTAGACACGAAAACCTTCATAGAAGAGAGAACAAAAGGAGTCATGACTTCTGAAAACCCTTGGCTTTGAAAAAAACAGATTGTAAATCGAAGAGAGCGCACGAGCTAAGAAGGGACAACCTAGATTGACAAAGTTCACAGACATTTAAAGAAAGGGCACAGATGTAAAACATGCAATGTCTCCATTTTTCCTAACATTGGAGTTTCAGGGATTAGCCTATTATTGTGATCTTCGTAGGCTGATTATTGTGGATAGAGGGTCTTCCGTGGCAGTAGCTTGGCTTGGGAGGGTCTTATCTTCTCCACATCTTAGTAAGCTACAGGTTGGTCTTCGTTTGGGCTTAGTTTTTGTGTACTTACTATTTGTGGTAAGCTGGTGTTGATTGAGATGAACCCTTCCTATTTTTGGAAAGTGCATTTGGTCACATGGAGAAATAATAGGTAGGACTCCTATTTTAGACGACATATTTAAATGATGAGTATTTTGGGAGTTATTAGATTTTTAGTGGCCAAATTATTATTAATTATTAAATGGCTTATTATAAAGTTATAATTTAACTTTACAATTTCACTTAAGTTGAGAGTTGAGTTATCATTGGAAAGTGTCATTTATTAATTAATTAATCCAAGTGGGAGAATCTAAAGGAAGCTTCTAATTAATGTTGTGTGGTGAAGCTTCTTGAGTGAAGTTACATTTTGGCAACAAAAAGGAATTTGGATGTTATAAATACAAGGCCATTTGTTGAGAAAAATATGCCTGGATATATATTTTCTCTTGTTTCCATGGTGGCTTTTCTTGAGGTTCTAATATTTATGCCCTTGCTGAAGTATAAGGGTTTCTGAGTTTCTAAAGATCATTTGAAGTCACTGCTGATGTATAGTGATTTCATTGGTTAAATCTCCTATCTGTGATTATCTGTGTTTGGGAGATTTAATTATAATTTTGATAATTCTGAGTTGGTGTATGCAAATTATGCTGAGGTAAATAATTTGCTCTTGCCTCTTCTACTGTGATACCTATGTTTAAGAAGAGCTGCAATCTGGGGTTTTGAGAAGTACATTTAACCACTGCTGAGGCAAAGTGAGTTGAATTGTCTACAATCTGATTTAAGAGGGCTTCTGTTGGCTGTGTTTTCTGTGGTTGGAAGTCTTTGTGATTGAAGAAGGTTGATAGCATTAATACCTACAAATTGAAGGAGACATTAAATTGTCAACCTGGGAATTGCTGAGTGTCTCCCACTAAAATATTCGCTGGTGATTACATCTGTCATTCTGAAGCTTCATTCTGGAGGCTTGTGACGTCAATTCTGGAGCTTGGAAGGTGCACATACAGTGCCTGCAATTTGCTGTATGAAGTCCGCAAGCCATTCTATTGAGCTGTGTGACCAATCTTTGGGCCTGCGATTTATTATTTTTGGCACGGACCTTGATTTATCAGCCGCAGGTGTGATTGTGAGGATTGGCGTGCATCATACATGGACCTGTGATTTGATTTCTAAGGGTTGGGTCCGCAATTTAGGCATCTACGCATGGGCAAGGAGGCTATCAAATTATTGTTTATTGATCTGCAATCAGTAATATTGAGGGTTAAATCAAACTTTATCTCCACAAATCAGGTTTTGTGATTTGTTTGTTCTAATGCTCTTTCATTAATCTGAAAATCAGTAGCTGAGTGTTTATTGCAAAATAGGAAAAAATAAAGTTGTCACTGTCATACTGCTGTTATACCACTCCATTCTCTACATATCCAAAATTTCAAAAGATTATTAATATATATTTTCTTTTCTCAATCACACTACTGGAGAGTTTGTTTGCAAATTGTTTGAAAAAATGTCAAACTTCTGATTTGATAAAGAAATATATGTGATAAAATTAATTTGGATAAGCCATAACCAGAATAGGGTTATTACAGAACAGGTCATAATCACAATTTGCAGTAAGAAAATAACCTGTGATTTGCAGCAAAAACCTCCACAAAAAACTTCAAAGCTCTTCGAAAATATGCTGCCAAATACTTCAGAAAATGCACATGGGAAAAAGCTTTCACTTTTGTTATAGAAAAAACAAACAAAAAACTTATAAAAGAGTAAAATTCTTGTACGAAAAACCACAAATTTTTTATTGAAAGAAAACTTTGCCAAAAATAATATAATTGTGCTCTGACACTATTAGGATTTATGTAATGTCCCCCGTTCCCCTGAAGGAGAGGAAACATTTAAAACAATGTTATATGGTTCTTTGTTGTCTATTTGCGAATGCTGTACGGTATTAAGGGAATGCACAGGAGAGTCTGTACAGTAGTAGTGGAGCTGTACGATGGGGAAGTAAAAGGCCATACGGAAGGAATGGGGTGTGGTTGTACAGTGGGGACATAAAGAGCTGCACGAAGGGATGTGTGGCCGTAGGGTGAGCAGATGTTTGGGACTTTCGTACAAAGGGAAATACGAAGGCCGTATGCTAGAGAATGGCAGTCGTATGGTGGAGAAGTGGTCGTATGGTTGTAGTTGTGAGGGCTGTATAGTAAACTTAAATTAAGCTTGGAGGCCGTAACATTTGAGGTCGTAGTGGAATGGAATTCAGGAGTCCATACGGACATGGAAAGTGATTGCAAAACAATTGATGGTATGAACAACAATGAGATTCAATGCAGGCAAACAATAGATGAAATTACACAGAACAAGAGAGTAGAACCAATAGAACACAAGGGTAATTTGCGATATGATGGTGCTCCGATTTGCCAGATTTGAGTGAAGTGTTACAGGCGATGGAATAGGGTGAGGGTTGAATCCCACCGAAACTGGAATAGCTAAGTAGGGAAGATCTTTCACTTCTGAAATGGCGAACAATAGAAAATCCCAACTGGAATTTGCAGTACAAAGAAATAATCCAAAATGCATACCTAAAGACTACCTACAAGCCGTGCTTAAATACCCATCAGGAAACTTTCCGAGGGTGTACAAAGATAGCCGACAGCGACACAAACTACAGAAACTAAAAGAAAAATGGGTCCGAGATATATTAAATCAATCGGATCATTAACAATAGTTTGATAAATGATTTATTTTATAACGGGAATATTAAAGTTTTCCTGTCCCAAATTTTGTTTGTCCTCAAGCAAATGCCATGTCGGATGCTAGAGAATGTGCTCGCCTTCCCATATCGCGTCGTCTAATGGAAAGTTTTTCTAACGCACCATATATTCCTTCATAGTGCGGTTCTGTAGAGTCTTCTCATGTACTTCGATGATCTCGGTTGGTTCCAATATGAGCTTTCCTTATTCATTGAGTGGTGGAAGGTATGTGGCTACCGTGACATTTTTCCCTATGGCCTTCTTTAGGCATGAAACATGAAAGACGTTATGAATACAGCTTCCCTCCGGAAGTTCCAGCTCATAAGTGACTTCACCAATGCGACGGACTACGCGATAGGGGCCATAAAATCGTAGCTTCAATTTTTCTTTTTTCTTTTCATTCAATGAAGATTGTGGATATGGCTAGAGTTTGAGATAAACCAAGTCCCCTACTTTGAAACTCTTCTCCATTCGGTGTCTGTCGGTGTACATCTTTTGTTGATTTTGTGCTCGTTGCAAGTTTTCCTTCAGGTATCATAGGATGTCTTGTCCCTCCTGAGGGCAATCCCTCGCCCTTGGTGCATGGTTGTCTCCAAACACTGTGTCAATGAAGGAGAGGGGTACATACCCATATAGAGCTTTGAATGGTGCCATCCTGATGAACATGTGATACGTGGTATTGTAACAATATTCTCCCAGGTGTATCCACTTGACCCATGATCGTTGTTGTGCTGAGACATAGTTTCTAAGGTAGCCTTCAAACCACATGTTCACAATCTTCGTTTGTCCGCTTGTTTGAGGGTGGTAACTAGTACTTGGTGACAATTTTGTCAATGCGAATCGAAATAGTTTTGTCCAAAAGATACTGATGAATTGCCCATCTCAATCATTGACAATGTTTTGGGGTAACCTGTTCAATGAAAGACTTCTCTAGAAAACAAATTGGCAACATGCATGGCTTGAAAATCTGAGGGGATGGCAAAGAAATGTGTATACTTTGTCAATCTGTCAACCACCACAAAAATACAATTCTTTCTGTTCACCTTGGGAAGCCCTGTTATGAAATCCATTGAGATACTTTCCCACTTATGTTCTGGAATTGGCAGAGGTTGCAATAACTTTGTAGGTAGAGTATGTTCGGATTTGTTCCACTGGTAGACCTTATACTCTCTTACATACTGCAATACATCCCCTTTGAGTCCTTTCCATAAAAACCTCTCTCAGAGACTTCTGTAAGTTTTGAGGAAACCCAGGTGTCCTGCCAAGGGTGAGTCGTGTACTTCCTTCAAGATTTTCTGCTTCAATTTGGATTCTGGAACTAAAAATATCCGGTTCTTATAGTAGATGATGGCATCCACCACTTTGTAACGATCATCTTGGGTATTGCCATCCATTAGCTCATAGGCAAATGTGTTTTTAGAATATTCTACCAACAAATGTGCCTTCCAGTCAGTTGAAATTTGGTTTAGTGAGCAGATGGCGGGTTTCTTGGACAAGGCATCTGCAACCACATCGTTCTTTCCTTTCACATATTCAATGTCAATATCAAAATCCTGAACCTTGCTTACCTATTTTTGTTGCCTCTCATTCAAGTCTCGTTGCTCCAGAAAATATCTCAAACTGTTGTGAACCGTACGGACGAAAAACTTGGTACCCACTAGATATTGGCGTAACCTGGTCAGTGCATGTACGATGAACAGCATTTCTTTGTCGTAGATGGAATATAAGCATTCTGTTTATGTAAGCTTCCTACTCTCATAATCTATAGGGTGTGTATCCTGCATCAATACTGTGCTAATGCCTTTGCCGGATGCGTCACACTCTAGAATGAATAGTCAAGTGAAATTAGGTAATGCAAGTACGGGACAAGTGCTCATTGCCTCTTTCAGTTTATCAAAAGTGAGTTGTGCCTTCTCGTTCCACCGGAAAGACTCCTTCCTTGTCAGATCTGTTAAGGGTGCGCTTAATTGAGAGAATACTTTCATGAACCTCCGGTAATAATTGAACAGTTCAAAAACCCTCGCCAAATTTGTGAGTGATTTGCGGGAGGCCAATCAAGGATAACCTGAATATTCTCCTAATGAACTTGAACTTCATATTTACTGACAACATGCCCCAGGTACAATGTTTCTGTCATGTTGAATTCACACTTGGATTGCTTGGCGAACAAAGACTGCTCCTCTATGATCCTTAGGACTTCATCCTGATGCGTCGACTGCTCCTCCCATGTCCTGCTATAAATAAGAACATCAAAAAATACCAATAAGTACTTACACAATTGTTTGTTGAATATGTGATTCATGCATGATTGGAATGTAGCAGGTGCATTTGTCAATCCGAACGGCACGACCGGAAATTCATAATGCCTATGGTGACAATGGAAGGCCATCTTTTCTACATCTTCCTCCCTCATGTGGATCTAATGGTATTCAGAATAGAGATCTATTTTTGTAAAATAGATTGCACCAGGTAATTCATCTAGCAACTCATCTATTCATGGAATGGGATAGCTATTCTTTATTTTTTTTTTGTTCAGCGCATGGTAGTCCACACACATGTGCATTGTCCTATCTTTCTTCTTGACCAAAACTACTAATGATGCGAAGGGGCTAGAACTAGGATGGATCCATCCTTTCTCCAGCAGTTCTTGAATAGTCTTTTCGATCTCATCTTTGAATTTTTTGGGATGACGGTAGCGTGTGGTTATGATAGGCTTGGCTCCAGCTTCCAACTTGATAGTATGTTCAAATCCTCAATGTGGCGGTATACCAGGAGGAATATCAATGAAAACTTTATCATGTTTACTCAAAATATCCTAGAAATCATCATCCTGGGGAGGTGTCTGTTGCCCTTTTATAGGTTCCGCCAAGATAAAACAATGTGCAGCCCACGCAACGTCATCACGCCTAAAAATTGCCACCATTCGATGTGCAGAAACTTCCTTCGGACCTTCGTTTGCCATTTTGCAGAGAACAACCTTCTTTCCATCGACAAAAAAAGTGAAGTCCATCCGTTTGAAACTCTGAGTGTATTCATCAAGTGTTTCCATCCATTGTATGCTTTGAATAACCTCCTTGTCATCAAGGTCCACTATGAAGAAATCCTCAGTCACCGTGCGATTTTCCATTGTGATACTTAGCTGAGGAACAAGGTGTTTGCAGGGCTTTGGCAACCTTGATCTGAAATCCTGCGTGTCTCTATAGGTAGACCTCTTCGCTTCACTAGAGATGAGTTTATAAAATTTAGGGTGGCTCTGCTATCCAACATCACCGTAACCCTTTGTCCTTGAAGGGTTCCTTGTACATGAAAAACTGTGCACCTTGCTCTATCGGCTAGGGCAATAGTTCCTCTGTGCCGTACCAAAACTGCAATTCTTTTTGTATGGTTTAAATTGACCATGTTGGTGTCTTCATGAGGTTGGATGTCTTCGGCAAGTATTTCTTCCTATTCATCCTCATCATCGGACACGATCTCAATGCAAGGGATCTTCCCTTTTCCGAGGCCTCTGTGGCCAAGCTCCCAAGGTCCTTTGCAATTGAAACATAGATTCTTCCTTCGGAGCTCCTGTTTGGTGGCTTTGTCCAACGACAACTTTTTAGGTAGAGGTTTATTATCTCTGTCCCTCGAAAACATTGGCAGTTTGGAATGTAACTTTGCGAGGATGATGCCGATGATGATGCCATACTCTGTGCCTTCTTAATGGCTTTCAACAGAGTGGCAAGATTTAACCCCTTTACCCAACCTTTCGGTGGTTCTGTCATTCCATCCATGAAGAGCAGTATCTGTCGTCTTTCAAAAATATTCGTGACCAAAATAGAGAGTTTTTAAAATTTTGCAATGTACTGGTCGACCGATCTAGTTTGTCTCAGCTATGCCAAATCTTTGAAATTGAGTTCTAGATCTTTACCATTAAATCGATCTATCAATCTCTCAATGAATTCCGCATAAGTATTTATTTTATCATGCCCCAGTGTGATGGTGCTGCGATGCCACCATTCATGCACAACTCCCTCCAAGTGTAATGCCGCAAATTTTATCGCTTCTTCTTTTGGCATGGGATTAAGTTGGAAGTAATTATCGACCTTCATTACCCACACTTGCATAGATATGATTTTGGATCCGTCAAATGGGGACAAATTTATTTTACTTAACTTCTTGAGATCATCATTAAAATATCCTCTATTTCCGCCTCTCAAATATCTCATTGTTAGATTTGCGTAGTCTTTGTAGGATATATCTTTCTCAAAATTCGCATTCTTCTAGTCTTCTCTCAGTTGTTCTTGCATCTATTCAAAGGTTGGTTGTTTCCCTTCGTGTGGTACCTCCGTCCGTGGAGGAAAAGATGGCATGGAAGATTGAGAGCGTGTTGGATGAGGGTTTGATTTACCTGACACCAAGTCCACGCCATGACCATTTGGTTCTCCAGATATTTTATTGTCTACCATCTTCTTGAGAGTTTCTTCCATGAGTTGTTGACTATTAGTGATCTGTGCCTGATTCTTGGCAAGTTCTCTTAGTAGTGCCACGAGTTCGGCAGTTGTTGCTTACGGTTCAGAAACCATTCTATCAATGGAATGTGTCCTTCTATTCCAACTATAAGCTCTTATTCACTATCCATAGGCTGGCAGGATTGAAGTGCTTTGATACCATTGTAATGTCCCTTGTTCCCTCAAAGGAGAGGAAACAATTGAAACAATGTTATACAGTCCTTTGTTGTCTGTTTGGAAATGCCATACGGTATCAAAGGAATGCGCAGGAGAGTTCGTATGGTAGTAGTGGAGCCGTACAGTGGGGAAGTAAAAGGTTGTAGGAAAGGGATGGGGTGTGGCCATACAATGGGGAAGTAAAGATTCATACAGAGGGATGTGTGGCCATACGGTGAGTAGATGTTTGGGACTGCCGTACAAAGGGAAATATGGAGGCCGTACGCTGGAGAATGGTAGTCATACAGTGGAGAAGTAGTTGTATGGTTGTAGTTGTGAGGGCCGTACAACGAACTTAAACTAAGCTTGGAGGCTATAACATGTGAGGTCGTGTTGTGGAATGGAACGCAGGAGTTCGTATGGGCACAGAGAGTGATTATAGAACAATTGATGGTATGAACAACGATGAGATCCAATGCAGACAAAAAATAGATGAAATTACACAGAACAAGAGAATAGAACCAATAGAACACAAGGGTAATTCACGATATGATGGTGCTCCAATTTGTCAGATCTGAGCGAAGTGTTACAAGCAATGGAATAGGGTGAGGGTTGAATCCCTCCAAAACTAGAATAGCCAAGTAGGGAAGATCTTTCACTTCCGAAATGGCGAACAACAAAGAATCCCAACTCAAATTTGCAGTACAAAGAAATAATACAAAATGCATACCTAAAGACTACTTACAAGCCGTGCCTAAATACTTGTTGGGAAACTTTTCGAGGGTGTACAAAGATAGTCGATGACGACACAAACTACGGAAACAAAAATAAAAATGGGTCCAAGATATATTAAATCAATCGACCCATTAACAGTAGTTTGATAAATGATTTATTATATAATGGCAACATTACAATTTAATCTTTACTTGGGTTATTTCCTCCTTTGTCTCTTGTAGGAATATTGTAAAGAGTCCTTAAAAGTTGTTTGTCCTTTTATGAGTTCTCACAAGTCATTTTCCTTTTTCAATATTTTGTGGAATATTATGTTTCCTACTTACGAGGTGACACATTGCATCCACATTGGATGCTAGATGGCATGCTTAGACTTGTGAGTTACTTTGTAACTCTTCTCTCACACCTCTATATATTGAGGCAATTCCTTCTTTTTTTACTATGGAATAGGCTTACCTCTTAGAAGTTGGTTGCCAATTATAGTGCCTTGTGATGTAAATATTGATAGACTCTTGAGTATCATTAGAATCCGGCTGCACTTTGGGGTGTTGATTGAAAGATGCCACATGGAATGGTAAGGATTAGGTACCATAGGGATTGAGCTGGCCTCATATTGCAAGTTACTTAGATTTGTTCTTAGCTTTTAATATTCAAAGATTAGTTTCAACGATAGTAGTCTAGTTGCTATGTTGTTGTGATATTGCTATGTTGTTTTTCTACATTTTTGTCATTATGAAGTAGTAGCCTTGTGACCTTTTACTCAACTAATATATATATATATATATATATATATATATATATATATATATATATATATACTCTACTTTTGTGTGTTCACTCTTATGCAAATCCTCACCTCTAAGGTTTCATAATATGGTTAAGTAATGAATATTGTGAATACTTTATAATATGGATAATCTAATTTGCATATATATTCAGATTCTGTAATGTTCCCTTTCGGGAACATTAGAAAATATTGAAGTATTATTACATGTAATATTAAATTGACCTTGAAACTTAGGCTCAAAATATTAAAAAGGCCGATTTAATGTTATATTAAGGACAAAGGGGCAAGGAGGAACAAGACGAAATGCTTTAGGGAAGTTGAAGAGCCACCAGGGAATAAGACGAAACCAGAGAGGAGCTGAAGAGTCTGGGTTGTGTTTTAAAAGGAGAAAGTGGCTCATTGTTGGATATGCTTAGAGAATTATTTCAGATTTTCAGTTCTCTCTTGTGAGAGTTTTCAGAAAGCTTTAGCTTTCAGCTAGTGTGAGGATGTAGCCCCTCGTATAGGCAGGTAGTGGACGAAAACCCATTGTCAAAGGAGATATCATTTCAGGTGTCTCATTGAGCTTACAGGTTCTTATCCTTTCATTCCAATCCAGCTATTGAATTTTTGTATTCAGGATTGGTTTTCTATGTATTGGTTATTGTATTGCTGTTGTATAATACAATAACGTTTAGTTGCCGGGTGTTATATTGCGGTTGTAAAAGGCAATATCATTGTTTAGGGATTTATAAGAGTTTCTGGTTTTATCATACCAGTTTGTAATTCATGGTTGCATGTTGATATTCTGAATGTTATTGTGAAATAACGACCGTATTCATTTGGAGAAACTTCTGGTTTTATTCTAGCATTGTGTTCCATCTTTGCTTACATCTGAATCTGATTGTTATACCTGAGAAAAGTGATTTGATTGGAATTTCTTTTGGTTTCTTTGAATGTGCCGGAAATTATCTGCAAGGTTTATTTCTGAGTGTATTGTTTAAAGGTAATACCAGTAAATATCCTATTTGGGATATTACAGATTCTCTCTATTTTAGTTGTCTAAATCCGTAACACATCTTGAAGGTCTTATTCGTCCATGTCCCTAAAGTGCACTTTTGGGTTTTCTGCCATGCCCTTTTATAGGAAAACCTTGGAACATTGGCTATTTATGGTCCTTAGTTTGATTTTTATATATTATCATTGAATTTAATATTAAATATCATTTATATTAGTTCTTATGCATTTAGGTTTATAGGATCTTTTAACTGTCATAGAATTGTTTGAGCGGTTCTGTTGACTTAAAAATGACTCCAATGAATTAAGGACTCTTGTTCAATTGGGCATTTGTAGTCAATCATAGATATTTACATACTTTTTGTAGCTTTTATCCTTCTTAATTAGTAAAATCTTTGTTGTCAGTGTTATTTTCTTTCGTTACCAATTATGTTGCAGATTTGGTTATGGATGTGAGAATCGGGTGCATAATTTTTTTTTGGGGGATGCGGATGTGTTTGAATTTTGGATGCCTTTATATATATATATATATATATATATATATATATATATCTTTATATATATATATATATATATATATATATATCTTTATATATATATATATATATATATATATATATATATATGGAAAACAATGAAATAAATATATAAAGTTAAAATATTTGATAGTATTATACTTCACCAATATGTATTGAAATTGAATATTCAATAAGATTATAAACCAGATCATATATGCGTATGTTCACAATTCCAATGTGAATCAAAAAATTGTCACAATTACAATATCAAAATATAGTTCATGATTCAATATTCATTAATCCGAATCAGAATCATATGATTTTGCAAAATAATCCTCATCATCTCCATCTTCTCCAACTGCTGCAAGTTCAGGATAATGTGAATTGAAAAGAGTTCCATTTGTGTTAGATGCACCATGTTTCTGTCATGTCCCCTCTTTCGTGCTAGCTCTTTTGGCGCCTAGTTCATCTATCTCCACATCCGGATAGATTAACGACATTTCCAACAACGAATATATGCTTCTATTCAAATTTTAAATTGGTTGCTTTAATGTGACTGGACATTTTTCCAAGGGACGAGACCCTTGAGGAAAGTAGTGAGACTAGACAAAAATCTAGTGGCTCACATTGCGATTTAAGGGACTGGAAGGTTGATATGAGAGTTTTAAGATAGTGTACAGGTATAAGGTGATTGAGCACCCACAATGTAGTTGAGTTATCAGTGAACGACAAGTAGAGGTTACATTCAAATTGTAGCTGAACAATTCTCTTTAAATGTAAGTACTGTTCCTTGCGAATCAGTATATTGTAGTAGTATTTCGCTGGCGTCATAACAACAATCTTCTGCAGTGCAATACTGCCATATAAATTTGCAAATTGCATTAGGTTGGATAGTCATATCTTAGTTGCCAGATTGCAAAGACATCTGTCATCATTATCAGACGTGCTTGGGTGAAAGTTTAAAGTGTAGCCATGGTAGTTGGACTATCCCGTGTTATAGAGATCATCAGAGCTACTGCATAGAAACTCCACGGGCCATAGACACCAAAGAGTATTCAATTGACAGCAAGAAGATGTATTCAGATTGTAGACCAGTATGAGTTGGCATGTGATTTGAACTGAGTTTGGCATGTGATTTGAACCGAGTCTGGCATTTAGGTGATACACTTTGATATCTGGGAGTACCTCTGAAGGTTGGGGGCAGTAGGATTGACTTCAACAACAATGTTTGAAGATACTCATCAATAATAGATGGCTTACCACGTGAGATACAGCAGTCCGAGTGCTGGATAATCACCATTATGTGGAGTTCCAGTGGACGTGAGCATTATAGTAGGCTTACTCCGTATATCAATAGCGCCAACTTGCTGGAGAGATACCAGGTTTTTTATCTGAATTACTTATGGATTGTTATTAAATGTGAAAGACTGTATTTTTTGTCCAAACTGATATATGCATTTTGTTTGGTTCAATAGTAAACTGTTATGTGTAATGGACAGTAGGGAAAAAGTATGAGAATTCGGATTGTATGTTAAGGATTAAAACTAAACTTAATACATTATTCTGGAAAGCTTAATCATTTTCAGTGATATCACAACTTTACATCCGGGCTGCACACCAACCGTTTGATAAAATTTACAAGTCTATTTTAAAGGTTTTTTTTTGATTAGATTTGGCAAGATCATTATAGTGGTATTAGAGCCATAAAACCTGCCATCTTGTGGGAAAACAAAATACTTATTGAGTTAGTTTTTATCGAAAAATGTCAGCTGGGAATGAGTAAAAGACATTATAAAGTCAGCCATCTATAGCCAAAACAAGCAGATTCTTTAGAACATATTGACATTGAAGATAGTTATTCAGTGGATGAGGAATTCATTTTTGGAACAGGTGAACAAACTGAACAAGCTAAACAGGTAGATCATTTTGAATAGGTAGAACAGCTAAACATCATTCAAATGGCACATAATGAAACTGAACAGGACAAGGAAGTAAGAGAAACATTGCGGGCTACTAGAGATGGGCAGAATAACATAGCTGATGCGCTTCAACAACTTGCAATTAATATACAACAATTAGCATTTGTTAATAGGAGAGCCCTGAGCCATGATAGTGCAGGTAATAGCTGGATCACCCCGAACTGTTAGAGCTCCCACATGTAACATTGGCAGGCTTTTAATGCCAATGTTTAATGTAGAAGAAGAGGCAACAACACTAGCAACACCAAATCTACTACCAGACAATGTTATGGCAATGTATGATGAATGAGATTTGTTTCTCGATCATATTAAACAAAATTTGACCTTTGTCCAGTATCTAAATCAGAAAAGGGAGTTAGATAGACAGCAACAGGATAGGAGACCTAGAGCACCTAACAGAGACCTAAAGCATGCTATGAACAAATTATCTCTCCCTACTTTTGATGGCAGTAGTAAGACATCTGTGAGAGCTTGGATTCACAAGCTATACACGTACCCAACTCTTAAACCTATGTTAGAGACAAAAGCCATTTGGTTTGCTATGATGCACTTGAAGGGAGTGGCATATGATTGGTAGCATCACAGGTTGGTTACACAGGATCATGGTCTCATTACATCATATGAGACTTTCAGCTCTAAGCTGATTACCTGCTTTGACAGGAAGGATATAGAGGTCTATTACAAAGACTTGGGATAGCTACGATAGAGCGGATCTCTAAATGATTTCATTGACGAGTTTCAGTGGATTTGAGTGATGTTTCTTGACATGATAGAATAGCGTAAGGTAATGCTGTTCACTAGGGTTTGTAGGATAGATATAGAGGTTTGGTTAAGGTACTTAAACCAAACACTTTGGATGATGCTATTAAGATCGCTCACAATCTAGAGTCACTCTCTTCAATATTACAGCCTCCTAAGAAGATGTATAAGGGGACCTCTTTGTTCCAAAAGAACAAAAACCAGCTTAAGGCTACACCTCCCAGGATGGACTTTGAGACAAGGAATGAACTCAAGAGGAAGAAGCTGTGCTTCACTTGTAGAGAGCCATGGATGTCGGATCATAGATGCCTTGGCAAGGGCAAGATACATTATGTAGAGGTACTTTCAGAGGAGGAAGATGAGCAGTAGGAGGGTAGCGATGTTGAGGGCATTGATGAGGAGGAAAACAAGGATCGACCACTGAGAGGGAAGAAGAAGGCACCTACCTAGGACCAGTCTCCTATCATAGCATCACTTTCTAGCAATCCCATGAGTCACCCCTTTCGTTTGAAAGGAATTGTTAGGGGACAACGTATTATCTGTCTCTTGGATACAAATGCCTTGTATAATTTCATAAGCTCGCAATGGGTTACCAAGAAATTTACAGATTAATGACATATCTGAGTTTGAGGTTAGGGTGGTAGGAGGTGAGAGATTGAGATGCTCAGGGAAGGGGTCAGGACTTCTAATTCATTTTGGTGATTTCCTTTTGGAGGCAGATTTTTATGTGGTGGATTTAGATGGACTTGATGCCATGTTGGGGAGACAGTGGTTACAGACCATAGTCAGGTATACGTTTGACCATGAGAAGATGTAGTTGGAGTTCTTACAGGATGGCCCACAGGTGGTCCTCAAGGCTATGCCAGAAGGGGAGCCTAGGTTGATAACAACTCATAGGATGGAATCCATTTTGAGGCATGATGATATCGAGTGGGTGACACAATGTTTCATCTCTTCTAAAAGACAACAGTACCATTGGGACATCCAGACGGTGCTTGACAAACATAGGAGGGTATTTGAGGATTTACCCCTAGGTATTCCACTAGATAGAGGGTTTGAGCATATCATTGAGCTAGAGGAGGGTGCCAAACCCGTCATTACCACTCCTTATCGTCACCCTAGGCATTACAAGGAAGAGATAGAGAAGACGATTAAGGAACTACTAGATATGGGACATATTAGGCATAGCTCGAGTCCTTTTTTCGCTTCGATGGTGTTGGTTAAGAAGGATGGCACCCTTCGGATGTGTATTGATTACCGCGCCCTTAATAAGAGAACCATTAAAAATAGGTAGCTGATTCCCCGCATTGATGAGTTATTGGATGAGCTTCTTGGAGTTGTTTATTTCTCAAAGATAGATCTTCGATTAAGGTACCATCAGATACGAGTTCGGGAAGAGGATGTGCATAAGACAGCTTTTAGATGCCATGATGTCATTTGGGCTCACTAACACACCGGCTACTTTTCAGTCATGCATGAACCACATGTTTAAACAACAGCTACAAAAGAGTGTGCTAGTCTTCTTTGATGACATATTGATCTTTAGTAGGACTTGGGAGGAACATTTGCAGCACCTAGATGAGATCCTTAGCCTCATGGAAGAACACTCTTTATTTGCAAAGGAGTCGAAGTGCGAATTTGGATTAACCGAGATTCTCTATCTAGGTCACGTGATTGGTGTAGAGGGAGTTAAAGTACATCAGGAAAAGATATAGGCAATCCTTGATTGGCCACCACCGAGAGATGTATTTGAGTTACGAGGTTTCCTTGGCTTTTGTTCTTATTACAAGTGATTCACTAAAGGTTTTTCACAAGTAGCAGCCCACCTTATCGATCTGACACGGAAAGGGGCGTTTAGATGGATAGAGGATTCAGAGGCAGTTTTTGATAGACTAAAACTGGTGATGAGCACGTGCCCGGTTTTGGCACTTGCTGATTTTTCTAGACACTTTGTTTTGGAGTGTGATGCTTTAGGGAGCGGAATCGGGGTGGTTTTGATGCAGGACCGTCATCCCATAGCTTTTGAGAGCCGGAAACTTAGGGGTAGCAAGCTATTATATTCTACCTATGATAAGGAAATGCTGGCCATAATGCATACTTTAGCCAAGTTTAGACAGTACTTGGTAGGAAGCAAGTTTGCAATAAAAATGGATCATAACAGCTTGTGTTACTTTCTAGAAAAGGAGGAGTTGAATGAAAGACAACAAAAATGGGTCAGCAAGGTTCAAACATATGATTTTGACATTGAATATGTTAAGGGGAAAATAACATAGTTGCTGATGCACTTTCTAGGAGACCCTTCATGATGGAGTGCTGCACCATTTCTGACATTTTAGCAGATTGGAGGTCCTAGCTATTAGTTGAATATTCTAAAAATACTAACGCTTGTCAGATTATGGATGGTCTACTTAAGGATGATTGGTACAAGTTAATGAATGATATTATATATTATAAGAATAGAATCTACCTAGTACCAGAATTTAAACTTAAAATGAATATTATGCACACTATACATGATGCACCTTCAGCAGGTCACCCAAGTTTTTTCAAAACCTATAGGCAGATTAGAGAGAGATTCTTATGGAAGGGGCTAAAAGACGATGTATTGCAGCATGTTAGAGAGTGCCAAACCTGTCAGCGGAATAAGTCAGAACAAGGCTTTCTAACAGGTTTACTATGGCCTCTCCCTATTCCAGCTCAGATATGGGAGAGTATCTCCATGAATTTTATTACGAGGTTGCCAAGGGTCCAAGGCAGGGACTGCATTTTTGTGGTGGTAGACAGATTGAGTAAGTTTGCACACTTGTTTGCTATTGCGGCAGATTGGTTAGCCTCTTAGGTGGTCGAGTTATTCTTTCGAGAGGTTTTTTGTCTTCATCAATTACCCAGGACTATCGTGAGTGATAGGGACAACAGGTTTCTTAGTACCTTTTGGTAGGAGGTTTTCAATTTGGCAAGTACAGAGTTGATACTTAGTACTAGCTATCACCCGTAGATGGATGGTCAAATTGAAATAGTGAACAAATGGGTGGAACAGTATTTGAGGAACTAGATTGGAGGTTAGCAAAGAGCTTGAGTTAAATGGTTGTATTTGGGGGAGTATTGTTATAACTCCACATATCATATGTCTATTCAGATGACTCCTTTATGAGCTCTTTATGGCTACGAACCTCTCTCTTTCATTGATTTGGCTTTATTGGACAATAGGGCTCCCTAAGCCAAAGATTAGATCCAAGATCAACATGATATTCTCAAATCTCTTAGAGATAATATTCAAGAGGTGCAAAACCAACATAAGTTATATGCTGATCAACATTGTATAGAGCGGAGCTTCAAGATAGGTGACATGGTTTATCTTCATCTCTAGCCATATAGATAGAGCTCCTTGAAAAAAAGTGGGTCAGAAAAGCTTAAGCCCAAATTTTACGGACCTTATTGCATCACCAAGAGGGTTGGTGAGGTTGCTTACTAGTTGGATTTACCTGGTGATAGTCGAATCCACAATGTGTTTCATGTCTCATGCCTCAAGAAGGCAATTGGTTAGTAGTTTGTACTGTTAGAGGGCTTGCCTCCACTTGATGATGAGGGTAGACTTGTATTGGAGCCGACAGAGGTGACTGAGACCAGGGAAAAGAAGTTGCAAAACAGATCTGTCAGAGAATATCTAGTCTGTTGGAAGGATTTACCATATGAAGATGCCACTTGGGAAGGTAAGTCTATTTTATAGCATCTAGCATTGAGATTGCTTGAGGGCAAGCAATCCCAAGAAGAGAGGACTATCATGTCCCCTCTTTCACACTAGCTCTTTTGGTGCCTGGTTAATCTATCTCCACATCCGGATAGATTAACGACATTTCCAAAAAGGATGCCTGCTAGTCACAAGGGAAGTCACTTTTGTTTGGTTCAATAGTAAACTGTTATGTGCAATGGACAGTAGGGGAAAAGTATGAGAATCTAGATTGTATGTTAAGGATTAAAACTAAACTTAATACATTATTCTGGAAAGCTTAATCATTTTCAGTCATATCACAACTTTACATCTGGTTTGCACACCAACCGTTTGATAAAATTCAAAAATCTAGTTTTATGTTTTTCTCTAATCAGATTTGGCAAGAGCATTATAGTTTCATGATGTTATCAACATCATCCTTTTTGAATGTAGTAAGCTCTTGAATCGTTGCATCCAAGTTTGCACACTCAGGTTCTACATCCCAAAGCTTGGCTGCCCTTTCCTTGTAGTAATCATTGGTATGAGACAAAATACACAAGTTGGTATGAATGTAAATCAAGTCTTCATCTTCTTTTGAGCCCAACTGATTGCGCTTCATTGAGTGGATAAATGAGTATTTACTCCAATTTTGTTTAGCAGCAGAACTTGCAACCTAGACAATGTTGACAAAATTATAGTAGAACATAAAAATGAAAATCAATTTAAAGAAAAATAAAAACGTACTTGTTAGAGGATTTTAATTGTCAGAGATTGTAGATGCTCAAATGGTTGACTATAGAGGTACCACCATGTGATAGTGCTTGGGTCACATTGGTCCTTTATTACAACTAGACAAATTTTTGCTCCCAAAGCAAATAAGCCAAATTCTGTCCTAATTTTTTTGTGAATGTCATCATCTAGGAAGATTCTTGCAAAAGCTTTGTAGTCATCACTAACAACTGCTTCATCCACATATCTGGCATGACAAGTACTTCCTCACTATAGTACCTTGGAGATAAGGTATATAAAAAGAGGTGCAAAGGGGTAGTCATCTTTTCCCAACAATGATGAATAATTGTTTCTAGATGATTGCATAAGTCTTCACATTGTGCAAGGTCATTCTCATATGTTTGTATAGAAAGTTTTACCTTTTCTACCATTGTATCCATGCCATCATAGACATCCCTCAAATAAGGCTGATCTGTATTGACAAAGAAGAGCATAATGATGCTAGGTTCTGTGAAATCTAATACAAATTGCACAGGAGCCCACCAACTGTCATGCAAGATCAATCCTTTGATCATTTATGCCTTCTCTAAATTTGAAGCCTTCCATATACCTTATTGGCTAGAAATAACAATTTGGATTAATGCCCCTTGAACCTTGACAAGTCATAACAATAGTATGAGATGCAAATTGGGTTTCAACCACCTAAGTTAGCTAATCATAACAATATGTCGATAAATATTAAGTAAAGTTATATACAATTTGATAATTGAATATGACATAAAATTTATTCAAACTAAATAAATAAATTAAATTTAGTAATTACAAATTGCCTTCAACAAACCCAAATTGGAGAATGATCTAAATATCGATTGTGACATGTGATGGTTTGTTACAAACATTTGTATCTCCTCCTCCTCTTGGTAAATTTGCTTCACCCAAGCTATTTGAGTGCCGATTTGTTGCATGGCCAAGTTTAGGGAGTGTACAGTGCACGGTTTCTAAAAATATGACCATATTGGCCTTCAATCAAAGCACCTGCACCCATACAATTTTTAACACTTTGTAATCACCTAGACCATATTCTCACTACTCACTGTCTCTATGGCCTCAATGAGAATTTTGGAAATGAATTGTGAATCCTTCACTTCCCCTTCACATTCAATTGCCTTAAAAAACATTGCCTCTTTAGGTGATACTGCAATCACATTAATCAATGTTTGTTTTCTCGTATCTTTCCATTCAGTTGAAACCATAGAAACACCCAAAATTCTCCATGAATTTCTAATTGGTTGAATAGCTTTCTTTACACAAGCCTTCTGTTTTTGTAGCAGTGTGATATGTACCTTTTTATACCCAAGACTTGTGTAATTAATCGGTGCTTTATTTATGGCTGCTACCATTTCCTTTCAATATGGTGATCTCATCAAGTTGAAAGGAATGTGTAATGACTTGATCAACAAGCTCTCTTGCCTAAATTTTAAATGCAGTGTCCAATGGACATTTGTGGGCGGTAGTTTCTACTTCTTCCTCTTCCACTCCTAGTACAAATACTTCCAACAATGGACATTTGGAGGATATAATTGGTTCTATGGGTAATTGCACAGTATTCTTATAGGATTGAGGTTGATAAAAAATGTTTTTTGATCTTTTAACCAAACTATTAACAACTTCTTGTTCTTATACATATGAAGCTATTTGTGCATTAGACATCCCCTCTATAGCTTTGCACATTGCAAATCCTTTACGAACAGGGCCCGTAAAATGAAGTTTGACCTAGGAATATGAGCTATATTTTGGAACTATTGGCTGCTTGCCCTCGTATTGAACTTTGACTACCGGTAGTGGCCATTCTTGAACAATACAATCTAATTTCATGTTATTAAAAGAAATTAAAAAAAAAAAAATTAGAAAAACACTATGAACATCAAGCATACAAGTGCAACAAAATGATACAAAACTACTAAAATAGATAGCTAAACTTGTTTCTTTATCTCTTTGAAAAAGTTAAAAAAAAAAAAAAAAAAACTTAAAAAAATTCATCAAAATCTCAAAATGAATTATTAAGACTCAAGAATGTGATCAAATGCTTACGTTAAATGCTTAAAACTCCTACATGGAAACTATCTATTTCTCTATGAACAATCCTCTTTGAGAATAATCACCTTGCCTTCAAATGCCAAAATGGAGACCAAATAAGAAGAGAGTCTAGCTGCAAACAAAATGAGATGAAGAATGGTTGAACAACCTCTTTTAGGATTGTTTTAGGGTTTAGGAGTGAAAACTAGAATTAAAAAACTCATATTTGCACATCTTAAAATAAGATATAAGTGGTAAAAAGTCATGGAATTGATATTTTATTGGGCTTGGCCCCACAAAGGCATCCAAAAGAGCTTAGACGCCTTGTAGGTGCCATCCGACGACATCCTCATATATCCAGGTGTTTGGGAGGTGCATTTGGCTGACACACATAGGCACCCGCCTCTAGAGCAGCTCCCATGCGTATCTAGATCGGCTTCTAGGGCCAAGAAGGCCCGCATCGATAACTAATTTACTATCCAATAACATGTTTCCCAATATATCTTTGTGGAAACCATGTTTAATATTTATTTGTCTAAAATGGTATGGTGCTTCCATTTGTGTTGTAACCATGTTTTTCGTTGCGTAACTTTATGTATTTTGATGCGATTGATGCATGCTTTGTGTTTTAACAGTACTATATAGTTCATATAATAAAAGGCTTTGTATTTTACAGCCATGCCTTGTAAATTTTATGAAGTGCAGAAGTAATAATGGACATTAATTTTTTTTGAAAGTGTGTATGCATACAACAGAGACGTGGTCATCTACTTCTAGTAAATGGTCTACTAAATTTTACAAATTTTAGTTCTCTTTCTTTCCTATTGGTGTGACCTTGAATGGTGGTAAATTTGTTATCAAGTTGTTTTTGGTTTAATTTGTTCAATTAATAATCTTTCTTTCCCTGCCTTTCTTTCTCAGTTCTAATGATTGCTCATATGTTAGATTTTCTGTTTAGGTTTTCATGGCTTGCTTATATGCAGGCACAAACCGCAGATGTTTTTCGTCACTCTTTGGGAGCTACAGCTGAACGAGATGGTGAGATGAGATAAAAACAGTTCATTTTTTTATTTTCGCCCTTTTTACTTAATTTTATGCTTTTTCACTTAAATTTATCAGTCAACTGATTTAGCTTATAATTTGCCTTGTGCTCTTGATGAAATTAAAGATCTTCTCTCGAAAGTTTATTCAGCAAATTATTTTATGTATTGAAATATATCCATTTTAATTTATGAGGTTTTCAAGGTGAGCTGTGTAAGAAGAAGATCTCATAGGTGCAACAACTAAATTTGCTACTCAGACTAAATGATAATGTTACTTTTTGTTGCAGTTCTATCCATGCATGCCCAATAGTAATTGAGTCCTATGTTTTTGGTAGCATGGATTTTTGACATGTAGTTAATGCATTGCATTCCTTCTCTTCAGCTTTGTGTGTATCATTGAAGAACTTATCTTTGACCTTTTTGATGATTGATAGATTGATGTATAATTGGCTATTCTAGAGTAAACACAATTTACCAAATCTATCTTTTCTTTAAGTAAAGAAATCTATAACATTTTATCTTTTATAATTTTTTGTGGCTGGAACTTGAAAAAGTCCGAGGTTTTATTTTCACAAACAAGAAGTTGCCAATAATGTTTTCCCTGCACTAAGTATGCCAATGTTGTATAAGATTCAACACTAAAGTCTATATTCAACTTGTGGAACTCGGGCTGTGTAATTAATTTTCTTTGGGGCCTTTTAATTTCATTCTTCCATGGAACTAAAAAAGTGGAACATTTATCTTTTATAAACTTGTGTGAGTAAAACACTTGGTGAGACATTGCCTTGGTGACACCTTGAAAATTTTCCTTATAAGTCACTGTTGGTTTCACCAGGGCAATATTTAACTCTCTTTTTCTTGGAACCATGTAGTGTTGGTGTGGTGACAGTTTGGAGTCTCCCTAGGCTTGTTGGTGTCACCATGGTGATACCTTGGGAACTCTCTAGACCTAAAGTGAAGCCTTGCTTAGGTATCTCATCTTTGAAACTTGTGTACCTTTTAAGATTGATACAAATATGCAATCCATCCTTTATAAGGTCATTTTTCATGGAAGTACCTTGTCTCCTTTGTCTCTAACACAAATTGAAGAATTCCAGCATTAACTTGACTCTCCATCCTCTAAGGTATAGTGGTGGTGATGGCTTGGGATATCCTTCAAGCAACTATAGCTCTCCTTTATCAAAGCATTGTTGGGGAGATAGCTTGTAACTTTTTGGGGCAACTTTTGGTCTCCTTGCTCTTGAAAGTGTTGACTTGGTGACACCTTGAGGCTTTCCTACGGGAAACTCTTGCCTCTCCATCCTCAAATATTGTAAGAACGATGGCTTGAGACATAATTAGTGCAATTTTTTGATTCTCTACAAATGGATGTTTGCTTTGTATTTAGGACAACCCCAACGACTTCACGTGAAGCATCACACTCAAGCTCAAATGGCTTAGAAAATCTTGTAATGGTTTGTTAATGTTACTGTAGTTTCAGTCGGATAAAACTCACTATATATATATATCTATATGTATTTATATATATGAGATATATTTAATTAGATATATGAGATATATTACATATATTATATTATATATGTTATATATGTGATATTTACATCTATACAAATATGTGTGTGTGTTAAATAACAAACTATTATATTAAATACTAATAAATAGACATGTCCCTTCAAGGGACATGTCTATCCATATTTCATCAAATATAAGAGAGATGGCTGCTATTTGGAAAGTACATACTGCTAAGGCAGTGCTACTACATTTTGTAGAAATCCTCCATTCATTAACATGGTATCAAAGCCAAGCCTGGAAGGAGGATATCTACAAAGAATCAGAGACAAAAATAGAAATACATCAGTGTCAGCCATTGGCATCAATGAACAGAAGAAACAATTTATAAGTTGCATGGAGGAAAGGAGAGATATATAAAACAGAGATATGTGGCTCATGCCACAAATATTGGATATTGTTTCTTTTAAACCCCATTTATAGCCCCGCCACCGTGGAAGGCCCAAAACGCATACTACGCACATGCAGTCATAAATGACTTTGAAAATTTCCTTGTTTAAAATTACACTGTTTCTGCAAGATATTCCATGATTGGTTATGATTATTGCCATCGAGCACTTTGACTATCAGCAGTTTGATTATTGGTATCTAACATAAAAGAGATGGCTGCCATTTGGAAAGTACATACTGCAAAGATAGTGCTACTACATTTGCAGAAATCCTCCATTCACTAACATGGCTAAAACAAGACTTGTATTCATCAAATGATTCTTGCACTGATTCAGGCCAAACAACGGCTTACTTTTTAGTTAAATCTATGAGTGGGATATTTAACTATGAAACCACTTGACAAACCTCTTATAGAAGCCACATAGCCCAAAGAAATCCTTCAACTGCATGAAATTGGTTGGCAAAGAACAATCAAGAATAGATTTGATTTCCTTAGGGTCTACGCTAACTCCCTTAGAGCTGATTGTGTGCCCAAGATATAATATTCTGTCATTCGAAATTCAAAATTGGGCTTCAAAAATAACTCGTTCTCAAGGGTACTCCAAACCTCATCCAAATGCTTCAAGTGTGTGACGTCTCTATCCTTGACCTAGAACATAATAGCAATAAATCACATATGTGGTCATGGGGTGGTAGACTTTGAGCACTTCAAGATGGTTTGGAGATAAGTATTAGGCCAAGTTGCCGGTTTGGATTCTAGTTCATATGCGGGTTTGATATTTGGATTCGACATTCGCTCAAAGTTTTTTTGGGCTAAGTTCGGGTTCATTTTGGGTTCGTTTGTACAAGATTTAAAAAATAAAATAAAATAATATACATGTCAACATATGCTGCAGCAAATAAGCTTATACACCATTATGCTAATATTAAAGCAATTTAGCAACATCCACCACCATATATATTAACGTTTTAGTTCGAATAGCATGAAAAAATGTCAAAATGCACCGCTATATCAATCTTTCAGTTCAAAAACAGTAATGTCAACATTATTAATCAATAATCACTAGCAGTCATGTGATAAAAAATAATCAAAGAATTCATTGTCATTAGGAAGTTAACAGATTAGAAGCACAATTAGTGCCCCTAGCATTAGTAGTGTCAGCTGTAGCCTCAGGATCAGCTTCAACATCACTATGTATGTCATCATCATGTTCACCATCATCAATTGCAAGCGCATAAAAGTGGGCTTCCAATTTTGTAGACTGTGGTTCAACATCCCATTGTTTTGCCTCCTCTTTTTTGTAGGTATTCTCTTTATGAGTTGTGAGCCACAATTTTGAATGCACAAAGACCAAGTTATCTGCCTTCTTGGAGTTTAGTCGGTTGCATTTTATTGAGTGGATGGAGTATGTGCTCCAGTTCCTCTCAGGTGATGATGAAATAACAACCTATCAAGATTTACCAATTTGAAATTATAGAGTGAAGATTTTTGAATATTTAATATTTATGAACAAGAAATTACAGATTAGATTCTTAAGATTAAAGAACTCACCTGTGATAAACGGGCTGCAAGTGCTAGTACTTTTGTCCATGGAAGTACCACCATTTATGAGCATCAACATTTTTCTTGTCTTCAAGAGCATTGAGACCACAATCATTGGTGCTCGTGAAACTCATAAGTTTAGACCTCATTGCAGGTCGTAGGTGCTCGGAAAAGAGTCTTCAGAGAGTTACCTTGTACCCTTGAGCAACTTTAATATCTCTGTATGGGGCAACTCTAGTGGTACTCTCCTTGAGGACAACTTGGCTACAGAACCTGGGGGTCAATGTAAAGGCAAGTAGATGTAAAGGGTTAGTCATTTTGTTTTATCTCTCTACCATGATTACTCGTAGCTCCTTGAAACACTTTTCATCAGGATCTTTCTTTTTTTCATTTATGATGGCTCTAATATCCTCAATCATGGAGTCAATGCCATTATATACCTCACCCAAGCAAGGCCTATCGATGTTAGTGTATCGGATCATGCTTAATATAGGCTCAGTGAACTTCAGAAGGTACTCAACACAATCCCACCAAGAGTCTTGTAGTATCCTTTCCTTAATGATAGCTGCCCTTTCACTATTAGATTGCCTCCATACACTCCAATTAACACTGGTTACCATTCTAGACAATGCTTCTTTAACTTTGACAAGGTGTCTCAAAACAATAGTGTTGGAGGCAAAGCAAGTCTCAACAACCTATTTTAAGATCAAAACAATAGTAGATTAAAAATTTAGTATCAAGTAATCTATTTAAATTTAAAAACATAAGAAGTTTACTAAACTATTGTGACTAGATTTCTAAACATGTAAAATTATTAAATAATTGAACTTACCTTCAGGAGCTTCAATTTTGAGAATTGTCTAAATATGGCTTGCGTCATATGGTGGTTTATGGCAAACATTTGGATATCTTGTGCCTCTTCATACATTTATTTCATCCACTCATCCTTAGTGGCATTTTTTTGCAGCATTAGGTTGAGTGAATGCATAACACAAGGTGTCCCAAAAATGTGTTTGTACTGCTCCTCAACCAATAAGCCGGCAGCCCTACAATTCTTGGCATTGTCAGTTACTACTTGAGCAACATTTTGAGGGCCAACTTGCTCAATAGCTTAGATGAGAATGTTTGCAACGAAAGGACCATCCTTTACCTGACCTTCACAATCCACATCTCTCAAGAACATTGTACCTCTTGTAGACACTGTATTAACATCCACCAAAGGACGGTTCCTCGCATTTTTCAGTCCATCCGATATTATTGTGACACTTGTTTCGGTTTATGAATCCTTGATGGGCAGCGTGACAGCCTTTACATGGGCCACCTCATCATCAAGTAAAGTGGTGCATACCTTTTCATAACCAAGGCCCTTGAACCCCTTTGGAGCATCATTAACAGCTCTCACCATGTATTGCCAATATGTTGAGTGAACAACATTAAATGATAATCCATTTGCATATACACATCTCAATATGGTTTGATCGACATTGTCTCTAGCTTCATTTTGAAATGATGCTTCCAATGGCCCCATTGCTTTCTTACAAGTTGTTGAGGAAAATGTAAGAATGGATAACCCTCAACCGGTGGTTCATTGGTAATGGAAGTTGAAGACATAGATGACATTTTCCCTTTCCTTAAAGGTGTACCACTTTGCAACGAATGAGCAACACTCACCCTTCCTGCACTTTCATCTGCTTTCTTTTGTTTTTGAATGTATTTGTTCACAATGTAGTTTGGAAGGAGGGTTTTAGGTAGCTTTCCATTTACTCTTGGCTTCCTTGTACATAATTTAATGCCTTTTTGAGGAATGAAGAAAAATGTGCTTCCACTCTACTATAGGAACTACTTGATTCCTCTTTGCAATGGCTGCAAATCCATACACAACCTCCTCCGACTATCATTGGTTGAAGTATTTCCATGTTTTTCCATAATGGGGAGCATTTATCGATTTTGACGTGGTGGTTTCTGGTGCCAAAATCACTTGCAACCATTCTTAGAATGATAGAATCTACAAACAATAAACAACAAAAAAATAAATTTATCTGATTTGGATGTGTAAAAATTCAAGATCCGCTCACAAGAACCTTCAAAAAAACCAACAAAATAAATTTGCATATATAGATAAAGAGCTAAATAGTCTGAGTCTGATACACAACTTAGCTTCAAATAATATGTTGACATTCACAAATTGAAATGCTAAATACATTTCATTGTTTAAGAAGCTGAGATTGATTGCAATCACATAGGCTTGGTGTGTTTGCAATGTCTTAGATAGTTAGATTGGTGCATTCCATCAAGAAATAAATTGAATAATAAACATAAATATTAGATTTTAATATTTGTTATTAACTTGTAATGCCTATGTCGTGAATTGTGAGTGACTTGTAACCTATGTGCCTTTGCCACGAATAATGACTGGTAAACGACTGTACAAGCGACTTAGCCTAGTTGAATGACTCATGAATTGTATCGTGTTCTACCAATCGACTTAGCTTGGGTCATCGAAATGTAGCATCTGATTGCAAAATTGTGGCAGAACTGAGTCAGCAAAATTGTGGCAGAACTGAGTCATCAAAATATAACGTTTGATTGCAAAATTGACTTTACAAGCAGTGCCTTTTAGGTTCACCGTTTACAACTTTAGTCTTTACATTATAACATCATTATAGTATTAATAATTAAGTTAAAAATATTGTTGTTGAAGTCAAGCAAAATGACATTTGCTCAAATTTGTTGAAACTACTCCCAAGTTTTCTTGCATGGTTTCATATTTGCTCAAAATGGACAAAAATTTGACTAGGGTCTGTAAAAACGAATTTACAATGAAAATTACAATCAAATTGCAATTTGGAATCGAATACGTATATATAGCCAATCGACTTGTGATTTTCCAGTTGCTAGAGCGAATACAATAACCTAGCATAAAATCAATATAATAAGAAAGCATAGAATGAATCCATTTCTATACCCTTTGACTTTTTATATTTCTTAGGTAGGAAATCAATCAAGTGTCTACTTGATTAAACTTCAGATCTGTTGATGCGAGTTTTGTATCACTTACATAACATATTAGCAATTGAACATTTGATACGGAGTATCAAACATACAATTCCTCTCTTGAAAAGTTATTGCTCATGGGACATGAGTATAACTCCAATGTTCCTTACATTGTTGGATACTCGCTCAGTTTTATCGATGTGATTTGTTGGTAATCATGTAGGCGGCCTTACGCTATTCATTCAAGAATGACTTGGACTTTGGTGGAATGATGGAGATGATGATGGGTTTGTGAAATATGCAAGTGGCAAATAATGTTGATGGTGGTGATGATGGAGGATGCGTCTCCCGATGATGATGTTGATGGAAAAGCAATGGTAGTGGAAGGTGAATGGATGTGCACTGATATTTGACTTGCTTCTCTAACTTCTCTTTCTAAACTTCAACTACCCAGCTACTCACTATTCTACTCCTAGTCCTATGAATGGAAGGTTAGCAAATGGATGGGGATTGAACCTAATGAGAGCTGACCAACAGCCTCACTTCCATAGGTGCAATGATTCAAAGGAATAATAGACTAGTTTACCACACAAGGCTTCCCAACCAGCCGTTGGGATGCTAGTGGTCTAGTAGTGATGCCTATCAAACATTTACCAATGCTACCATACCACTATCCATCTACTTTACTCTCACTTAAACAACTTGAAATGAAATTTGCTTCAACAACTTGAAAGGAAATCTAACTAAGTGGAAGTAGAAAACATGCAATAATACCCGATGTTCTTAATCAACATGCAAATCGTAACAATGAAAAAGAGAGCAATTTTGCTATTATCTTCGCAACAATTTCTCCAACACTTTACAAATGAGAGTAAATGGCCTTATATAGGGGCTAGAAATACAATGGACAGTGGAGATCAAAACAAGATCAACGATCCAAATTGGATCTTAAAAATCCTAATTAGGGTTGCCACCCCATTGGCCAATGAGAAGCTGCCACCTCATCAATGGACCAATGAAAAAGGTGCAAAAAGTGGCAACCAATGGAAAAGGAAATTGCCACTTGGGCTTACATCAAATGATCTTCTAATATAAATCTTCCCTTTTCTTTCATTTTCTTAGCTAAGGCAATGAACTTATCTAGCCTTTCGTTAACTTCTTCCATAGGAGGACAAGGTGTGTGCTTTGCCTTGAGATATGCTGACTTCACCACGCTGCTTGCTGCTTGTAGTATCTTTTCGTGATCCTTCTCATATTCCTTCGCAAATCCAATAAAAGCACTGCGAGAGGAAATTGTGCCCAAATGCTTTTTCTTGATAGCAACCTTTCCCAACTCATCCAACCTAGATCCAAAACTTCTCTCATTGATATCCTCTTTTTCAAGGGGGATTGTCCTTCCTTCAGTCTTTCCTTCATCCGTATCATGCCCACTTTACCGATATTGGTGTCGGCTATTCTCTTTATTTTCGAAAAGAAGGGCATTTTGGGCATCATATTCTCTTTGTCTTTCTTAGTCTTGTCCACTTGGGATTCTTACTTGCACTAACATCCTCCATGCTCGTCGCCCTATTACGAGATGGTAGAGTGGTGGATTAGAAGGCAAGTAGAACCAAGGGAAGCAATCCTAAGACTAGAACGAAAGAAGGATGTTAGCTTAAGGACCCCTTGCAACTCTAGATGATGAAAATTCACCTTAACCAATAATCTTACAACGACTTTTCGGAATTAGGACTTGACCTTAAGAACTTCAAATCCTTTGCCAATCAGAAATTTATCATGCAATTCACCTCCAAATAAAATAACCAAACCTAGGGCAAAAATCACAGCTTCTTGAAAAAATCAAAATTTTATCTCTCACAAAATTCGGCTCACACAAATTTCGCCCTCCACAAAATTTGCCAAGCAAGAAGAGTGCAGATCTGTTCTTTCAAAATCACCAACGCCTTGAGAAGGAGAAGTGAGAAGTGAGGAAGAAATGGGAGAGAGGCCTCTTCTTATACCCAACTTTCGTACTCTCTCCAAGCTAGCCGACTTGGACCTGGGAGAAAGATAAACAAATAATTAATGCAAAATTATGACCCACAATTAAATACTTAGCTAAAATAAATTTTGCCATGATGAAAATTAACTTTTTAAATCGCCAATTAGTTTCAATTTGCAAAAAGAAATTAAACAATGCCTTGGAGATGTTAAATGCTTCCATTTAATGAGGATTTAGTAATTAATACGTCATTAAAATCGGATTTTGGCTAATCAAAAGCCATTTTTCAATATTAAATTACCAATTTCATTAAAGGCAAAAGTTTTTCAAGGCAATTTTGATCTATTAAAGCTAATTTTTTGCAATTTTTTTTCCAAATCGATTTTGCTATGCCAATTAGAATTTTTTTGACAAAAATAAAATAAAATTGCCTCTAGAGTAAAAAATCGTTTTTGCAATTTGACTTCACCATGACAAAAATTAATTTTCTTCACCAAAAAATAATTAAGATTTTCCAAAAGACCAAATTTAACAAAAATTTCATTTTTTGAAAATTATCCAAATTTATACAATTATGTCCAAATTTTCAAAAGAAAATGTCTAAGTACAAAATTCACACTTTTATCCTGCCAAGTTGGAATTAACTTTGAAATTTGTTCGGCCTAAGGATGAAATTGGTAGCTTTGGAAAATCAAGCTAAAACCGGGTGAAAATAAGCTAAGCTCCCCACATTTGGCCCAAAGGTGTCCAAGGCTCAAAATTCTCGAAAAATCAAAATTGTTGAACAATCCAAAAATTTGCCGAGGCGATCAAAAAAAGGGGGGTCCCCAAAATTTTGGGGCGATGGTGTGAAAACCTCACAGCAAGATCACTTGTAAGTGTATTTTCTTTTGATGCATTTCAAATATGATATTTAATTATATTCTCCTCGAAAGTTAGATGCCAATAATCAAATAAACATTTAATAACATTTAATAAGGACTTAGGCCCCATTAAATTTATAATTTTTATAATTCCCTTCTAAATACTTGATGTCAAAGCCAGTTGTTATTGAATTGACTTGAAAAACATTAATATATTTGCTTCTTCAAATGCTTGACTTAAGATAATAAATAATTAGGCTCCCATATTATCACATTCATGTAATGCATTCATAAGTCAATTAGCCCCATTTATTTAAAATTTTTTTATTATAAGTTCTAATAATTAATTATTGATAAGGAAACTATTATTAATAATTAATACCGTGCGCCAATAATCTTATTCCACTTAATGAACTTATGAAGTCTGCTAATTCCAGGTTTAGGTGCATTGCCAAAAATAGCAAAATGGGCATAATTGACTTACTATAAGAAGTAAGGTCCCTCAAATTAAGCCAAGTGACAAATGAGTTAATCATTGTAGATACAATGAGTCCGAGTCCCTTCGGCAGATATAGACAACTCAACAATGACTTACTATAAATAGAAAGTCTTTGAATAGTTGTTCTAGTCAACGATATTGGATCTCAACACTACCACCAAGTTGTCCAGACAACCTGCTAAAGATAGAAACCTTGACTTTCTTGAAATAGATACTTACTATAAGTAGTTGGTGTACAAAACTATTCCAATCAAAGAGCAATCCTAAACATCCTTGACCTCTAGAGTGGGAAGGGGCCTCTAGTTTTTCCATTGAGACCCTCTAACCTTCTAACTTAGCCTACAAGGACCACTAATAGGCTTATCCACACTACAACCCAAGGTGAGCTAAAATGGGGACATTACAATGATTGAATATAGATCTTAATTTAAAATATAAAAGTCCCTTGTAAATTGCTTTGTTAGCAACCGAACCGATTGCCAAAAGCAATCGAAGGTGCAAGCATTTAGATTTATATAAGAGACAACATCATCTAGAAGCATAATCAATTCAAGATATATTTGAGATGAGTTTATTGTTGGTGCATAGACATAAAGATTGATCAGACGCAACTTGTACGATATCCATTCATTATTGTACTGAATGATCTCTACATTAGGGACAACATTGCCATTATTTCAACCTGTATCGACATGGATCAATAGCACGTATCAGAGACAACCATTTAGGTCATCAAGCATACATTTCATCAACATATCAAATACAACATTTCTAATTATTGTTATGCAAACATTCTAATTGATTGCGTATGCATTCGGAATTAATATTCATTTCCATTGTACTTAGCATTTTCATTTGGAATTAAGTATCAAAATAAAGTATTTAATTAAGTAACAATCATTGAATTGTAGAAATTTCAGTAGTATCTCAAATCACATAAAAGGGGACATTACACGCTTCAATGTACAATGGTGCTAGTGAGTCATTTTAGTTAAGCTAGTACTGGAAGAAATGTGGAAGCTTGTTAGTCGAGATTTTATTTAATTTTGTTGGAGTAGTATACCATTACCGTGGGCATCATGTGATTACTATTCAATCTAATGCCTTATTGTATCTCCTCTTCTATGTGGGAATCAAATCAACTCAACCTCTGGTTCCATCATATTACTCCATATTTCATATATTTGAGCATTACTTTGTGATTATCGCAATAACTGAAGACATTTGAGTTGAAGCCAGTTGGTTATGGAGAGATGACCTGAGAGTGTGGAAGAATCAAGTATATATACAATATTTATAAGATATAATTTTATGTTACCATGCACACAATAGTGTTTCTGGCTTGGTTTGTGGGAGTTCTTCTTGGAGCACATGAAATTGGAACAATATCTTCAGTGGTGAAAAGAAATTATTTTAGTTACACACAACAATGTAGTTGAAGGTTGTCTACGCTAGGAAATCCATTTTAGGTAGAGCTTCAGTGGGGAGTTCCAAGAAACACATTCTCACTTTATTCAATGCTCAAACCAGCCAATACATATCAGGTGCACAATAAGATTCACAAACATTTTATTATTATAGAAGTTGTTCTTAGGAACATTTCATTTACTTTGCAATAACAATCTAGTAAATTGTGAATGATACACAATAAACTGCACATATGATTTAGCGATGAGGAAAAACATTTTGCAACAAATCAAATACCAATTAACAAAACATAAAGAAGCCGTTCATAATTTTGAATTGGAAGGTGAAATCTATCAAGGCATGTTTCAAAGCAACTGATTAAAAAAATTAGGGGGAAAACGTATGTTGCTAAGTTAATAGCATAGTAACATGGGGAAGCGCCCTGCCCGCCCCACCCCGCCCCCCCACACTTTTTGCACCACATCCCAAGGATAAGGAGGCACCGGGGACTTGGGGACTCTATTCTTGTCTCTAGCGGTGCGACTAGATTTTGTCAATTCCGCTGAGGATAGGGGGATGTCCTGGTGCTGACTATTTCTTGATTCTACTATTTATGTTTAATGTTCAATGTTCTAATTCAACGCAATGTTCAAGTATTTACTCTTTCACATCCTTATATCATATATTGCAATACATCTTTTTATACCTAGTATTTTAAGTACCATATGTATATTATTTACAACCCCACTTATCCCTCGCCATCGTCCCCCTACCATCCGCCCACCATCCCCAAATTAAGGCCCCTCTGTCCCCTCATCCCGAAAACTTTTCCTCCCATTCCACCATCCCCCCATTCCCCAAGGCAGTGTAACTATGGTTAATAAACAAATATATATATATATATATTCCTTATCTATGTTTTAGTTCAATAGGATATTATTTTGCATCATTTAGCCATACATACAACATGATTCACTTTGCTTAGTCACATGCATGGAACATATTTCTAGATCAGTGGGACACTTTAAGAATGAAAGGAATCATCAGAAGATAAGTGCAATTATTTGAATTTTTATTTTGTATTTGTTGGTGTAAATAGTCATTCACTATTTACACTTAAGTTTACTTAGGTCAATGCATTATTTTAATATTTATTTGTTAGTCACCTAGTAGTATGCACACTCTTGTGAGTTGTCATGTTGACAACACAGGAGTTCGCACCTCATTTATGCACATGGTGTCTACAACATCTCCACACGTGAGACACCTTGTCATGCTTATCCTCTCATTGTTGCATGTACATTCATGCACAATGGAGGACATGTGCTTAGTTGTCAAGCTTATCTCTTAGCACCTTCTAGAGACATTCTAGATGTATCTTAGAGGCCTTTATATATAGGCACTCCTAGTGTGTACACTCATCTGAACATAGTAATGTATCAGGGCATGCTATGATATATGGATCTTACTTTTTTTGGTCTACAGTTGTGCTTCTGTTCGAGTTCTCTGATGTCGGGTGAATTTGCCCTAAGACAAATTCTTACATGGTATTAGAGCTCTTGGAGAATCTCTCTTTACATAGCCGTTTGAGACTATTTTCTTGCTTCAGCACCTCGGCCCAAATCCAGAGTATCACAGTCATTGGGAGTGTCTAGAGCCAGATTCAACCTTGCCATTGCATCCGGAACGTTGATTCGGTCCAAATTGGCTATAAATTCGGCTACCCTAGGCCAAAGTTGATCGTGAGGCAAATCTTATTTTTGCAAATCGGCACACGAAGGCCCGATTTGCAACTTGGGTATGGTCATTTTTTAGATCTATTTAATTTTTTTCAGATCTAATTATTCTCTGCGTTTTTTGGGATAGAAATTTCAAATATTTTTTCGGCCAAGCTGCCTTGCAAAGAATTTTTTTTGCATAGGTACCGAGCAATCACACCCTAGCCGTGTGTGGAACATTCCTTTACTAGGCGGCATATTCCATTTGGTTCGGGCTCAATCCACATATTCCAGTAAATATACTCAACCGGCATCAAGCAAATCCGACGAATGCCTTAGAATCACTGGCGGTTCAAACTCAGACATCGATGGCCAACATTATGCTAGGCTTCTTTGTTTTTAAGCCCATGGCATTTGTTTTAAAAACCCCTTCAAATTTTGGTTTCCCACCAATGTGGGACTGAATTTCCAAACTCCGGCAGCAATTCATAGTGCCCACAGACTTGGTTTTCCAGCCACAAGCACAGTTGGCACCTCCGGCGGCTACCTTCCAATCATCGCTGCACACGTGGTCTATGACCCCTCCATGCAGGACAACAGCTTAGCCATGCGTTCACCGAAGTAGCCAATCCGCCGAATGAATACCAGTCTGCCACGCAGACCATTAATCACTCACCACGCTGGATAACTCGCCATGTAAGCAGTCTATAACACGCCTCTGCACACGTAGCAAAGGACAGACATGTTAGATTGCCTAGACATTTGCCAACACAGATAGCAATACTGCCCCGTGGACCAATGCCGAACAGATCAGTCGGACACGTCCAACTGTACACGTCAGCGCCCGGCCACCTCAGCTTTTCCATACAGACACATGTCGTGGCCATACATTGCCATGTGGATCGTACTTCTGGCACATGTACTAACTGTACTACCACGCTAGTAGAGGAGTCTATTTTTTGCCACGTCAGCATTTCACTATGTTAAATTTGACGACCGTCTGACGATCATTCCCAGGCATTTTATAACTGCTGCGACGGTCATTTGATCGTTAAATTTAAGCTCACAATTTTCTAATCTGATCCCTCTCCAGATTCAATTTTGATTTGGTAGCCCGACTTTGAAAGGCCATAACTCAGTCATTCAGACTCCAAATCAGGTGCGATTTTTTTTTGATTTTGGGTAAAATTTCCTGAACTTTTCAGTGGTGGTGTTCTTTTCTGGTTTTAGTGCACGGATTTGTCAAAAATTGTGTCTTTTGGTGATTGTACCTGTCCAATCCTGCATTTTGCAACTTGAAACGCTTTGTACAGGCTCATTTGGACTCGTTTTCATGTTCCGTTTTTTTGAAAGTGCATTATTTTTTGTCTACTTTCCAGTTCTGCAATCAGATTATAAGGTTGTGTGGACAAAAATATCACTTTCAGCATTAGGGCCTTTTCTGCATTGTATTGCTTGATTACTTTTTAGAATTGTTGTATATTTGAGCTACAATGGTTAGTTCCAGATTTAGACCTCAAAAGGTAGTTGTAACAGACAAAATTAGAAATCCATCTTGTACATTTTGACAAGTAGCCTATTGTACATGCACCACTTCTAAAGCACCGAATCATTCATTAGGGGGGGTTCCTTGATTTGTTTTGCATCTTTGGGGGTTACATTGCTTAGTCCATCATGGAAGAGGAAGATTAAATTATCTTGACACCAAAAAGCTTTCAGGAATGGAGTCAATTGGCTATCAAATTATTCAGTTAGCACAATGCACTACCATATGCAAGAGAACTTACATACGATGTTGACACTTTTTCCATCATTAGTAGTACTCTCTTTCTATATGTGGATATGGAGATTTTGGATTCACTTATTGACATTAAGTCACCTGATCCATATGTTTTATGGATTTATCTTTGGGAGATGTATGGAGATCCACACATTCCTCCATTTCCCAAAGATCTTTTACCTCCAGTTGTAGGTGCATCCTCTCCAAATGAGATCACACCTCCAGATGCTCTTGTTGCTCCTACTGATCCTATTTCAGCCACAAATGCTTCGGATTCAGTGCAGCACGACCATTTATGTCTTCCTATTTTACCTTCATGTGACGACTTCCTTCTAGACATTGCACAGTTGTTTGTGGAGTCTCACATTGAAGATGTGGGAAACATCATTGATGATATTCATCATCTCTTTGAGGCGAATTTGTCATTCATTGCCACAGTGAACGATTTATGTACTTCAACATAGCAGGGTACACTTTGTCTTCCAATTCCAGCCTCAAGTGATGACTTCTTGACTGACATTTCAGGTTTGTTTGTGGAGTCACACAGAAAATTTGGGAGACTTCTTTGATATAAATGAGTTCACACCTCATTTATGCATATGGTGTCTACAACATAGGAGTTAGCACATTATTTGAGCACATGGTGTCTACATCTCCATATATGGGACACCTTGTCATGCTTATCCTTTCATTGTTGCATGTACATTCATGCACAATGGAGGACGTGTGCTTAGTTGTCAAGCTTATCTCCTAGCACCTTCTAGAGACATTCTAGTTGCATCTAAGAGGCCTTTATATATAGGCATTCTTAGTGTGTACACTCGTCTGAACATAGTGATGTATCAGGACATGCTATGATATATTGATCATACTTTTTTTGGTCTACAGTTGTGCTTGTGTTCAAGTTCTTCAATCTTGGGTGAATTTGCCCTAAGACAAATTCTTACAGTATTCATTAGAAGATTTTTACCCATGCTAGATCAAAAGTTAAGATCCAAGTTTTAAGAACTGTATTCAAAGATATCATGGCTTTTTTAAAGAAATTCCTTGATAATTGCCAATTTAGATTTTGCTTATTGTCAATTTGGATTTCCAATACAAATAAGTTTTATTTTTCATTCGCAAATGCACAAATGACATATAAACCATCTTTTTTGGTCATTTTAGTTGTCACTTTTAGAATTGGAGGGTCAGATTGACCAAATTAAGCAAAAAACACTTTTAAGAGTTAAAAGGTTTGTTTTGAGACCAAATCCAGCCCAGGTTCGGTTGTTGGGCCGAAAATTCTTCCACATTTGTGTCAAATTCTGTTCAAGTTCCTATGGCAAAATTTGCAGTGAAATCGTGGCTTTGCAGATGAATTTGGGGCAAATTTGACAAGGACTAGGCTTTGTACAAAATCAAACCAGACTTTGAGGGTTGTTGGAGAGAGTCTGGTGACTTAGGTATTAGCAAATTGTACATAGCAAATAAGAGTTCAAGTAGATAGATTGCATAAATAATCACTAAGCATCAAATAATCAATAAGATCATTTTCCTACTTGGCATTAAGAGGCACAATAGAATATGATATGAGAATTAGTTAGGATCCACGATGACAAGATCAAGACAATGAGGAAGAAGTATCATGCCTAATGTAGATCATCATGCATCCACCACACAAAGAATGTTCATAGAAACACCATCATGTTGCCTTCATCTGCATATTGGGGTTTCCAGATTGAGTTTGCATACACTACTTCAGATCTCCTCCAATGGTTGCTATCTTCCTTCTTACTCAATCTTTATCCTTCCCAAGTTGGATCGATCTTCATTCCAGTTCCTTGTTGCTTCTCATGGACCATGTAACTTAGTTGCTAGCCTTGTTTATATCCTCATTGCAGCTGCCAGTGTCCCTTTAAAGGTAATTTAGTTTGTTATTTACCTCCCACAAACAATGTGGGATAAAAGACTTTCACCTTCTAGAAGCTTCCACCTTTATTTAATGGATTTCCCATTATTTGCTTAGGATCTATAAAAAGCCTCTATGGGAAAATCGATCCATGCATGTGTCATGTCCCTAAATTTTAATGTAATAATTAAATTAAATTAATTAATTAACTAGTCCTAGAATTTAAATAATATAACAAAATGACCTTTAATAAGTTACTCTAATTAATTAAGATGGGGCCCAAGTTAATAATATGTGATTTGTGATTCCGATTGATTTAGTACTTTTTGGATCCATTTTATTTGATTGTTTCCATAGGTAAGTGTTGTTACATCCCAAATTTTGCCCTAATTTTTATTATTATTTGAACATAACTGTTAACGAATTATTTCTTTTCATGATCATGTGAAGCGAGTTAGTTATTATACGTTGTACCAACTGTTAACGAATTATTTCTTTTCATGATCATGTGAAGTGAGTTAGTTATTTATATATGTTGTACCAACTGTTAATGAATTATTTCTTTTCATGATCATGTGAAATGAGTTAGTTATTTATAGATGATGAAATGACCAGTAATCTATAATTGTTATTAGATGATTAACAATTTTTTGATTTGAATTAACGATCAATATATTTTGTTTTGAATTACTATGGAATTAATGTTTTGGCGAGAATGTTTTGCTTGGGTGATTGCAGGAGAAGACTGAAGAGAGGGGCATTGCTAAACAGGATCATCGGAATGGGATGTTCATTTAGTTCAGTCATCAGGATCGACAGGTATGACCTAAGACTCCCTCAGAAAGGATACAAAGAGTTGTCCACAAGTTACATTATGGGACCACATGAGCTATTAAGGAAACAATTTAATAAGAACATAAAATAATCTAAATTAAAATATAATACATAATTTTAGAGATTGATTAATATATTTTCTTATCTTATCATTATAATAAACACTTACATACGAACACATAAATATAAAAATGAAATGATAACCATCAATTATAATAATATAATCTAATGCTGTCACCTCATCAATATAGTTATGTGAATGTATATAAGAATATATTATAATAATAAAATAAAGTTTATAACTCTTCAACTTTCCTTATTTCTTTTCCCTCTTTATTTCTCTTCTTTTCAAATCGAATTTATGTTTGTATTCGAATGGTCATTTTGAAAAATGTTGGAAGCCAAGGAGTCTCGGCCAACCATTAAAGAAGCCATGAATCGACTTAGAGGATCATTCCTCCCTCCATTCTTTCTTTCCTCGCCTTTCTCTGTCTACTGCGAATCATCTAGGCCGAGTTTGGACGTTCACAGCCGAACACCTTCCAGTATTTGTCACCCCTAATTTCCCATCTTTTCCTTAGTTCTACTGGCGATGGAAAACTGAGAATAATTGCCAATTAGCAGGTGAACAGGAGTTCTGGCTGAGGGAAAGAAAAGCCATATTTTAATCACAAGTTACATGTCTTATTTCTACCTTTTTCTCTACTAAGTAAAAGCCCGACTATAGCCGGCTACTCTTTTCAATGTTGAATGAAATACCATAGAATAATTGAATTTCATAGTTCGATCTCCATTAAATATAATGTCTGTTGATAGTCAATATAAAATGATAGGCTGAGATTAAAACAAATATGTTTTCAAGAGTATAACTCCCTTTTGATCTGATTTGAGTATCCATCCGTAGTCGGCTATACATGCAGACTGAGATAAATTTATGTTATTTTGCTGTTGGTCCTCTGCATTACATTGAGACCATTGAAGATCTTCATCGAGTATCCTTGTGATTACAAGATTTATGAATTCAATGGTAGATTCAGAAAACTTGATTGATTGTGTGAATCAACATCAATACACATGCTTTCACAATTTTTTGAACAAATTCAGAATACTTGTAACACCGAGGAATTCACCAGCAAGATGCCATAGAATTGGTGAAGAGGTGTAAATAATATTAGAATGCTCATAATCTTAAGAACACTAAGGAATTTATCAGCACAGAAGCCATAGAATGGTGAAGAGGTGTATATAATAACAAGGTGATCATAATCTTTCAGAAACCCAGGATTCACCTGGGCATAGAAGCCATAAAATGATGAAGAGGTGGAATTAACCTACAAAAATCAATAATGAAATAAGAGTTGAATAATGAATAATTAATAGCTCATGCATGTCCCAGTAATGGAATCTGTTGTCAAGTCGAGTGGTGGAGATCAGGTTCACAAACCCAATTGAAATCCTTGGCCAAGTTAGTTTTAGGCATATGTGCCAATCTTAAGATCATTTGTTTGTCAATAGATGTCAGTTATATAGGTATAACTGATTGGGCACTCAAAACACCCGGTAGCTCAGATGGCTGGACTAAAGAACATCCCAAGCCCGATCTCGAGGTAGGGCGGGTCGTTCTAATAAGTTAGGATGTGTGGGGATAAGTATGGTCCGAAGTTGGGAGGTTAAGCCTATGTCAATGCTTCTCCTCTCACCAATGCCAAAGCTTGAACAAGATAAAGGGATTCTTTCGTTATTAGAGTATGTTTCTTTTACACTTTTACTTTTAACCTTTAGAAAAATAATTAGATAGTTTAGTTTTCTAGATAGAGTAAATATTGACATTTACATTGAATAAATATTTCAGTTGATATAATTCAGTTAAGAAAGTTAGTCGCTATTTTATTTTCAGCTGAATATGTTATCAGTTAAAAATGTTTAAATTGTTAGCAATGTATATAAATTTATTTATTTCTTTTGTTCTCGTTAATCAGCTAAACATGAAATACAATTAGATTAGAAAGAGTTACTTTTATCATAGTTATATTCAGTTAGTAGAAGTCATTGTCATGTGAAATGGAATCAGTTACTTATTAAATCAGATTATTAGGAGTTTTAAATTGGTTATGAAAATTCGTTTGTTACAAGTGTGGCCATCAGCTATTTTTGTACACCCTTGGAAAGGTTTCTCGATGGGTATTTAAGCACGGCTTGTAGGTAGTAGTTGTCATGTGATTTGATTTATTATTTCTTTGTACTACAAATTCCCGTTGGGATTTCTCTGTTGTTCGCCATTTCAGAAGTGAAAGATCTTCCCTACTTGGCTCTTCCCTACTTGGCTCTTCTGGTTTCGGTAGGATTTAGCCCTCACCCAATTCTATTTGTACGGTTTGGCTTAGATTTGGAAAATCGGAGCGACATTTTATCTATCATTGTTTTTGGTAAATCTGAAGTACTATTGTTATTTCTCTATGTGCAATCATCTGCAAATAGTTATTGGTAATGAGTGGTCTTTTTGCATGGATGCGTAAAATACTTTGGCGTAGCGATCACATTCCATCATCCTCCACCCATTAACCAGTTACTTGCAACTGCATAGATCCATCAACCATCATTGTACAGTGTGTGAAACATCACAGTACGGCCTCCCTTGGCCTACTTTCCATACCATATGACCATCCTACAACATTGTACAGCCAAGGCCTAAGACACGGTCCAACTTGCCCCTTCTCTGTCGTATGGCCAATTGTGTCTCTCGTACGACTTCCAAGATCTACCGTACAACTTGCTTGTTCACCTTTCCTCACAATCTTCCCTACCATATAGCCTCCCAACTTTAGATATTAGACTTAAACAATCAAATTCCGGAATCTTTAAAGAACATATTTATGTAATCACAGATTGTAAAATGTTGGATGCATGTAATCGTCTTGTATAATTGACAAAACCGGTCGTTCTGAGAATTTCGAACACTTGGGTCTCACCCGACTGTGTAGCCAAGGAAATGGGTGATGAGGTGAGAGAGGAATCTACAATAACACGAAATAGTAATCAGTGGTGACATATCAACATTTATCATTTTAATATGAATTATTTAATAGCTCATGCATGATTCCATTTAATGTAATCTCCTATTGTCAAGTCGAGGGGTATGGTTAGATACCAGGTTGCTCAGCTGATGACAAGATGGTCCCTGTCTATTTCGGGTAGGGAGGGCCTTTCTTGTTAGAGATTGTGTGGGGATAAAGTTGAGGTCCGAGGTTGGGTGGTTAAGCCCCTGACAATGTTTCACCTCTCCCCAAGATGTCAAATGTGTGTCTAATAGAGATAAGTTATGCATTCAATTGTTTAACTGAATTAGGTATTATCACTTTTAGATATGAGAAGGTAAGATTAATTGGGTTATTTCATCATTATAGATATTTTATAACTAGATGCGAGAGATAGATTAATGGATTGTTTTTCTTTTATACGAATATCGAATATGAGCATGTTTTCTAATCTTGAGTTATTGCCACAGTTAAGAAACCAGAAGGAAAGGAATGATATAGTGGTATCTGAAGCCCTGATTGATTTAGTGGTAATTGGAACCCTAAATGATATAGTGGTATCAGAAGCCCTAATTGAATCAGTGGTATCAAAAGTCCTAAGTGATACAATGGTATCAAAATCCCTAAATAATCCAATGGTAATTGATGCCCTAATTGATACTATGGTTTGTGATGCCCTAAATTTCATATAGTGGTTTTTAATAATAATCATGATTTGATTTTGAAATAGTGGTTTTAGATGGTAGTCGTCATGTGATATTGTTATAGTGGTATTTGTGGACTAACCTGGGTGGTTGTAGAAGTATCCTAAGTTTGATTTCGATCTCAAATTTCATGGTATGTGGAGTTTAACTTCTATAGTAATTTCATTGATGGTGTTTTCAGCTCTTCGTTAAGAAATTTTGTTTAACTGTTTTTAATCGTCAATCTTTTTCATATGAACGAAACTGAATTAACTGTCTTCCTATGAAAATGAAGTATTACCTATAAATTCTTTGAGAATGTTAGTTGTTAATTTAGACCTGGAAAAATGGGTTGCTACATATGGTATTAGAGTGCTGGGTTCAACGCTGAAACCTTGGGTCCAACAATGTTTTGTTGAGAAAATGAAAATGTAAAGGTTGATAAAGATTTATTTGCATAACTAGATATTGCAATCAAAATTGGAAAATCACATTGGAAAATCATTCAGAATAGCTGGGAAGGGCTGAGATGATATAAAATGGACAAATGTATAAACTATAATATCATAAAGATGTGACATAGTTAAGAAGATAAAATGATTGGCAAGTTGAGTGGTGGTGATCGGGTCGTTGAACCCATTGGGAAATCCTTGACCAAGGTAATTTATATGCATATGTTGTCAATCATGAGATCTTTTTGTTTGTCCATAAGCTTCAATTATTTAGGAATAACTGATGGGGCACTCAAACCACTTGGTATCTCGGATGATTGGATTGATAAACATCCCGAGGAAGCTATTCTAATATGTTAGAATGTGTGAGGGATGAGTATGGTTCAAGGCCGAGGCTTGTGGAATCCAAAATAATTTCTAAAATCTTGATAAAATGTTATCAAAATCCATGATGATGACTAAATAATTCCTAACAGCTGAATGTTCCCAGCATTTACTTTATGCAATTAAATTCCTGCTCTTATAAAATGGTAGAACTTGAACTGAAGGAAACCAAAATTGTGAATCATGATTCTTTCTAATGTTGATTAAACGACAAGATCATTTTGTGCTCCAGTATGGAGTAAACACACTTGCATAATTGAAAACTATCAATGCTTGTTTACAGATGTAAACTTTGACGAGATGGGCATGAAAGCCTAAGTCACAGAAATGGAAAAGATAAACTTCCAGATAATATAGATGAATGATGAGCCACTCGATAAGAATCTTATGAATTGTTTCAGATGGTTATGATCTTGATTAGATGTATGATGATCTTGCATAGTATATCACGTTTCTACCCTTCGACACACTGCTATACATGTATAATACGCATAATGTTGATTTTACATACTAAGCTGTTGTATTCTATCATGAGATGATTGTTCTAACGAAATGTTATGAGATGGGCATGAAGACCGAAGTCACATAAATGGAAAAACATGGATTCACTAACCTAATTCAGGTGATTTGCAAGTTTCTAAGGATGATCTACCCATTAATAAGTGCCATATGCCAAAAGGTACATATAAGTGATTTAAATTACGATCAAGTTATGATCTAGAACTTCCTAGTTGAAGAATTCCAAATTTTGAATACTTGTCTTACTTTCAGTTATTAAAACATGAAACCTCTCTTAAATGAAGATATCCATATGGAATCGAACTAATGATATGGTGAGTGTCTACATGAGTATGATAGGAATATCAAATAGAATCAACTTAGTTGATGCTGAGATGACCACAAATACGGTAAGGTGAACTTAGGTGAGTAAGTGTTTAATTTGATGTTACCATCTTCTAGAAACTTTGAAGTAAAAATGGATCTTGAGTTCCGATTATGATTTTGATTTTGAAAAGGAAATGATATCACGATGCTATCTATATATATATATATATATATATATATCTTGTATTTGGAATATTCTTTTAGTGTCTAATTTGCAAAGATCATAGAGGATGATGGACGATGAAACACAAAGGGGAATGGTACGTTACAATCCAATTTAAAAATGCTCCTTTATAATGTTCGTTTCAATTTCAAGTTCATTGAGGACGATGAACCACAAGGGGAATGATATGTTACATCCCAATTTTTGACCTAATTTGAAATATAGCTATTGAGGTTAACATGAAGTCAGTTAGCAATTTAATTTATTATAATCTGGCAAAATGGTAAGATAGATAGTTGTTATGATTTCAAGTGAAGATAACATGTTAGTTGATCGTTAATCACGAATTCATGGAATTAAGATGGTTAACCATTGTGATTATTTATAATTAAATAATTTATTATGATAATATAATTTAATTGTGGAGAATTTTCTTGTAGGAAGCATGTCAAAGGGGTGAAAGCATTGTCAGAAAGAATTAGGTAGGAGCATCACCATCAATGAGCAAATGGGTTGAGGACCTAACGACTTGAAACAAAATACATCTGTGGGACCGCATGAACTATTAGGAAAGCAATATAATAAAAACTTAAAATAATCTAAATTAAATATAAATCATAACTTTGAAGATTTATTATTGAATTTTCTTATTTAATCATTATTATAAACCCTTAAATATGAACACATATATATATAAAAATGAAGTGGCACCAATAAATTATAATTTTATAATCTAATGATGTCACCTCATCAATATATACACGTGAACACATATAAGAGTGTATAATAATAATAAAATTAAATTTAAAACTCTTCAACTCCTTATTCTTTTTCCCTCTTTATTTCTCTCCTTTATAATTCAAATTTGTGATGCATTCGAATGGCCTTCTTGATAACCAAAGGTAGCCGAGAAGTCAAGGCCAGCCATTAAAAAGAATATCATGAATCGTTTTGGAGACAACTCTTTTTCTTTCTGCATTACCTCTACTTTTACATCCATTTGATATTACGTCTTAGCCAACCGAGTGATATTCTCAGAGCAATATTGGTTCAGAACTTACAATCTGATTTGTTGCTTCTTCCCTTTTTATCCATCAATGGGTACAGAGAAAAGGATACTGTGGGTGACTGTTAGTTCCGGCTGTGGGAGGAAGAAAAAATCTTGCTATAGGTCATGTGATTCTTGCTAAGTCCAAGCCGATTTTAGTCGGCTTTCTTTTCTTTGTTTGCTGAATATTAAACCAAGAAGTCCATGCTCTATTTGGTATGTCTACCATTAATGATTTTGTTGCTGCTTTATAATTTAAATACTGGACCGAATAGAATGTGCATACGGCCTGATATCTTGCCTTCTGATTTCTCTATCAAGTAACCTTGAGATTGTTTCAATTATGGATTCAAAAGATCGAAATCTTAATTGAATTCCATGAATCAATAATCATGCCTGTGTTATTGCCATTAACTACATTACTTGTTTCACTCCATGCATTCTGTAGAAGTATCTTTTGTTCCTCATGATGGCTGCACATAAGCTTAAGTATTGAATAGCAAGGTATAAATCAGAATATTGATTCCATAATAGAATATAGATTTTATATTAGAACTTTGTTTAAAAGGAAGTCATATCAGAGCAAGCTTATACAAAAGTATTTTCCATATGTCTTTGAGATAAGGGATAGTACTCTCAAGAAGAACCAATAAATAATTTACAAAGCAATTTTAATCTTCGCTAAGCCATAGACCCCTTTCGGGCACACTACATTGGCTGTGAATATAAAGTGTTCTGTACTCTTATCAAAGACAAGTATTATGAATCTTTTGTTGAAACCAAGAAAACATAGTATGGATCAATAACCATTATACCGATGGATATTAGACTTAAACAATCAAATTCTGGAATTTTTAAAGAACATAATCATGTAATCACAGATTGTGAAATGCTGGATGCATGTAATCTTCTTGTATAATTGACAGAACCGGTTGTTCTGAGAATTCTGAATCGTATGAAGAACAACACTTGGGTTCTTTTTGACCTTCCTCTAGGGAGGAAAGCCACTTTAAATGGGTCTATAAGGTCAAGTATAATGCAAACAATATCTTAGATAAATACAAGGCTAAATTAGTTTCTTGAGGGCATAGAGCGTGAGGGCGTTGACTATGAGGAGACTTTTGCTCCTACTGCCAAGATGAATACAATTCATCTTCTTCTCTCCATTGTAGCTCTGCTTTGATGGAAAGTCCATCTAATGGATGTTAAGAGTGTCTTCTTAAGCCATGAGTTGAGGAGGAAGTCTACATGATGCAACCTCTTGGTTTCAAGGTTGCTAGGAAAGACCACCAAGTACATTGACTCAAGAAAGCACTCTATGGAGTCAAATATGCTACTCGAGTGTGGTACATCAAGATTGGTTACTACTTGATTGCTCATGTTTTTTAGCATTTCCCTTTGAAAAAATCTATATATGAAACTCTCTCGTGATGATGTTCTCTTTCTTGTTGTCTATGTGGATGACTTGTGTTGGAAATAATCAAGACTAGCTAGGTTACTGAGAGGGGAGGGGTGATTAGTAACCTCAAAAACTTTAAATCAATCCAGCACTTAACCATTAACTCATTCACCATTCATTCATCTAATCTACTGCATGCATGAGAAAAGATAAACATTCATAACACATGAACACAGTATTTTGGTGACCCAGAAGCCTTCCAAATAGAAAGTAAAACTAGTGTGGGGATGATACCCACAAAACTTCACTACTGCAGTATAAAGTTGGCCTATTAGGGCTTACATTGACCACTTTTGATGATTTGCCCCATTAAGAGCAATTTGGACTGCTAGATCCACCTTGTTAGAGGTTTTACAAACATATAATTAAGTATGCACTGTGTTAAGAGATTTATTCAAAGACTGTTAAGTCTACCCCGTTAAAGGATTTGGAAAACTGATTCACCTGTCAGGATGAAACAGTAGATCTGACTTACAACTTGATTGCTGATTAGATCTTTGAAGTACAGATCACCTTTTGTGACTAATATATCTTTGCTGCTCCTTGTAGACCTTGCTGAATACTTTGCTTTGCTGCTGATTCGTATTCACTCTTCTCAACACATTACATATCATTTCATTGATTACATATCCATACATTGCAAATGATACAATACGTTACATATATACCATTCCAATAATTATGATGTAAAGGTCGGCTAAAACACAAGTAAACAAAACACTACTGAGTCGGCCAAATAGTAGAAAGCTCGGGTTCTTCAAGCTGACTTGGTGACCTTTTGATACTCGGCATCCACTGTATTACTCGGCATCGTCATGCACTCGGTAGAAGTAGAAGCTTGGTCCATACTAATCACACAACATAACTTGGAACTCGGTAACCATTGGAGACTCGGTAGATATAGTGTCACTCGGTAGATACTGAATCCTTCGTTTACCTTGTTGTCACTCGATAAACACTACACATCCATCACTCGGTAGAAACTGGCTTCATATTACACAAACTGATGACTCGGTAGACACTGTGGAGCTCGGTAACCACTATCTGTTCGTTGAACATTGTAAGCTCAGTAAACACTGCTGAATTGCATATTCACTCAGTAGCTTTAGGAATGCTCGGTGTGAACTGCTTAACTGTTGAACTTACAAGGTAACCACTGAATGCTCGGTATAAATTGTAGACTGAGTGATGAGCTCGGTAGCCATTCAGAATCGAATAAGTGTTATTACTAATGAAAAATACAACATAATGCCAACAATCTCCCCCTTTGGCATTAGTGACAAAAACACTTATGAGCCAAAACTTATGTATACTGACATACTGATTTTTTATTTTTCAAAATTGATCTTTGTAAAGCTGTTGTATATACATTTCTTACATATCTCACATATTTCCCCCATACATATGGCATAGTATATACATAGCCTATCATCCTTTTTATTTTGTACATAAATCAATCTATTTTCTCCCATATTTCTTCACAAGTCTCTTATCATCTCTTACTATCACTTACTCCCCCCTTTTGACAATAATGCCAAAGAGATATGCAAAATATTCAAATAGAGACATCAAAATGTGAGAGAAATTCAGAGTGTACCTTGAGAATAAGAGCCAATGTCTTATCCCAATTGTCTTGCAAAATTTTGCAGGTGGAGAGTGCCACTTGAACTTTTGCAAAAAGTCCAATCATATGATCTGCTATGGAAAAATTGTTATCCTGGACCAATGTTTTTGAAAATGCAATGTGTTTCTCCATTGTGTCCATAATTGAAAGGATCATGTTTTGTATATCAATCACTGTGGACCTGATCCTGGCTTCCTCTCTTAGCAATTCTACTTGCAATTCTGACAAAAATTTCACCTTCATGTGATGTGATGAGCTTGAACTAGGGTCAAGCTGTAGCCTTTGAGTGCTTGCCTTCATATCTACATCAATCTTACTTAATTTCTCCTTTATATCCTTAGTATACTCGGTAACATCACAAAGCTTGCCAAAAAGTGATGTTACATTGGTGAAGGATTATTCAAGATTGCTCAAAATTGAAGATAACTCTATCTGATTTATTGCAATGTGCTCAAGCACCTTATTATCAAACTTCTTCTCTGCCTTTTCAATGAGCTTTTCTTGACTAGAGGTATCCTCATTGAACTTATTTATAGCTTCTTCTAATTGTAACAAAATGTGCTGAGATGAGTCAACATCAACACCTATAGCCTTAGTTATTATGTTTTTAGCATTTTCAATTATAGTAAACTCTCTATCTCTTTCATCTCTAAGGTGCTTCTGCCTTGCTTTTTGCTCCAAAAGTTGACTGACCAGTCTCATTTCATCAACTGTGGTAGTGTCCAGATCTAACTTAGGAATGGCAATTTCCTTATCCAAATCAATGTCTTCATCAATTGCTTTGCTAGTAAGCAGAAGTTTTAAAGGTGTCTGTTTTATTTCTGAGCTTACTTCCTTGGACTTAGAAATGGAAACAATAGTAGAAGTAGCTGGACTTGCAGTGAAAACTTGAATTGGTCCAACTAAAGGAAAACTGAAAGAAGTACTAACTATATCCATAATTGATATGCTTCCCAAAAATGAAGTACCAATAGGTGGTATACAAACTGGAATACTTACAACTGAAGAATTGACTGAAACAAAAATTGGTGTAGTTAAAGATGTAGTTGTCAAAACTGTAGAACATGATGGGGCACTTACTGTACATGTTGCAGAAGAAGTTGACACAATTGGAGAACTGGCAACTGTGCATACTGCGGAGGTAGATTGCTCGAGAGTTGATGAAGAGGGCTGCAGGTGACACTTCTATTGTAGATACCTGGAGCTGTGAGGTAGCAACTAATGATTTTGTAGATGATATATCTGTGGTGGTTGCAATCATACTTGCCGAAGCTATCTCCAACCTTGATGATGTAGCAGTTTTAGGTGGAGAATGAGGAAGGGAAGCAATGACTTCTGCTGCTATTTTCATTGGATCATCTTCTTCATCTTCTTCTTTGTCTTCCTCTTTAGCTTCTTCCTCTTTCTCTTCATCATCAACTTTTAGTGCCTGATAGTCTTCAACATCAAATGTAACACATGGAGTGTTATTCTCTTCATCATCATCACTGTCACCATCATCATCCTTGATTTCCATTAGGTGATCACTGGGCTTATGTAGATGATAGATGTTCTTCCACATGTTTGTTGCATCTCTAACAACATGCTCAATATCTTTGATTAAAATCAAACATGTATGGAATCAATCATCATTTTACCTTCATTTTCTTTCATGGCTGTCTTTACTTTTGCATCTTTAAGATTTGGCAGTAGCTTCCTCAAAGACTGTTCATATATATCTTTAGCTGTCTGTACAACTGATTCCCACCTTGGGTGCAATCTTGCCAACAATATTTTTGAGATCCGAGGAGCAATCTAGTCCAGGGAATACTTCCATTTTCCCATTTTGGTGAGTACCAACTCTTCAATCTACATCTTCTCAGCATTAGTCCTTGTCTCAAACTTTAGAGCCTTGAAGTTTGTGATGCCCGCTCCTCCTTCCATCTATTTCAATCTTTCCTGGAAGATAAGTGTAGGCTTGCTGAGAACAACTTCACCTTTTCCTTTTCCTCTTCTGGTGAAAACAACTGTGGAGGCCTTTGGTGGCTTGGTAATGATTACCCTTCCCTTCTTTCTTGCTAGCTCTGCCTCTTTCTTAGCTTCTTGTTCTTCTCCTTCTTGTTCTTCTTCTTCATCCTCTCCTTTACCTTCTGTAAGCATTAGAGGACCAGTGGCAGTTTTCATCTTAGCTATTTTCCTCTTTCCTTTGCTAATTGCCTAGGGTAGCTTGATTTCAAGCTCAGTTCTTGCTTTTGCCTCACCATATGTACCAAAAATTGGTTGCTTGGGATCTGCAAGTTCATTCACCAATGCTTCAATAATATCCCTGGTTTCATCAATATTGACCTCATATGGGAGAGGTTTTACCCATGCAACTCGGGGCCTAACTGCCTGAATGTATACTTTATCACAGTCAACCATGAAACACACATCACCTTTATAATCCTCAACAAGTTTAGGAGGAATCCTGAACCTGTTGTTCATCCTTTCCTTGAATTCTTCAAAATAATTGTCCATAATGCTGTCAAAATTTACATCCATTTCTGCAATGAACTCATTTATCTGATACAAAATAGGAACATCTTTTCTCCACACAACAAAACCTTTAGATGGGAAAAACTTTTACACATAAAAGAAAAGACATGTCAACAAAGAACCAAATTTGCAAGGGTTGTTCTTTGATGTCTAAATACTGTCCATATTCTTGTTCAATTGTTTCAGTAGTAACTCTGACAAGTCAAATTCCATCATGTTCTTTACAAACTTAAATGCTAAATCCACTACCTCACATGGCACACTGTTGAAACGACTAGAGCTGTAAATCTTGTGGGCAATTACATGAATACCAAATCTTAATTCCACATCAGAAACAATGCTAATTTTCAAACCTCTACCGTCCCACTCGGCTAGGGTTTTCTTCTGGAGTTCATCCCGACCTAAGGTTTTCGTAGATTTTGCTTTGTTCAGCATGGGAGACCAATAATCTTGTGAATCATCTTCTTGGTTATTAACACAGGCTGCTTTAACCACAATTGTCCATTATGCACACGACTGAGAATGTATCTAATCCACTTAATTTGAAAACTTCTTAGTAGTTGTGTGATATGAGTTAACCCTTTTGTTTCTAAGTGCTTATGCTCGGGTTTTACGCATTTCCTCTAATGCACTATCCATCTCTAGGGTTCCAATTTCCTGAATAGAACATTTAAAATGAGTGCGAATGTCATTAATCAAAAGTACCTTTGGTGGAATCTGGGATTGAGCTCCATTTGGGTCGAGTGCCTCCACAACTGCTGGAACTAGCTTGAAATTTAGAGCTTTCCACTCCACACCCTTAACCAACATTTCTGAACCTCTTTTCACCTTGCTGCTGTTGGTACTCTTGGATGCCATCGCTGCTCGGTAAATGATAGAAATTTTTCAAACAAATTCTTCGCTGGAAATTCGCTCAAAATAGCTTGGATGCACCTGGAATCGCTTAGCTCTGTGAATACTAAAGTCGCAGTGAAAAATGAAGTCGAATTCTGCCCTTTTTGATGAAAATTCACCATTAATGCTAAGTACCATACTGAGGTAGTGCGTGACAGACTATCATCCACTCACTAGCTTGGTAGAAACTTGTGGCTCGATGATCAAACAAAAATTTCATTACTCCCGACCTAGCTCGGTTGAGTCTGTGACTAACCTCATTCGATAAGGCCTGATCTCATGTGATCCCTTTATATCTGAAATACTGATTTGGATCTTTTACTTTCTTCCATTTGGAACTGCTCGAGATGTAGCTTGAAGATACAATTCCAGATCCTTCTTCATGAATCTAATTGGAAATGGTGGAGTCATCCACTTCTTGAGTGACATGGCCATCATTTGAACTGTTTTGCTCGGTAGATTTGGGAACCCACTGCTGTCTCATCTGCTTCCTGATGTTGTCAGCTTTAGCTTTCTTCTCATCTTCAATTCTTTCTATATTCATGCAATTTTTAGCTATATGACCAATTTCAGTGCATGTGTAGCATCTTACTATTGAATCTCTCTTTCTCAAGTGATGCCTTGTGTAGTCTATGCCTATGTGTCCATATTCTCCACAATAGTGACATCTACACCAAGTATTGTAGTCCCAACCAAATATTGCTTTGACAATTTGTTCAACTGGATTGAATGATTTGGATCTGCATTCAGATGCCTTGTGACCTTGTTTCTTGCATTTGTGACATTTGCCTTCAAATTTTGGTTTCTCCTTGCATTCATTAGCTTTATGACCATGTTTACTGCAATTTTAGCATTTTTCACTGAATTTTGCCTTTCCATTGCTCCAACATTTGTTTGATGTATGACTTTACTTACCACAGTGATTGCAAGTAGGTCTTTGATTCCTTTGGGCACCTTGTTTGGAGGATTCACCTTCTTCTTTGTAACCAAGTCTTGCTTTACCTTTTTGCTTATGAAGATTCTGCTCACTTTGCTGAGTCAATTGATCCATGTCTGCTTGAGATTTCATCATCCTTTCATTGAGTTGCTTTTCAGAGATTAGATCAGCTTTCAATCTCTCATTGATTTGTCTTTCAGTGATTAGGTCATTCCTTAAACTTTCATTTTCAGATCTCAAATTCATGATTTCCTCATTTGCATTGGAGAGCTGATTGATAAGACTTTCTTGCTGAAGGGATTGATTTTGATTTGCATTGTTCCTTGCCTCCAAGTCTTCACTTGCCTTATTCCTTCATTCCAAGATCTCACACATTCTTATTGATTGAACTTCTTGTTCTCTTTTCAATTTTCTTACTTCTTGTAGAGAGCCATTCTTTTTCTAGGAGTTCTTTGATTGCCTCATTTGCTTCATCAAAACTACTTGATGGGCAAAAGTCTTCAATCTTTTTTTCAACATGCTGGTGGTCTTTCATTTCTTTTGCAAGTTCCTTCCTTCTTTTCAGTGATTGGGAAAGATGCTCTTTTGCTTCCTTGAGTTGAGTTATGGCCATTTCTAGATCTAGCTTTTGATTATCAATAGCTTTATCAAGTTTGAATATCTCCATTGTCTTTGATCTTTGCTCAAGCTGTCAAACTTTATCTCGATAACCACAAAGCTCTGATACCAATTGTTGGAAATAATCAAGACTAGCTAGGTTACTGAGAGGGGAGGGGTGAATCAGTAACCTCAAAAACTTTAAATCAATTCAGCACTTAACCATATAAATCATTCACCATTCATTCATTCATTTAATTTATTGCATGCATGAGAAAAGATAAACATTCATAACACATGAACACAGTATTTTGGGGACCTAGAAACCTTCCAAATAGAAAGTAAAACTGGTGTGGGGATGATACCCACAAAACTTCACTACTGCAATATAAAATTGGCTTGTTAGGGCTTACATTGATCACTTTTGATGATCTGCCCTGATAAGAGCAATTTGGACTGCTAGAGCCACCTCGTTAGAGGTTTTATAAACATACAATGAAGTATGCACTCTGTAAAGAGATTTATACAAAGATTGTTAAGTCTACCCTGTTAAAGGATTTGGAAAACTGATTCACCTGTCAGGATGAAACAGTAGATCTGACTTACAACTTGATTTTTGATTAGATCTTTGAAGTACAGATCACCTTTTGTGATTGATATATCTTTGCTGCTCCTTGTAGACCTTGCTGAATGCTTTGCTTTGCTGCTGATTCGTATTTACTCTTCTCAACACATTACGTATCATTTCATTGATTACATATCCATACATTGCAAATGATACAATGCATTACATATATACCATTCCAATAATTACAATTACAAGGTCGGCTAAAACACAAGTAAACAAAACATTACTCAATCGGCCAAACAGTAGAAAACTCGGGTTCTTCAAGCTGACTTGGTGACCTTCTGATACTCGGCATCCATTGCATTACTCAGCATCGTCATGCACTCAGTAGAAGTAGAAGCAAGGTCCATACTAATCACACAACGTAGCTTGGAACTCGGTAACCATTGGAGACTCGATAGATATAGTGTCACTCGGTAGATACTAAATCCTTCATTTACCTTGTTGTGACTCAGTAAACACTACACATCCATCACTCGATAGAAACTGGCTTCATATTACACAAACTAATGACTCGGTAGACACTGTGAAGCTTGGTAACCATTATCTGTTTGGTGAACATTGTAAGCTCGGTAAACACTGTTGAATTGCATATTCACTTGGTAGCTTCAGGAATTTCTCGGTGTGAACTGCTTAACTATTGAACTTACAAGGTAACCACTGAATGCTCGGTATAAACTGTAGACTGAGTGATGAGCTCAGTAGCCATTCAGTATCGAATAAGTGTTATCATTAATGACAAACACAAAATAATGCCAACAGACTTGATCATTACTGGCAATTTGACTCATTTGATTGCATAAACCAAATAAGACCTATGCAAGGACGTTGACATGATAGATTTATGGCTTCTCCATTATTGTTTAGGTGTTTAGGTTTCGCAGATTGATGGTAGCATCTTTATTTCTCAGTCTAAGTATGCCAAGAACTTGCTTGACAAGTCTTAAATGCAAGATTGTAAACTTTCTTTCATGGGTATGGAGAAGAGAGAAATTGTCTGTCAAGTCTGATTCTCCTTTTCTTGATGAAACCACTTACAAAAAACTAGTGAGTAGTCTGATCTATCTCATTGCCACTAGACCTGATTTCTATTTTGTAGCAAGCTACATTTCATGCTCATGAAAGTCCCCAAGATTGATTATTGGGTAGCAACAAAGTGTGTTCTGCACCATCTGAAGGGCACCTTTGATTATAGAGTTCTTTACACTAGGAGTTATGATTCTAGACTCTAATAGGTTCACAGATTCTTATTGGGTAGGTTCGATTGATTATAAGACATCAACCTCTGGATACTTGTTTAGTTTGGGATCTGGTGCAATCACTTTGACTAGCAAAAAACATCATGTAGCCTCACTCTCCTCCGAATGAGCAAAGTATCAATGAGCTCTTAAGTCAGCTTTTGAGGTAGTTTGGCTTCATTGGATGCTTGTGTATATGCATTTATCTCAAGTAGTTCTCTAATAATCAAGGAGTTCTCAAACTTTCCAAGAATCTGGTCTTCCATGAAAGAGCCGAACATTGGATGTTTGTTGTATTTACAATTGGTAGTTAGGTGAAGATTGTTTACCGTACTGGGTAAAGAAAACAATACATACAGATAATAGAACAAAATAGCAGATAAGAATAGCAGAACTCCTTATTATATGCGTATACGCCAAGATATTACATTATGCTTCAGATGCTATGAGATCAAATGATTACAATGATCCCGAAGGGGGATATAAATACTATCTGAGGAAACTTCCCGAAGGTATCCGTCGGCCACATACAACAATGTCGGCTACAATAATAGAACATTCCCGATACACACCTAATACATGTCAGCCTGACAGCATACGTCCCAATACAGTGATGGGTAACTCCCAATACACCGTCGGGAACATCCTGATACACCTTCGGGAACATCCTGATACACCGTCGGGAACCTCCCGATACACTGTCAGGAATATCTTGATACACTGTTGGGAACCTCCCGATACACTGTCGGGAACATCTTGATACACTGTTGGGAACCTCCCGATACACCGTCAGGAACCTCCTGATACACTGTTTTCTGACGACATCATCCCCCCCAAAAAGAAAAGTCGTCTCCCGACAACTAGACAACAAAAAAACCCACAACTAACTACATTATTCATAAAACAAAAAGAACATGGACTTATACATCATGAACCTGAAGGCTATGTCTCCGACTGTGAAGACCGGCTGCGTCGAAGCTGATACACCTGATCTGTCCGAACCTGGAAATCAGCTCTAATTTGAGAGTTCTCCTCCACCATTTCCTTCAGCATCAATGCAACCTCCTGGCACTCAACTTCTTTCTGATCATGAGTCTTCTTCGCTGAGTCCTATTGAAGAGCTTCTACTAAGCGCTGCTCTGCTGCTGCTAGCTATTGTTCCACCTTTTGCTTCCCTCGTGCACTTTCCTTGAGCTGTGCTAACAGTGCTATCCGCTCTGCTTCCCACGCACTTTGCCGGGTGGCAAGTCGGTCAACCATCTCCTCCCGAGCTTTCTCGACCATCTCCCAAGCTTCCCGCCCAGTCTTTGCCCTTCTTTGCTCTATAAGCGCCAACTCTACCAGGGACTTGCTTCGCTCTGTTATCTCTCCACCTCTGACACACTATGCCTATAGCAGCTCCTAATCTCATCGATTGGTCATACTTCCCATGACTGATAATCCACAATGATTGCGGGTCTAGGGGGCAACGCCCCCAACGAGATAGAGGGGCAGCGCCCCCGCGGGGTCCTGGCGCACTTCGAAACCCACACAAAAATGCATGGAACACACTATTTTTGCGATTTCTTCTGATCCCACACTCTTTCTTGCAACTGCTGATGCTTCCCCTACCCTCTGACATCATCCGATACTCATTCTGAGCATTCTTGATTTGTCGACGTTTTTTTTTTCTTTTTTTTTAAAGAAACCCTCCAAACACCTTTCTTTTGTATCTACTTTTGGACGCTGTGCGACTGCGCTCCTCTACTTGCCTGAATGCCGTATGGTGTTTGTACATAGGAAACCTATCATACGGTATCCTTCCTCCAACTCGTACAGTGATGTAATCTATATGCCTTCAGAAGGAACCAAAAACCTTCAACTGAATACCTCCAGACGAATGCTCACTGCCCCTAGAATTGACTTGTATGCCGTATGTATCCACCTTGTAGTGCTGACGCCATGTCCGTACAGTGATAAGCCTTTAGTTGATAAAATACCAAACAGGAATGCTATCTGGAAAGGCTGTATGGCTCTAATGTGCAACCAACCGCTTAAATTTTTTTTTTTGCAAAGTCTTGTTGTAATGTCGTACGGAAACTCTGACTGGAAACCCATACGGTTAGTGACTGGGGGCACCGTACAGTAGCAATTTGCACTCTGCTCATCCGTACGATGGGAAATGCTTCAATGCTGAGGAACAATTTAATGGAAGCTGTACGGGCTTTATTTCCTATGTCCAAGCCATACGACTTTTTATTGTCCGTACGGTTCCTTATGCCTTCTTACAAGACACCATACGGTGCCCAGTCTATATGGCATCCCTTCCTCTTCATCATGTCGTACGGTCAAGAGGCCGTACGGTGCTTTTTAAAATTTTTTAACTTCTTTTTTTCTTTTTTTAGCAGATAACTTTGTACAATATTTACATATATACAGTACTTACAATCGTTCTTGTCTTAGTTGTTCGTCCACGGAGGTGCATTACTTCTTTCATGGTAGACATTCAATTTTGACCTATTCACTGCGGCGGCCACTTTCTTTCCATCGAGCATCCATAGTTTTATTGCTCCGTTATCACCCACTTCCCGAATATGGTACGGCCCAACCCATTTCACTTGAAACTTGCTTGGCTTGATCTCATTTTGTTCGTCATACTTCAACACCAACTGTTCCGGTTGGAACTTGTTCAATTTCAAGTGTCTATCATGCCATGCTTTGCACTTGTTCTGTGTCACCTCCGTGGCTCCTTGTCGCTCATCAAATTTATTTAAGGTACACGATCTCTCCATTTGGTTTTTCATATCGCCCAGTTTGTTCCCGAAGCTCGGTGCCATGGACTCCATTAGCTGCCCCTTTTGGCTATCAATAACACCTCCACTCTGTATTGCTGCAACTTTTATTAAACCCTTACTCTTTGTTTCCTATGCAGACCGTATCATGTGTCTTCCTTGTTGCCAACACCTTTCTGCTATATCTATGGTTCGACGTAACACTTTCTTTCTACGCGATCGTACTGTGGAATCTTTCCTTCTTGTGGGTTCGTACTGTATGTTCTTTCCTTCAACTTCAATCGTAACCACCTTTCCTTCTTTCGCTTCTCTGTATTTATTTTCCTCTTCTTTCTCACCTTCATCCACCCTTAACATATTACAGCTCGGAAAGAGTTCGTAGTCCTCTATTTGCCAGTGGTAAAGACCGTTCACCGAATCTAAGTCGTTGTCCGTTGAACCTTCTTCTAACTGCAGGACTCCCTCATTATTAGGTTCCATTCTCTTCTTCCCCTTGTCATCATTCTTGCTTTCACCTTCTGAGTCTGACGATGTTGTCTCCTCACCTACCATTTGAGTGTGCAGGTCAATGACATATTTTCACCCTCTGCTTTCAAGTGATAAGGTATTTTTCTTCCAATCATGTTTCGCCTTGACTTGTATCAGCCACCCCCGGCCTAGAATGGCATCGTATCCTTTCCACTTCAGTGGGATCACAACGAAATCGAACGGGAATGGCTGTGTTCCAATTGTCACTGGTTGCTCTGTCAGGACTCCCAATGGCTTGATTCCATGTTGATCAGCCGTTAGCAGTTGGAATGTAGGTGGCCACAATGTTGGTTGTCCCAACTTTTTCCAAGTATCCCTCCGTCCAGGATCGTGTTCGTCAACACAGACCCGAGAATGCTCATTTCAACAACCACCGTATAGTGTCCGGATGAAAGAGTTAATAGCATCGGGTCTTCCGCACTTGTGCCCCCTTGTTTCTCCTTTTCTTGCTCTGTTGGTTGCTTAGCAATCGGAACTATATACGTGAGTGCCATACGAAGTTGAGGCATAGTGAGTAATAGATCATTTATCTTGATGGGTACCTCGGTTTGCAATATTTTCCGTACAATGTTCTGTTCTGCACAGTTCCGTATGGAGGTACCAGGCGTGTCCTTCAAGTGTGTCGTTTCCAATTGCATTTCTTTTTGGATCTCGACCTGCACTTCTTCCAGTCTCTTCTTTTCCTCTGTCAGGTCGGGATACACTTTTGCTTGCTTCCGAATGATTACCAAAACCTCTTCCTTGTCCATTTCGACGGTAATCAAGTTTACTTTAGACTTCGGGCACTTAGCATCGTCATGATCGCCAGGTCCACACCATCAGCATAGCAACTTCGGTATGTTCGCCATTGTGCACTCTCTGGCGAAGTGACCCCATAGATTGCATGCGCGGCATTGAACTATCGGCCGGCCATTTGCATCATACTGGATTCAACTCTTCTCGCCATTATTGTTGTTGCTGCTATTGTTGTTGTTTTGACCGCGCCGATTATTTTTGTAGCCTCCTGACATGGCACCCTCCGTACTGTTGTTCCCGTTCCCTCCGGATGCGGATGCTTGCTGTGGTGGTCTTGTTTTTAGGTTGAAAGGGCATTCCTTTACCGAGTGTCCCAGAATATGGCAAATCTCACAAAATTGATCCTTCGGGCAAGATCCCTTCGTATGGCCTTCTTTCTTGCAGTTCGTGCACCATAGCTCACTGCCCTTAGTCTCCCTATTCATGTTCTTGAATTCCTTCATCCGAATCATGCCCTTCTGAAGGGCATGAACCTTCTTGCTGCTACCCTCATTATTGCTGCTATCTTCTCTTGAAGACGCGTTGTCATCTGAATCGGATGAACTATTCTTCTTCTTCTTCTTTGTCTTCTGCTCACTTGCGAGGTTCATTGCCCGATTGTACGATTCAGTGTATGTCGATGGTGGCACGATCTTCATCTTCTTTTGCAGCTTCGGGTGAAGGCCTTCAATGAACCATTTTTTCTGTAACCCATCAGCTGGCTTATTCTTCATCTTATTGATCAAGTCCTTCAACTTCCTCACGAAGACTCGGACTGTTTCATTCTTCCCTTGTTTAGTATTGAATATCTCCACTACAATTTCATTATCATCGCGCATGAGTTGAAATTCTACGATGAACTCCTTTTTAATATTATCCCAACTGTTTAACTTTTGTGGATCGGTATCAGTAAACCAATCAATTGCCACTCCCTGTAGGGTTGTTGGAAATTGCCTCATCCATTCGTTTGTATCCGTTATGCCATTGGCCCTCCAAATTGTTTCAGAGGTTTTACAATGTCGGATGGGATCATTTGCTCCATCACCATCAAATTTAGGTAACTTCTCCTTTGGTCCCACCATTCCGATGCTTGGTATCTCGACGCTCACACTCGGTATCTCGGCAGCTATGTTGTTTAGTGAAGAAGGGTCTCTGTTAAGTGAATTTGTTCCTTCTGGAAGTCGATCCTGGACGAAGAGTTCACTCCACGCTCTTGCTCCTTTGGCACTCCGAGCCGTGCGAGTCGATTCTCTTCTGTTTGGATTGTCTTCCCTCGGTGAACACCAATTCGAAAACTCCTCCCTTGCCTCTTCCACCAACTCTACCCACTATTGAGTCTCCTCCAATAATGCTTCTGCGCTTCTGCGTCCATCAGCATCAATCTTCTAGAACCTCCTATGTTTGGCTTGTTGCGCCAAAATTAGATTTCCGTGTGCTGTGTGTATTTCATCCTTTTCTTTCAGCTTGTTCTTATTCTTGTTCAGCTGATTTGGCATTACTCTTCATTCGCCTGCCGTTCCCCAGCAACGGCGCCAAATGTTTACCATATTGGGTAAAGAAAACAATGCATACAGATAATAGAACAGAATAGCAGAACTCCTTATTATATTCGCATACGCCAAGATATTACATTATGCTTTAGATGCTATGAGATCAGATGATTACAATGATACTGAAGGGGGATATAAATACTATCTAAGGAACCTTCTCGAAGGTATCCGTCGGCCACATACAACATGTCAGCTACAATAACAGAACATTCCCGATACACACCGGATACATGTCGGCCTGACGACATACATCCTGATACACTGACAGGTACCTCCCGATACACCGTCAAGAACATCCTAATACACCGTCGGGAACATCCTGGTACACCGTTGGGAACCTCCCGATACACTATTTCCTGACGACAAAGATGAGATAATTCAATAGCAGCATGTTCCAACAACGGATCGAGTTGTCGACATACTTACCAAGCCTCTTTGTCTAGATAAGTTTGCTAAATTCAAGGGCTGACTTCTGTTGTTGATAGACCATTTAGGGAGGGTATTTGAATATTATTTAGTTACTTTAATGGTCATCTATGTAATATTTGTAAATCTTTGTGGATACAATCATTTCTTAGGTTTCTTATTAGAATATTTCTATTCTTGTGACCTTGTAAATTCATTGTTTAATACATAAAATATTTTACCAATTACTTCTCAAGTAATAGTACCTTCCACTACAAAGAAACCCTTTGGAGTATCTTTCACCACCTCAGATATGCCAATCAAAGAGAGTTATCATTCTCTATGTACTTAAATAAAGATGTAGAAACCCTTGGCTCCACAAGATATCAAGCAAGAGATGTCAAACATTGGATGCTCAACAATGAGGCTCCCCTTCCATTTTTATTCTTATTCTCCAAGAGGTCGGCCTCCTTCTAGAAGAAATAAAATAATATTTAATTGCACTTTCTAGAAGATTTCCCCTTTTAAAATAGTGTTTTATATTTTATATTTGCATTTTAACAACTATTGAAATATCATTATAATATAAAGTGCAATTAATGAATTAAAATATCAGTCGTAGACTATGAAGGGATGCATTGAATTGTTCTAGTCTGTGACTATAGTTTCCCATAGAGATATCTGCCATAAGTCGAAAATATCACGATAAGTTTTTATTGTCGATAAAACCTGTCAAGTTATTGCGGATGCTCATCATAAATAAGTTTGGAGTATATCGCATAGAATTTCGGTACTTATCGGCAATAAATCACTTAGTTATCATGATAAGCTGCAAAAACATCGTCCGTGCCTACTAGTAGATTGTGCAGCTCAACAAAAGGGCAAAACTCATTTTTTGTTTGGAAGAGCAGATTTGGAGAGGAGAGAAAGGATTGGGAGGAGAAAGGTCATATTTTGCAGTGTATTTCTTGTGGATTTGAAGTGGATTCAAAGAGATTTTAAAGCAAATTAGGACCCACAAATAAGTTTTCAAAATTCTGTCTCTTTTGTTTTAAAATCATTTTGTCTTGTATGTGTTGCATTTAAGTTTATACAAACTTTATAATACCTTTTCCAGTCTACTCTATGTTTTAGAATGTATTGTATAAGATCTAATACTGTTTTTAGCAATTTTTGCAAACTTTTCATAGTCATCTCAATATTTTCATATTTTCTTAAAAATTCATAACCTAACATTTTTTTTCCTTTCAAGTTTCAGCTATGTTTAAACTTATTTAAAGTTTTAAGCTGACAGATTTTGTTTCTAAATTTCATTTTTAAATTTCTAAATTTGTGCCTTCATTTTGTATACGATGTGTAAGTTAATTCTTCATCAAAATAGTGAATAGGGATACCTTTACAACAGGGTCAGCTGCAGGGTCTGCTAGTGCCCTAGTAGACACATGTCCATCGAATATGTAGGAATGTGCCCTAAAGGGGCTAAGACGAGGCATGGGCATATGCTTTTGAAGGACCTGGATATAATACTGTGATATGCATAAAATGTGAAAAACTAATCGTGAGGAGGGTTTAGGCTTACTGCTTGTGCATCTGAAGGATAAAGAGCCAAGTAGCAGGAGTAGGAATGACTGAAGTTCAGTCCAATTTCTTTTTCTTTTTCTTATGGTGAGAATGACTACTTCTGTGGAGCAGTTCGTTTTCTTCTCCTCATTTTGCCTATATTTCTTTTCCCTTTGAGATTCTATTCAAATAACTGGTAGGTTCATAGATTCCTCTACTTGTGCATGCTACCCCACCAGAGAATTGCATTTTTCTTGTCTTAGGTCTGGGATGTAGTTCAAAACTTCAAGGAATGTTTGCTTGAAATTCTATAAAAGCTTGGAGAATCCACTACAAAAAAGAATAATATGAAATGTTGTAGGATTTTATTTCATATTGGAAGACAAATTTTAGAGTGGACATTAACATGCTTTTCCTGTATCATTTTTTTCGATTCTGAATTTTCTATTAATATATAAATTTTATGTTAATTCAATATCTAATTTTTGAAGCAATATATAAATTGTAAACAAAGATATTGAAATGGGACAAGCACAGGAAGTCAAAAAAAAGCCCCTGACAAATTGAGGAGATAATAGGCCAAATTTTTTATGTGCACTAATTCAACATGTTTTCATCTTTGGGGCTCCTAGTAGGGCTTGATACCTATGTTTGAAATATTGGTCTTAGTTGCTGAAGCTGTTGATTTGTAATCATTTTTGCTAAATAAAACACTTCGAAAAAACTTGTGACCACTTATAGTATTCGATGACTGTGTTTTGTGTTTACACTTTACATTCTTTTGAGAAAGATTGGTGCAATTACTTGTTGTGAGTTTCTCACACCATTGCCCCAAAATTTTTGGGAACCCCTTTTTTTTATTGCCTTGGCAATAATTTTTGAAGTTGTCCAAAAAATTTGGATATTAGAAAATTTTACGCCTTGGACACCTTAGGGCCAAGAAAGATATTGTTAGATTTGTTTTTCACCTGGTCTTAACTTGATTTTCCGGAACTTGTAATTTTATCCTTAGGCTAAACGATTTCAAAGATAACTTTTTTTCGATGGTTAGAACAATACCTAGCAGGATAAATTTGCAAATTTTTTAGAATTAGACAGATTATGGAAATTGGAAAGAATTGTAGTCTTGAACATTTTCAAAACAAAAAATCTTTTCAGATTTAATTGTTTCAGAAATTTTTAAATTTTTTTGGTGAAAAAAAAAATTTGTGATAGTGAAATTGAATTGAAAAAAGTTGATTTTAGAATGCTAGAAAAATGATTTATCTTGAAAAAAAAAAAATTGCTTTGCAAAATCGATTTGAATTGAATTGCAAAAAATTGGCTTCAAATGGATTAAAATTGCCTTGAAAATTTTTAAGTCTTTAATGAAATTAGTAATTTAATATTGAAAAAATGGCTTTTGGCTAGCCAAAATCCGATTTTAATGACATATTAATTGCTAAATCATCATTAAATGGAAACATTTAGCATCTCCAAGGCATTATTTACTTTCTTTTTGCAATTTTGGTCTAATTGGCAATTTGAAAAAGTAAATTTCATCTTGGCAATGTTAATTTCGGGCTAAGCATTTAATTGGGGGCCAATTTTGTGTTCTAATTAATTTATTTTTTGCTCCCAGGGTCCCAGTTAGCCAGCTAGGAAGGAGAGGCAAGTGGGGTATAAGAGGAAGCTCTTCCCCCTTATTTCTTCATTCCTCACTCTTCTTTGGTGCTTGGGCGATTTTGGCTAAGGGCAGATTTTCTCTTCTTTGAGCGATTTTCCTTAGTCAGATTGGCATCTTCTTTGGGTGATTTTTTTTCAGCTGAAATGACCCTTACTCTAAAGGCCACTAAAAGAAGCAATGTTGTATTGTGATGATTCGTCAAATACTTGGTATGCAACTGACAATTGGGTGAAGATGTGATGTCTTAACAAATTCACTGAATAAAGTAGCTATTCAAATAACAGTAGCTTCAACCATATTCAGAAAGAAATTTTTTTTGTAATTCGCATTAGAAATAGACTTAATAACAAATAATATTAATAACTGAGGGCAAAGAATAACAGTGTTTGATTATATTCAATTCTGAACTTAGTTTCCAAACAATGAGAACAGTAACAGGAACCTGGGATTTTATTCGCTTCCAAGAGCTGTCAAAATGGCACTTCTTTTGACTGTAATCCTGCATGAAAGATTTCGAATTTGTAACTATCTGCCCTTCTCAATCTGGGTAATAATGTTGATGCTGTTAGATTAAACCCAGAACTACCGCACTGCTCTATTCAGAATTTGCTCCAGTTATTATGACAACTGTCACCACTGTATTTGCGATTGGAACCATAAATCAGGGATGCATTTTCGAACTCGTCCTTAACTTGTTACCGCTATTGTTGTGTTTGTGCGATTTTTAATATAAATCGAAACCTCCCGAATGGTGCCCAAACTGTTGGAGACTGAGTCCGCCGGTTGTCAGGAATGATAGTGCTTGGAGTCGCTTGAAATTATGGAGCCGATATGAAAGGTTACAATATACTCCCGCCCCCTGTAATGGCGATTCCAGCATACACGAATTTCTGTGGAAAAATAGATAACAAGGCTGCTTTCCAACCTCCGATCCCCTCTAAATACCTACGGCTTGATTTCAGGAATGATGCATTTTAATCCTTAATGCAATCGATGTTCATAAGTGCTTCAGCAACAATGTCTAGAGGCGCTTCTGCTATTTCATATTGGTTTGAGGAATTCCTGCCATAAGACCTGTTTTCCCTTCTTCAAAGTAAACCTATACTGCTAACAGTCTCCATGTAGTGATTCTTGCAATTGGCCTTAGGCTCGAATTTCTGCCCTGATGAAATGACTGTAGCGTCACCTCCAATTTGCAATAATTTAGGTGATATTCCACACTCTCAAAATTGCTTATCAATGGGAGTTTTCGTTCCCAAAGATAATTTGAGAATTTGCAGACCAAGTGACTACAAATTGCTCCAACAAGAATAGAAGTTGAATCTACGAAATTGCTTGTCCAAATGGGTGCCTCCTGCCCTCTATTTATTCATTTTTTTTAAGATGTCACTGGGAGCTTCTAGAAACATCTTTTAATAAAATCTTATTATAATGCACTTTATTGTTAAATAACTTTATAAATTAAATAAATAACTTTATAAAATTAAAAGTGCAATCTCAATTCAACATTAGAACATGTAGGCCCCACTTACTGGATGTAGGATTAATTATAACTCTCTGAGAGCAAAATGCAATCATCTGGCAACAGGATGACTCTCTCTCCAAAAACATTTGCCTACGAGAGCCAATGATAGGCAAATCTACTGTAGGAATCATGTCGCTAGAAAGGGGACATGATAGTCCGCCCTTCCTGAAATTGCTTGTCCTCAAGCAATCTCAAAGCTGGATGCTGCAAAATTGTTTCATTTTCCCAAGTGGCATCTTCAACTGGTAGATCATTCCATTTAACCAAATATTCTCTGATCACCCTTCTGTGGAGCTGCTTTTCCCTGCTATCCAAAATGAATTTCGGCACTAAGATCAATTTTCCTTCATCATCCAAGGGAGGTAATACCGTAGAAGGTACCACATTCTGTCCCAACGCCTTTTTGAGGCGCGACACATGGAACACATTGTACACTTTGCTATCTGTTGGAAGCTCAAGCTCATAAGCCAATTCCCCTATTCGTCTGGTGATCCTGAAAGGCCCATAATACCTAGGCTTAAGCTTCTCTGACCCACTCTTTTAGAGAGTAGATTGTCGAAATGGCTGAAGCATGAGGTAAACCATGTCACCAACCTCAAAGCTCCTCTCTGTTCTCTTTTGATCTGCATACTGCTTATACTGATTTTGTGCCCGAGCTATGTTATCCCGAAGAGCATTAATAATGTCCTTACTCTCTTGAATCAAATCCCTGGCACGTGGAACCCGAACATCACCCATCAGCAAGTCAATAAAGCTCGGTGCATCATACCCATATAACGCTCGGAAAGGTGTCATCTGAATAGACATGTGGAAAGTGGTATTATAACAATATTCACACAAATAAATCCATCTTACCCATGCCTTCTGCTGATCAGCCACGTAATTCCTCAAGTAGCCTTCCACCCATTTGTTCACTATTTCCATTTGTCCATCAGTTTGCGGGTGATAACTAGTATTGGGTGTGAGCTCAGTGCCACATATTCGGAACACCTCCTGCCAAAAATGACTCAAGAATCTATTATCTCTGTCGCTTACGACACTTCGAGGTATCCCATGTAACCTGAAAATCTCTCTAAAGAATACCTCAGCTACCTGTACTGCTGTGTAAGTAGTGGTGATGGGAAAGAAGTGAGCATACTTCGTCAGTCTATCCACCACCACATAAATGCAATCACGTCCCTGAGCCTTGGGCAACCCTGTAATGAAATCCATGGATATGCATTCCCACTTTTGATCCGGAATGGGAAGTGGTTGTAGGAGTCCTGCTGGGAAGGTGTGCTCTTGTTTATTCTGCTGACAAACATGACACTCATGAACATACTGCAACACATCTGTCTTGAGTCCTTTCCATGTAAACCGTTCTCGCACCTGTCTATATGTTTTAAAGTACCTAGGATGACCAGCTATAGGTGAATCATGAAGAGCCCTCATAATAGCCCACTTCATCTTGGATCCTGGGACTAAAAATATCCTGTTCTTGTAAATAATCAATTCATCCACAAGTGTATACCTAGTATCAACAATTGTCTCATCAACTATCCTAGATGCCCAAGAGTCTCTAGCATACTCTGCAACAATCAAATGCTTCCAATCCTCAGAGATCTCAACCATCGCACTGAGATGTGGCCTGCGTGACAAGGCGTCTGCTACCACATTCTAAGTTCCCCTAACGTATGATATATCAAAGTCGTAGGCCTGCAGCTTACTCACCCATTTTTGCTGTCTATCATTGAGATCTCTCTGTCCAAGGAAATGTCTCAAACTGTTGTGGTCAGTTTTTATACAAAACTTACCACCTACTAGATATTGCCCGAATTTAGCCAATGCGTGCATGATAGCTAACATCTCCTTATCGTAAATTCTGAATGATCTCTCTGGCCCATGGAGTTTCCTGCTCTCATATGTAATAGGGTGTTTGTCCTGCATCAAAACAGCCCCAATACCATCTCCGGAAGCATCACACTGGAGTTCAAATGGCTTCGAGAAATCGGGCAATGCTAATATCGGACATGAAGTCATGATCTCCTTAAATCTGTCAAAACAAGGTTGTGCCTTTGATGTCCAAACAAAGGCTCCCCTTTTTAGCAAATCTGTCATAGGAGCCGCATGTCGTGAATATCCACAAACAAATCTGCGATAAAAGCCACATAAACCAAGGAATCCTCTTAGCTGGGTCAGGTTCTTAGGAATAGGCCACTCCACTATAGCACGGATCTTATCAGGATCCATCCGTACTCCTTCTCTATTGATAATATGACCTAAGTATAATAACTCGGTCATACCCAAATCACATTTGGATTCTTTGGCATACAAGGACTCTGCTTGCAAGGTATTCAATACTGTCTCTAAGTGCTCCATATGCTCATGCCATGTCCGACTGTATACCAAGATATCATCAAAGAAAACCAACACAAACTTCCTCAGCTAATGGTGGAAAACCTTATTCATGGTAGATTGGAAAGTAGCTGGTGCATTGGTCAACCCGAATGGCATAACTACAAACTCAAAGTGCCCACAATGATATCTGAAAGCAGTCTTCTCTATGTCCTGTTCTCTAACTCTAATCTGGTGGTAACGGATCTCAAATCAATCTTACTAAAGTAGCATGCCCCATGTAGTTCATCTATCAGCTCATCAATCCGCGGAATGGGATATCTATTCTTAATGGTTTTCTTATTCAGCAGCCTATAATCTATGCACATCCGTAGTGAACCATCTTTCTTCTTTACCAAAACTACTGAAGAAGCAAAAGGAGACTTACTAGGTCTAATGTGTCCCATTGCAAGAAGTTCCTTGATGGTTTTCTCTATTTCATCCTTGAGCCTCTTTGGATGCTTGTATGGAGTAATCATAACTGGTTTAGCACCCTCTTCTAATTCGATGATGTGCTCAATCCCTCTATCAGGTGGTGTACCAGGTGGAATATTGCTGAATACCTTGTTATACTTCTTTCTCAATATCTGGATGTTTGGGTGATATTCTGTCTTTTGTTGTTCCTCCTTTGTGGGCATGAGAGTACACATGGCTGCCCATTCAATATCATTATGCCTCACCAATCTTTCCAATCGCCTGAGAGAAATGGTTCGGATGTCACTATTCCTGATAGCTCTCAACACATGCTGCTTCCCATCTACCTCAAACTTGATCTCCATGTCCTTGAGTCGGAAAGTGACCTCACCCAATAAGCGTAACCATGTCATACCCAAAACGATATCCAAGTCACCCATATTGACCACATGGTAATCTGCTTTGAACTCATAATTATTCAGGCGTAAAGGCATGTCTCTAACCATCCTGGTACACTTAAGAGTGTATCCATCAGCAACTTGTACTCGGAGACCCTCAAACTCCTCTGTCTTAATACCACGGCGCTCAACCAGACGCGCATCAATGAAGTTGTGTGTAGCTCCTGTATCAACCAATGTGATCACCTTCTGTCCTGCTAGAACACCATGTAACCTAAAGGATTCCTCCTGCTGAATACTAGACAAATGCCCCTGCTGTAAATGTAACTTAGGTTCCTCTTTTTGCTTTGAATTCCCTGTCTCTTCCTCAGGCTCTGTATCACTGTGATCATCCTCATGTGCTGTGCTGTCAGAATCTGATCCTTCGTAATATGCCCACATAACTCTATTGGCCTTTCCCTTAGGTCTCAAAGGACAATCATGGTCCCTATCATATGGACCTTTGCAATAGAAGCATAGCTTCTTCCTACGCAGGTCGTTTAGTGCTTCTGCATCCAAGGGTGTAGTGGATTTTCCTTGGGCATCAATGCTCTTTCCTTTATTCTTATCAAACTTCTTATTATCTCTGAAAGAAGTAGTACTCCTAGAAGTGAACTTGCTAGAAGGTGCTGTAAGCTCCATACTTCGTGCTTTCCTCATAGCTTCCTAAAGTGTTGGTGGGTCGAATGCCTTAATCCAACCCTTGAGGGGTTCAAACAATCCTTCTGTGAACAAGATAACCAACCATCTCTCAGACACATCCTGCACCATAACTGACAACCTCTGAAATTCACTAATATAAACCTCCAAACTGCCTAACTGTCTCAACTGTGCGAGGTCACGAAAATAGATCTCTGGATCCTTCCTATCAAAACGCTCAACCAGTCTATCCACAAAGTCCTGGTAAGATGTCACCTGATTGTGCTGCAGAGTAATCATCCTGTGTGACCACCAATCATGAGCCGCGCCCTCCAAATGCAAGGTAGCGTACCTGATGGCATCTATCTCTGACATAGGCCTCAATGCTAGGAAAGTATCCAACTTATGAATCCATGCCTGTGCTGTCATCTGTCCACTACCATCGAAAGATGGTAAAGTGAGTTTACTAGCAGCTTGTTGCAACTCATTATCATGACTTCCTCTAGGCCTCCTGTTCTGACGGCTACTCCTCATATGCTCTCTCCTCTGGTTCAGGTAGCCATCAAAGTTCAGTAGCTCACGCACATGGGGTGGTAATGCCTGCCATTCTGTAGTAGCAGCTCTGAGATCATCCTGGAATTCCTCTGGCAAGTCATCTTCTTCTATCTCCTGAGCCTCCTCCCTAAGAAAAGTGGGACAAGTAGGCCTATTTGCTGTCCATGATTTGCGCCTAGGAGCACCCTGTGAGCTTGCCACACTTCTATTATCATGATCAGGCGTACCTCTACCATGTTCTTGAATCCTGGGCAGAACAACTCTCTCCATTATGGTAGTCAATGTTTGTAATGACTGGGCTATTTCTTGCTGTCTGGTAGTCATGATTCTGTAGAACTCTCTAGTCTCATCGTCATCAATTCTAGGTGGACTCTATGACTGTCTCTCACCCATACCTCTGAATTTCTGTTTGCCCTTAAGTGTTGCTCTTCTGCGTATATTACCTGGGATAAGGTTGCATAAGATGTTTTACCCAACAGGATGGCAAGAACACGGCTCTGATACCACCGAAATGACCCTTACTCTAAAGGCCACTAAAAGAAGCAATGTTGTATTGTGATGATTCGTCAAATACTTGGTATGCAACTGACAATTGGGTGAAGATGTGATGTCTTAACAAATTCACTAAATAAAGTAGCTATTCAAATAATAGTAGCTTCAACCATATTTAGAAAGAATTTTTTTTTGTAATTCGCATTAGAAATAGACTTTAATAACAAATAATATTAATAACTGAGGGCAAAGAATAACAGTGTTTGATTATATTCAATTCTGAACTTAGTTTCCAAACAATGAGAACAGTAACAAGAACCTGGGATTTTATTCGCTTCCAAGAGCTGTCAAAATGGCACTTCTTCTGACTGTAATCCCGCATGAAAGATTTCGAATTTGTAACTATCTGCCCTTCTCAATCTGGGTAATAATGCTGATGCCGTTAGATTAAACCCAGAACTACCGCACTGGTCTATTCAGAATTTGCTCCAGTTATTATGACGACTGTCACCACTGTATTTGCGATTGGAACAATAAATTAGGGATGCATTTTCGAACTCGTCCTTAACCTGTTACCGCTACTACTGTGTTTGTGCAATTTTTAATATAAATCGAAACCTCCCGAATGGTGCCCAAACTGTTGGAGACTGAGTCCGCCAGTTGTCAGGAAGGATAGTGCTTGGAGTCGCTTGAAATTATGGAGCCGATATGAAAGGTTACAATATACTCCCGCCCCCTGTAATGGCGATTCCGGCATACACGAATTTCTGTGGAAAAATGGATAACAAGGCCGCTTTCCAACCTCCGATCCCCTCTAAATACCAACGGCTTGATTTCAGGAATGATGCATTTTAATCCTTAATGCAATCGATGTTCATAAGTGCTTCAGCAACAATGTCTAGAGGCGCTTCTGCTGTTTCATATTGGTTTGAGGAATTCCTGCCATAAGACCTATTTTCCCTTCTTCAAAGTAAACCTATACTGCTAATAGTCTCCATGTAGTGATTCTTGCAATTGGCCTTAGGCCCGAATTTCTGCCCTGATGAAATGACTGTAGCGTCACCTCCAATTTGTAATAATTCAGGTGATATTCCACACCCTCAAAATTGCTTATCAATGGGAGTTTTCGTTCCCAAAGATAATTTGAGAATTTGCAGACCAAGTGACTACAAATTGCTCCAACAAGAATAGAAGTCGAATTCACAAAACTGCTTGTCCAAATGGGTGCCTCCTGCCCTCTATTTATTCATTTTTTTAAGAAGTCACTGGGAGCTTCTAGAAACATCTCTTAATAAAATCTTATTATAATGCACTTTATTATTAAATAACTTTATAAAATTAAATAAATAACTTTATAAAATTAAAAGTGCAATCTCAATTCAACATTAGAACATGTAGGCCCCACTTACTAGATGTAGGATTAATTATAACTCTCCGAGAGCAAAATCCAATCATCTGGCAATAGGATGACTCTCTCTCCAAAAACATTTGTCTACGAGAGCCAATGATAGGCAAATCTACTGTAGGAATCATGTCGCTAGAAAGGGGACATGACATCAGCTAAGGCAAATTGGCATTATTGTTGGCAAATTTCTTTATGGTAGAGATCTCTATGTTTGGCAATTTTCCATGATTGAGGGCAGATCTGTACCATTGGCAATTTTTCATGATTAAAGGCAAATTTCCCATGATTGGCAATTTTCTCTAATGCAAATCAGACTTCCTATTCTTAGCGATTTGTTTTGGCAAGGGGAAACATTTTCAGAATTGCAAGGTTGGAGGGCAGATTGATTGTTATCCAAGTTTGATTTTGTGTTTGCTACAGGACTGCGATTTTTGTTTCCATGCCCTAGCTGATTTTTGAGGTCTGATTTTATATCTTCTAAGGGCTGCGATTTTCTCCCAAGCTTGGACGATTTTCCTTAGAGGAAGAAACACATGATAAAGGTTTGATTTTGGGCAAATGGCGGACAATTCCGAGAGCACTAAATTCTGATCTTTCCAGCTAGGGCCTCAAGATTTGCAAGGGATTTAAAATTCTTTAAGTCTGATCCTAAATTCCAAAAAGAAGACCCAGCTATTGGTAAAGGTAACTTCAAATCATTTAGAGTTGAAAGGGGTCCTTAAGCTGATTTCTCTCTTTCGTTCTTATCTAGATATTATTTCCCTTGGTTCTTCTTGCATTCATCATCCACCACTTCATCATCTCATCATAGGTTGAAGACCACTTCTTGCATTCATCATCCACCACTTCATCATCTCATCATAGGATGAAGTTTGGAGATTGATAAGTGTAGAATCCATAATAGGACATTCGAAGAGGCAGAAATAAGCTAGACCACCCTAGGTATTGGAGAGGGAGATATAAGTGTAGTCCATCCTAAGGCAACGGCAAGGCAGAAATAAGTGGTAGTCCTACCCCTAGGTTGAAGATTGGAGATTGATAAGTGTAGTGATAGGGCATTTGGCGAGACAAAAATAAGTGTAGAATCCATCGATAGAAAGAAGGTTGGAGATCAATAAGGGTAGTCCATATTACTTAGAACGAAGGGGCAGAAATAAGTGTTTAGGATGGTAGATGTTAGTGTAAGCAAGAACCCTAAGGGAACAAACACTAAGAAAGAAAAAGAGGATATGATGCCCAAAACAACTTTCGTCCCGAAAATGAGGCGAATAACCGATACCAATGTTGGTACAGTAAATATGTTACAGATAAAAGACAGACTAAAGGAAGGACAATCCCCCTTGGCAAAGAAGATATATAGGAGCGGAATTGTACACGCAACAACTTTTCATCCTACCTTGCCTTGTCCAAAATTGGTTATGGAATGTGCATCCAGGTTTGATCTGATCAGTAAATCCATCATTTTTGATGAAGGGAAGAGGGTGTTCGCCAATATTGGCGGACAAGCGGCCGAAGAAGCATTCAACATTCCCCAATACAAGAGCATGACAATGGTGATGATGGATTAGGTAGCCAAATCATTTCAGGATAACTAGGAGGTCTATTTCACACATCTAAAGTAGGATTGGCTACATGAGGGAAAGAAAGGCGTAACCAGGTCATCAAAGCTTACAGTGGTGGACTTCAAATCAGAATATGATCTCATTGTGCTTCTCAGCCGGATCATGGGCCTAGCTCAAGGTATGCAATTCGAAAACTGGATGTACTTTATTGATGAAATTGAAAAGGGAAAAAGAAGATTTGATTGGGCTAGGATCATAAGCGAGAACCTACAGTTGCAACTTAGAACCGTACAAAACCAGAAGCAATTCTACATGGGATCCTATCTGTTTTACCTAATTGCTAGATTCTATAAGAGTTTGAGACTTAAGGCCTTAGGAGAAGTTGGCAGTAGGCCGGGGCAATATTTGGTGCATGAATGCTATCCTCAACTTCATTTGCACAACAACAAGGATTACAAAATGTTTTGTGATGCCTTCGCCATGAAGACAGTAAGGGTATTACAAGGGACATCTGCTAAGAGACTTTCATCGGAAGCAAAAGCAAAGATAAAGAAGTATGGGAGTTGGTTTATCCAATTTCTACAATTCACCTACATTAGAGTAGCAGGAAGTATAGTTTGTCCCAAGAGGCTTCCAAGATACCCACCCGACAAGGTAGTTTTGATGGAATTAGCTAGGCAACTTGAGCCTTAAATGAAACTCGAGGGTAAGACAGGGATTACCTTCTCATTCAGAATTAGCAATGATAGTTGCCCCAATCGGGTTGTCTTTGTAGCTACAGAAAAGGAATTGGAATGGTATCATCTAGGATGGTATAGAGCAAGGCAAGGGTTCGATCCTAATGTTCTTATCAAGGTATCTCATGGAAATGCATTTAAACATGTTCCCACTATAGAAGACTTTTGGGCCAATGCCAAGGATGACTTTCATGTGAGAAAGTTAGCTTTTTCAAGATTGTCGGTGAACATGATGAGAGATATCAAATGGAGAGGCCTTGATATTCTCGATTAACTGGAAGATGATGGAAACATGTTAAGAGAAGATTATAATATAGTAGAAGGAACATAGTTGAATCCAGTAGATTGGGATAATCATTAGGATCCTTCCTTGGAGGCAGTTTCAAGAGTAGTTGATTTGCATACCAAGTCGTGGTATAATGAAAGATTAAGGAAACTACAAAGTCAACGGATTCCCCTTATGAGAAGATGAAGCCAAAAGAGGGTCCAACAGAATTAGTCGAACAAAAGGGAAAAAGAAGTAGTAGGCAACAAGAAACAGTTAGAAGCAAGAAAAGGGCTTTGGATGTTGAGAAGAGCAAAGAACATCCGAAACCTCCAACAAAGAGACAGCACACAACACCATCAAGAGAAAGTATAATTGAGGCTAGAAGCCAAGAGGTCAATTCAAGTGATAAAGGGGCTGCGGTAGAGGTGAGCTCCGATTCGGAATCAAGTGGTTACAGTGAGAGCATTGAGTACTCCCCTCTCTCAGAAAACCAATGTGGAGATAACATGGTAGTTACTAATGAAGAAGATGGGCCGATTGATATTGAGGAAATAAGTCAAGCACCCGAGGCCATTGGTGATGTTTCGTTAGTCGAACTAAATCTAGATTTGGGGAGATGCACTGCACCACTATGGTTAAGGAAAATGCTTATGCCAAGAGGTGAGGTAGTAACTGCCCAAATAGTGGAAGACGTCCAAGGATTAATAGAAAAGGGTGATAGTGAGAACCAGAAACAAATGACAAAAATAGTGGCAAAGGTAATCAAGAGCGACAATGATGGTCACCGAAAGGTTCAAATTGCTATACCAACAATCAATAAGGCAGTGGATGAGATTGCGGCCCAGGAATATGAGATAGTGGAACACAACTTGGGAAGAAACAGGGATGATATGGAATGTAAAGAGATCTAGGAGGTATAGCTTCAATCAAAGAAAGGTTAAGGAAGGCAAATGAAAGGATCATAAAGTTGGAGGCCAAGAACAAATATTGGAGATATTGCCAGCCTATCCAACAGTTGCACTAGGAAGCCCTTCCTCAAGATAGTAGGAGCAACCTAGAAGAGATATCAGCTCAGCTACATGAAGTCAGGGATTAGATCCATGATACAATCCAAGATGGCGAAATTTCTTGCCTTCCTTCATCTCGACATTTCGGTTATTGGTGACTGTTAGAAACAAATTTAGAATATTTGAAGAAGAGTGGAAAGATTTCCTCCCAATCAAGGATTTGGCTATTCCTAGGCTACATGCATTCATCGGGCTTCCAGAGGCATATTTGGAAAGGGCCAAGTTGGTTGATGAGAGAGGATTGAGTACAGTTGAATCTTGGTTTGTCGCCTTGACTACTAGATTGAGAACACTTGAGGAGATACAGAAAGTAGTTGCACAGCATAGCCCAAGCGTTGACACTTCCTTTTCAACTATGATGAGCAACGTTGGGGTGGCACTTGATTTTGAAGACATCAGAGAAGAAGACATTGATGAGACAAGACTTGGATCAAGATTGGATGAGTTAGGAAAGGTTGCTATCAAGAAGAAACATTTGGGCACCCTTTCCTCCCTCAATGCATTTATCGGATTTGCAAAAGAGTGTGAGGAGGACCATGAGAAGACACTACAGACAGCAAGCAGCATGATGAAATCAGCTGAGCTCAAGATAAAGCATACATCTTGTCCTCCCATGGAAGAAGTCAATGAAAGGCTAGCTAAGTTCATTGCCTTAGCTAAAAGAATGAAAGAAAAAGGGAGAGTTATATTAGAAAATCATTTGATGTAAGCCCAAGTGGCAATTTCTCTTTCTTCTAGGATAGGACAAGTGTCTAATTCTGATTGGCCACCATTTTGGTGCCTTCTCATTGGTTGCCACTTTTCCACTTTTTTCATTGGTCCATTGACGAGGTGGCATCTTCTCATTGGCCGATGGGGTGGCAACCCTAATTAGGGTTTCTAGGATTCAATTTGGATCGTCGGTTTTGCCTCTTTATCTCTACCGTTAGTTGTACATTTTGGTCTCTATATAAGGCCATTTGCTCTCATTTGTAATGGTTGGAGAAAATTGTTGCAAAGATGATGCCAAAATTCTCTATTTCTTTCTCATTATTGTGACTTGCATGGTGATTAAGAGCCTTCGGTATTATTGCATGGTTTCTACTTCCAAATAGTTAGAGTAAAATTTCCTTTCAAATTGTTAAAGTTGGTTGCATTTCAAGTTGTTAAGCAAGAGTAAAGTAGATGGATAGTTGCATGGTAGCATTAGTAGATGTTTGATAGGGACCAATACTAGGCCACTAGCATCCTAGCGGCTTGTTGGGAAGCCTTGTGTAGTAAACTAGTTTATTTTTCTTTTGAATCATTGCATCTATGGAGGTGGAGCCGTTCGTCAACTTTCATTAGATTCGATCCCAATCCATTTGCTAATCTTCCATCCATAGGAGTAGGAGTAGGATAGCAAGTAGTTTAGGACTTAGAATTTAGAAGAAGAGAGTTAGAAAGATACCAGTCATAAGAACCATTCACCCTCCACCACCATCACTTTCACACCAACATCATCTAGCATCCACACCGAATCACCATCTCCATCATCCCACCAAAGTCCAAGTCATCCTCAACAATTAGTGTAAGGCTGCCTACGTGATTACCAGCAGATCACGTTGATAAATTGAGTGAGTATCCACAGGTGTGAGGAACATTGGAGTTATTCTCATGTCCCATGAGCATTAACTTTTCAAGAGAGGAATTGTGTGTTTGATACTCCGTATTAGATGTTCAATTGCTAATATGTTATGTGGTATAAAAACTGACATCAACATTACTGAATCTGAATCTCTATCATAACTAGAGTAATTTAGTCTACACTAGTTTGAATCATTTGTTACCCATCACTATATGTAATAAATGACTTTAACACTTCTGGAAAGCATTCATAAAACTGTAAAAATAATAGTGCATATAATGTAATGTTATAAGTAATTGTAAGCTGAACTGCTTCTTGTATAGTGATGTTTTTAGCTTGTCATTTGAATTGATTTATATAACAATGCTGTTTCATGAAGAAAATTGTGGTCTTTGGGCTGCAGGATACTTATATTCACTGAATGCTTCTGCGCTTAGTTCAAGTTGGAATATGGTGAGTATGGATTCAAATTTTATCCCTTCATTTTTTATTAAATATTGATTGTTTATAATAGCGATGAGAATCTACTATGATGTATTAGAAGGGTAACTTTTAAGCTCCAAATTATCATAAACCTGCTAAGAATATGTCTGCAAACAAAACTTTAACCAATGTTATTCAGCTCATTCCATTAGGATTTCTCCTTCATGTAATCTACGAATAATGAAAGATTAGATTTATATCCTAAATAAATTGGACTTCATGAAAGATTCTATCTTGAACATATTCATTGTCATTTATTTTGAATCTAAGCATTATCATTGCCTATAAAAATCTTATCTGCATCTTGTGAATCTAGAGAAATATGTTCTGCATTTGACATGTATATAGCACCCAAACCGATTGTCTCATTCATTCGTAGATGAGCTGACAACTCTCAGTGGGACAAAAGGAACATTCTCCTAAGAATTTCTACCCTTTTTTTTTTCCATGCTTTGCTTATTTTGGAGTTAACTCAACCATACGGCATGTGCAGCATGTGACATATACATAGCACTCAAACTGATTGTCTATTCATTCTTAACCATGATAACAACTCTCAATGCAATAAATAAAGGAAAATTCTCCCTAGGTTTCTACCTTTTCTTTATAGGTTTGTTTTGTTTTGTTTTGTAGTGAATTCATCCATATGTTGCTTCCATATAGCAATTCTAAACATGATTACCTTCCTTGCCATTATGCCAATATCACCTCATCATAGAGATCACCCTGCGTAACTTCTCCCATTTGTGGAATTTTCATAACAGCCTTCTATTTAGTCATTACGTCCAATTCACCCATATGGTATGTGTAGTATGTGACAGATACATAGCACTCAAACAGATTGGTCATTCATTCTTAACCAAGGTAATGTAAGAACACCCCCTACTTTTTTGTCTATACCAATAAATCCAACAGGAATCAAAGCACATGAACATTCATATAGAGATTTCCGCTAGCACAGAATTCTGATATATTTGACACTATATCATCCCTCTGGGCACAGGGACTGCGGTGCTGTTTTGCCTTTGATTTCACCTTGTATTCAAGTTGGGATGAAAATACACACACAATGGAAGCCACAGCAACATCCTGACTGAACAGTAACATGCAAATATATTGTGATAACAAACATCAGTTGATTTGTAGCTATGTTACCCCAGGTTTCTGGGATGAGGGGAAGGGGGGATGAGGAAGTGGGTTTCCAGGATGGATTTATTTTTGGAGCAGGGGACAGCAGTGGGAACTGCTATATAACAAATAGGGAAAATTTAAGATATACATGAAAATTTTAAATATTCATATAAAAACATGTATAAAGCTTGCTTATATGAATTTAGAACCTTAACATATAATGTTTGTGTTAAATAATATAACTTTAGAGTTCACATGAGAGTGGAAACCAAACAAATTATCAAAATTGAAACATTGATTTTATGGGACAGCCAAGGTAAAGGTTTCCGGAAGTTTCTGAGTTCTCGGGACATCTCAGAAACGGGGATGGGTCAAATTTTGCTAGAAACATGTCCCCGAGTAACACTGATTTGCAGGTCCGAAATGGTATTTCACAGGTTATAGCAATGAAGACTACCTTTGATACTTCTTTTCCAACACACCTGAGCCAAACCTAGCTACTAACAGTGGTCAATACATGCCCCCGGCTTCACCTAGCACCATTAAAGAGTCATGTTTTATGTGATTGCAGGTCACCTGTGGCAGTTACTACTGTTACAGGGTAGCAGTGAGTGATTTCAAGTCACAATATCATAGAAAAGGTAATGATCTCATCAGCTTTACATATCTAACACAATATGCAATGAAATGGACTTCTTTTCAGTTTATAATCTTCTCAAGCCCAGGTTTAAGATTGGGGCTGATAATGAACTTCTCAAACCTCAGTAGGAAGGAGAAAAATCAATATTGATTACCCACAAACATATTTGATCCCTCCAAGATACAAACTAACCTGCAGGAAATACCCTTAAACAACTATCATATCCTTGCGTTGGAAAACTGTAACATAACTCACCCACAAATTTGAAGCATTTCTGGCTTCTTTTTTAATGCCAAAAGAAGGTTCCGTGACCAGATTAAGAGAACTAAAACACTGACCAAAAACTCCCAAAAATCTCTTCTATTTTTCAAAACGCAAGCCCACAATTCTGCAATCAAAATGCCTTGCATGTTTGCATTTTCTTCAAAATCTGATTCTGGAAAATCTATGAAAACCAATGTGTTTCCTGTGTGAAAACACCAGACCAGATAAGGAGGATCTTTAACCTCTTAAACTAGTGTATTGAACAAGGACTTTTATTCTCGGTCTCGCAAGATCCTCTTTGTTCATTCCAGCAAAATCTCTTGTATGCAATATCTGAATGAGATAAATAAGAGCTAAAACTCCAAATTATAGAGTTTGGAGGCAATTGGGGTATTTTAGCATTTAAGTATTTAATTTTATTTCAAATAAATTCTCAAAACATTCTGGAATGACTTAAGTCCCCTACATCACTTGGGCATCCAACTTGGGGAACAAAAGATCAACTTTTTGATTTTAAAAAAGTAAAATGAATAATAAAAGTCACTTTATTACTTGAGTCCAATATTAAAATATTAGTAATCACCTTACAAAAAGTTCACTAAGACACCGGAAACAAAAGTATATCATGCTAGAAAATAACTGATGCTGAAGGATGATGATTGGTGTTGAAATGAGTACTGACTATAAATAGCAGTGTTCTCCAAGAACTCTGGAGAACAAACCCAAGAAAACATAGAAAGACTCATGCTGAATGAGCACTTAATATAAATAGAAGCATTGTCACCAACTAGAGCAGTGACTGGCCTCTAAACTAACACCGAATGCCAAGAAAGCCCTAAACTGGCTCTTCCAGAATGCTATAATTCTTGAAGCCCACCTGGAAACCTTTAAGAAATCTGGAAGCCAATGCTCACAAAACAGTATGTCATAAAAAAGGGGGACATTAAAAAGAGGGGACATTATAGATAACAACTCGCAAGTTCTCAATGCAGAAAAAGTTTGCTTTCTAGTTTCTCTATATCTTGTAGTGAGTTCACCCACATATTCCATGTAGCAATTCTTAACATGATTACGTTCCTTGCCATTATACCAATATTGGCCCTTATCAGAGAGGTTAACCTGACTAACATGTCCCCTTCATGGTATTTTTTGTAACGACATTTTATTCTGTAATTAGTTCCACTTCCCATCAGTTTCAAATCTCACTGCACTAGTTGAAGTATTTATCTGTAATTTGGCAATTCAAAATTAAAAAATGCCTTAACTTGCTTTATGTAATCTGGCATGCATTATAATGATATAAAATTTATGTTTTTAAATATAATAGTGGGGACTAAGATAAGTTACACTTTGACCCATTGCTTGTTTTCAATGCATTTAGGTTTTTACATTTTGGATAATGTGAATGCTAAAAGATTTAGAATATAATACACTTACAATCATACTATTAGAATTTTGCAGCTGATAGAATAAATGATTTACATAAACAGCATAGGTAGAACTGTACAGACATTTTGCACCAAAAAATTTCTTTGGTTCAATATTATTATCTAAGCATCTCCCAAGCTCAAGAAGTCCAATGACTTATATCTTAAGCAGAAAAATGAAAAATATGTCATTATAATCCATTGGCAAAAACAAATGGTTGATATGTCATTTCAATATAATTTTTGTTTGATAAGGCCTGGTGTGATATGTTTTGCAGATGGAACCTTTGCTTCGGAAAAGCATATCCTCATTTTCTTTGCTTCCTCCAACACAAAATTATGTTCCTCCTTACAAAGATCCATGGAGATTTTGGTGATCAATACCACAAACACCAAGGGTTAGTTATGCATGATGGATGTCTTTCTTGTAAAGAATCTTTGATTTCTACATTTTATAAGCTATCAATGTTTTTAGATATTTGATTTCATTGTTTGTGATTTGGCAAACGCAGCTAGGGAAGAAGTGGAAGTTTAAAGGAGCTGTCAATCTCTAGAATGCTAATGATTACTATAGAGAGGTACACTTGTGAGGGCTATTCCCTAGAACCATGGTCCCTCATTTAAATACTTGTAAGAGGAAAAGTTCAGATTGATTCATGTTAATTTGATTGGCATGCATTTGTTTTACAAACTGGATGTCATACCCTGTATCAATGTCAACACTCAAGTCATATAATTGGTTTTAGGTTGCTATGTTCTACTCTATTACAATATAATTCTTCTAGTAATTAGATATGAGTGATGTATTTTAATCAAAGCTCAGTTTCAATATCATTCCTTGAGTCTAATGGTACGAATCTTTGATTCCCCTACAACGCCTCAAACATAACTATTGGTTTTGGTCCTGTGTTCTTCATCTATTGCTTGCATCAATGTACTTTGCAGCATTCTACAGTGCTCTTGTCAAAGCTTCAGTAGCTCTATGATTTCATAGAGAACCATTCTGTACAGGGGCCTCTAAAATGAGGTCTGCAATAGGTTTGACATCTCTAATATGCACATCTTGATACTGCACCTATCATTTGCAACATCAATCCTATTTCTTGTTTAAACTTTTTTTTTCCTTCCTTAAGCTGCTGGCCTGAATGCGTGTTAGATTACCAATATTAATTGGTCACTATATGCTACACATCCTTGTCAACTGCTTGCAGGAGTGATGGATGATTCTTTGTCCAATTTGGTGAAGAGGTATATATATATATATCCTTGGTGTCCACTCCATAGTCAAGGTCATATCTAAAAGACCATTGCAAGTAATCCAAAGATGTATGCAGCTGCAATATAATCAGAAGAACTGCGAATTCACTTATGAAGCCTTTTAAGGCCACTTCTTTTCTTAGAATAAAGTGAATTTCTGTTCTTTGACAAAAAGCTCAAAACATCTTTAAAAAAGAAAAACCATATTTTCCTTTTAGTTTCATTAAATGTATCTGCTCGTTCAAAGCCATAGTTCTTAGTAGTTTCACTGAATGAAAACATAATATTATTCATATTTTTCAGCATGTGATGAAAGATAAAATGCTTCATTTGAAATGACTACTTGTGTGCAGGAGCCTACAATTCTTAGCATGAAATTCAAGGATGAAGATAAGCTCTAATTGGAAACAGTTAACTGGGTCAAAGTCAAGAGTCAAGCAATGTGTGTGGTATCACAAGAAGTTTGATTTTTAGTTTATCATTCGTGGGCTTGAGTTGTTAACTTCATATAACATTTTCAGTACAAGCATAAGTTTTGTAATAATGTACATTGTTAATAATCCATTCTTTTAGAAATATAAATCAGGTTAGTTCCTACTGTTATTTATCTGGTTTGATACCGTTTCAATTTCATTTTTAGAGTTTGTTAGAAATACTCTTAAAACAATAGTTTTTTTGGATAAAGCAAAAGCATGGATTAGTTCAAAGTATTTCTTAAGAGTTCACGAAATGCCTCTTACCTTGTTAGAGCATCAAAATAGAAGATACTATATATAAGCAGCAAGCTATGTCATTTTGAGGAATGTGGCTCCTTGGTCCTATAACCAACATTGTATGATATGGAAATCAATGATAACTATGATGACCCTAGTTGAGCCTATGGATAATTCTCCTCTCTTCTCCCCTTCCCTCTACCCCTCCCTATTAGCATACATTATCATACTCATGATGGGATCAATTTGAAACCAGGGATATATATTTCATGTGAGAACACTATTTATCATCTAGGATAAATGGTTTTACTTTTTTTTTGTCTTATGATATTTAATTGCCTCCAAATCCTTTGTAATAACCACCATAGTTTTTTTTTGAAAGAATATTTGACTAAAAATAACAAACAAGAAAAAATCTTCTCACTTTCTAGTCTTTGAAGTCTCCAAATGGGCAAGTTGGATGCACTTGTTTTGGATCATTATCAATTAGAAAATATTTTGTTGAAGAGGAAAGGCATTAGACAAGTTGGTCAAATCACTTGTTTAGTGGGATTTAGCATGCAATATAGAAAGGCAAAAGTTGTCACAAAATTTGCGCCCTTGCTTGGTGTGTAGCCTCAAAATAACCTTGTGAAATATGAGACTTCTAATTATGGGACCATGCACAAGTGAGGTTGAATCTTTTGAGAAGGTAGGCTTCCTTTCTAATCAAGGTGCTAAATTGAACCAACTGAACGTGTTGTGTTAAACCAAAGCAACCTATCATGTTAAAACAATTTAGTATGTCATGCAAAACCAACCTTACACTTAAAAACCTTCTGCTAACCTAACCTAACAAAATTTAGGGAAAAAGGGAGAATGATTATAGGAAAGTAAAAGGGGTGATGCACTCGATGAAACATTTTCCTCTCTTCTTATGATTGCACAAAACATCAACAAAACCACCCAAAACATTCATATATCTCTACTCTAATCCATCTTCAAGGACACATATGCAAGCTAGAACTAATGGAATTCTTAAAGGAAGTGTAGTCTTTATAATACAACATTCATGAACACGTTTGACAAAACACACATTCTAGAAGCAAACAATACATGCATTCAAACATAACAATGAGATATTATTCAACATTTGAAAGTGAGAAAGGTAAAAAAGAGATATATTAATGAGAGGCGAAGGAAATTTACAAATGCATAACATAGGTCACTTCAAAAGAACAATAGAGAACCCCCAAAATATCTTACAAGCTTGCCTTTATAGATTAGCCATAACTTAGATTAAACATGGAGTACAACTCCTAACTAGACTAAGCCTATGTTGCAGAACAATAAACCATACAAACTAGATCACAATTTGATGTTGGAAGTTGCTAGGAAGCAACCCAATGAATATCTATGTAGTTGAAAAAGGAAATACCATTAGTTGAAGGTAGATCTTCAACTAGATGTGGTGTGATTTGAATTTAGAAGTCATATTACAATATTTAGTGTAGAACCCACGATTTTGCGATTTAGTTGAAAATTGTTAAAATGCAACAATAGATTTCTACAAGCCAAAAAGTGATCCATTCAATTTGAAAATAGAGTTTATACAAGTTTGATGGATTCCAATGGTCACCACTATTCCTTGGAAATGAAAATGAAAAGTCCACAAGTTATTTAATTACAAAATAATTTCTAAAACTACAAAACTACAAAAATCCATATTTTGGAAAATCACAAACTATCAAATTTTTGGAAAAGTCTTCAAAAATTCTATAGTTGGGGCTCGAAGGTTTAAGCGAAGCACTACACCTTCTTGGCATCATCAAGGCCTAGAAATGCCCCAAAGGCCTTCAAAAACACAAAATACCAAAACTTAGAAAATACCCCAAAAAGGATATTTTGCTATTTTCCCAATTTTGCTTGTGCCAACATGCTTTGCATCTTCTTGTATTGTGTTTTGATCATGGTGTTTGAAAGTGTTGTCGAAGAAAAAGTCATCGACAAGTGATAAATGGGCATGGGTAGTAATTTGGATAAGTGTAGGGCCAAAGAAAAGTTATGGGGTGTCTTGATGTCCATAAAATTCCCAAGGAAGTCATTGGAAAAAAGATTTGTATTGAATGTTTAGTTCTTTGTCTGCAACCATAGTGCACTAGCTATTGCAATTTGAATTTTGAAGTAGGTTTGAATTTGGTTGTTGAAATAGAAGCTTGATGTGCAATCTAACAAATAAAATTTGCCTGACAAGCCTCTCAAAATTAGTTTGAAACACATCTATCAATTTGATTTTCTTTTAGGTTAGACAAGCCAACTAATGAAGAAAACTTGGCCCGTTATCCCACATTTCAAGTTCCCACACCATTGCATTAGGTTGTGTCACTATCCCTTGCATTGTTGTGATGAACATTCCTTTTTTATAATGCCTAGGAATTGATTGAGTGCTCGACTTTAGACCCATGTCATTAAATTGTTGACAACACGAGTGCGCTTAGCTCCAACAAGCATGCCTATTTAATTATGTAACCTTGTGCAATTTTGAGTTGTTGACCATCTCATAGATGTTCAAAGGATAAACATTGAAGGCTTTAAATTAGAATTGAAATGACAAGCAATTTGGAGGATGGGGCTAGTAAGTAGAAAGTACAAAGGAACTCAAATCAGTAATTTCAGTGCCCATGTAATTGGGTTAGTCAGTTAACAAAATTTAACAAAATGACCAAAAGATCAGTTGGTTAACAAAATTTTATAAGATGACCAAAAGAACAAAAAATAAAAGGTGTACAATTTAAGCCTTAAGGGTAATAGGAAACTAATGTTCGATAACACATTAATATGACAAGTTGGAAACTAATGCTTGATAACACAATGTGTTGGCCTCTCTTCTATGACAAAGTTATAGCGCATGATGAAGGTGTCTCAGATTGGCTATTTTTCATGGATTGGAGGTGGCAAAAAATATAACTTTTTTGGTGACTAAGAGGGGATGCCTTCTTGTTAAACATATAACCAGTGGACTCAAGTGGTCCATTTGACATGGAGTCACCAATGCCAAAAACATGACTTGTTTTCTACCTATAACATGAAAGGACTTCCCCCACAAGCTGAAGAAAAAGATCAAGGTTTTATTATCTCTAGGGGGGAACAACTTGTGCTTGTGCACTTCTTGGAAAGCATAAAACACTTAATTTTCTATGTATATATATTCATATGGAACAAACTTAAACAAATGCTTCAATTGGCTTGTTGAAATAATTTCCCTTCCTTGCTCGTATTTGATTTCTTTCATGCACATGGGAAACTTGCAAGAGAAATAAGCATGGCATGTAATTCACATGTTGCTAAAATCCCTCGCAAGTGTTGAACTAAAGAAGTTCTCTAACATTGGAACATTGTCTTGTTGCACAAGACAAACTTACTCCTTGTGATACTCTGATGCTTAGGAGTAAGCATGACTGAGGGCAACTTGTAGATCTTTTGTAGAGCTAGATGCTTTATTGGTATAATAATTTGTAGATATAGTTAATGGTACTTGGTGTAAGCAATCAACCTTGGAACTCGTTATTCTGCTTTGCAACCTTGGTATCATATTTGCTTAAATCTTGTTCCTCTTCTTTTTGTGAAGTGAGGAACCTCTACACATCTTCCTAATGTTTCTCATGATCAATTTCTAGGGTCTTTGGTATGGTGTGGATATCCATTTGTTGTTGCTACAAATGGTTTCACTACTACATTTGGACCTGAATTGTGATGATAGGCCATCGCAATGGCACGTCTACCCATCACACTAGTGATAAAACCACAAATTAGCTCCCATCGCATGACCGTCTGGCTTTTTCTATTGCGAATTGCAACAATGATGGTGTTTGTCATAAGAGTGATAGATGACATTGTCGTAACTTGGAAGAAAGAAGGGACAAGAGTTCTTGTTCACGTCACAATTGCGATAGTAAGCCATCGCAAGTATGATGCCATAAGCTTCCAATCCATCATCACAATTGCGATGTTAATGCAACAACTATGATGTGTAAGCAACGTTCATTTGTCGGCATTATTCGTTGTAATTGCGACGTCATTACGACAATTGTGTTGTGCAAGTGACGACTAGGTGTTAGAAGAGGTTGTCGCAATTGCGACTGCTAGTCGAATTATTAAAAAATAAAATGTTGCTTTTAATGCCTAGGCCATCCTAATGAGTTGTTCTTAGGTCCTCCTTAGCCTATTCATGTTTTTGGTTATCAGATTTTATATGTCTGTTTGTCCACTTGTCATATGTTTTCTATATGTACATATATCTAGTTCCACATAAGAACAAACAACACGTATTTTGAGCTCTCAAAAGAGGATGGACACCATGATGTTTTTGGCAGTGCTAACATTGTTAGTACTTTTGGTTAAAGTGGTGGTAGTAGTATGCCCAATGAATATAACTAGGGAACTAAATGCACATCCATGAATATTTTGGCAATGCTTATTAAGAGATTTATCAGATTGTTGTGAAGGGATCGCCGACTTGATTAAATTCCACACTTCTCAACTCATCATAAGAACAAACAACATGTATTTTGAGCTCTCAAAAGAGGATGGACACCATGATGTTTTTGGTAGTGCTAACATTGTTAGTACTTTTGGTTAAAGTGGTGGTAGTAGTATGCCCAATGAATATAACTAGGGAACTAAATGCACATCCATGAATATTTTGGCAATGCTTATTAAGAGATTTATCAGATTGTTGTGAAGGGATCGTCGACTTGATTAAATTCCACACTTCTCAACTCATTCGTTTCTCTTACCTGATAACAAAATAGTTGACTCTTACATCGATGAATTAAAGGAGCAACTCATTGGTCACGAGATCAACTTTGAACTCATTGCAACTTGTAGGCATCTGCCAAATAATAGAGAGGTTGACAAGAGGCTCATCATGACAGTCGTTCCTTTGCTAGCGATAGTCATCCTCTTGTTGGTCGTCATTCTTTCGCTAGTGTTACTCTAGTGATCACTTAGAAAACTCCATCAAATGTTGGGGGATGGGATATCCATTAGAGATTGATTATTTAGATTCATTGAACCTTGCAGATGGAATATTATTTGACAAAACTATCACCAATTCCCTAGACACAGACTCCAACTTGTTTGCAAAGCAAGTTCAAGAGCATATTGGATGTTTTCCTATTGAGGAGGAAAGCTTGATTGAGGAGGAGAATATGGATTGTTATACTTCAATGAATACAACTTGAAAAGGATTTAGCTCATTGACTAAGAAAAACATTCTTAGTACCAAGAATATTTTGACAAATTCAGGAAAACATAATTCATCCATAGCTACTCCTCCAATTGGAAGTTTCTTTAAAAGGATCGTCACCAACTCCACAGAAAAAAGACCAGATCTATTAAAAAAGAAAGCTTTGGGGAGCCTCAAATTCAATTCTACAAATCTTGGAGGGTAGGCTTCTCTAAAGGAAAATCTAAGTGAGTTGCAAAATAGATATGGTTCATCAGTCAGAAAGAAGGATAGAAAAATAGCCAATGTAAGAACTTGTAGTAGCTTTGAAAGCTAGATTTCACCAAGGATAAATCAGAAACCAAGCAACATATTATGCAAGTTTTTCACTTAACATATTGCTGTTTTTTCCAAATTGTGAGAGTCTTGAGACCAGTGCAGTAGTCTTTGGGTATAGAGATCTTTGAAATTCATCATTATGTGATATAACTATTGTCTTAAGCTTGAGCAATGAAGAATTGAAAGACCTGGCTTCAAGATCCAATTCATTGTTCAGTAGACAATAAAATATCTTCAGGGTTTCAAGATTAATCAATTGATTGATTGATTCTGGTAAAGATTTCAGTCCTATATAGCTTATCTGTAACATCTCTATGAGTCTAAGATGCCCCAAAGTGTCTGCTAAAGATTGCAGCTTCAAACAACCACAAATTTCTAGTGTGGCCAAGGAAGACAAATCTCCAAGAGAGACCAACAAGTTTTAATATATTTTTTAAAACAATGAAGCCTACTAACATATAATCTTATTGATAGCTTAGAGCCTTCTCGAGGGTTTCTAATTCTTTTTCATTTTCTTCTCTACTATCATGGTGTGCGAGGGTTTTCTATGTGAGTGCTTCAAAGGTTTTTCTTCCATCTCTTTTATTATTGCAATATTATTTGTATATAATTAGGCACACACATCTTCTATTAAAATCTTAGATCCACAACTAAACAATTTCAATTTCCTCAATGCTATTTTTGAAATTACGAATACGTACAGCCTTTGCAACTAGAGATTTATGTGTGTGAGTATGTTGGGTGAAGGAAGAGGGCATAACTATTATTTGAGTATGCGCAAATTTTGTTGCAAAGGGGGATTCATGAAAGCCCTGCAATCTTTTCACAAGATAATCAAGAATGGTGTTGTTATAGACTCTAACAAATACATTAGTTTTTTGCGGTGTTGCATACATTTGAAATCCTTGAATCACGACAAGATAATACATGAAGATATGAACTCCATTGGTTTTGAGCCCAACCTCTTCAAATGAATTGCCTTGTTAACATGTATGTTAAATTTAGAAGTATAAGGAAAGTGTTTAATGGAAATCCCATCGAAATACAATTCCGTGGAGTTCGATCATGACTTTCTATGTCCAATCAAAGCCACAAAGATGAAGCTTTTGAACCTTTTTGTACAATGGCAAGAACAAGTGTAGAGGTTTCATACTTTGCACTTAGGAGCGTCATGAGAGCATGCACTGATCCGTAGGTTAATGGATTGGGTATGGGTTAGCAACTCCATACTTGCATTAGCTAAACGAGTCTATACTAGAATTATGTTCTCAACAATGTGTTGGTTCATATGAATATAGATTATAGCAGCGTAGTAGATGGATTCCAAGTGTTTGACAAAATGCCATAGTAGAATTTGATTTCATGGAATGCCATTCTTTTGATAGCACATGACACAAATGTAATGGTGATGCTCTTGAACTTTTTGGTGAAATGCAACAATTAGGTATGAAGCCAAACCACTACACCTTTGTAAGTATTTTTACAACATGTGACGTTGAATCAACAAATGAATAAGGAAAACAAGTCCACATTACATGTATGCTAAATGCAGATGTGATGATTACAATATGTGTTATGCATGGCCATAGCAAGGATGTTGTGATGCCTTTTTACAAAATATGCAAAACTCTTGTTGGACTAGATTCTATTACATATGCAAACATTTTCCCAGCCTGTGCACAGTTGATAGCTTTGCAATAGGGCAGGGAGATACATCAATCTATGATAAATTATAAAGCAATGCCTTATGGTACTATTCTTCATGATTAGTCCAACCAAATGAACAAACCTTAACACATTTTATCACTAATACAAAAACTTAGATTTGACACTTGATGACTATTTGATGGTATAAAGATGGCATCTATTATTATTAAGAAATATTGTGCTCAAAAAAACAAATTAGGTCTACAAAAGACAATATTTGGACTTTGGGATGATCATTAATTAATCCCTAAATATGGCGTCATTACAAACACCAAAATAATCTAAAAAGCTAGAAGGAAAGTAGTTAAAAGCATAAAACTAAACTAAACTATATTTTTGATAAAAACATGCTGGCGCAACTTAAAAACAGTTTCTAGGACAAAGATTTTGAAAAGATTAAAACCAATTTCTAGAATAAAGAATTTTAATAGAATATGCATACGTCTGTGTGTAAGTTGCAATAATTGTATTCGAATGGAAGGCATGATCTTCTCAGATGTCTCCTGACCACTGCTCTATCTCTGCTTGGACATGAACAAAACTTCCTACACAAACCTCTAACCACCATAATCAATCAAGAAAACCCCAATCAAAAAGTAGAAATTATAAAAAAAATTTAAAAAATTTAAAATAAATATTTTTTAAAAGAACAATAATTTTAAAGAAAATCGGTATGCATCATTCAATCCCCACTCCTCCAGGCATATCTATCCTAACATACCCATTGTGCAGTGTTGCCTACTACATCTGGACAAGAGACTCCAATCGTTCTTGTAGAGCTTTTGTAATGTAATCACTGCATGACCTTTTCCACAATTTATTTAATCTCCTCTATTGAAACATCTCCTATCAATCAAAGCTATTGCATTTTCTCCAAATTTTGACTTCTTCAATCAACTTTTCTATCTTGCCCTCCAAGGGCAGCACAACCTGGTAATAGACAAAGTAAATAAGAGACTAAATGTCAACATATGAAAGCTACGATGGATACAAATACGAAGAAATGACATAGAGAAATAAGTCACAATATAGAAGGAGCCATGCAAGTAACAAAGAAATAAATAATATATATAAAGTTACAACAAAGACAAATGAAATCTACTTATGTGATTTCATAGTTCAGGCTGGAATTTTTATTAGATGACTGCCAAATGAATCTCATGGAATTTTATACTGTCAAATAATTATTATTTAAATATCATCGACAAACAAAACAACCCAAGAAAAAAATGTATCCTTGTGTATAAGTGATCTTTTCTGTGCAAAAATTTGTGATAAAATTCTCTTAGTTTGAGGAGATGGAGTATATTATGTTAAGTGAAATAGAGAAATGCACATGTCATAAAATGAAGAGGCATGACTGATGCACTTGATAAAATTCAAACCTAGGTACAAGAGTTAAATGAAGTTTTTAAAAAAATTATAAAGAAATACCAGTATTTTCTTGTCGTAGTACATAATAATAAAAACATTTATAACAGTTCTCTATAAATGTTGCCTACATGGTTTAGAAATGGCTTGTTTATTATAAGAAAACAATCATTTATCATTTTTTTTCAGACAAAGAGAAAGCTATGGATGATTGCAAGACTAAAGTTGTACATAACATTGATGATTACATTGATAATAGACCATCTTCAATACATTCTTGAAAAATCTATGTAAAGTGAAATTACATGTCTAAGTTTTCTATCCTAGTCGAGTCTGCAACCAATTCAAATGCATAAAATGACTAAGAAATGCCTTTCTTCAGCTGATGTTTGCATTGCCAATTTTGGAGTAGATCGAGTGGTTGCCAAAGTTGGTGAGGTCTCTATCTTGTAAAAGAAGAACAAATTTTAGATGCATTTTGTGGTAGCCAATGGAAGGTTTAGCATGTAACTGATCTTAATAATTAGAAAAGACATTTCATTCATGGTCTCCAAGTTCAAAGATTGTGATACAATTTTTGAGTGCTTGTATACTTCAGAATTAACTTTCCTATACTTGAACTTACTCACTAATATTCAAATAAGAAAAAGAAAAAGGAAGTAGTAGTTATATTGGATATTGAAGTTTCTTTCCATAGATGGTTTACCATAATGTGAATGTTGGAGTTGGCTAAAAATAAACTAGCATTCCATAGCTTATCCTCTTCAATGTTAAATTGAACAATCTGCATTAATTAGTTCTTTCTTAGAGTGGTAGCAACTTGGACTCAATTTTCAATTTGTCAGATCTTTGTGCACTTCAGAACCAACATTGCACATACAAGCAAATAAGTAGTGATACTTTTTAATAACAAAAGAATATTGACATAGCGCTCAAATAATTTGCATATGCCTAAAATATGTATAACTTGCAACAATAGCCTAGCAATTAACTAAACTTGCTAATGTAAAATTGTAGATGTGAATGACATCATACCATTGATTTTATAAACTTGTAAATGTTACTCTGATGTTGTATGCATATGAATTGAGATTGCATATTGAACTATGGCCTCCTTCTACATTGCCTGAAACCAAGAGATTCACACAGTTAGTTGTCATCCAATCATAGGTTAATGTTAAGCTTCACTTTTCTTTGAGAATAGTTTAATATTCTCTACTAATTAGGCCAACCATGTGAAGGTGGAAAATCTCATTTGCTTCCCCACACCACCACCCCCCCCCCCCCCCCCCCCCCCCCCCCCCTTCCCCATTAACATCTAAAATTCATTCATTCTCTTAATAAAATGTAACATTCATGAATTATCACATGATAACATTCATTAACACATAAGTTTCATTAGAACATTTACATTAACATTAAGACATAAGATTCATTAGAACATAAATAAAACATATAGACGGAAACATTGATAATTGTCAAATAAGTTACATAAGTTCACATGAATCATTTTTTTATTTTTTTTTTGTCTTTCCCTTTATTGTTGCAAAGACATATCCATGTCATCATTGATATTTCTTCTCACCCATAGATGTGATCTTCGTGTCCTTTGCAAAGGTGGGTCCTCTACAATAACAAATAAAAGGGTCAAATTTAAAGAATTTAAGACTTCAAAGATTTTAAAGAACATTGAAGCACTCTTTACCTTGTCCAACCACATCATCTTGTCCATTGGCTTGAACCTCAACATGCTTATCAAGAACAACCTCTACATCCACTGCAACTACAATACAAGATGTTTTCTTAATCCCAACACGCATTATAGTTAAATTTGTATTACTACACCAAACTCAATTTAAATTTTTTACTTGTATTAATAATTTAGAAATAAAAAATTGAATAGAAAATATATACCTTCACTACTACAATCCACATTTGAATTGACGCTTCCATGGTGCTCCATGGTGCTCGACTGGTGTATCAAGATTGGCAAGCTGCAATCCAATGTAAATAATTAGTACATTTATCAACAATATATACATATAAATACAAGACAAATATTGAGAAATGTTAATCATTCATTTTAATATATATAAATATATTGACTTTAAAGTTGTAAATAGATATATAATCATTGTTTCCTTACTTAAAACAAATATAATGAATTATATTTTTGGAACTAAATATCAAATATAGTAATTACTTTAAGTATTCAATTTGAAATAAAAATCAATTGACTTATTTACCTCATCGATAGATCTAGCAGAAGAACCTTGTGCACTCATTTCTCGGAGTCATTCAACCATGACTGTATAGTCTTTTCTATAGGCTAATTTCTTGTCATCTTCAGAAGTTTTTTAAAACTCCACAACCTACATTTTTTCTTGGTATCATTATTTTTTTTGTAATAAATTTCATCAAGACCAAATTGTTTACAATTTATAAATATTTGCATATAATTTTTTATTTACTTATACTTACAATTTGTGCAACAAGTTTTGAATATCCACCCAAGTTGAGATTGTGTTGCCCATGCTTTTGTTTTCTTGCTTCAGTTGAGTTTGATGTATGAGGCAACCTATGTGAAGTTTGAAATATGTTAGATCACATAACTATTAAGAGTAATTAGTACATAATTTCATTCTTAATATTATGACATACCTTCTTACCTTGGGTGGTACTATTTCTACACCATGTATTGTTTTTCTCTCAATGACATCCTTTTTAAGATTCTCCCACTCAATAATAGAAATAGATGGGGGGCACTCATAACAAGGGTTGTTTTTCATTTGGGTCATGTGGTTGTACCTAATATACTTCAAATCTTGACCCACTTTCTCAAGGAGCCTATGTCTTTGAAAGACGTTAGGTCCAAAAAGTGTTGTCATGACACCAATGAGTTTATCCTTCAACTCTTTTGTTTGCAAATTCCACCTTTTAAGAAAAGAAAATAATTGTTAGATTCATAAATGAACTGAAGCTACCTTTTAATTTACTTCAAAAAATTGGTCAAAGGAAACATGATCTAGCAATGAAATAAAATTATGGTACCTTGTGTGTATAGTTCTCTCAAATATACGCAAACATTCATCATTAAGATTTTCATAAAATAGATTATACCCTACAAAATAATAATGGGATTAGTAGTTACTGCAAGGGACTACACAGGAGGTTAGTGCATTTGATTATGAGTATAAGATTGTATAGTAAAAGAAATGATCAATCTTTAAAGTACTTGAAAATTTGGCTATTCTTAGGGGAAGACTGTCTTCATTTCTCACAAGCAATTGATCACAATTCTTTAATATTCACGTACATCTAGCATGCATACACCCAGGAATGTCCTCATTGCCTCTTGCATAAAATGAATCGAATATTATAAAATGCCCCCTAAGAAACAATAATTCGAGTGAAATAAACACATGAAATATGAGAGAGAAAAGGAGGAATTTTCTTACCAATAAGTGTTGCCATCGCATCTATGGCCATGTAATGTTTTATCTCTAAAAGTTGTGCCTCGACTGGATCCTAAGATTTAGTCACTTCGAGTAACATGGAAACACTCCTAAGGTAGTGGGTGTACCAAAGTAGGATTGAATCTTCGAGTTATAGGTCGGTTCCTTATGATGCTTCACCTATTCACTCTTCAAACATGAAATTAAACTTGGGAGGGAAAGAGATAGAAGAAATACTAGAATTGAAACTTAAGGCTAAGGTGATGCACCAAACATTAAGATGAAAATACTCTTGAGCAAACATGAGGGAGCTTTCTTGAACGATTAAGGGCGACACAATATTGATCTCATAACACATTTATACATAAATATTTCACAAGAAGGATAGACTTTAGATAAGATACTAAAGGGAATTATAGCATTCCTAGTTTGACAAGACTTGAAAAAAAGCAAAAATGTCACAACTTGCAACTTGTATGAAGATTCCAAACCTCACTTGCAGATAAGGACTGAGACACAAAGTCAGGGATTCAAAAATGAATCACAAGAGTATCAGATTTGTAGCTTACACTGCAAAAATGAACACAATAAGGGCCTCAAATTGCTCCTCTATTTAAGCTTCTAAGGTCATTCAACAACATTCCATCCAGTGGTTACAAGTAATATGCATAAAAGTATGAAGCACTCTTAAGAGATCACAATAGGATTACTTTTTGCAAAAAACTCCAACCCCTACTACAGATTTACAACTATCTTTTATAGAGTTCAGACATAACTTTGATATTACATTGAGTTTGAACCCCAACCAAGTTAAGATTGTAGAGGAGAGCAATAACTGCTAAGAAGAAGAGATCATGATCAGATGCACGTCCCCATATTTGATCTTTTATGTGTAAATCTTGTTCTAAATGATAGAAATGATGACCATTACCACCCTAATTGGGTAGATGGATGAACTAGGTGGTGGGAGGAATGCCCTTTATGTTTACCAGACATGGAGAACATCAAAGATCGGTTGTAAGCGATCAAACGAATATGATTTTCCATCAATGAGCTACTTTTTTTTGTCCTCAACGCACACAAGTCAGCCATGTCCTTAAGTCAAATGGAGTCAATTCTCAGACCTTGCCACATGGCCCAATGCCTCCTCAGCATTCCGCCACCAAATCCAATCTCTATTTTCTTGTTGACTTGTGGAATTTCCAGTGTTCATGGCTTCGCAGCTTATTTCTTTCATTAACTATTCGAACTCATGAAACTGTGATCATCTTATATTTCATGCCTATCATTGTGTTATAGCTTGTTTCCGCTTTATCCTTCTAACTATTGCGATCCCGCGATCGAGGTAAACTAGCCCTTTGCACCATCGCCATGGCTGAGACTTAACAATCTTCTAACCATGTGACAATGCAAAATTGTTTATCCTGCCTTGGTTGCACCTTCACAACTGAAGATCCTCATTAACTATTTAAACTTGTGAAACCACGACCACCTCAATTCTTAGCCTTATCATTGCTTTGCAACTTGTTTATTCATTATGCACTTAACTATTGCGACATTGCAAACAATAGTGCCTTTTCCTAGTCACCCTTTTGCAGCTTAGAGTTGAGGTTGGCATCAAATGCTTGTGACACTATGACTACTGAGAACTTAGCTACTAGCATCACCATTTGCACAATTGCGACCCAAATCCTAGCTACAACTTGAACACCTACAATCATGCAAAGACAATACTTTAACTGTGATCACCCAGTCACAACTTGATGCAGGAGCATCTTGGGTGTAAGAGCAATTTTGCATCACCCAAAAATATTTTATTTTCAATCTTTTCTATTTTAATAAGGACTAGTAGACAGGGTGGTTATTATTTATGGGAACTTTCTATTTGTATTAAGTTTGTCATATGAGCTTGGAATGTTCTCATTTTCTACAGGAAGGTTCATTTTAGAGTTGTAAGCCTACCATAGAAATATCATTGCTCAAACATAAGTATTAGAGAAGTTATTGCGGATTTTCGGTGGAAAGATTTGCAGAAAAATCTTAAGGCTCACCAGAGGCCTTAGAGTGCCTTAATGAGGTCCGAAAACTTGAAGGAAGGGAATTTTCACAATTATAAGCTTGTAAATCAAGAGTTGGTGTTTTCGAAAAGTGGTTAGAATAGCCAATCAGAGCAATGGTTCGTGTGTTGTGGCCTTTCAAAGTTGGGCTACCTGAAATATCTAATATAATTGTGAAAGATGTATTTGGTTGACTCTATATGTATTGTTAGGGTTTGCCAGCCCTAGGTATCAAGTTTCAATGTCTAGAACCTTCTTGGGTAGCATAAAATTGCCTATTTAAGAAATGCTCGAACATTGTCTAGAACAGCTCTAGGTGGTAGTTCATAGCTTAGTCTTGTAGATTACTGTAATGAAGGTGCCCATGTGGGTTATCATATTTTACTTATGAATTCTATAATTTCGCATTTGTGATGCAAATAAGAAGTCCATATTTTATTCTCGTATTTGTTGTTGTTTCTTTATTTTTGTTATGAGTTTATGGTATTAAGGGGAGCACCCTTCATCACAACTTCTAGACTTCACACCGATGTTAACCCCATGAACGAGCGAACAAGCATTTCACACCATTTCCACCATGACCATGGTTTTCTCTTGATCACTTGTGATAATGTGATGAAGGAACTTTGACTGTGGTATGTTGACTTTTCATATGGTCGTGACTTATCTATGAAGCTCATTTCGATGGAATCGCATCAATTTAACTGATCAACTTTCATTTGTTGAGCCATTCCTTTGAAATTGACCCCTGCGATGATGCGAAGAAGAGGACTAGAAATGGTTTGGCCCACTGTGACACGTGTCCACCTATTACATATTCATGACCTACAACTACGGTTTGGCCTTTAACTCAACAAACATGTGCACAAGAGGCCTTTGCCACTTCGTAACCCTAGCCCTAGGTTAAAGTTAACTTCCTATGATGAAGTGACCAGAGACATTTTGCAACTTCACAACCTATAAGTGAAGGTCAGCAGTTTGTCTTGTGAAGTTGTGCCGATTTTTGAGAGGACTGTGTCACATCGTTGCAACCAAACTCGTAGTTAAGTGGTAAATCGGGGTGATGGAGCAAAAGAGGATAATCACATAGTCACGACTTGAAGTTTCTTAAGCATATAACATGCAATCATGGAGAATTAAAGACCTAGGGATATAAATGCATGACCAAGATTTTAATATGTCCCTATTAAGTTTACATGGCAACAAATGGATAGTTAAATAAATGTGGATATGGTTGCCACCCTAGTTTTCATGAGATTGGTCAACATTGGAAAACACAGATGGGGGCGCAAAAGTGGCTAACACTATGTGTTGCCAAATTTGTAGCCGGTGTTACCTCTTTAGTTCTATTCCTTGTAGCAGGTGGCATAGTGAACATAGGATTAATGGTAGGAGCTAAAAAATGAGATTGTTAGAGGACAATAAAACAAGATTGTTAGATCTATTAAAAAAAATTGTTCAAGAAAAACACGTGTAGGATAGAACATGCGATGTACTTGAACCACCTAAAGTATCATCCTCTGGGGCATCGCCCTTGAACCTCTTCAACATCCTTTGTAAAAATAATACATATGCATTTTATTTAATGACATAAATAAAAGAGTATACTATAAAAATCGTTATTGAAATTTTGTTATAATTTAAAACTACATTAATACTTACTATATATGTCTCATCTAGGTGCATCAACTCATCCTCCCTTTGTTGTATTTCAAGAGTCTGCAATCGAATTGATGCCAATTTCTTTAACCTTTTTGTTAAATCATGAAGCACCTTTTGCAATGTAGCCATAGGATCAACGATTGATACAAAATCAATCATCTATTCATCCTACTCATCATGTGACTCCTCATGGACTACTTTTTCCTTTCCCTTTTCATGATCAACACTCATTTGCAAAAAAAAAATTAGTAGAGCTATATTTAAAATCAATCCAAAATAGTAGTGAAGAATATAACATAATAAAAATGTATTTATAGATTTGTTGTATCTAATTTGTACAACAATGAGTTTTACTTGTCAGGAAGAAGAAGTCCCATGAGAACCATCATCGTCGTGTGTATCTTGTGGTTGTTGATCCATACTATAGCCCTATATTTCAAAAAAAATCATTGAGACATGTTAAGAGACAATTATTATTCTAAGTTAGCAAAATAAAAATAAAAATTTAATGGTGTGTTGGAATCATTGATTGGAGTTAATTTTAAATGTGCATAGTATACACCACCTCACCCATGATAGAGGCTTTGTTTGTATCTATGTGATTCAAATTGTAATCAATAAGAAGCTCTTGACCTCCACATATTGATGTTATTGCACATACAAATACGTGATTTCCCTCACGTGGCTCAAATATACAATTGGGTCACTTCTTAGTTGATGCAGGGCATGCACTATTTATAAAACTTGCAATATTCCTTAATGTTTTTGGCCTTTTGTCAATGTATATAGCTATTGTTTTACTTTGTTCACTAACTTTTTGTTGTATATAATTTTCCCCAAGAACATACCTACACTTACTTATTTTTAACATCTAAGAATGTGTATCTAACTACTATAATCATAGCAAGGTCTGACCTACTCCATCAATTCAACAACCTTGTTGTAAGAGACCTTTATGCCACCCATGTAAAATTGGCCCAAAACATGTAATGAGGATGGTGCTATGTGTTATATTCTCTCCCCAACACAAAAATTAGTGTTTATTGGACGAAGTTCATCAGTGACCCATTGTTTCTATAGATGTTTATACGTAAAGGGCACATCAGAGTCACCTTCACTCTCATCATCATAAGAACATGACCCCCTTTGAGAAAGAAAAAAATTCATGTTCTTATTGAATTTAATTATGATATTTTTACTTCCATTCGATCACCTTGATTTGAACATACTAAATGTCTCACTTTCTCTTCTAAAAATATGGTAAATACCTATTCACTAGTACTTGCACTGTACGAAATAAGAGAGATAGGTGGCAATGAGAGAGATATTTTACAAATGGTAAAAGAATCTCTATGGGGTGTACTGACTTATATATTTTGACCTTGAGTTGATCTCTTTGATTTAGACATACTAAATGTCTCACTTTCTTCTTCCATTCCTACATTTTCCTCGCTCAAGGAAGACAAATTTGACAAATACCTATTTGCTGGTACATGCACTCCACAAAATAAGATAGATAGATGGCAATGAGAGAGATATTTTACAAATGGTAAAATACATTAATCTCTATGGGTCTTTGCTACAAGATTATGAAGATTTTGAGTAATGTACACCATCATCTGGTATACTATATATCACTTAACCATAAAACCCTCGAGATGTGCTCTTTGTCGAATCAAGCCCTTAAAAAATTTCAAGTGTCTCTCAACCATCCACATTGACCTAGGCTATATATGTCCACATAGTTCAATCTCCTAAACTTGGTAAATGAGGTAGTATTCTTATGCATTGAAAAAAGTTGAAGGTAAACACTCTTGCATTTCACACATTAGTAGACAAATTCTTTTCTTCCAATATTTTAGATCTTCTTTATGGATTTCTTTAGATGACAACCACCTACAAGTGATTCAAGACACAAAAATATATAAATACGAGACTTTACAATATACTACTTGATTGATCTATTGAACAAATATCACTACTTACCTCATGCATTTTCCAAGATCATATGTCACTTGTTTGATATTATTGCTGAAGTTGTTTGGGAGTGATAGGGGTAGTACATACTACAACAATTGTCAACTGATCATTTCATTCTTTTCTAATGCAATACAATAAAAATCAAATGTAGTTTCATAAATATATTGTAAATACAAAAGACTGACTTACCTTGATGAAGGTATGCCAATAATGCATTTTCAACCCTGACCCAAATTCACTTTTCTTTGATACGAGATAGCTTATATTCACAACAAATCCTATAGGAAATTGATTTTTTCATCTGACTTCTTTTATGGCATTACTTTGTTGCTCTATTAATAACCAATGAAGGGCACTTGCATTAGTATGGTCTCCATTTCTATTTGATTCAATGATATTTTTCATTGCATGATTAGATTCATGAATGTCACTACAAATTTTGGCAATTTTTTCTTTGTCATGCCTTCCATCCAAAATTTTACATTGTGTCTTTGTCACATTCTTTCCAATATGCATAGTATCAAACAAATGCACAATTTGTAGCTTGTAGCAGGGCATCCTACTAAATTCTTTGGGATAACATTTTAGTCCCTTTGCAAGGTGGTCAATGATGCCTTGACGACCTTCATGATCATCAATTACATAATTAGCCAACAAAACACAATCAAAATACATAATTTCCAAACATAAACCATCAAGTGGAATGATACTACCTTGAATTCTATTATATTCGAATTGTCATAGGTGAGGTGTCATTCTTTGTGTTTTTGATGTAGTCTCTTCTTTCCCATTGAAAAGATATTTTTCGACACTTCAATACTTATGATTTTTGTAGAGGAAGTGCCTATTCTCATCAAACTATTGCTTTCTTAAACTTTTGGAATGATGAGATTTCATCTTTGGACCACACATTGGACATGCAAATTTCCCCTTTGTTTGAAGACCTACAAGATAATGATACAATTGGATTAAATATGTTCATTTTTGGAATTAGTATTATCTCATACAACTAGATTTTAGCATAACATACCACATAAATGTGTCAACCCTGGGGTATCATGAATTGTCCACACAAAAATTACATAGAATTGAAATTGTTTTTGTCCAATTGGTCTGGAGATATCATATATAATGAAACCATTTCATAACACTAGCAACTTGTCGATAAGAGGCACAACATATACATTCATATCTTTCACTTGGTTCTTACCCAGTTGAATAAACAATGTTAGATAATTATTGTGGTCATTTCACTCCAAGACTTATAATTACATGTAGATAGCAATAAAATAATAAAATACCCGGAACAATCATTTCCAACATAATGTGCTCCCTCTTTATTGACATCCATGGAGGAAGGATATTATTGATAACAAAAATAGGCCACACTAAGTAAATAGATCTCATCTCTCTAAATGGATTGACACCATTAATTGCCAAATAAAGCCCAAGATTTTGAGGTTCTTATTTAAGGTGTGGTCACTTTTATTCTATGTCCATAAATGTTGAACCATCTACAGACATTCCAATAATGTCATATCGACTTCTATTGCATGCATGGTAATCCATAAATTGTGCCAAGCTACTGCAACTAAATAATTATTTAAGATGTGTAATAATAAGGATGTAACAAAGAACCTTGCAAGACACCTATTTTTATCACTTGATCATCTCAATATCTTCTTGTATGACATTCGGGGCATTTTATTACATTTTTGTGTTCTTTATGATATATAACATGACCTTTAGGACAAACATCTATTGCTTGATACTCCATTCTAATATGCTTCATAGTGGCACATAATTCTTGGTTCAAGTGAGGGAGAACATTTGATGGTGGTAACAAATAGTCACCTATCAATTTATAACAAAAAAAATAAGTCGTTAGTATAAACAATCTTAATGGTACATGTTTCACCTTTTATAGACTATAATGATGTATATGACAAACTTTAGCATACGTGACATTGTTATGTTGGCTAAACCATTCATAACTCTCAAATTCATCAACAACAATACAACAAAGAGAAGAGTTGATTGGGATCCTTCATAAAGAGTCATGTTTGCCTTCTCAAATAGAGGTATATCGCGAATGGACTTAATGTCATCCTCATCATAATTGTCATCACCATCAACAATAGTAGCAACACAAGTACCAAATGTGTCATGGATAAATGCATTTGTACCATCATCTTCAAATGTGTTTTTTGGCACATGATCATCATCTTCCATGGGATCATGATCTTCTCCTTCAATACTCACACCTTCATGTTCGTCTGAGATGTAGTGGCCCATATCATGTACTACCTTGGAGAGATTGACCTATATAAAAATGATGATAATCAAACCCCCATTCCATGGTTCATATGTATATTAATTGAAAAAATATATAAAAAACAAATTACCAATGGATGATAATCAAACCCCACTTCAATGTGACCGTTCTCCCTACAAGTCTATTAGTTGTTTTGATTTTGATTCTTCTTGTCTCTAAGCCATTACAACTTTTGCAAGGAAAATAACATTTTTCATCACCTTCTCTTTGAAATTTAGACAACAATCTAGCAATTGTCTCCCTATTTTGATCAAATTCCCTTGTATTACCTGACATGATCCTTCTTCATGGGAAAAACTTATTCTTGCACCATTATTGAGTTGGTTATACTTAATGTTTACATATGCTATTGGTGTAAATAAGTATTTACTTATTATACTTACTTAAGTTTACTTAGGTTAATGCATTATAATAAATATTTATTTGTTACTCACCTAGGAGTATGTGCACTCTTGTGAGTTTTCATGATGACATCACAGGGGTCCGTACCTCTTTTAAGAACATGTTTTCTATAACATAGGAATCTTCTACACACATATGACACTTTGTCATTCTTATCCATTCATCTAGAATGTTGCATAAGGTGCTTAATTGTCTTATCTCCTAGTTGTTTCTAGAGACATTTTGGGTGCTTACTGAGAGGCCTTTATATATAGGCACTCCTAGTGTACTCTCAAGCTGGCATATTGAATGAATATCGCCATTCTAATCATACTTTGTCTATTTTGGTCTACTGTGTGCTTGTGTTGAGTTCTTTAGTTCTTGGGTGAATTCTAGCCTAAGCCAAATTCTTACATGGTATCAAAACTCTGAGGGAGATTCTCTACACATAGCCATTTGAGACCATTCATGCTTTAACACCTCGACACAAATCTAGAGGATTTGCAGAAATTGGGAGCGTCTAGAGCTAGATCTAACCTCATCGTTGCGTTCGGAGTGTCGATTCAGTGAAGATCAACTATAAATTTGCCTATGTTGGGTGAAAGTTGATTGTGAGGATTTTTTTTTTTTTTTGCAAATCAGAACCCGAAGGCCCCGATTTGCAGTTTGGGTATGATCATTTTATTGATCTGATTGTTTGATTTTCAGATCTGAATTAATTCATCTCTGCATTTTTGAATTTTTTTTGAATTATTATTTTTGGATTTATATAGTCCAAGCAAAGAAAATGTTTTTGGCCTAACTGAGCAATGACACCCCGACTCGGCTCTGTAATTGTGGAGGAATATTTCTCTGTTTATTATTTCATAGGGTATTTATATACTATTCAACGGGCATTTAAATCAAGTTGTACTACATACGTACACCTCTACACAATCAGGTTCATTCAATAAATTCGTAGATCCATAGGCATATATATATTAGGCAAGGCTCGGCCTATATATTTTTTGAGCACCCAACACTAGATTCTGGCAAAGTAGCGAAGGCCAACCTCTCTACCGTCAAGCAACCTCTGCCACAACTCCGACGAGCCATCTCTTTGGTTGTATTTCTGCGGCAGAAGGGTTTTAAACCACTTCCCAACTCGTAGTCCCATGCATGTGGGAAAATTGTTCAAAGTTTGGCGACAGAAAAGGCAGAATCGGCCCTTGCTTTTCTCAAAACTCAGCAATGCAAAGTGTAACCTCCGGTGACCGTGGAAGGAAATCTGGCACATCTAAAGCTCTAGGTGTTAGAATATACTCCACAACTCATAGCTCACACTGTGCAAAATCTAGCAATGGAAAAGGAGATTTCGGGATTGGGAAAGCTAATCCAAGCCCTTGCGCATGCAGTCAGAGCATTGTACATGCGGCAATTGATGGTTTGCTATTGTAGCCATGCAATGTGATCTGAGCCGCCCACATGGAAAGCCAACCCCTGACACTTTTTTTTTATAAAAAAGTTTTCCAACCGAACAATCGACATGTCAGGTCCAGTTAGCATCGGAGCACCCTGACACATCATCAATTTTTGTACATTCATATAGTATGGATAGATAAGTGTACATCCGTGCTGCCACGTTAGTAGAGGGCACATTTTTCACTGACATCATCAATACACGATCCTAAATTTGACACTTGTCTGGACATCATTTCAGGGCAATTTACAACCGTTGTGATGGCCATATGACTGTCAAATTTATCCTTGTCATTTGTTGATGCAGCCCCTCTCCAGATTGATTTTCAATTTTGTAGTTCGACTTCAGGAGGCCATAACTTGAACATTTGTACTCCAAATCGGTATTTTTTTTTTTGGAAATTGGGTAGAATTTTCTAAATTTTTCAATGATGTAGCTCTTTTCTAGTTTTGGTGCATGGATTGTTTAGAAATTGCATTTTTTGGTGACTATACTTGCATAATCCTACATTTTGGAACTTCAAACACCCCGTACGGGCACATCTGGAGTCGTAAATAGGTTCCATTTTTTTTTGAAAGTGCATTATTTTTTGTCTACTTTCTAGATCTAGTATCAAATTGTAGGGTTGTGTGGACAAAAGTGTCACTTTTAGAAATAGGGTCTTTTTTTGCTTTGTATTGCTTCATAATTGTAGCACATTATAAATTTTCAGATTTGTACTCTGTTAAGAGGTTGTAACAAGAAAAATCAAAATTCCACGAAGGCCAAAATTGGCAAGTGGCCCATTGTAATCGCACTACTAATAAAGTGCCCAAAGCATCCTTTTTGGGGGGGGTTTCTTGATTTGGTGAAGGGGGGGGGGTGTTCTTGGTGTTGTGTTCTCTTTTTTGCACATTTCTTTCATTTTCTGCATTATGGGCAACTTTGAGTTTCCTAAATTAACTCCTCATAACTATGCTTCATTGTCAATCAAAATGTGGTATCACTTAATGCATAATGGAGTTTCTCAATATGTAGATGGTACTCTTTCTAAACCAGTAGGTGATAATGTATCAGCAAGTGATATTTCAGTTTGGGTAGCAATGGATAGGAAAGCCCTAGGTGATATATGTTTGGGGCTAGATGATAAGATCATGTATCAAATCAAGAAGTGTTCTACATCCAAGGAAGATTGGGATACCCTCAAAAACCTTTATGGTAAAGTGTCTAAAGATGATGCGTTCAAAATTGAAGATGAGCTTGTCTCCTTAGATCCTAAGTCATATGACTCAATACAACATTTCATCATTAAGGTGAATGAATTAAGAATAATGCTTACTAAATGTGGGAGTTCTATAAAAGATGATAGACTGATCTATCTCATATATAACAAGCCGCCATTGGAATATTCCACATTTGTATCTTCTTTTAACACCTCAAAGACTACCGTAGGGTCTACGTACAAGAAAGTCACTTTTGATGAATATGCTAAACTGTTGGATGATGAAGAAAAGAAGTTTAAATTAATGGGGATTCTCAAATCACCTCAGTCAAAAGCATTGGTGGCCAACAATGAGGGTTCTCACAATTCAGCTGGACAGTCTTCAAATAAAGGAAAGGTATGAAGAAATGAAAGAGCAAATCTAAGGATGCAGAAAAGACAACACCACAGTCCAATTAACAAGGCAAGTCTTTGAATTCCAACAAGAAGGGGGACAACAATAAGGAGAAAAAGAAGTGCATTTATTGCAAGAAATTGGATCATGAAGAGCATGACTGTTATCTCAAAAAGATTGATGAATTGACCAACATCATGAAGAAACATAATGTTCCATTACCTAATGCTTATAAGGACAAAGGGTCTTCTTTAGATTCAAAGGGCAAAGGGCAAGCACTCATGGCTAATTCAAACTCTTCAAAGGAATGGATATTTTCCTCAGATGCCTCTTATCACATGGGTTCTACAAAGGAGGATTTTTTTTCAATGAGCATTCAAAGGTACCACACATCTTCATGGGGTATCATAGAAAAATGGAAGTTGAAGGAAAAGGAAACATGGAGATGGAAAATGGAGAGTTTGAAGATATTCTCTATGTTCCAAACCTAAGTTCAAATCTCCTTTCAATCTACCAAATCGCTCACCTTGGAGATGGACGTAGAGTTGAGTTCCTTCCAGACTTAGTTCAAGTGCACAGTCTTAAAGATGATTCCTTGGTTGTAGTCATAAAAGTGAATCATAACAAAAGGTTATACTCTTTTTCTTATTTTTTGCCCAAGTCTCCTTCAAAGGCCTTGTTAACACAATCCAATTCAAACATGCAATTATGGCATGAGCAGTATGGTCATCTTGACTATCGCTATCTTCAACAACTTTGCACATACAAAATGGTCAAAGGGCTAACTCAAATCAACTTTTCTAAGGGTGAATGTTCAACAGATTTAGTGGATATGCATCCAGAAGGGAAGTTACAAAGAGGGAAGTCTTCAAGAGAAACAGGTGTTCTACAGATGGTTTACATGGTATTAGCAAGTCCTTTTGCATCTAGACAGAGTTGCTACATACTTACCTTCGTTGATGACTTTTCAAAGTTCACTTGGGTCTACTTTCTACATAGTAAGAGTGAAGTGTTGGACAAGTTTCTAGACTTCAAGACTCATGTAGAACAAAAATCCAGCAAGGCTATCAAAGTACTGCGAATGTACAATGGAAAGCTTCAAGGGAAAGATCAATGAACCCACTATCCAAATGATCTCTATATTATTCCTTGAAAAATAATATAATTGTACTATACTATTCCTCCCTCTTTCTTTGTCTTTTCAATTAGACTTTTGCTTCTTCTAATCTTGTAACTAGATAAAAAATCTTGCATCTAGTAATCTCTTGGATTGCTTACATGCATTTAGTAAGCACTCTACCTCTTTTCGCACTTTTCACTTCTTGCAACAATGGATATACATTACAAATAAGGAAAACACCTTTCCTTTATGCCATATCTTCATAATAATTCCTTGAGTTGGCCTTGCTGCTTTCCCAATTTATTATAGTAAGATAATTAATTAATTATAATTACAATAGTACCATCTGCTCACAATCTATGCAAAAATTCACATGTGTGATACTAGGGCTTGTGCACTTATTGATGTCATCAGTTGATTGTCCTCTATCATTTCTTGATTGTGCATCTTCTTACTACATCTCAGATGTAATCTAGAAAACAAACATTAGGAACTTCTTTCCCAATACTTTGTCTCTGAAATACTCTCTAAACATTAAGTACAATTTATGTACATCTTCAACTCAAACTCTGTGCACTTGACCATGTCATCAGGACACTATATTGAACATGTATGTAACTGCACATTTCCATTATTTACAAAAACCATGCTATGTTGACATCAATGAGAAACATAGTCATGAGTGCAAAATGTCAATACTCTCCAATACTTAGGATACTCCACCAATGTACTATCATCAACATTCATGCTAACAATCTCTCCCTTTGGCATTGATGAAAACATAGATAAAAAAACCATCTAAGTTCCAAGAATACCAAACAATTTTTTGCTATTTTTGATGACCTGACACAAAGAGGAATGAATAACTAGGGCCAATAGGTACACCTCGCTATCCCAACCACCCTTCATGAGTTAACACAATGAAAACACAACACATAGAACAACAACCAAAGGAGGAAGAAGAAAAAATACTTTCATTGATTCATCAATTTATTAGCATACATGCCCAGTTGCAAGGCCTTTTGGGTTATGGCCAAATACAAAATACAATTCTTAGATCTATGATCATAAATAAGTTCGCATTTTCAGGAACATATCCTTCTCTTCCAATAACTCTCTAAGTTCTATCCTTCCAAAATCTTCCTAAAATTCAATCCTAGACCTCCTTAAATACTTGTGTGGCCATAGCTCAACCTATCAAAAAAATTGAACCTTTCATTAAATGCATTCATAGCCACAAGTCGGCTCACATCAAATATTAACTAATTGTACCAAAATTAAATGTGAGAAAGGTCAGTATGAACTGGAACTAGACATAGACTACTTAGTAAACAAAGACTTTGCAAAATACTGGCACTTGGCATCCAAAGAAATCACTCGGCAACAACTAACAAGTTGGCATCCTCCAATGCTTGGCAACCACACAGAACTTGGCAAAAAAAGATCACTTGGCAAGCAAAGGAATCACTCAACAACAACTAAGAGCACGACATCAACTAAATGCTCGACAACCACTGAAAGCTTAGCAATGAAAAACATTGTAACTTGGAAAAGCTAAGAGAATTGAAAATATGTAGGATAACAGTGCAACCCAGGATGCTCCTACATCAGACAACTAGGGTTGGAAGAAATGATTCTCTTGAATCATTGAGATGTCACAACCTGAGATGAATCCAATCAGATTGAGAAATTCATGAAGCATCTTCAATAGGTTTGTTCTTCCACTTCACCAAATATTTATAATAATCTTTTCCTTTTGTGCTCTTACCAACTCTATGATCGAATACCATTTCAACTTCTTCAATCTGCTTCTTAGGAAAATCTTTTAATACAAAAAGTTCATCACCTGACTCATGATACTTATAGAAATCAACAACATTGAATATAAGAGATATATCCATGTCATTAGGTATTTCAACTTCATAAGCATTTCTACTATTAAATTTCTTCAAGATCTTACAAGGTCCAAACTTCATCTTCAGTTTGTTGTATGTTCTAACAAGAAATCTTCCTTTCTTTAAATGAACCATCACCTCATCACCAACTTCAAACACATGATGTCTTCTAGACTTACCAAAATTCTCCTTATGATTACATTTTTCCAACATTAACTTCACTTCCTTATGCAAAGACTCCATAAAATCAACAAATTCTTCCCCTCTAACACTTCTCTTTTCTTCACCAGCAACATCCCTCAAATTTGATATACCTCTAGGCTACATTCCTGTAACAATCTCAAAATGTGTATTCCCTGTACTTCTACTCATAGAATTATTATATGAAAACTTAGCTTGTGCCAATACCACTTCCCAATTACTTGGCTTATTTCCGACTAAACATCTTAACAAATTACCCTAGCTTCTATTTACAACCTTTTTCTATCCATCTATTTGTGGATGGAATGTAGAACTAAACCTCAACTTAGTACCCATATTCTTCCACAAAGTCTTCCAAAAATAACCAACAGACTTACTATCTCTGTCAAGAATAATACTTCTTGGTAATCCATGCAATCTCACAATCTTTTTGAAGAAAAATTCAGCAACATGCTCGACATCTGATGTCTTCTTACTAGGTATGAAATGAGCCATCTTAAAAAATCTATCTACCACAACAATTATAGAATCATACCCCTTCACTATCTTATGCAATCTAAGAACAAAATATATACTGATGTCACTCCAAGGCTTCTCAAGAACAACAATAGGTGTATACAAACTAATATTCTAACTTACTTCTTTTGCAACTTGACAAACTCCACAACTTTTCACAAATTTTTAAACATCCTTATAATCAAATTCAACCTCATAAAACTTCTAGGGATACACAACTAAATACCTTTGAACAACATACCTTCTTGAATGAAATATTCATCATACTTACTTATGTGGTCTATCAAATTTGGTGTTTTGTACTCTCTCCACACCTCAGAAAAATCAGGGTTCGTATCATACAACTCTTTCATTTCATCAAAACCAAGAACTTCAACCTTCATCTCAGTCAATAAAGAACATCTTCTATTGAATTCATCAACAACTCTATTAGTAACTCCACTCTTATGCTTGATAAAACTTTGTAAATACTCAACCCATTTCATATGTCTCTAGTTTAATTTATGTTGACTTTCCAAGTACTGTAAATCTTTATGATCAATATACAACACAAACTCCTTAGGAATCAAATAATGCCTCCACTTCTTCAATGCTTGAACAATGAAACATAAAACTCTTGATCATACATAGAATATTTTTTTTTAGCATCATTCAACTTCTCACTAAAGAAAGCAACAGGTTTACCTTCTTGATTTAATATAGATCTTATTGCACTACCACTTGCATCACATTCAACTTGAAATAACTTATTGAAATTAGGAAAAGCTAATATAGAAAACTCAACAACCTTTTGTTTCAAAGTCTCAAAACTCTTATCAGCTCCATGTGTCCACTTGAATTCCTTTGTATCTCCTTTCATTGTCTCAGTCATAACATTACAAATAGAACTGAAATTCTTTATAAACTTTCTATAAAAACTAGCCAAACTATAAAATGACCTTACCTCACCTACATTCTTAGGTGTAGGCCATTCCAAAATTATTTTTACCTTCTTAGGATCCATCTTCAAACCATCAACTAAAATCATAAATCCCAAATACACAAACTCCTCTCACATAAAAGAAATTTTTTTCATATTAATCATCAATTCCCCTTCTTTCAATCTCTGCAATACCTATCTAACATGCTCAAGACGTTCACCTTTAGTCTTATTGAATATCAAAATGTCATCCAAATAAAAAATCACAAACTTACCTAAGAGTCTTTTCAAAAATTCATTCATCAACCTCATGAAAGTACTAGGTATATTAGTCAAACAAAAAGGCATAACCAACCATTCATAAAAACCATCTTTTTTCTTCGAAGAAGTCTTCCATTCATCTCCTTTGATTTTGATCTAATGATAGCCACTCTTCAAATCAATCTTGGCAAAATACTTTGCTCCAATAAAACAATCCATTATGTCATCCATTGTCAACATAGGAAACCTATATTTCATTGTGATCTTGTTAATAGCTCTGAAATTAGTACACATTCTCCTTTCTCCATTCTTTTTTGGTGCTAATATAGCAAGTACAACACATGGACTCAAGATTTCTTTGATCAAACCTATCTCCAACAACTCATGCACTTATTTGTTAAGTTCTTCATTTTTTGTAGGTGCCAATCTATATGGTGCTTTATTCAGAAAACTAACTCTTGGAATCATATCCATACAATGACATATACTCCTTATTGGTGGTAAATGATCAAGAATATCTTCTGCAACAATATCCTTGTATTTATTCAACAAATTTTCAATTTCTATAGGTACTCAGCTTCTACCAGTTTATACTATCACTCGGTCATTAATACCAAACCTCGATCTTCTAGGAATTATAGAAAAACAAACTTGGTTCCTTTTCATATCTTTTTAAAATTGCTTCCCATTAACCATACAAATTCTCATAGTAGTACAATTAACCTCATCTGAACTTTCAATCAATGTCAATAATATTTGCTTCTTCCCATTCACCCAAAGAGTATATTGATTCAATTTTTCATCATGTATAACATATCTATCATATTGCCAAGGTCTAAAAAAAAAAATATGACAACAATTCATAAGCATAAGATCACACAAAACATCATCAAAGTAATACCCAATCTTGAACTTCACAATATATTGTTCACTTACCGATATCTTATGCTCATTTTTAATCCATGAAACATGATAGGGTTTAGGATGCTTTAGCCTCTACAACTAAAACTTTGTAACCATCCCTTCTTATGCCAAATTTGTATAACTTCCACTATCAATGATCACCTTGCAACATTTTCCAGCCATCTTACATCTTGTCTTGAAAATACTTCTCCTTCAAACAAGTTCCCCATCACTTCCTTTATTACATAACATTCTTGTCACCATTATATATTCTCCAGCCTTAGGTCCACTTGGTGAACCCTCATCATCTCTTTGAATCACAACATTTCTATTACTTTGTCCACTTTTAGAGGATCTACACAAAAAATCTATGCCTTTATTTTTCACATCTGAAACAATTACCATGAAAACTACCTCTAGAATAAGAATTACCTCTTCCTCGATAAGAATTAGTACCTCCTTGGTAAGAATTACCACCTTTCCATTTAGTCTTGTTCTTGTCATCACTCTTCCATTCAAATTTTTCCTTATCTTGCATAGAATTATCAGATCTGCCACCTTCACCATAAGATGTAGCTCCACCTCTTTGGAATCTACCATCTCTTTCTCTTTGTCTTTGTTCATGCTTCTTTGTCTAGATCTCCTCAATGCTCAAGGCATATTGGTATGCTTCTTTCACACTTTCCAACTTCACAAAAAATATTTTATCTTGAATTCCAGATCTCAATCCATTTAGATACCTCACAATTTTCTTAACATCATCATCCACATGTTTAGATCTGATGTCCAATCTATATAATTCCTTAGTATAATCTTTCACAATCATGTCTCTTTATCTCAAATTTTTCATCTTTCTCAACAAGCTAACTTGGTAATCAACAAGGAGGAATTCATTCTTTACCTTGTTCACCATCATCACCCAAGTTGTGATCTTCTCCTTTCCTCTCCTTTGTCTATCTGTTTGCAAATGCTCCCCTATAGTGAGACATGTCCTTTCAACCTAGTAACTATAATCTTCACCATCCTATTATCAAGAGTGTTTTCATACTCAAAGAACTTCTCCATTTCAAAGATCCAATCGAACACATAATTGGTATCCAACTTTCCATCATAAGGAATAAATTCTATAGTAAGCTTTGAATTTTTTCTAGACAACACTCTCAACAACCTTGCTTCATATTGATCTTCCTTAGGTTCTAGATTAGGGTTTGGTGCTATTGCTTCATCATCACTTACATCATCAAGATGTGCTCCTCTCCTTTGGGCTACCTCTACAACATCTAATCTGGCTATAATTTGTCTTAGTGTATCTTGCATTATCAACATTTTCTCTACCTTGAACCATCTTTAAAAATTAGGTTCCTGCAAGATCATAACCCTTTGCAAGCTATAGGTCAAATCCTTAGACTTGCTACCCCAAAACCAAATTCACTTAGGACTCTCCATGATATAATCACCACAAAGATGAACCTCTACTCTAATACCACCTGACATAAAGAGGGATGAATAATTAGGGCCAATAGGCACACCCATCTATCCCAAACACCCTACATGAGTTAACATAGTGGAAACACAACACATAGAATAATAACCAAAGGAGGGAGAAGAGCAAAAAATTGCATTGATTTATCAAGTAATCAACATACATGTCCAGTTGTAAGGCCTTCTAGGTTATGACCAGATACAAAATACAATTCTTGGATCCATGATCATACATAAGTTTGCATTTCTAGGCACATATCTTTCTCTTCCAATAACCCTCTAAGTTCCATCCTTCCAAAATCTACCTAAAACTCAATCCCAGACCTCCTTAAATACTTGTGCAACCACAGGTTGGCCTATCACAAAAAAAAACCTTTCATTAAATGCATGCATAGCCATAAGTTGGCTCACATCAACTATTAACTATCTATACCAAAATTAAATGCGAAAGATCAACCCAAACTAGAACCAAACAGAGAAAACTCAAAAAATGAAGATTTCACAAAATACTGGCACTCAGCCTCCAAATGAACACTCGGCAACCACACAAGCTTGACATCCAAAGGAATCACTTGGAAACAACTAAGAACTCGACATCCTCTAGCACTTGACAAACGTAGAGAAATCAACAACCAAAGATCACTCGACATCCAAAGGAATCACTCAACAACAACTAATAGTTCTGCATCAACTAAATGCTCATCAACTATTGCAAGCTCGACAATGCAAGATATTGTAACTCAGAATAGCTAAGAGAACTAAAAATATGTAGGATAGTAGTGCAACCCAGGATGCTCTTTCATCATGACCAACATCAGTTGTCCACGTGCTAAAAAGAATCTCAAAACAACATGCACACAATAGGTGCATACTCCTTCTTAGACATCAATTTTTTACTTCACACTAAACAATTCACTATCCTTCACATGCACATTTGTGCTTCCTTTCATGAATCATTCTAAATATCTCTAATAAGATATCTCTCCTTCATGCATATTCACTCCCTATTCTTAGGAGTTATGTTTCTTTCATGCATACTCTCCTCCATGCTTTGGGAGATACTTTGCCCCATGCCTTAGGAGATGGTTTTTTTTCATGCATACTCTCCCCCATTGACATCAATGCAAAGGACCTCAATCTCAATGTTACTACATACTAATTGATAAATACCAATTTCTAATGTGATGCTCAATGTCCAAAGACACATTTAATACCAAATACCAAGAGTCCTCAGTGACTCAAATCATCATAGATACTCCCCCATACGGAAAGCATCAACATTTAGTCTAGGCTAACAAGAGTGCTCTATACTACTGGACCGATGCACTCTTTGCATCATCTACTCATAAATAGGCAAGGGCATAACCCCAAGCATACCTCTCAAGTACTCAAATGTATCTTTAGGTAAAGTTTTCGTAAAGATATATGCAATCTGATCTCCTTTTTTTCTTCTTTCTCTCTTAGCACATGATACTTAATAGATATATGCTTAGTATTAGAATCCAATACAAGATTCTTAGACATATCCTTTATACTTGTGTTATCATAGTAAATGATAACAGGTTCTTCAAACTCAATTCTAATATCCTTCATCATCTGCTTCATCCACATGACTTAATTATAGTCATTTGTTGTTGTAACATACTCTTCCTAAGTAGTACTTTGCAAAATACAATCTTGTTTCTTGCTTAACCAAGAAATCAATATTCCTCCAAGAAAGAATGCTCCACCACTAATGATCTTTCTATCATCCATATTGCCTGTCCAATCTACATCATTATATGTACATAGAGTGAAATCACTCAATCTATCATACCAAATTCCATAGTCAGATCTCCCTTTCAAATATCAGAATATTGTTTTCACTGCTACAAAATGATACTCCTTAGGATTAGGTTGAAATATAGCTACAATCCCAACTACATTTGCTATATCTAATCTATTGTGAGTTAGATATTGCAAACCTCCAATCATGGATCTGTACTTCTTCTACTCTACTACAGGTGTCTCATCTTTGTTGGATAACTAGTGACTAGTTATCAAAGGTGTACTAGCCAGTTTACAACATTCCAAACCAAACATTTTCAACAAATATTTCAAGTACTTAACTTGTGAAATGAAAATACCATCATTGTTTTGTACAATCTGTAATCCTAGGAAAAAATTCATCTCTCCTATCATGCCCATTTCAAAGTCATTCTTGATCTCTTCAACAAATTATTAGCAAACAATTTTCAACTTCTTGCAAATAAAAGTTATTATCTTTCATACCTTTAGTAAATCCATATTTTTCCAAATAACTATCCAACCTTGCATACCAAGTTGTGGGTGTTTTCTTCAGACCATATAGAGCTTTCTTTAGTTTGCATACCATGTCTTTGTCTTTTGATAAAGGAAAACTTTTAGGCTTCTCAATACATACCTTTTCTTCAAGTTCTCCATTAAGAAAAATTTATTTAATATCCATCCTTATTGCTTCCATTCTGGCTATAGATGCATATGTCTCCTCATAGTCTATGCCTTCTTATAGTGAGTATCTATTGCAAACAAGTCTAGTCTTGTTCCTCACAACTTCGCCTTGCTCATTCATCTTGTTTCTGAATACCCATTTTGTTCCTATCACATTCTTGTCTTTAGATCTAGGAACTAACTCCCATGTATCATTCTTCACAATATTATCTAATTCTTCCTTCATTACTTCAATCCAATGATCATCTTTACATGCTTCATCTACACTCTTAGACTCAACTTGAGATATCAAACATATCTCCTCATTTACTCAATTCCTTATCATCACACCTTTTTCTTTACTTCTAATTATCTATTTAGGAGGGTGATTCTTTGCTAGATTCCTGCTAGAGATAGGAGTTGACATCTCAAATTTTATCTCTTCTCTAGGTTTAGATCTCTACTCTCCTCTCTTCTCAACATTTAGCATATCATTCTATAAATCATTGCTAGTCTCAAAAAAAACTTCAACGCTATGTCTAAGAACTCCAAAATTATCATCTTCTTCATTTGAATTATATTCTATCATTTTTTGCTTAGTCCTAAACTTTTCATCAATCATTACATTTTTGTGTTCAACTATTGTCTTAGTTCTATAGTTAAAACATCTATATGCCTTGATTTTTAGTGAATAAATAAGGAGCATGCCTTCATCACTTCTTGGATCAAAATTACAAATATCATCATCTCTCTTAATGTAACATTTGCTCCCAAATATTCTAAAATACTTAGCTGATGGTGAATGACCAAACCATAGTTCAAAAGGTGTCTTGTTCATACATTTTTTGATTTGTATTTTCTTAAGAGTTTATACTATTGTATTGATTGCTTGTCTCCAAAATGTCTTAGAAACATCATTCTCAAACAACATCACTCATGTTTCTTCTGCTAATGACTTATTCCTTCTTTCAATGATCCTATTTTTCTAAGGTTTTCTAGGTAAAGATAAATGTCTTTTGATTCCATTCTCTTCCACAAAATATGTTGAACTCTCTAGAGATCAATTCTCCCCCTTTGTCAGATCTCAAAAAATTTATCTTAACACTAGATTCATTCTCAACTCTATTCATAAATATCTTAAAATTCTCAAAAGCTTCATATTTCTCTTTAAGAAATTCTACCCACATCATTCTAGTGAAATTATCAACAAAAATCATAAAATACCTTTCACCATAGAGTGCTCTTGTTCTTGAGGGACCACTCAGATATGTGTGAATGGTTTCTAGCTTCTCTGTGGTAGTGAAATTCTTGCTAGAAAATGATACTTTCTTCTACTTAGCTAAAATACATTCTTTACACACAATATTAGTAGGCTTTGTAATCTTAGGCAACTCTTTGACTACCAAAGTGCTACTAACCTTCACAATATTATCAAAGTTTATGTGACATAATTTTCTATTCCAAACTAATTGTTACCCACTTTAGCTATCAAACATGTCATTTCAATAGGATTCAACTAAAATACATTCCCTCTAGATGTAGTCCCAGTTCCAATTAGGTTACTATATTTTTCTTCAACAATGCAGGTCTTCTTTTCTTCAATATTGCAGGTCTTCTTAGTGAATTGTAACTAGTAACCCTTGTCCACCAATTTCCAAACACTCAACAAGTTATGCTTCAATCCATCAACAAAGTAAACATCATCAGTTTTATTTTAGCATTAAGAGTAATGGATCCAATTCATGTTATATGATAGGCTACATTGTTACCAATTCTAACAATAGCTCCATCATGATTCTTGAACTTAACATATATATTCATATCACCACTCATGTGATGTGAACAAGCACTATCTATTATCCAATCAGATTTCTTTTCCACTTGAAAAATTAGAGTTCTTTCTTCTCTAATTTCTCTATCAAGATCATCTTCCTTGATAGCCACAAATCCCAATTCAACATCACTTTCACTTTGAACTTTCTCATTAGATTCTTCATCTTTATTTTCATACAAAGAATTTCTATATCTATCTCTTCTAGCTTCAAACTATGCCTTATATTGTTTTTGCTCTTTTACGAAATTTAGATGCATAATGACCAAATTCATCACAAGTCCAACATTTAAAGATTTTCTTACCATCTTTTTCTCTTCTCAAAAAAGGGCTATTCCTTCCTCAATCTTCTTGTCTTCAATAGATCTACTGCTACCAAAAAAATCTCTATGTGTGCTGGCACTCCTTGTTAGATTAGGTTGAATGTTGAAGGTACTAAAAGATGTTTTGACTCTTCCTAGATATCTAGACTATCTCAAATCTAGTTTTTTTTATTCTAATCTTCCAAGCAATGTTTTCTTAGTGAAATCCTTATTGCAAGAAATTACTAGCTAAATCATCTTAGCTACTTGCTTGAATGGTTGTGTCAAAATTTTCAAGATCTTTCAGATAACTTCATCTTCTTCCTTGGTTCCACCATGAGACTAAATTCCTACAACAATTTCTGATGTTTTGCTAATATAACTTCTTACAGATTCATCTTCCATCATTTTAACATCTTAAAATGCACATATCGAGTTCTATAATCTCATTCTATTTGCATGATTACCACCTTCAAAAGTAGATCCTAATACTTTCATAATTTCATAAGATGTTCCAAGTGATTTTACTTAACTATATTCATTATTTGGAAGAGTTTTTAGTAAAGCTTCTCTTTTTCTCATGTTGCACATGAATAGATCTCTTTCATCTTTGCTATATCCTTCTAGCTTTTCTTCTTCAACGATTTTCTTCTTACTCTATGTCAAGATCCAATATCCTAGATGCATTGATGCAACACAAGGAAAGATAATCCCCAAAGGAGATTTCTTAGCCCCCAACTATAAAACCACATAATGGAAACACAACAACAAGAAGCAATAATGCAAGATCTGATATCAAATTACAATAATATATTCATAATATATAATTGATTACACACAATATGTTGAGCTATAAGGCCTTCCTAGTTACGATAAAATATAAAGCAAGTAATAGTCCCGCAAGATCCCCTCAAGACCCAATCCAACACTAGCTAGTCCAAATCTACACTCTAGTAAAAAATCCCAAGGAAGATCTCAACTTGTGCTCACAAGCCCACCAAACAATCCCCTTTTTTCCAAGCCGTAGCTACTAACTCTTCTCCAAATTCACTCCACTTCTCCATGATGGATGGATAATTGCTAAAGAATTCCCTACAACCCCTACTTATACTAATCTAAGCCACAAGTCATCCCATAACACAAATTAAATGTCACAAGTTGGCCTACAACAACAATTAAATGCTCAAAATTGATGTCTAAGTAAAATTGTGATATCTCCTAGCTCTAAATGAATTAGAACTTGATCTTCAAATCATAAGTAGAAATCTAGTCTCTCTTCAATCCCTAAATTTTTTATCCTCTAACTCATTGTGGAAAATTATTTACACATCTTGAAATAGGCACCAAATTCTTAAGCAATGTTGAGCTCCATAAATTATGTTGAGCAACCAAAGACCATGCCAAGCAACCAAGACCATGCCAAGCTCCATAGAGCATGTTGAGCTCCAAGACCATGTCAAGCTCCGTAGACTATACTGAACTTCATAGACCATGCCGAGTTTCCAGTGTATACCGAGCACTAGTAACTATCAAGCTCCATAACAATTAACCAAAATCCCTCCACACATGCAGGATTGCCAGTGAACCCAAGATGCTCTTGCATCAGAACACCCTAGGTTCAAAAAGATGTTCTAGTACTTGGAAGAACATCTTCTAAGATTCAGTACATAAAAACCAAATTGGTTTCTTACATACATGTCCTCCAAGTTTTTAACTTGCACACTCTTTCCCCTATTTTTCTTTTTCTTCTTCACATCCACTATAGGTGTTCCATATGTTTTATTTCCATGTTAATCTCCAAATTTATTAAAATTTACCAACTTAACTTAGTTGCCAATACTCAAGTTCCTCCTACTGAGCTCTTCATTCTACAAAGAAATTAGGAAAAAATTCCTACCACCTTTCTTAGCAGTAAACACATTCCTAACACAGTCATGTATAGCCCTACAATCATACTACCAAGGTCTACCTAGCAATAGATGACAACTATTCATATCCATAATATCACACAACACTTGGTCCTTATACTGACCAATCTAAAAATCAACAAGGCATTGCTCCCTCACTTCTAAAGCATGCTCACCTTACATCTAGCCAATCCTATAAAGATAAGGATGTCTCATTCTCTTCAAGCCAAGTTTCTGAAAAATCTCTTCAGCAATAAGGTTATTAGTACTACCACCATCCACAATCACTTTGTAGACTTTACCACCAGACTTACAATGAGTTTTGAAAAAACTAGTCCTTTGACAAGAATTCAATATCCTCTCACCAACCACTACTCACCAAGCCAACAAACTTTCTCCTTGCTCAAGTTGACTATTCTAGACTTCAACCTCATTCACAATAGCAGTTGTCCTACCAATCAAACATTCAAAATATCTATACCTCTCTTGACTAAACTGGAAACAATTACCTCTGAACCCACCTCCACCTGTCCTTCTTCTCTATTCAACAAGTTTTTGTTCACCTTCTACTAAACTATCTTGATTTTCTTTCCCTTGGGAACTACCTTGATTCTTCCTCTTTAGCTTCTCCTCTGCTCTCAAAGCATACCGATAAGCATCCTCAACTAAAGAAATATTTAGCATACCAACCTCATCCTAAATATTGAATCTCAAATCATTAATATACCACTCTACCTTCTCCTTTGACAATTCTCTATGCCCAAACCGAATAGTCAACTTGTAGAACTCCTCTATTTAATCTTTCATAGTTATATCCTTTTGCTTTAGATTCTACAACTTCTTAAACAACTCAAGCTCACAATTAGTAGGAATGAACTTAGCCTTCAACATAATCACCATCAACTTCAATCTAATGATCTTTATTTCATCTTCTTCTTCTCTATCCCTTTGTAGTTGTTTCCACCAAAGAGCGGCATGTTCCTTTAGCTTAGTTTGTGGCAACCTTACTTTGAGTAGATCCTCAATATCCTCAAGCTCAAAGTAGTCTTCCAATTCACCAATCCAATCAATCAGGTCTTCAGGATTCAAAGTGCTTGAAAAATTAGAGACCTCCATCTTATGCTTTAGCTTCAACTGAGAACCAAGTTGAGCAAACTGACTAGACCTAACTCCAATAGGTCTCTTCACATGATCAGATCTATCCTCACCACTAGATCTAACAACTCCAAAGTCTTCAACAACTTTCTCATAACTACCTTTAGTACCCACATGCCTAGGTATATTACCTAAAGCATTCACAATTTCATAAATCATATCACTCTTCATTGATTCTATCTAAGATCTGAACTTTGCTCTAACATCCTCCATCTTAGATCTAAAATTTGCTTTAACCTTCTCTGAAATCCATTCTTCTACAACATTAGTAAGATCAGCAATTTCCCTAGGGTCCAATATTTTTTGAGGCATCTTCCAAAATTTTAGCAAACCCTAAGTGAAAAATCCACCAACCAAAAAATCAATTAGCCACAATATCAACCTTCGTCAACCCAAGTCCAGGTGCAAACTACCTCAGCTTCAACAATCTATCTACACACTTAGAAACAACCTTCACTCTGATACCACTTGATGCAACACAAGGTAGGCGAATCCACAAAGGAGATGTCCTAGCCCCCAACTATAAAACCACACAAAAAAAACACAATAGAAAGAATTAATAATGCAAAATCTGATACCAAATTATAATAATATATTCATAAAATATAATTGATTACATGCAATGTGTTAGGCTATAAGGCCTTCCCAGTTACGAAAAAATATAAAGCAAGTAATAGTTCTACAAGATCTCTCAAGATCCAATCCAACACTAGCTTGTTTAGATCCACACTCTGGTAGAAAACTCTAAAGAAGATCTCAACCTGTGCTCACAAGCCCACTAAGCAAATCCCCTTGTTTCCAAGTCCTAGCTATTAGCTCTTCTCTAAATTTTCTCTTTCAAGCTCCTCCACTTCTCCATGATAGATGAATAATAATTTGACTACCTCAAAACCCCTACTTATACCAATCTAAGCCCCAATTCAGTCCAAAACACAAATTAAATATAAATACATAAATTAAATGCCAAAGTCGGCCTGCAACAATAATTAAATACCCAAAATTGATGTCTGAGTAAAATTGCAATATATCCTAGCTTTGAATGAATTAGATCTTATGCTTCAAACCATAATTAGAAATCGAGGCCCTCTTCAATCTTGAAAATTTTCATCCTCTAACTCATTGTGGAAAATTAATTACATAGCTTTCAATAGACACCAAATTACTAAGCAATGTCGAGCTCCATAGATCATGTCGAGCAACCAAAGACCATGCGGAGAAACCAAGACCATGCTGAGCTCCAAGACCATGCTGAGTTCCATAGACCATGTTGATATCCATAGACCATGCCAAGTTCCAAGTGTATCTGAGCACTAGTACCTACCAAGCTCCATAAAAATTAACCAAAATCCTCCCCTACATGCAGGATTGCTAGCGAACCCAAGATGCTCTTGCATCACTCATGTATAATAGATGAGTATTCATATTCTCCTTCTAATTTTCATAGTTGGCCCCATTAAATCTAGGACTATCCTTTCTGAAAATATTTTCCATTGATCTCTCAAAGTTGTTAAGCTTATCCTTCAAGGACCTGATGCTCTAATACCAATTGTTAAAATATATAGTTCACTAATATAACTAGGGGGATAGAGTGAATCAGTTATCCAACTATTATAACAATTATCAATATTCAACAAATTTAACCATATGAGTAATATAAACTAAAACCACAATGAGATACTCATACACAATAACACCAGATATGTTAACTAGGGAAACCCTTGATCAGAGGGAAAACCTTGCTAGGGATGGTACCCACAAGATGATGTACTAATATAAATATTTCTTACTAGAGGATGGACCCTATTAGGAGTCTATGAATACATTCAATACGTATGAGTCTCTGTTAGGAGACTTTGAATCCCCATTAGGAGATTCCAACCCTATTAGGAGTTGCGAAAGATAGTTAGACCCACTGCCCAAACAACTTCAAGGGAAAGACCAATGAACCCACTATCCAAATGATCTTTGATGCAGGAGCATCCTGAGTTTTCTTGTAATCTTGCACTCTTGTTCATTCTGCTAGTTGATGCCAAGTGCCAATTTCTAGTTGATGTCGAGTGCCCATTTTCTAGTTGATGTCAAGTTGTCTGTTCTTGTTGATGTTGAGTGTTAGTTTTTTAGTTGATGCCAAGTTTCCATTTGATGCTGAGTTGCCAATTTTTCAGTATGTACCAAGTTATCCAGTGTGTGCGGAGTTGTTTGTGTTTTTGGTTCTTAGGGGGAACTAACTTGTGTATGTAATTTTGATCATGAATTTAATTTAGGGATGAGTGTTGACCATCTTAAGGTCAGCCTTTCTTTAATGTAATGTTTTAGAATCTTTTGTAAGCCATTTTGGCAAGCATAACATAGAGGATTGTAAAAGGAAAATGCATATATGTTTGGAGATGCAAATTTAAAGTTGGATCATGGATCTAGAAGTTGTATTTTGTATCTGGCCATGACCCAGAAGGTTTTATAGTTGGACATGTATGCTGATTATTGGATGAATTAATAAAAGTTTATTTTTCTCTTCTTCCTCCTTTGATTGTTGTTCTTTGTATTTGCTTCCATTTTGTTAACTCTTGTAGGGTGGTTTGAGTAGCTGGGTGAGCCTTTGGCCCTAGTTTTTCCTTCCATTGCCTATGTTAGTTGGTATTAGAGAGCGTTGTTCCTAAGTGTGCAAGAAAATCGTCAAAGTGTGAGGTAGTTTATGCCAGGACCTTGGTTGGGAAAATTTTATTAGAGCTTGAGGTTCATCCTTGTGTAGATTGGATCATGTAGAACCCTAATTTGAATTTGGTTGTAGGGTGGCAGATCTATGGATTTGACTTATAACTTATTGACGGTTACCATCTTGCAGGAACCTAATTTATAAACATGGTTCATGGTAGAAGAAATGTCGATGATGCTGTATTTGATCAGTTGAGACAAATTATAGCTAGATTAGATGTTGTGAAGACAACCCAAAGGAGAGGAGAACATCTTAATGATTTAAGTGATGATGAAGAAGTAGCACCAAACCATAATCTAGAACATGAAGAAGATCAAGATGAGGAAAGATTGTTAAGAGTGTTGTCTAGGAAAAATTCAAAGCCTATTGTACAAGTTGTTTCTAATGATGGAAAATTGGATACTAATGCTATGTTGGATTGGATCTCTAATATGGAGAAGTTATTTGAGTATGAAAACACTTGTGATAATAGAAAAGTGAAGATTGTACTCACTAGGTTGAAAGGTCATGCATCACTATGGTGGGAGCACTTGCAAACAAATAGACAAAGGAGAGGAAAGGAGAAGATCAGAACTTGGAAAAACATGGTGAACAAGGTAAAAGAAAAAAATTCATCCCTATTGATTACCAAGTTAGCTTGTTGAGAAAAATGCAAAATTTGAAACAAAAAGACATGACTGTGAAAGAATATATTGAGGAATTCTATAGATTGGACATCAGATTTGGACATGTAGATGATGATGTTAAGAAAATTGCAAGGTACATTAATGGATTAAGATTTGGAATACAATATGAAATCAATTTTGTGAAGTTGGAAAGTGTAGAAGAAGCATATCAATATGCCTTAAGAGCTGAGGAGATCTTGACAAAGAAGCACAAACAAAGACAAAGAGGTAGAGGTTGTAGATTCTAGAGAGGTAGAGGTAGATCTTATGGTGAAGTTGATAGATCTAAATTTTTTGTGTAAGATACAGAAAAATTTGAATGGAAGAATGATGAAAAAGGCAAGACCAAATGGAAAAGTGGTAATTCTTATTAAGGAGGCACTAATTCTTATCGAGGAAGAGGTAATTCCTATTCTAGAGGTGGATTTCATGGTAATTGTTTTAGATGTGGTAAAGAGGTATATATATCTTTCAAATGTAGATCGTCTAAAAGTGGGCAAGGTAACAGAATCCCTATGATGCAAGGAGATGACGAGGGTTCACCAAGTAGACCTGAGGCTAGAGAAAATATGATGGTGAAAAGAACCTTTTGTAATAAAGGAAGTGATGAGGAACCTATTTTAAGGAGAAGTCTTTTCAAAATCAGATATAAGATGGTTGAAAAATGTTGCAAAGTGATCATTGACAGTGGAAGTTATACAAATTTGGCATCAAAAGAATTGGTTACAAAGTTGCAGTTGCAAAGGCTAAAACATCCCAAACCCTATCATGTTTCATGGATCAAAGATGAGCATAAGATATTGGTAAGTGAACAATGTCTTGTGAAGTTCAAGACTAGACATTACTTTGATGAAGTTTTGTGTGATATTATGCCTATAGATTGTTGTCATATTTTTTTGGGTAGATGTTGGCAATATGATAGATATGCTATACATGATGAAAGATTGAATCAATATACTCTTTGGGTAAATGGGAAGAAACAAACATTTTTTCCTTTGATTGAAAGTCTAGATGAGGTTGATTGTACTGCAATAAAAGTCTACATGGTTAATGGAAAATAATTTGAAAAGTGAAGAAGAATCAAGTTTGTTTTGCTATAGTTCCTAGAGGGCCAAGTGTTGGTAGTAATGATCGAGTGATAGTAGATAGTGATAGCCAAGTAGTAGTAGACATTATAGAATTGTTGAATGAGTATAAAGATATTGTTGTTGATGATATTCTGATGGTTTACCTCCAGTAAGAAGTATAAGTCATTGTATGGATTTGATTCCTGGAGCTAGTTTTCCAAAAAAAAGCACCATATAGATTAACGCCACAAAGAATGAAGAAGTTAAGACAAGTGCATGAGTTGTTATAGAAAGGTTTGATTAGGGAAGCTTGAGTCCATGTGTTGTACCTACTATATTAACACCTAAAAAGAATGGAGAATGGAGAATGTGTACTAATTTTAGAGCTATTAACAAGATCATAGTGAAATATAGGTTTCCTATGCTGAGGATAGATGACATAATGGATTTTTTGAGTGGAGCAAAGTATTTTACCAAGATTGATTTAAAGAGTGACTATCATCAGATCAAAATTAGAGAAGTTGATGAATGGAAGATTGCTTTCAAGACAAAAGATGGTTTGTATGAATGGTTGGTTATGCCTTTTGGTTTGACTAATGCTCCTAGTACTTTCATGAGGTTGATGAATGAAGTTTTGAAAAGATTCTTGGGTAAGTTTGTGCTTGTTTATTTGGATGATATTCTAATATTCAACAAGACTAAGGAAGAACATTTTGAGCATATTAGACAAGTATTGCAGAGGTTGGAAGAGAAAAAGTTATTGATTAATATGAAAAGTGTTCTTTCATGCAAGAGGAGATTGTGTATTTGAGATTTTTGATTTCATTTGATGGCTTGAAGATGTATCCTAAGAAGCTTAAAGAAATTTTGGAATGGCCTACACTTGAGAATATGGGTGAGGTAAGATCATTTCATGGTTTGGCTAGTTTTAAAAAAAAGTTTATAATGAATTTCAGTGCTGTTTGTAATGTTATGACTGAAACAATGAGAGGAGATAAAAAAGAATTCAAGTGGACACATGGAGCTAATAAGAGTTTTGAGATTTGGAAATAAAAGGTTGCTGAATTACCTATTTTGGCTTTACTTGATTTCAACAAAGTATTTCAAGTTGAATGTGATACAAGTGGTAATGCAATAGGAGTTGTATTAAGTCAAGAAGGTAAACCCATTGCTTTCTTTAGTGAAAAGTTGAATGATGCTAAAAGGAAATATTCTGTGTATGATCAAGAATTTTATGCTATTGTGTAAGCATTGAAGAAGTGGAGACATTATTTGATTTCTAAAGAGTTTGTACTATATACTAATCATAAAGCTTTATAATACTTGGAAAGTCAACATAAATTGAATCAAAGACATATGAAGTGGGTTGAGTACTTGTAGAGTTTTATATTTGTGATCAAGCATAAGAGTAGAGTTACTAATAGAGTTGCTGATGCATTAAGTAGAATACATTCCTTGTTGACTGAAATGAAGATTGAAGTTCTTTGTTTTGATGAAATGAAAGAGTTGTATGATGTTGATCCTAATTTTTCTAGGGCATGGAGAGAGTGCAGGAAACCAAATTTGATAGATCACATAAGTAAGTATGATGAGTATTTCATTCAAGAAGGTATGTTTTTCAAAGGTATTCAATTGTGTATTCATAAAAGTTCTATGAGGTTGAATCTAATTAAGGAAAAGCATAGTGGTGGATTAGCTGGACATTTTGGAATTTGTAAGACATTGACTTTTCTAAAGGAGAAGTACTATTGGCCTCAAATGTATAAGGATGTTTAAAAATTTGTAAAGAGTTGTGGAGTTTGTCAAGTTGCAAAAGGGGTGAGTCAAAATATTGGTTTGCATACACCTATTACGATTCCTGAGAAACCTTGGACTGACATCAATATAGATTTTGTTATTGGATTTCCTAAGACAATGAAGGGATATGATTCTATATTTGTTGTAGTGGAAAAATTTTCTAAGATGGCTTATTTCATACCATGTAAGAAGACATCATATGTAGAGCATGTTGCTGAACTTTTCTTTAAAGAAATTGTGAGATTACATGGATTGCAAGAAGTATTATTTATGAGAGAGATAGTAAGTTTGTTGGGTATTTTTGGAAGACTTTGTGGAAGAAGACGAGTACTGAGTTGAAGTTTAGTTCTACATTCCATCTAGAGATAAATGGATAAACAGAAGTTGTGAATAGAAGCTTGGGTAATTTGCTGAGATGTTTAGTTGGGAATAAAAAAAGTATTTGAGAGATGGTATTGGCACAAGCTAAATTTGCATATAACAATTCTGTGAATAGGAGTATAAGAAAAACACCTTTTGAGATTCTTACTATAATGCATCCTAGAGATATATCAGATTTGAGAGATGTTGTTGGTAAAGACAAGAGAAGTGATGTAGGGGAAGCATTTGCTAATTTCATGAAGTGTTTTCATAAGGAAGTGAAGTTGAGATTAGAACAAAGTAATTAGAAGTATAAAGAGAATGTTGATAAGTCTAGAAGGCATCATGATTTTGAAGTTGGTGATGAGGTGATGGTTCATTTGGAGAAAGGAAGATTTTCAGTTGGAACATATAGTAAACTAAAGATGAAAAAATTTGGACCTTGTAAGATTTTGAAGAAGTTTGATAGTGGTAATGCTTATCAAGTTGAGTTACCCAAGGACATGGATATATCTCCTATATTCAACATTGCTAATCTGTATAAGTATCATGAGTCAGATGATAAATTTTTTGTACATGATGATTATCCTAAGAAAAAAATTGAAGAGGTTGAATAGATATTGGATCAAAGAGTTGGTAAAACTACAAGAGGAAAAAATACTATGAATATTTAGTGAAGTGGAAGAATAGACCTATTGAAGACGCTACATGGATTTCTCAATTTGAGTTGGATTTAGCTCAAGTTGTGACACTTGCATGATTTAAGAGAATCATTTTCTCCAACCTCAATTGTCTGATGTAGGAGCATCCTAGGTTTCCTTATAATACTACACTTTGGTTCATTCTACTAGTTGATGTTGAGTGCCAGTTTCTAGTTGATGCCAAGTGCCAATTTTTTAGTTGATGTTGAGTTGCTAGTTTTTAGTTCATGCCGAGTGCTAGTTTTCTAGTTGATGTTGAGTTGCTAGTTTCTAGTTGATGCTAAGTGCCAGTTTTTTAGTTGACGCTGAGTCACTAGTTTCTAGTTGATGTCAAGTTGCCAATTTATAGTTGATACCAAGTTACCAGTTTTTTAGTATGTGCCAAGTTATCCAGTGTGTGTTGAGTTGTATGTGTTTTGTGTTCTTAATGGGAGCCAAATTGTGTATTTAATTTAGGGATGAGTGTTGACCATCTTGAGGTTGGCCTTTCTATTATGTAATGCTCTAGAATCTTTTGTAAGCCATTTTGGAAAGCATAAATAGAGTGCTTAGGCTTAGATTAAAGGTAGAACTTAGAGGATTGAAAAAGGGGAATGTACATGTGTCTAGAGATGCAAATTTAAAGTTGGATTATAGATCTGAAAGTTGTATTTTATATCTAGCTATAACCCAGAAGGCCTTACAGTTGGGCATGTATGCTAATTATTGGATGAATGAATAAAAGTTTATTTTTCTCTTCTTCTTCCTTTGGTTGATGTTCTTTGTGTTTGCTTCCATTGTGTTAATTCTTGTAGGGTGGTTTGGATAGCTAGGTGAGCCTTGGGCCCTAGTTTTTCCTTTTGTTGCCTACATCAATCTTTGTATTATTCCTTATAGAATAATAGAATTATATTGTATTGTTCCTTCCTCTTTCTCTATCCTGTCAACTAGACTTCTACTTCTTCTAATATTGTAACCATATAAAAAATATAGCATCCAATGATCCCTTGGATTGCTTTCATGCATTCAATAAGCACTCTGCCTCATTTTGTACTTCACAGTTCTTGCAAAAATGGATACACATTACAAACAAGGAAAACATCTTTCTTTTATATCATATCTTCATAATAATTCCTTGAGTCAGCCTTGAGGCTTTCCCAATAAATTTTAATAAGATAATTAATTAATTACAATTATAATAGAATTGTTGGATCATAGTCTATGCAAAAATTCACATGTGTGATCACTAACATCATCAACTAATTGTCCTATATCACTGCTTAATTGCACATCTTCTTACTACATCTTAGATGTAATCTAGAAAATAGACATTAGGAACTTCTTTCCCAATACTTTTTCTCTAAACTACTCTTTGTAAATTAGGCACAACTTCTATATGTCTTTGACTTAGACTCTGTGTACTTGAACACATCATCAAGACACTATATTGAACATGTTCATAATTGTACATTACTAGACAATCAATCCATTGTCCGAACCATTAAGATCTATGTTTGCTACTCAGTCGATATTTACAAAAACTATACTACGTTGACATCAATGGAAAACATAGTCATGAATGTAACATGTCAATACTCTCCAATGCTTAGGATACTCCCCCTATGTAGTATCATAAGAATTAATGTTAACATAGAGACATAATAGAAGATATGGACACAATGAAGGAAATGTCATAATTTGTGTTTCATTTATGCCTCTTCATTTTGAGTTTGTTCAAGGCAATCTCATCAATGCTAATACAAAATAACAATGCATTTTCTAAGAGATTATAATTGTTCAACAAAATTAATGTTTTACAAGAAAATGCACTTGAAGAACTGTTATCATAGAAGTAAGAACATGGTGTTGAAATAGTATAGAAAGTGCTTGACATTAGAGGTAAGCAAGTGACAATATTGACCAATATTTTCGAATGTTGAAACAAAAGCTATCAAGTATCAAACACCTATGCTAGAGTTACAACACAATGTGAAGTTGATTTTAGATTTTGTAGAGGTAGATATTTAGAAGTTTGATCAAAATTGAAGGCACGAGAGAGAGTTTGTGGAAATATACTAGAAGGAGGAGCAACTTTAGAAAGAGACTGCATGACAAAAACAACAACTAGACAACATAGAGGATATTATGGGAGCATTGGATAGAATCCAGGTAAGTGTTGTGATAGGTACTATGGAATTGGAATCATTTGCAAATGCCTTTGAGAATTTATAGTCCAAATATTGGAAGGACTACAAGTTGTGCAAATTGTCATGTATCGCATTTGCATTTACTTTGTCAATAATTATAAGAGTGTTTCAAGGTTTGGAACCACTTCAACATCCTTTTTATAGTTCATAAGAAATTTCATTATGGTAGAGGCTTCTGCAAGGGAATTATCCTCATGATTATGGCATTTACATAGAAGACAAACTTTCTTCTTCAACTCCTTACACTCAACTCTTCACTGAAATTATTCTTTCAACAATAAAAAATGCTACTAAAAATTTCAAGGAGCCAAGGGACCCTAAACCTATACTACATTTTCTGGAGACATGGGAGAAGTTACTATAAGCTTCCATACTTCATAACATTTTGGACCATATAGCGATGCCCAAATTAACAACAATAGTAGATACCTGGGATCCTCGCAAGGAGATTGTGCCAATACATGCATGGTTACATCCTTGGCTTCCATTTTTGGGCCAACATATGGAGCCTTTATATCCAACCATTTGTTATAAGTTGGGGAATGTGCTTCATTCCTGGTATACAAGTGATGCATCTGCATATGCAATTTTATCACCTTAGAAAATTGTATTTGTTCTTGCTAGTTGGGAACAACTGATTCTTTATTTTATTGTACCTAATCTGATGATAGTTCTATAGGAATTTTTAATCAACCTATCTAATCAGCAACTAGACCAATTTAACTAGGTTATGTCTTATTTCTTTCTAAAAATATCTTTTATGATATATTTTTGTAAAATTTCATGGGAACTCTACCCAAATTTCCTAGTCTACATTATTTTTGTGGAGGATCTTGAGGTAAGTTACTTATCATAGGTTGATTGAGTTTTATTATTTTATTATTTGAATACTAGAATATGTAAAAAATTGGATAAATTTTTATGTTGTGCTAAGATGCAATAAGAACCTTAAAAAAGATCTCTTTGTATATATACATACATACATACATAGACACACATGTGTGTATGTATGCATATATACACATATATATACATAGATACATACATGCATACATATACATACATACATATACACATACATATATGCATACATACATTTATATCTCCATCTACCACATCAACACAACTCCCATTTCATATTGATTACTTGTTTGGACTATCTTTCTCCCATTGATAAGTTTTTATAGTGGCAGAGAGCTAATTATCTTAGTTGTTGATGAGAACCAATAGACATTATTGTCTAGCTTAGGGATATAATGAGAAGATATGGGTGCAATGAAGGAAATGCAATAATTTGCATTTCATTTATGTTTCTTCATTTTGATTTTGTTTAAGGGAAGCCCCTCAATGCTAATAAAAAATAACAATGCATTTTCTAAGAGTTTACAATTGTTGAACAAAATTAATGTTTTACAAGAAAATGCACCTAAAGAACTATAAGCTCAAAAGCATGAACATGGTTTCAAAATAGTATAGAAAGTACTTGACATGAGAGGTCCACAAGTGAGGGTGTTGACCAATCTTTAAAACTTGAATGCTAAAATGAAAGCTATCAAGGATCAAACACTATGATAGAGTTTTGGTAGAGGTAGATATTTATAAGTTTGACCAAAATTGAAGGTACTAGAGAGTCTATGGCAATATACCCAAAGGAGAAGGAGAGGATTTAAAAAGAGACTACATGACATTAACAACAATTAGAAAACATAGAGGGTATTATATGAGTACTAGATATAATCCAAGGAAGTGTTGCAATAGGTACTATGACATTAGAATCACTTGCAAGTGTCTTTGAGAATTTATAGTCCAAATATCAGGAGGACTACAAGTTGTGAAATTTCTCATGTATTGCATCTACATTTGATTTTCCATTTTTGATAAGAGTGTTTCAAAGTTGAGAACCACTTCAATATCCTTTGCATGGTTTAGAGATAATTTCATTGTGAAAGAGGCTTCTACAAGGGAATGATCCTCAAGATTATGACATTTACACATAAGCATAACTTACTTCTTCAACTCCTTACATTCAATTTTTCACTAAAGTTATTCTTCCACGAGTGAGAATAGCTACTTAAAACACTTAGGAGCCAAGGGATCTTGAACCTATGCTACATTTTTAAGAGACATGGGAGAAGTTACTACAGGCTTCAATACTTCATAACATTCTGGATTATATAGTGATGGCCAAATTAATAGTTGCATTAGATACTTGGGATCCTTGTAGGAGGACTATACTAATACATGCATGGCTACATCCTTGGATTCCATTGTTTGGCTAGCATATGAAGTCTTTATATCCAACCATTTGTTATAAGTTGAGGAATGCACTTCATGCCTGACATGCAAGTGATGCATTTGTACATGGAATTCTATCACCTTGGAAAATTGTAATTGACCCTTCTAGTTGGGAATGACTGATTGTCCATTTTATTGTACCTACTCTTATGACACATCTATAGGAATTTGTAAGAACCTAGCTAATCAACAACTAGACCAATTCAACTGGTTTATGGCTTTTTTCTTTCTAAAAATATCTACTATGATATGTTTTTGTAAAATCTCTTGCGAACTCTGCCTATTTTTCCTAGTTTGCATTATTTTTTTGTAAGATCTTAAGGTAAGTCACTTAGTATGGGTTGAGTGAGTTTTATTTTATTATTATTTGTATTATGGAATATTTATGCAATTGGATCAATTTTTGTATATATACATACATACATAGACACACAAATATATGTGTATGCATATATACACATATATATATACATATATATGTATACATATATATCTATGTATACATATATATGTATATATACATACATATATATACATATATATATATATACATATATATATATACATACATATATATATATACATATATATATATACATATATATATATACATACATATATATATATACATATATATATATACATATATATATATATATATATATATATATATATATATATATACATACATACATATCTCTATCTACCATATCAACACAACTCCCATTTCATATTGATTACTTATTTGAACTATCTTTCTCCCATTGATAAGTTTTGATAGTGGTAGAGAACTAATTATCTTAGTTGTTGATGAGAACCAATAGACATTATTGTCTAGCTTAAAGACATAAAGAGAAGATATGGGTGCAATGAATGAAATGTCATAATTTGTGTTTCATTTATGTCTCTTTATATTGGCATTTTTCAAGGGAAGCCCATCAATGCTAATATAAAACAACAATGCCCTTTCTAAGAGTTTACAATTATTCAACAAAATGAATGTTTTATAAGAAAATGCACCTAAAGAACTATTATCTTAGAAGAAAGAACATGGTGTGGAAATGGTATTGAAAGTGCTTAACATGAGAGGTTTGCAAGAGAGGGTGTTGACCAATCTTAAAAACTTAAATTTTGAAATGAAAGCTATCGAGTATCGAACACCTATGCCATAGTTACAAAACAATGTAAAGTTGATTTTAGATATAGTAGAGGCATATATTCAAAAGTTTGATCAAAATTTTAGGGAAGAGAAAAAAAGAGAGTCTGTGGCAATTGATGCAGGGTGCTCCCCTTAACACCATAAACTCATAAAAGAAACATAGAAACAACAGAAAATGCAAGAATAAATTATGGACTTCTTATTTGCACTACAAATGTAGAATTCATAAATACAACATGCTAACCTACATGGATGCCTTCAGTAAAATAAATTGCAAGAAAAGCTATAAACTATCACCCAGAGCTATTCTAGACAATGTTTGGGCCTTTCTTAAATAGGTAGTTTTGTGCCACCTAGGAAGGTTCTAGATGCTCAAGCTTAATACCTAGGGCTAACAGATCCTAACAAAACATATATAGTTAGCCAAATACATCTTTGAGAATTATTTTAGAAATTTTGGGTAGCCCAATTTCATAAGGCTATAACTCATGAACCATTGCTTTGATTGACTATTATAACCACTTTTTGGAAATGTCAACTCTTGATCTATAGGCTCAAAACCATGCTAGTGCCCTTTCATTGAGTTTTTGGACCTCATTGGGGCACTCTAAGGCCTCTAACAGTGAGTTTGAATATTTTCTGTAAATATTTCCACCAAAAATTTGCAATAACTTCTTCGATACTAATGCTTGAGCAATGAGATTTTTATGATAAACTTACAACTCTAAAATGAACCTTTCTATAGAAAATGAGAACATTTCAATCTTGTATGAAAAACTTATTAAAATAGTAAGTTCTCATAAATAGTAACCACCTTGTCTATTATAATAGAAAATACTAAAAATAAAATATTTTTGGGTGATGCAAGATTACCCTTACACCCAGGATGCTCCTGCATCAGACACACAGGGCAATTTGAGAAGTGAACCTGTCATGTCTTAGGTGTTTAGAGGAAAACCAAGATGGTTAACCTCCTCCCTTGCTAGCCATGATGAATCTTATACTGTTCTCCCTTTACATTTGACCAAATATTCTTTATAAGTTTTGTTTTTATTAATTTTGCCAACACAACTATCTAATATCTCCTCAACCTCCTTTGTAGCCAAACTAGGTCCTAGAATGCTCCACTACACTTCTGCAACTTCATCTCCATCACCTCCTTCATAATATTCTGTCAAATCTTAAATATTAAATACTGGTGAAGCATTCAATTTAGAAGGCAACTCCACTTCATATGCATTTTCAGAATCATGCCTCTTCACAATCTTGCACGGTCCAAACTTCATCTTTAGCTTATTATATGCACCTACTAGAAAATACTCATTTCTCAAATGAACCATGACTTCATCTCCAATCTAAAATTTCTTATATCTCCTTTTCACATTTTCCTTAGCCTTATACTGTGTATTCATCTTTATGATGTGCTTCCTCACCTCCTCATAGATGTTCAGAAAAATCTTCTGCTTCAACATTACTTATCTCTCCTTTATCCAGTTGCTTTAGTTCAGAAGCATTTCTAGGACTACTCCCATATACAATCTAGAATAGTGATTTACTATTACTCCTATCGACAAAATTATTATATGCAAATTCTACCTATGGTGAAATCATATGTCATCCTTTTGGTTTATCTCCAACCAAGCATCTCAACAAATTTTCAAAACTACAATTCACAACTTCTATCTGGCCATCAATCTATGGATGATGTGATGAATTAAACTTCAAATATATCTTTAACTTCTTCCATAATGTATGTCAAAAATAGCCAACAAATTTGGTTTCTCAATCTGAAACTATACTCTTTGGCGGACTATGTAATCTCACCACTTCCCTAAAAAACAATTTTGCTACATGAACACCATCACTTGTCTTATTGAAAAGAATAAAATGTGACATCTTTGAAAACCTGTCAACCACCACAAAAATAGAATCATGCTTGCATTGTGTCCTCAGTAATCCAAGAACAAAATCCATGATGATATCCTCCCACAACTTCTTTGGTACATGTAATGACTGATATAACCCTATATTTTGCCTCACTCCTTTTTCCATCCAACATTATTTGCAACTTTGTACAAGCTTCATCACATCTTGATGCAGCTATGGCTATTAGTAATTTTCAGAAACCAAAGCTATGGTTTTATCTTTTCCAAAATGTCTAACAAATCCTCTACTATGCTTCTCCTTGATGAGATTTTCTCTCATTGAACTCTTGGGAATGCACAACTAGCTTCCTTTAAACAACATATTATCTTAGATCATGAAATCCAACCACTTTGTCCTATCAAGTGTAATAGGTTATGTACAATCTTTCCACGCTTCACCAAAATTAGGATCATCTAGATACAATGTATTGAGTTCCTTGAACCCAACCACCTCTATCTACATTTTTGTCAACAAAAATTATCTTCTACTAAGAGCATCTACAAATTTGTTAAACTTCTCACTCTTGTGTTTCAAAAAAAATGTATAACTCTGCAAAAAATCAACCCACTTTAAATGCCTTTTGTTCAGTTTTCCTTAACTATTCAAATATTGCAAAGCTTGATGATCCATATACAAAACAAACTCTTAGGAAGAAGATAATGTCTCCACTTTTTCAATGCTTGCACTAAAACATAAAATTCCTAATCATAAATAGAATATTTTATTTATACATCATTCAACTTCTCACTAAAATAAGCAATAAATCTACCTTCTTGGCTCAAAACAACTCCTATTGTAGTGCCACTAGCATCATAGTCCACTTGAAACACCTTGTTAAAATCAGGAAGTGCTAAAATAGGCTACTTTGTAACTTCTTGTTTCAATAGATTAAAACTCGTATTTGTTCCTATAGTCCACTTAAACTCTTTCCTATCCCTTCTTATTCTTTTAGTCAAGGGACTACAAATACTGGTAAAACTTCTTATGAACTTTCCATAAAATGTAGCTGGCCATGAAAAGATCTTACCTCTACAACACTCCTTGGAGTAGGCCATTCAAGGATAGCCATCACTTTCTCTGTGTCCATTTTCAAACCTTCTCTTGAGGCTACAAATCTCAGATACACCAACTGTTTCTTTACAAAACTATACTTCTTTAGGTTTTTTAGCAACTTTTCTTCCCTCAACTTATCAAACACCTTGCAAATATGAATCAAATGCTCCCCTAATGTCTTACTAAAGATCAATATATCATCTAGGTAAATAATGACAAACTTACTCAAAAACTTCTTCAATACTTCATTCATGAGCCTCATGAAAGTGCTCGATGCATTGGTTAGCCCAAAAGGCAAGACCAACCACTCATATAGTCCTTCCCTTGTCTTGAAAGTAGTTTTTCACTCATCATCTTCTTTGATACAAATCTGATGGTACCCACTCTTGAGATCTATCTTTGTGAAATACTTAGCTCCACTCAAATAGTCCATAATATCATCCATCCTTGGCAATAGAAATCTATAATTGATTATGATCTTGTTGATAGCACAAGAATCTATACACATCATTCATTATCCATTCTTCTTTGGTGCTAATACTACTAGTACAACACATGGACTCAAACTCTCTCAAATCAACCCCTTTTGCAACAACTCATGAACTTGCCTATTCAACTTTTCACTTTCTACTAGTGCCATTCTATGTATTGTCTCTTTTGGAAAACTGGCTCCTGGAACCAAATCCATTCGATGATTGATCTTCCTCATTAGGGCCAATCCATCAAGTACATTATCTAATACAATATTAGAAAACTCCTCCAACATATCTGTAACTTTGGTAGGTACCCCCTCTACTTTTTCTTTACTATTTTTAGGAATTATAGGAAAACATGTATGCTCATGTTTCATACCTTTAACAAACTCCTTTCCATCACCAAAACATATTTTGGTAGCACTACATACCTTTTCTTCTTTATCCTTCAATGGCTTCAACTTATGTTTCACTCCATCCTTAGTTAAAGTATAGGTATTTGCTCGCCCATCATGTACAACATGCCTATCAAACTACCATGACCTACCCAACAACATATGACATATGTCTATAGGTATGATATTGCATAGTACCACATCTTGGTAGCTTCCAATATTGAACTTCACTAGGCACTGCTCATTGACCATGACCTTGTGGTCATCTTGTACCAAAGAAATATGGTATGGACATGAGTGTTTTTTCCTCTTTAGCTTCAACTTGGTAACCATCATTTCTAACACTATATTGTCAGTACTTCCACTAGAAATGATCATATCACAACACTTATCTTCACATTTGTACATTGTGTGAAACAAGCTCTTTCTTTGCTCAACTTCATTCCCACCACTAAATAGGACTCTTCAATTAACTAGGACTTCTATTCTTTTAGCATGTTTAGAATGTGAGGATCTAAAATCTTCATCAACATGTGCAACTCTCCCCTAATTTGTTGTTCTTCGATCTATCCTTCCTTGACACTCGGTACATTTGAATGCTCCATGCCCTTCTTCTTCGTAGTGAAAACATTTTTCAAGGAAGCCTCCTCTTCCAGATTCTTGTCCTCTTCCTCTTCCTCTCTAATCTCTATTATTCTGATCATGGAAATGATTGAACCTCTCTGGGTTTGACTACTAATCTAGCCTCATCCTTGTTCTTTTGATCATCATTATGATGACCATAAGATCATCCACCAGATCTTCCACCACAACCTTTTTCACTTTTCTTATTGTTAAACTTTTTGCTCACTTTCTCCTCGACTCTTAGGGAAAATTGGTATGCCTCCTCAATATTGCTCATTTGAACTAGAATTAGCTCATCCTAAATGCTAGGTCTTAATCCATTAAGATAATGGGCAAATTTTGCATTATCATCTTCTGGATGGCCGGTTCTAATGAGAACTTGATATAACTCTTCAATATACTCTTAAACAAATTTTTCTACTTATTTCAACCCTTATATCTTCTTCAATAAATCAAACTCATAATCCACAAGAATGAATTTCTGCTTTAGTTTATCCTTCATCCAATCCCATTTGGTGATCTTATCCTTTCCCTTTCTATTTCACTCCAACTAAACCTCTTGCCACCAAATCCTTGCATGTCTCTTCAGTTTTTCCTTCACAAACTTGGCCCTATAAGGATCATCAATATCTTCATACTCAAAGTACTCCTCTAGTTCATTTATCTAATTGATCAACTACTCTAGGTTAAGATTTCTTGAAAATATGGGAACTTCAAACTTAGGTCTTTTGCCAATCTTGGAGATGGCCCTAAAAATCCTCTCTTCTTTTCGGTTTAGAGCGGCCTCTTCTCTAGCATTTTCTTCTACTTCATCCTCATCCTTGCTTTCATCACTTGCTAGAAGATTTATTCCTCTTCACATTTGTTCTTCCAATACTTGCATTTTCCTTTGGAGGGCTTGAAAACCCTCAAATGTAACACCTATAGCTCTTCCACCATGCTCTCTTCATAGAGGCATTTTGCACTTCCACTAAAACCCTATTGCAAATTGCCTCACAATTAGCGATCTATCTACACTCAGCCCAATCCATAATCCTAGTTTGAACTACCTCACATTCGGCGATTTGTACACACAGTCAAAAATTTTAGCTTTGATACCACTTGATGTAGGGTGCTCCCCTTAATACCATAAAATCATAATAGAAACATAGAAACAACATAAAATGCAAGAACAAAATATGGAATTCTTATTTGCACTACAAATGTAGAATTAAAAAATTCATAAATGCGATATGCTAACCCACATGGGCACCTTTAGTATACTAAATTGCAAAAAAGGCTATGAACTATCACTTAGAAGTATTCTAGACAATGTTTGGGCCTTTCCTAAATAGGCAATTTTAAGCCACCCAGGAAGGTTCTAGATGCTCAAACTTAATGCTTAGGGCCAACAGAACCTAACAAAACATATAGAGTCAACCAAACACATCTTTGACAATTATTTTAGAAATTTTGGGTAGCCCAACATTGGAAAACCATAACTCACAAATTGTTGCTCTAATTGACTATTATAACCACTTTTTGAAAATTTCAGCTCTTGATCTATAGGCTTGAAACCCCATTGGCATCCTTCTATCGAGTTTTTGGACCTCATCTAGGCACTCTAAGGCCTCCAATAGTAAGCTTGAAGATTTTTCTATAATTTTTCCCACAAAAAATCTGTAATAACTTCTTTGATACTAATGCTTGAGAAATGATATTTTTATGGTAGGCTTACAACTCTAAAATGAACCTTCTTCTAGAAAATGAGAACATTTTGAGCTCATATGAAAAACTTACTAAAAATACTAAGTTTCCATAAATAGTAACCATGTTATCTACAAGTTCTTATTAAAATAGAAAAGACTAAAAAAAGAAACTATTTTCGGGTGATGCAAGATTGCCCTTACACTCAAGATGCTCCTGCATTAGCAATATACTAGAAGGAGGAGTGACTATAGAAAGAGACTACACGATGTGTGCTAAAATGTTGACACACTTCTATGAGTCATTATATCCAAGATTACTCAAGAGTGAGGTCTCAAATGACAAATCATAGCTCTCTATTCACGGAGTCTAAGGATTTGTAATGGAGGTCCTCATTTTAACCTAATTTGTGCCCATGCAAGTACACCATAAAATAAGAGATTCAAAGATCAAAATATGCATGCAAATGAAGAAGCAAGCTAATCTAAATGATAACAGTGCAAGATTAATCTATGAAAGAAAATATGACTCTAAGCTGATAGAAAAATGCAAGGATGAAGCATGATGATGGAAGCCATGGATGCATGAGAGAAGAAGACAAGAAGAGAAAATTTGCAATGAAACTCCAATGTCCAAATTGTAAGGCTCAAACCCTAATGCTCAAACTCCTTCACTCTCCAAACTTGCAGCATAACAATACTATAGCAAATAACATCTATCCAAATGGGAAGGAGAGGGCTTTGTATAAAGAAATTGTAGATGTAGGAGGCTTCTCACAAGAGCAATGTGGGATAAATCCCTAAAAAGACAAGTAAGAGGAAAAAACTCACCACTTATAGATATGTGCAAAAAATAGGAATCTTTGTTTGATTTATTTTCCTTTTTCATCAAAAAGAGAGATTTTATTTTAATTAAATAGGATAAGATTATTTAATTAAAAGGAGGATTTTAATTAAACAAGATAAAACTATTTAATTAAAAGAGAGCTTTTCTTTTAATTAAATAATAAGATAATTTAATAAAAAGAAACATTTTTATTAAATAAGATAAAACTATTTAATTAAAAGAGATTTTTTTAATTAAATAAGATTTTTTATTTATTTAAAAGGATATTTTATTTTAATTAAATAAGATACGACTATTTAATTAAAAGAGAGATTTTTTTAAATTAAATAACATTATTTTATTTATTTAAAATGAATGTTTTCTTTTAATTAAATAAGATTATTAATGAAATGATCAAACCTTAGGAAATATTGAAATAATTAAATTAATTACAATTTGATCAAAGAAAATAATTTGAATTGATTCAATAAAATATTGTGATGCATTGATTGAGGAAATTGATAAATTGAAGAATTGGGGCCCATAGTCTAGGTGACCATTTTGGGGTGCATATATTTGTCCCTCTTTGACTAATGTGTGATCATTTCAAGAACACATGTAGTCAAAGAATGCAATTGAAGTGTGAGGTCAATTTGGTCTAATAAAACAACACACATGTGTGGTCAACTTAGGAACACATTAGGACAAAGAATACAAATTTTTATAACAATTTGGTCTTGACAAAGACAAGGTTGTCTTGAGTGGAACAAAGATTGATAAAGCTGAATCAAGGATTGAAGTTTGATAAGAACTGCCCCCTCATAATCAAAATCAAAATGAAATAGAGGAGAAACATTAAATTGATAAATTTGATCAAATTGAACTAAAGATAAGGTTCTTGGTGTAAAATGAAAAATATAAGGATCACATAACCAAGGTAGATCATCAAGCATGAAAGATTATGCTCCAAAGTTGAATTAGAAGAAAAGAAGTGGGGTGAAAGCAAATGGAAGATAGAAGTTTGGAAGTGGTGGAAATAAATGGAAAGAAGAAAGAGAATTTTCCTCAAGAAAGAGAATTCCTTAAAATCAATTAGCTATTTAAGATAGACAATTTTGATTGAGATCATGAAGGAAGATAAGGAAATGAAGATCAAGACATGACCACAGTTGATTAAAAGTCCACAAGAAAGATGAAGGAAAAACCCTCTCAAACTCATAATGCAACCTAAAAATGAAGTCTAATAATGCAAGCTACATTAAATTGCAAAGGTGTACTTGCAATAGAGAAACTATAATATAGAATTTTGTGCTCATCATTCATTAGAGAATGTTAGGGAACTTATTTTCATCATTGGGCCATTATTAATGGACATTATAAAATCACACAATCATCACTAGTCACAAGCACAACTATGAAGATATGAACGTGATTTATATCGGATTGGATTGTGGAATAATTCTAACATAAGCATCAAAGACAAAGGTTAAGATGTCTTCAATGTTAGATGACCCAATTTAATATAGCAAAACCATGCTCACATCAAGGCATAAAAGCTAGGCCCATAAGAATAGTTGTGCAAAAAGAGTTAAGGATGATGCCTCAAATCTCCTAAGTGTTTCAAGGGGACAACAAGAGACACTCTAGAGTGTCAAGACTATGTCCACAAGAAAAAAAGAAAAGAAAAAATATGCCCCATGTCCCAAGTCCTCTAGCCATGCATATTAGAGAGACTTATTAGACAAGAACACTAAATGAAAATCAATAATAGTCAACACTCAATGAGAAGATCATGACATAGCTCAAGCATTAAGTGTTTGTGTTTAAAAATCTAAGCATGTTAATTGATATTGAGTCTCAAGGATAAGGATCAAATTCTTGCAAGTAGGTAAGATCACATGACAAAACTGGGTAAGCCCAAACCAAAAAGTGTTGAAAAACACTTGATTTTAGAGGTTGTATTGAAAAATAGAATTGGCATGGAGTTGGAAAACATCATTTGTGAGGTGTCCTAAATACTAATGCATCCAAGAGACCAAAGATTACACATTTGTGCCCCATAAAAAAAGACAAAGACCAATTCTAAATAAAGGCAACAAGCATAAGTCATGATAGAGAAAGGATAACTATCGAGGACACACGCTAAGAAATAGGGTGCAAAGGCATCAAGTAGTCCTTAGGTTTTCACCACTCGGATCTTATTGCAAAAAAAATCATTTTTTTTCATTTTTTTATATTTTTGGAATTTATCATTTTTTATATTTTTTCAAGATTAATAAATATAGACAAAGGATGCCCCTAGACAAAATGGGCATCAAACTCCCAAGCAAGATCACATCATGTTGTCCCAATGTCTAGCAAGGTGGAGGACAAGAGGGATTACCAAACTGGTGGATGAGATGGAAGACAAGAGAATGAAGAGGAGAAATTCTCAAGGGAAATGCCCTCAAGAGTACCCAAGATAGGGAAAATTTTTCATGTAAATCACATTTAGACAAGCAACAAAAGGCCAACATAGGTTAAGTCACAAAAGTGTAATGCAAAAGTAGGAAAGGATATAGTCCAAAGGAGTAGAAATGTCAAGAGACTTCATAGCATCATGTTTTACTCTTTTTTAGTTAGATTAAAACCAAATGAGAAAAGGATAGAAAAAGACTAGAATGAATGGAGGAAAATAGATATGAAGGATAAACATGAAAGGAATGAAAGTTAGATCATCTTAAGACAACTCACAAGATAGCCAAATATTCATGTATAGGTCAACATTGTCAAGATCAAAGCAAGATGATGGAATGGATGAAAGATGTAGAAGAACTATGTATGATGCTTGATTGCCAAGTTTTCATCATGGTACTTATTCTAGGCACTATAAGGTAGTGGTTTTCAACATAGGAAAAATTTCTTTCTCTTTAATTTTAGTACCAAGGCACTTGTTTCTAGGTTTTCACCAAGGCAAAATTTCAATTTTTTATTTTTTTTATTTTTCATTTTTTTGGAAGAAGGAAATATTTTTATATAATTCTCCTTTAAAGGATAAACCATGATATGCCAAGTATTCAAAGTGATATGCTCAAATATGCTAATAGGGAAAGGAAGATTGGAGAGAAAAATGGAGGATAAGGATTTATGCAAAGCGAGTGAGGTTGGAAGATAGGAGGAATAGGAAAATGAGGAAAAAGGATAAAAGGTAGAAGGATAGTGAATGGAAGGATTTTGAAAGGGTAGATGGAAAGAAAGGCAATATCAACATTAGGATGCACCTTGAAGGGTGGTGAGAGGATGGAGGAAATGTGAATGAAGGAATATATGAAGGAATATGGTGAATGGATAGAAGAGGTTGTAGTTTAGGAATATGAAATGGAAGAATGCTTTTGGAAGAAGATGAAGTGGAAGTCTTTGAAAGCTTGAATGTCAACTTCACTTGTTGCTCAACATTAGACTCTTTCAAGAGAGACTTTGGAATCCATATAATCATAGGATTTTCATTTCTTTTTGATGATTTAGAGAGAATATCTTCAATGATGGATTTTGGAACCCATAATTATTTTGTAGTTCTCTTCTTAGATATTTGTTTTGACTTTTTGCCCCTATGTCAATTAGAGGAGATATGATGATCTTCTTTTATAGATGGATTCATGTATTTCTTCCTTTTCTTGTATTGAACATTCAAGTTACTTCCAAAAGACTTGGGACTTATAGAAGAAGGAGGAGGATATGATTGGTTTAGATGGGTGGGTGGATGAAAATGATTCAAGGATATGCATCTATGTTGGTCATTATGAAAGATAGAAGATGGAGGGATGTAAGGATCCAATATGGATGATGAATTAGGAAAGTTAGGAGGGGAAAATGAAGGGACATAAGGACCCACAATGGAAAGAATACACAAAGCCATTGGTATTGGTGGAGGAAGTCCAAGGATGGATGTGGAGCATGAGAAAGGATAATCAATAAGTCCATCAGCATCTATATGAAAATGAAGGACATCAACATCTTCAGAGTGATCACTAGGATTTTAAATAGGATCACAATCATCTTGAATAAGAGAAACTCCCTTGATATGATTTTTGGAGCTTAAAAAGACTTAGGAAGAGTAGAAAGTGGATGGAGTGGTAGAACAAGAAGATGGAATAATTTGATCTCAGCAAGACTCTTTGGATAGAATAGGCATATAACTTTGTTAAAAAAAATTTAGTAAGCTCAACGAAAATAGTGGAAGTAGTGTCTTCATCATACTTAGGAGGTGGATAAGACATAGGATATGGAAGAGTGACATCTTGAAGGAGATGCAAGGGTTCTTAATCTTGATCTTCTTGAAATTCATAGCTTTAGATTTTTGAGAGTCCTCTTGACATGAAGCCACTCCTTGTTTGGAATTGTATGGAAGACTTTGGAAGAGATTGTGAAGGACTAGCTGAAGTAGGCATTATAGCATATGAAGGTTGAGCATATTTAGTCTTAGTAGCATGAAAAAGGTTTGCAACGAAGTGTAGATTAGCTTGTGTTTCTTTTAGAGGTAGCCCTTGAGGATACACATAGTTAGTGTGGAAACTATTAGGCTCTTTTCTTGATGGAAGAATGTTGGATAGATTTGAATTTTTGGGAGATGCATGAGTATTGGAAGAAGTGGAGGTATCAATGAGACCATCACTAGATATAGGTTCAACAACATGATCTTGCTTATGAGAAGTATCCACATCACATAAGTCTTTAGGAATTTCAACATTAATGATTTTGTCATCAATAAGATCTTGAGTTATACATTTCAATTTAATATAATATTTAGTTTTATGACCTTTGCTTCTATGGTACCAAAATAGTGATCATATCTCCACCATGGTGGTTTTACCTTAGGTTTATAAGGTCTAGATTTGCATAGTAAACCAATTATCTTGTTTTCAACTAAGGTCTCAAGCAACATGTCATATGCAATTAAAATCACTTGCAAGTGTCTTTGAGAATTTATAGTTCAAATATCGAGAGGACTACAAGTTGTGCAATTTGTCATGTATTGCATTTGCATTTTCTTTGCCACTCTTATAAGAGTGCTTCAAGATTGAGAGCCACTTTAGAATCCTTTACATGGTTTAGAGATAATATCAATATGAAAGAGGTTTCTGCAAGGGAATGATCCTCATGATCATGGCATTTACACATAAGCATAACTTACTTCTTCAACTCTTGACACTCAACTCTTCACAGAAGTTATTCTTCTAGGAGTGAGAATAGATGCTACAAATTAGTAGGAGAAAAGGGAACTTGAACCTATGCTACATTTTCTAGAGACACAAGAGAATTTACTACAGGCTTCAATACTTTATAACATTTTGGATCATATAGTGATGCCCAAATTAATAGTTGCAATAGATATTTGGGATCCTTGCAAGAAGACTATACCAATATATGCATGGTTACATCCTTGGCTTCCATTGTTGGGCTAGTGTATGAAGTCTTTATATCCAATCATTCATTATAAGTTGGGGAATGCAATTCATGCTTGGCATGCAAGTGATGCATCTGTACATGCAATTTTATCACCTTGGAAAATTGTATTTGATCCTTCTAGCTAGGAACAATTGATTGTTCATTTTATTGTACCTAATCTTATGATAGTTCTATCAGAATTTGTAATCAGCTTAGCTAATCAGCAACTAGACCAATTTGACTAGGTTATGACTTTTTTCTTTCTAAAAATATTTGCTATGATATGTTTTTGTAAAATCTCTTGTGAACTCTACCATTTTTCCTAGTCTGCATTATTTTTCTATAGGATCTTGAGGTAAATCACTTAGCACGGGTTTAGTGAGTTTTATTATTTTATTATTTGGATTATGGAGTATTTATGCAACTAGATCAATTTTTCTATTGTGCTAAGATTTAATCAACACCTTAAAAAATATCTCTTTATATATACATACATACATAGACACACACATATGTGTATGTATATATACACATATACATATGTATATATATACATACACACATATACATACATACATACATAAATACATACACACATACATACATATACATCTTCATCTACCATATCAACACAACTCCCATTTAATATTGATTACTTATTTGGACTACCTTTCTCCGATTGATAAGTTTTGATAGTGGCAGAGAATTAATTATCTTAGTTTTTAATGAGAACCAATAGACATTATTGTATAGCTTAGTGACATAAAGAGAAGATATGGGTTCAATGAAGGAAATTTAATAATTTGTGTTTCATTTATGCCTCTTCATTTAGACTTTTATCAAGGGAAGCTCATCAATGCTAATAGAAAATAACAATGCACTTTCTAAGAGTTTATAATTATTCAACAAAATTAATCTTTTACAAGAAAATGCACCTAAAGAATTTTTATCTTAGAAGCAAGAACATGGTGTTGAAATAGCACTAAAAGTTCTTGGAATGAGAGGTCTGCAAGAGAGGGTATTGACCATCTTAAAAACTTAAATTTTTAAGTAAAAGCTATCAAATATCAAACACCTATGCCATAGTTACAACATAATTTGAAGTTGATTTTAGAAATGGTAGAGGCATATATTGAGAAGTTTGATCAAAATTTAAGGGGGAGGGGGTGAGAGAGAGAGAGAGAGAGAGAGAGAGAGAGAGAGAGAGAGAGAGAGAGTTTGTGGCAATATACTAGAAGGATAAGTGACTTTAGAAAGAGACTATACAATGTATGCTAAATCATTGACACTCTTTTATGAGTCATTATTTCTAATATTACTTAAGAGTGAGGTCTCAAATGACAACTTGTAGCTCTCTATTCATGGAGTGGAAGGGTTTTAATGGAGGCCCTTAGTTTGACCTTGTTTGTGCTCATGCAAGTACACCATAAAATGAGAGACTCAAAGATCAAAATGTGTATGCAAGTGAAGATTCAAGCTAGTCTGAATGATAAAAATGCAAAGAAATAAAAGAAATGAAATCTAATCTATGAAAGGCAATAAAAATGCAAGATTAATCTATGAAAGAAAATATGACTCTAAGCTGATATAAAAATGAAAGGATGAAACATGATGATGGAAGCCATAGATGCATGAGAGAAGAAGACAAGAAGAGAGAAGTTGCAATGAAGCTCCAATATCCAAGCCCTAAGGCTCAAACCCTAATGCTCAAACTCCTCCAAAATTGTTCTCCAAACTTGCATCATAACAATACTATAGCAATTAACATCTATCTAAATGAGAAGGAGAGGGCTTCTTATAAAAGAAATAGTGGATGTGGGAGACTTCTCACAAGAGCAATGTGGGATAAATCCCTAAAAGGAAAAGTAAGAGGAGAAAAATCACCACTTGTAGATATGTGCAAAAACAAGGAATCTTTATTTGATTTATTTCCTTTTTTCATCAAAAAGAGAGCTTTAACTGGAGATTTATTTAATTAATTAAAAGAAGGATTTTCTTTTAATTAAATAAGATAAGATTATTTAATAAATAGAAAGATTATAATTAAATATGATAAAACTATTTAATTAAAGGAGACATTTTCTTGTAATTAAATACCATTCTTTAATATAAAGAAATATTTTAATTAAATAAGATTATTGATGAAATGATCAAACCTTATGAAATATTGAAATAATTAAATTGATTGCAATTTGATCAAGAAAAATGATTTGAATTGATTCAATAAATATTTTGTTGTATTGATTTAGGAAATTGATAAATTGAAGAATTGGGGCCCATAGTCTAGGTGACCATTTTAGGGTACATACACATGGTAGAAACAACAACTAGACAACATAAAGGATATTATGGGAGAACTAGATAGAATCCAAAAAAGTGTTGTGATAGGTACAATGACATTGAAATTACTTTCAAGTGTCTTTGAGAATTTGCAATCCAAATATCGAAGGATTACAAGTTGTGCAATTTGTCATGTATTGCATCTACATTTCTTATAAGAGTGTTTAACCACTTCAATATCCTTTGCCTAGTTTAGAGGTAATGTCATTGTGGAAAAGACTTCTGCAAGGGAATAAGCCTTGTGATTATGACATTTACATAGAAGTAGAACTTGCTTCTTCAGCTCCTTATACTCAACTCTTCACTAAAGTTATTCTTCCAGTAGTGAGAATAACTACTACAAATTCCTAGGAGCCAAGGGACCCTAAACCTATTCTATGTTTTTTGGAGACATGGGAGAAGTTACTACCAAATTTTATACTTCATAGAATTTTGGATCATATAGTGATGCCCAAATTAACAACAACCATAGATACTTGGGAATGTGCTTCATGCCTATCATGCAAGTGGTGCATTTGCATATGCAATTTTATCACCTTGGAAAGGTGTATTTTATCATGCTAGCTAGGAACAACTATTTGTTCATTTTATTGTACCTAATATGATGAAATATCCATAGGAATTTGTAATCAGCCCAACTAATTAGAAACTAGACCAATTTAAGTGGGTAATGACTTGTTTCTTTCTAAAAATATCTACTATGATATATTTTTGTAAAATTTCTTGCAAACTCTACCCATTTTTCTTGGTTTGCATTATTATTGTGCAAGATCTTGAGGTAAGTCACTTAGCATGGGTTGAGTGAGATTTATTGTTTTATTATTTGGATTCTAGAATATGAATGTAGCTGGATCAATTTTTCTATTGTGCTAAGATGTAATAAGAACCTTAAAAAAGATCTCTATGTATATATAAAGAGATACATGTTTAGAAGTAAAAGAAAATAACATTTACATAGGCACCTCTTCTCCCCTTGAATAAAATTGTAGAGCAAGGGCACAAAGATCACATGGGAACAACACGACAATAAAATCATAGAGCAAGGGTACACAAATCACAAGGGAATGAAAATGAAATGCAGAGATCACAAGGGCATAACAATGAAATGCAGTGATCACAAGGGCATGAAAATGAAATATCCATTGAACTCCACCAATGTTCAGAGCTCTCCACCTCTTTCAAGCCCAACTCTCCACAAACAACCATAAACAATGAGGAATGATTAATTTTATGTTTTTTTATAATCATGCCAACATCACAATTATGATGCCAACATTGGTACTATGATGACCTCAAGGAAAACTACAAAAAAAAAAAAAAAAATCACCCACAAATTACATCGCCGTCACAATTTGACCCCCAATGTTGTAGTGTTTGATGTCTATAAATGAGAAAAATGGTTCTATCTCTTACCAAAAACTTTACTCCATCTAGTTTTTCTTTCCTTTTGCAATAATATTTTTAGATTGATGAGCAACGTCATGCATATGAATAAGCTCTTCTCAGGGATATTGTTATCTCGACGGAGAGTACTCCCCTTATTAGCACAAACACAAACACAATATAAATAAAGAAATAAAAAGTTTCAAGAGTAGAAAAAGTGACTTCATATTTTCTCCAACAATATGGAATTAAAAATTTCATAAATCTAACATGCAAAGACACATGGGTGTTTTCCATAAAATATTCTATGAGGAAAAGCCATCATGAGCATCCTCAAAACTCTCTTAAAGAACCCTAAATGCCTTCTTTACATAGGAAATTTTTTAACACTCAAGAAGGTTCTAGAATTTTAACAATAGACCTTGAGGTCCACCAACCCAAAAATATTATGATTTATATACTAAAACATTACAATATGCCCTGACAACTTTCAGAACCCAAAAGTAATTTTAAAGGAACTTCATTTTCAGATGTTTTAGGTGGTGCAAATTTTGAAGACAATAATTCATCGTTAGTTCTCTAACTAACTAATATTAATCCATTTTGGAAATGCCATGGATTGCATTACAATGCATAACTTGTGTAAGCTCCATTCAACTGAGGTTTGGCCCCTTTTTGGAGCCTTGAAAGCCTTCAAAATTGAGTTCAAAGTTGTTATACCTTATTGCTAATACCAATCTTCTTTCAATAGCTTCACAAGTAGACATTAATATTGCAATGAAACTTTACTTGCAGTTTGATATATCAAATATGAACTTCCAAGGAAGAAATTAGAACATTTTGAATTGAAACGACTAACTTACTAAAAATACTAAGCTTCCACAACTACCAACTTTGCACTACGATAATTCTTATTGAAATATTCAACAAATATTTTTTGGGTGATGTAAGATTGCCCTTACACCCAAGATATTGTTGCATCAAAAACTTGGGATAAATTGAGAAGTGACCTTGTCAAATCTTAGGTGTTCAAAGGTAACCAAGATAGTTAACTTCCTCCCTTATCAGCCATAATGAATTTTCAATACATTGTCATTTCTATTTGATAAGACATTCTTCATATGTCCTATTTTTTGTGCTTCTAACAACATGATTGTCTACAATTCCTTCAATATCCTTTGTAGACAATGTAGTTGCTAGAATATTCCAATGTACTTATTTGACCTCATCTTAAACACCTCCTTCATGATATGCTGTTAGATATAAAATATTAAACACTAGTGAAGTATTTAGTTTATTAGGCAATTCTACTTTGTATGTATCTCTTGAATCATACTTATTCAAGATCTTGCATGGTCTAAACTCCTTCATTTTCAACTTGTTATATGTTCCTACTTGAAATCACTCATTTTTTAAATGAACTATGACTTTATCTCCAATATGAAATTCCTTATGTCTCCTTTTCTCATCTATCTTAGCCTTCTAATATGAATTCATTTTGTTAAAATCTTTCTTCACTTTCTAATGTAAATTATTCAAGCATTTTCAAAGTTTTTAGATTTGAAACTATATGTCTCCACTTTGTCAAACTTCCTTAATTTAGAAGAATTTCTAGAACTACTTCCATATACTACCTAGATTGGTGACTTTCTAGTGCTCCTGTTGACAAAATTATTATTTGAAACTTCTAAAAGTGGTAAAATCATATCCTATCCCTTTGGTTTATCTCCAACCAAGCATCACAATGGATTCCCCAAACTCCTATTCACCACTTCTTTCTATCAATTAGTTTGTGGATGATGTCTTTAGCTAAAATTTAAATATATCTTCAAGTTCTTCCATGATGTTCACCAAAAGTACCCAATGAACTAGGTGTCTTGATTTGAAATTACGCTTTTTGGTAGACCATGTAGTCTCATCATTTGTTTGAAAATTAATTATGCCACATGAACATCATTATTCTTCTTGTAGGGAATGAAATGTACCATCTTCAAAAACCTATCATCCACCAAAAAAAATGAATCATGTCATCATTGAGTGTCTAGTAAACCAAGAACAAAATCCATGCAAATATCCTCATATGGCTTATTTCATATAGGCAATGACTGGTATAACTCTGTATTCTACTTTTCTCCTTTTTTCATCTTACATACTTTGCAACTTTGTACAAACTTCTTGATACCTTGCTACAACTGTGGCTAGTAACAATTCTCACTAACAAGAGAAATAGTTTTATCATGACCAAAATGTCTAGCCAACCCTCCACTATACTTTTTCTTGATGAGATTCTTCCTCATAGAAATTGCTAGAACACAAAATTGACTTTTTTTGAATAACATACCATCTTGATGATGAATCCAACAACATAGTTCTATCTAGAGTAACAAGTTTTGTACAAGCTTTCCAAGCTTCACTAAAATTAGTATCCTCTAGATACAAACTCTTGAGTTCCTTGAACCAACAATCTCAACTAACATCTTTGTTAGAAAAATTTCTCCTGCTAAGAGCATCTAGAATCCTGTTAGACTTTTCACTCTTGCATTTCAAAAAAATGTGTACAATTTTGCAATAACTCAACCCATTTCAAATGTCATTGACTCAAATTTCCTTAACTATTCAAAGACAGAGCTTAATGATCAATACATAAAATAAACTCCTTAGGAAAATGGAAATGTCTCCATTCCTTCAATACTTGAACTATAATATACAAATTTTGGTCATAAAAAAAATATTTTCTTTTCACATCATTTATCTTCTCATTGAAATAAGAAACAACTCTACCTTTTTGGCTCAAAATAACTCCAATTTCCACTACCATAACAATCAACTTGAAACACCTTATAAAAAATTTTGGAAGTGCTAAAAAAATAGTTTTGTAAATTTTTGACTCAACATTTAAAAACTCTTGTTTACTCCTATAGTTTACTTAAACTCCTCCATATCCCCTCTCATTGTTTTAGTCAATGTTTCATAGACACTGCTAATAATTCTAATAATCATTTTGTTAAAGTGAGCCAAACCATGAAAAAATCTTACCTCACTACTACTCTTGGATTTGGTCATTAGAAGATAGCCTTCGCCTTGTTTGTGTCCATTTTTAGACCTTTTGCTAAGACTAAAAATCTAGATACACTAACTCCTTTAGAAAACTAGACTTGTTTAGATTAAGTAACAATTTCTTCTCTTAGCCTCTTAAATACACTATGAATATGCATTATATCCTCCTCCAATGTATAAATGGATATCAAAATATTATCCAAATAAACAATGACAAATTTACTTGAAAAATTCCTTCAATACCTTGTTAATGAGTTGCATGAATGTGCTTAGTGGATTGGTTAGCCCAAAAGGTACAACTAACCACTCACACAAGCCCTCATTTATTTTAAAGACTATTTTCCATTTGTCTCCTTCTTTGATCTAGATTTGGTGATATCCAATCCTCAATTCTATCTTTGTGAAATATACAGACCCAGTCAAACACTTCATAATATCTTCCATCCTTGGCAAGAAAAATCTATACTTGATAGAGATTTTGTTGATGGATTGAGAATATATACAAATCCTATATCCTCCATTCTCCATTTTTTCTTGATGCTAATACTAGCAATACAAAACATGGACTCAAGCTCTCACGATCCAACTCCTTTTCCAACAAATCTTGCACTTGTTTGTTCAATTCTTCACTTTCTGTTAGAGTCATTCTATGAGCAACTTTATCTAGAAAATTGACTCTTGGAATCAAATCTATCTATTGTTTAGTCCATCTCATTGGTGGAAATGCATCATGCACACCATCATATACAATATCCTTAAACTCATCCATCAAATCTACATTATTTACAAGCATATCTTCTACTTCATCTTTACTATCTTTTAAAATTAAAAAAACCACATGTGCTCATGCCTCATACCTTCTAGGATCTTTCTTCCATCAACTAAACATATTTTAGCATTACCACATAACTTTTCTTCTACTTCCTTCAATGCCTTCAACTTATGTTGCACTTGTTCCTTTTTCAAAGAATAGGTATTTACAAACTCATCATGTGCTACATGGCAATCAAACTGCTAGGGTCTACCTAAAAGAAAATGACAAAAATCTATAAGAATAATATAAAAAAACATCTCATCATGATAATTTATAATCTTGAACTTTACCAGACATTGTTTACTGACCAAAGCCTTATGATCCTTCTACAACCAAACAATTTGCAAGGGATTCAAGTGGTTCTTTATTTCCAACTTCAACTTCTTGACCATTTCCTTATAAACAAGACTATCTAAGCTAACATTATCAATAATGATATTGTGTGCCTTACCATTACATTTGCACCTAGTGCATAACAAATTCTTCCTTTGTTCAAGTTCATTCTCATCACTCAACAAGTCACTTTTGATAGCTAGGACATCTCCTTTGACATCTTTAGAATGCAATGATTTGGCATCTTGATATATATGTGACTCGTGCATTTTCCTAAGGTCTTTTCTTGGCTCTTCCTTGATTTTGAAGACACTCATAAGCCCTATCTCCTTCTCTACAATGAAAGTGTCCCACAAAAAGCTCCTCTTCTTGGTCCTTGAATTCTTCCTCTCCATCTTTGATTCCTAGTCTTTTGGTCATGAAATAGTTGAAATTATTTCTCTTTTGATTCTAACACTATTTATCACTCTTTTTATAATATTCATTTTTGTCTCCATAAGACTTCTTGTTGGATCTTCCACCTTGATCTCTCCCATGCTGCTTCCTTTCAATATTCTTGTTCATTTTTCTTCCACACTTAAGGTTAATTAGTATGCATTTTCAATACTAATCATTCTAACTAGACTTAACTCCTCCCAAATACTTAGACTCAACTCATAATTCATTAAGGTAATGAGAAAATTTCTTCTTGTTAGCTTCCGCATGAGCTATCTTGGTGAGGACTTGATAGAACTCTTCTATATATTCCTAAAAAAAACTTCCCTCTTGCTTCAACCCTTGTATTTTCTTCAAAAAATCAAGCTCACAATGGGAAAGAATGAATTGTCTCTTCAATTTCTCCATTATTTGATCTCATCTTGTTATTTTCTCCTTTCTTATTCTATTTCTTTCCTAGTATATCTCCCACTAAATTTTTTTGCATGCCCTTTTAGTTTGTCCTATGCAAATTTTACTCTCTCACAATCTTTGATTTCTTCATATCAAAATATTCTTCTAGATTATTGATCTAGTTGACTAGCTCCTTTGATTTAAGATTTAACAAAAATATGGGGATTTCAATCTTAGGCCATTTTTCAATCCTATAAATGGCCCCACATTTTTCCTTAATACAATCTCTAATATTAATTTGGGGATGGGGTGTGTGTGTGTGTGGGGGGGGGGGGGTGTTGAAACAATAATCACCTAATAAAACTCAAAATCACTAAATCAAACACACTAGTACTTCTTTATGTTAGAAAGTAAAGTCCACCAAGATAACTAGTGGGGGGAGGGGGGTGGTTAAATTGGTTATGTGTTTAATTTTAAAAAAAATAACTTTATCAAAATTGACACATGTGATCAAAATATTCAACAACCATAGAAAGATAACCATGGACAATACCACACAATTTGTTGACTGGGGAAGCTCTTGATATGAGAGAAAATCTTGGTGCGAATGAGGCCCACAAGATGATGATAATTTAGAATTTCCTTATGAAAGGATATATTCTTCTAGGAGAAAATGAAATACAATTAGTACATATGAGTCCTTGTTATCAAGAGATTTCAACCCTATTAGGAGTCAATAGGAAGATAAATGAACCCACTATCTAGACGGCTTCAAGATTGTCTTCACTAAACAATCTTCAGGATAAAATATCCAAGTACATGAACTGACTATAAAATAAGTCCTTTTCCAATATAGTTCCTTTAAGGCTCATAGAATAACCTCAACATCAATCTATATTATGATCTTACAAAATTTGCATCCAAAGCTGACATAACATAACATATGACCTCACTGATGATTACAACTAAAGAAATAAACTTTCTCTTATACCAAGTCCTAAAACAAGTATTTCTTTGATCTTGAGGCTTTATAAATTTATAGTTAATAGTATAAGACCACACTAAGATATTAAATTACATGTTACATTAAAAATAACACTTCACATAATTCTATTAACAACAGTTAGCCTCCCAGGAAAAACACGTTGAACAGTCTTTACAAATCTTCACAAAATGAACATCTAATTCTGCAATGTTGACCATAGCATCTTGAACATGTATTCAACCATAATCTAAGCCTAGTGAATGATCTTTAGCCTTATAAAATATACATGACACAACTACCAATACTCACTTTCAGGAAACTTTCTCTAAAAGCAGTCTCCACAAAATTTTCTATAACTCACACAAACTACATATCTCTTTCTATGAACATAGCCAAAACATTAAAACATGTTTCTTTATTCTCCTCTAAGTGTGTAGAACAAAAATATTTGACCACAAACCTTGCCAAGTGAATCTTCCTTAGTAACTCTGACTGAACTATCTAGAAAATTGATATATTGTCGTGAATACAAAATGTAATCACTCAATCCTCTCTCTAACATACTAAAAATCTCCCCCATACAACAAGATCAAATATTCATGCTTAAAAATCTCCCTTTTTTGCATTGATGGAAACATATGATGAAAAAAATCAAAGTACAATGAATACCAAAGTACATTTCTTCCTTATCTGCCTTTACTCCCCCATTCATGTTGCCCATGAATGTATAAGGATATATATATCTTATAGACATGTTGTAAAGAGTTTTTTATGTTCTAATATCTCCATAATATATATCTAGCCCCCATTAGCTCTCAAAAGGTTTTTTTCTTGTATTACTCTCCCCCATTGACATCAATAATAAAGGGTGTCATTATGCCAATTCTCTAAATAATCTCTGATCCAATTTGAAAAAGCTCAAGTGTCCATAGACACTATTGAATACCATGCCCAAGAGTCCTTAATGACTCAACTTAAAACACAAATACTCCCCATAGAAGAAGCATTAAGAATTCACTCTAGATAAAAGAATAGTTCTCTAATTCATATTGGATTGGTGCAATCTTTAAATCAACTACTCTAGAAAAAGTTGAGGCATAACCCCAAAAATTCCTCTCAAATACTCAAATGTATCCCTAGCAAAAGGTTTTATAAATATATCTTCTATCTTCTCTTTTGGATAAAATACTACAATCTAATCCCTTTCTCTGCTACATTTTCTCTCAAAATGTGATAATTAAAATTTGCTTTGTCTTTGAATGTAACACTAGATTCTTTGACATGATAACTGTACTTATGTTATCACAATGTATGATAATAGTTTTGGTAAACTCAATTCTAATATCCTTCAACATATACTTCATCCAAATTATTTGATTACAATTTTTTCCTACTACTACATATTTTGCCTCTACTATACTTTGTGAAATGTAGTATCATTTCATGCTTAGCCAAGAAACCAATCTACCTCCTAAGAAAAATGCTCCACCACTGATGCTCTTTCTATCATCTACACTTTCAATGCCTTGTCTCATATGTAGTCTATTCATTGTTTATATTGATGTATTTAATGCTTCTCTCAAAATAATTTGATACATTGTTCTCAAACATCATCACTCTAGTTATTTCAATTACTCATCTATTCCTTCTTTCTGACATCCCATTTTGTTGTGGTGTCTAGGAGCTGAAACCTATCTCTTTATACCATTATCCTCAAAAAATATGTTAAATGTTTATCTCATTTTGGTTTTTACATATGAGTGCTAGTAGACTTAAATTCATTACTTAACAATACTTAGTGCATGCTGAGCATAAGTTGTTAGATAATGTATATTGAGAAAAATATATAGTATGTGCTAAGCACCAATATGTACTGAGAAAACACTTAGTGTCAAGTCACTCTAGTGACAAGCAAGATAATTCATGATAAGTGATTTAGATACTGAGTGAACAATGGATGTTAAGTCATTCAAAGGTCAACTTACAACATTGAAGATATAGTGGAGATCAAGCATCAATAGCTTCAAGTGTTGAGTAAATAGTTTTAGACATAGTTTTTAATAATCAAACAAAATCCTATGTAAACTATTTTTGGGCTGACTTAAGGATTGTTTTATGATTATAGAAGATAAGAATGAATCTACATTGAGTATCCCTATGTAGTTCGTGCAACCAATTAGATAAAGGGATGAATTAAGTGACAATATTTGTGAATCAAATTTTTTGATTCCTACCTAAACTTAGGTCACCTAAGTCTTCTTAAGGAGGAAAAACCCTAAAATAATAAATGTGTGAAGAGAGAAGTTTGCATGCGCAAATAGAGCATTCATGGTGACCAAGGAGTTGTGAATGAGATATGAATTGTGTAATTAGTTAGAGAGAATAAATGAAATAAGAGAGAGGATATAAGTGATATATTTAATCAGAAAGAATCAAGTATAAATTAGGAAAGAGGTGATCTAATATCTAGAAGAGAGGTGCTAACTAAAGAATCAAGGTTGAAACATTCTAACAAGTGAATCAATAAAAATATCTTAGTAGAGTAGTAATAGTAGGATTTTAAAAATCCTTTAGTAGGGTGCTTACTTTATTGTAAGTTGAAATCCTCTAACCAGGCACACTTTTAGTAGGGTGTTGAAATCCTTTAACAGGGAAAGACCCTAGAGTCTTTGTAAACCTTTAATAGAGTAGACCTTTCATAGGATAGATCATAGTTTATGATCAAAAAATTATAACCTTCATTGGATATGTTGGCTTCTGATTTAAGAATTTTGAAAATAACCAAGAAACCAGACCAATGCATCTAAGGCTAGAAAATTCCTATGACAGATACACTTGACTGTAGTCTTGGGCCAACTATAAAGCATAACTCCTTCTTCACTTCAGGCTTTTGCAAGACCTAGGTGGGTTAACCTTGAGGTTTTGATATATGGTACTAGTGCAATTTATACATAAATCTAAACTTGATAACAACATATGAAACCCATTTGATCTTCTAATACTTATGCAATGACATAGGAATGAAATAACTATAGATCATAACCTATGAAACCATAAGCTAAGTGAGGGTTAATTCCTTTTAGCACACTACAAAACATGAAAAATTGAATTGATTTGATTAAAATAATTTGTGCAAATGACATTCATATCAGCTTGCATCTGACTTAGTGAACAATGCCTTATCCATTGCAACATAGAGTCATTACCAGTAGGAAGACCTAACTTAATTGCCTTACAATTAAGTTTATCAACTGAAATTCCCAAATTCCATTCTTATGAAATATCCCCTTTATACACCCTGAAACTTTATCAAAACATTGAAGCATTTACTTAACTCCTTGAGTCAAAAGAAACAATAGATTTGATACACAAGTCATCCAAGATGTCTTAAATCAAATGAACCTTATTCACTCAATTAAAAAGCTAATAAAATATGAAGAATTAGGAGACAAAATAAGAAAACCTAGATAATTCATTGTAAATACCCTTTTATATTCATCTATGGGAAGTCTGAATACATAAATTGGTAACTCTAAATGAAACTCAAGATACTTCACATTATCTAACATCAATCTCTATTTATCTTAGAATAACAACACATGAAATGAACTAAAAATCTACACAGAAGTGGATGTGTGGCCTTCACTACTAGAGCTCATCTCAATAGACAGGGAGAAAAACCATCAAGAACCTTGGTTTCACAGTAAAACATTGGAAACTTGTTGGTATCATAGAGAAAATTGCCAACCTCTTCAATGAAAGAGAGACATTACATATATAGGATCAAAGAATTCAATCCTAACCTAGAGATATTTTCATTTTCCCTTTCATTTCACAAAAATATTTAATGCTTCAATCATGACTCCAATTTCAATCTCAAAATTTAGCTTAACTGAAAAACAAATATCCATCATAACTGAAAATTGGAGCCAAATTATACCAGAATGGCATAATATTCTCAAAATCAACCCAATAGACCTTTTACCATGTGTTTTTACTATTCTTGTAATTGCATTTTCAATTTATGCCAATTTCATTGAGAAGCCCCTAGAAACACAAATTTGCCTATAGAGCGAACCAACGAAGACCTGCTCAAAATTTTGCCTTAGAAATGGATAGTTCATCTCTTCCTAGATCCAATGGTATATTGAAGTACCTATTTTGGAAAATAAATGCATCTATGGTGACCATTTGAAATTTAGGCTCTTGTTCATGGCTTTGCATTAAAATTGAAAAATTTAAAAGATTTATATAGTATAAACTATATAAAAACTTAAAAAATTCAAATCTTTAACATTAACATTTGAAAATCTACATTGAAATTTCTATATTTTGAGTTTAATTTTTAATTTTTGCCTAATCCACTAATGCCACATGTCAAATCTTGATTTGCATACAACCTGGGTAGGTCGCACACAACAATATTCATTTCAAATATTTTAATTTTTCCCTTAAGTGTACCACTGTGAACCTCAAACCTTTGCTTTACGTCCATATGGAAAAGCCAAATTTCATAGCATCAGGACCCTTGAAAATTTACCTTCCAATCATATGCTAAAAGCTTCTTGCATAGCATTGTAATGATCAAACTTTATCATTATGCTCTTGCACTTCATCGTTAAGGTCTTTACATTCACTTCATAGGCATACGACAGACTCCCAGAATTCACCACGTGGCAATTTCCTCTACAGAGTTAGGGTCAAAATTTATCTTTGGTCACTGCTAGCTATCCAGGTCAAACCCACCATGGAGCTTGAGGCTTCTAAAAGCTGCATGTCTTGTAGACACTTAACTTTCTCAAGGCTTTGTATTTAAACAACAACAAATCCCTCCCACGATGAATGTGGGATATATCTTTTTAACTTTATCTCTTCTTTGCACCCCTTTTTTTTTCATGTCGCTTCTCCCCTTGTTTGCATGGGGCTCTATGACTATGGATTCTCCAAACTCCTCATTCACATGTGATTGGAACATATGCATTTTCACCCTTGAAACGTTTTGGATCAATGCCTCCAAACACTATTTTACCTCCCCTTCCTGGTGTATTTCTGTTGTTGGTGTAGGTTGCCCCTTCATTCTTCAATGTGGGGATTTCCTCTTGCAAGGCATTGATCTTCCCTACACTTGCCATCTTAGCCACTTCTTTCCTTTATTTGTTGGTTGCCTTCCTTTGACTATGGCTTCTTACATGGTTACCCTCTATTTTTGTCATGTGTGGGCTCTTCCTATCTCTAATCCTCTACATTTGTTTGTTTACTATTTTTTTTAATAACCTACAATTTAATAATGCCTTTCTCCTGGCTTGGTGAGCAAACAAAGCATTAATGCATGGTGCCAAGAGATGTGCATTGTTTTTGATGTCTTAGGCTCTAATTCTCCATGCATGTTTTGATGTGGGGAATCTTCTTTAATGTGGGCATTTGTTTCTAATATTTTTCCCTCTTCCTTCAATGGCTTCTTCATTTCACATTTTTAAGGAAAACCAAAGATTTCCCTGCTTTATTGCTGTGAGTTGCTTCTAGGCAACTTCCTTTGGTGAAATTCATTTTCTTGTTATGATGGTGCTTTTTCATTTCCACCTTGGCAGTGCTCTTTTCTGTGTATCTCACTTATGCCTGTCTCCTTTTAACATGTTGCCTTGCCTCTCTTTGGCTCCTACCAAGTCTTAAACAAATCTTGAATCAACTCTTGCCGATATGCTTGAGCATAGACTAAACCTACACACTTTGTGACTTCAAGCCAATTTTGTGAAGCAATAACAAATGCTATGGAAGGGCTAGATTCCTCTCCATTCTCTAGATGCATAACATCTTCCCCAAAAATTATGGTTGGTATATCACTCACTAAAGGTATCCTCCAGCTGAGAGCATCCAAAAGCATGGTGTTTCTTCCACCCATCTTTACATTAATCTTTAGAGAGACATTAGCCAGGTAATGTCTACTTATTTTAAAAACATACTTTTTCAAATAGCATTGAGATATTATGCCAAGATTAGTTTCACATATTCTTTTCAAATCTCCATATAATGACCTATTGTTATCAGGAAAAATGGCTATAACCTCTAAGCCTATTCATTGCCTCCTTGTAAACATTTTTTAAAGCCCTATCCACCTGTTTAGGAAGTGCATTAAATATTGGAATTACAAGTTCAAGGTTGAACACCATGCCAAAGATTTGGCACATTTGAGCCAGCTCATGACAAAACCCATGGGCAACAGTCTCCTGAACACTTCGTGAAAAGTTGATGGAAGCCTAGTGGTTAATTGTGTCTCCATTCACCATTTTCTTATTCATAATGTTCCACTAACCAACTTGAGGTAGGAAATTTTTTTCCTTACTAGTATCATGATATTTCAACTATGGAGCAAGGAGGATTCAAGCTTTTATAGAGGCAAGCTTGTCACTAATTTTTATATCAAATTACTTTGCATAAGGATCTTGATCATAATTGTTATGGTAAACAATCTGTAAGATGTCCATTTCCCTTTATGTATTTCTTGAGTAATTCAGAAATCTCCCAACCCAAAACTTGCAACATATCAATCTCAAACATAGTCTTGGCAATCTAATGAATTTAGTTAGGCCCCAAAGTAGGTTTGACTAAAACAAATTCATTTCCAAACAAGTAAATTCTTGAAATTGATCCACTAAGATGTTCAAACTAACTGAAATCAAAATCAGGCATTGAATTATCCTTAAAAACTCATTTTTTCCCTTTACTGCTAATTGTCATTTTATTGCCAAAAGGTTCTTTGACTGGCCTTAACAACTAATCCAAACAGATAACCCGACTTTGGGAACTGACACACTAATTCTTTGTTCCACATATTCTTACCCTATAAAATCTTGTCTCATGAGGAATTCTCAGTCAAAAGATATTGACTGTCAAAGTTACATTCTTAGAACTACCCACAAGAAAACATGTTAGAAAGCAATAAATCACATTTGGATTTGGCTTCAAAAATTGGGTAAACTGACACTTGGGGAAATGAAAACTGGGTCATTGATTCTCTGTCATGAGGATAAAATGAATCTATGATTTGGACTCATGATGAATAACATGATGCAAAAGAAAAGTGGTCAAAGTGGGCTACTCAAAAATTGCAGACTGGAAACACTGACAACAAAATCAATTTTTGCAAATAGAATGGACCTGTAAAAGTGTGCAGATGGATTCATCAAGATTTGAAAATTGGCACACTTAAATTATTTTTAGAGGAGAACACAGTGGTGCAATCCATTCAATATCACCTTCATAGATTTTAAATTATGACATCACAAAGAGGGGTACTAATCAATTTGTATTTCATGACACCAGTAAAACTTTATAAATTGCAAACAAAATCGTGTTTGAGAACTAATCAAACAGATTCATCAGAAGCTCAAAATTTAAACATAATATGTCTCTGACTTCTAGAATGCAATGCAATAGGAATTTCATCATTTTGGTCAACTGGATCAAAATTATAACAAGTCAAACAGAGCTTCCTAGAATTTAGAAGTAATTGCATCAGCATGACAACAATAAATGAAAAACTTTGAGGGATTCAAAACCTAGCCAAACAAATTTGAAATGGCTCAAAATATGAAACATAGGCTCTAGGTATGGATACTAAACGGTCCCAAAGTGGTGAGTCACAAAACATCACTAGGTGCAAGATATTCACATGCAAACATGGCCTCCTTCTACTGTTTGACACTTAGGTGAAAATGTAGATTTGATAATTACTCAAAATGTGACTTCACAAAAAAGCTTGGAATGTTAGTTTATCAATACAAAACATGTGCATATGTTGAATGGAAGGTGTTAGAAACATTAAACACCTTATGGGCTTCAAATGGGCAACTGGGTACATGTGCACGAAAATCATTCATAGAGGCTTAAAGTGATCCAAAATTTGGGATAGACACTCAATATGGGAATGCAATTTTGAGTGCCATCAGGATATACTTTGCAAATCCAATACTAAAGATTTATGCGTGTCATCCCCACCCTAGTTTACCTTCTCATTGGAGGGTTTCTGGGTAATGAAATATCTTGTGCCATATGTGTTATTTGTTTCATGCTATGGATGAATATGTTTAGTTTGGTATTTTAGTTTACATGCAAATTGTGAGATGGATGTATGGTGAATATTTTAATGGCTAAATTTTTGACATACTAATTCACCTCCCCCTCTCAAAGTTTACTTTCCCTATTGTTATTCCCAACAATTTGTATCAAAGCCTTGTTCTCTAGAAAAGAAAGATTTGTAGCTTTGAGGAAAGATCTTGAAAATGGAAGTCTACAAGTTGGGAAAAGTCATTGAGAACCAGAAGATTGAAATCCATCTTTCCCTACACCAAATCAATGAAGAAAGAGATGAATTGAAGCACTCATTAAAGAGAAGGAAATATATTTATATTGAGGAAAATGACACACATTACTAAGAGGAAGACACTACTGAATTGTTTGTAGATGGAAACTTAAGTGAGTTTGATGCAGTAATTTTAGATTTGATGGAAAAGAATGGCGTCCTAATTGAAGAGGTCAAAAATGTTAAGATAGAATGAGAAGTACAATCAGTATTGCTATGTGAGGTGACCAAGTAGAAAAGGAAAGATGAGGAAGACAAAGTCAAGATTGAAGATGACAAAAGGATACTGATCAAAAAATTGGAAGAGAAGACATCAAAGTACAAAGGATTGCTAAAATGCAACTAGAAACAATGAATCAAGTGATGATTTCCAATCATGAATTGAATGGAAAGGACATTGAGATTAGAACCCTGAAGTTATAGAATGAAGAACTGAGGAATGGCCTAAGAAGAGAAAAAGAATTTATAGAAATTTACAAAAAACCCAATGAAGCCATCAAATACTTTGAGAAATTGATGAGATCTCCTAGATCTAACAATGATACTACTAGATTGGTATACACAAGGACTAAGGAAAGAGAATAATCTAAAAGTGGCGAACAAAGAAACAACAAGGTGAGAAATACAAATCCACTTGTCATAATTGTGGAAAGTTAGGTCATAAAACAAATGTTTGCAGGATTAGTAATGAAAATTAGAACCCTAATAAAAAATTCATGGGTTACTATCATAAGTGCAACAAGTAAGGACATCAGGCACATGAATGCAAGACCAAGACTTCAAGCATACAAATAGTTTAATAATATTGCCACAATTATTAGAAGTATGGACATAAGGCATATGAATACAAATCTAATGCTAAGTGGATATCAAACAAATAGACAAAGGGATAACACAATGAAAAATCCTATAATTGGGATTACAATACAATGTATAGTTGTCACTATTGTCAAGAGTATGGACATGTTGTTTAGAATTGCATTAGAACACATTTAAAAAGTGATTACGGTAGATGATTGAGTGAAACTACATGCTTTATCTATTTGAAGACTGTCACATTAGTAGAAACTATCCAACAAGGTGAAAAGCACCAAGTAATGAATTCAATGAAGGGAAAGAGAAGGTTGATGTTGAGAAAGTCAGAGTGCAGATGAACAAGACATGAAAGAAAAAAGAAGATTGTAGCACATCAAGTTTAGATGAGGTCACTTCATCCAATGGATCTAGTGATCACATCACCCTCAACTAGGCAATCAAAAGGTATGTGAGACTGATATCTCAATGATATATTTTACATCAGTTGCAAGAGTCTAACTTTTGAAAAGATTGATATGCATCAATAAAGATGAAATGTATTGATTATAACCTGGAAGAAATCTATAAGTTTTATTAGTTTTCATGTTGTTGTCGAGCATGAAAAGTTTCACAATTGTTGTTGAGTGAAAATGAAATTTCAGTTGATGTCAAGCTATTAAGGATGATAGTATTGGCTGAAATCATTGTTGTTGCCAAGCATAGTAGAAATTATGTGTAAACCAAGTGAGTTGAAATTTTTGTGGTAGCGGAGTTTACAACTATGTAAGCATTGGGCATTTATTGCCAAGTTTTAAGGGTTATATAGTCAAATTTTGATTCATTTTCATTCATTCAAGATCAAAGAGAGCACAAAGAGAATAAGGAAAAATAAGGAGAAGGATTCAAGCATTTTTGAAATGGATTCAGTTGCTACTCGTCACCAATCATCATATTCATAAGGTATTTATCATGCACTGAGCTACTCTATTTGAAATATCACAAACCCTAGTTATTTAAATGGTGTTTAGATCTTCTCTTGTTGTTAGGATGAAAGGAAAAGAGGTTTTAAATGTTCAATTAATAAGTAATGAGATTTAAAAACCACCCTTCTAAGCTATTCCTAAGATATCATACAAGGGAGATCCTACTAGTCCATTATCGATGATACTACTACAGGTTTTGATGATACAAGATGTTAGACGCTGCTACACTTGTAAGGTTGGAAGTATTGGAGACATGGAAATTAGAGATCTATATGGAAAAATAAGTGTAGATGGAGTGTTGAAGGAGGAAAACAAAATTGTAGAGGAAAAAGGGTTAACCCATACCCTAGATTTTCCAAATGTATTCAAAATAATGGATTAAGATAGTACTTAGTATAATACATGATCACTCTATATGGTTGGACAATGGCCCTACCAAGATCACAAAAAGGATCATCCAATGAGTAAAAGGGTATCCTACCCTAGATAGACCCAAGATCATGCAAAGTGATGCTAAGGAGATAATTGAGAAGAATATAGGGGTTATATGGAACAAAAGAGGAATGACCATAGACACAATTTCAGATCCCCTAATTGCATTTGTAGTGAGAACAATTGCTCAAAATTTCTTTCAATCTAGCAAATTAAACTACATGTCTTGTATGGCTATGGATTCAGGCTAAAAGATAGTGAAGAAGGACTACTCTTATGACCTTTCCAAGTTACAACTTCAATAATTCTTAGAAAACTTGGGGGCCATAAGAAAAATAAAGAGTTCATAATGAAGATTTGGTTCACTACTAGTTTTCATATTATTCTATGTGCATAACATATTTCCTTCATTAGGAAAAAATTCTTGGAAGACCAATAGGTCTATTGTAGTTTAGATTGGAGATTTCATAGAGAAACTTGGGGACAAATTTGAGTCATTAATGACAAGTTATTTTGAGGACTTTAAGAAGTCTATGAAAGAAAGATTGAGGATACCAATATCACAAATGGAGAAATATTATAATGATGTTTTCTTTCTAGATGATGTTGATCATATATACACATAATAAATTGTTCCAAGGGTCTGATGGCTTAGGCCATTACCTTATGAAATCAATGTGGATGAGGCATCAATAACCATCAGAACACTATTAGCAGAAGAAATAGACAAGAGTGCAACCTCATTTGGAAATTATGAAGAAGCAAAATCCATAATCACAATAGACTTGAAGACAACTTTTGTAGTGAGAGAGAAAAACTAAATTATGAAGAAGCTAAAGTAAAGATTTGGTGAAGGGGGAGAAGAAGAAGATGATGATGAGGATGAGGATGATGAATATAATCAACCAGCCCAAGCCCCACTTGCACTTACAAAAGGTCAATGAGAGGACCAAGAAGAAGTAGAATATGATGAAGGTACCAAGGAAGAAGAAGTCGAGAAAGCACCTAAGCTAGGTGAAAAGAAGATGAGAAAAGCTAAGGAGCTAGTAGTGAGAAAAATAAAGAAAGTTGTGAAACCGACACAATAGAAGCCATTAGTATCTATTACTAGAGCTAACATAGGGGAAACTACAAAGAAGGCACGCGAAGTTGAGAATCTTAAAGGAAAAAGAGCTATTGCAGCTACAAAAGAGGACATGCCTAAGAAGAAACATAGGAGAAAATATATAGCTCTAGCCGAATCAAATGAGGAGAGGACAAAATCAGATGACAACACTCAATTACAAGTAGTAAGCTAGATAGTCCCTCTTATGATTTGGACAACTTGTGTGATAATATTAAGAATAATAGAGATTTATTAGGGTTCACACATGTTGAGTTTGATAAACTTGGAAAGTTAGATATGAATAAGGTGAAAGAGTTTATATTTAAGATGATGGTCACATTTAAGAACACTCCTATTGATATTTCCAACTCATTACCCAAAATTTTATATGACACAGTTGAGTATAGGTGGTAATATAGTTTAACAATTGAAAGAAATATAAGGGAGACTACTCTAGCCATAGTAATGCTAGATTTGGACAAGTCATCAATGACTAAGATGACAAACAAATACAAGGGGATATTTGATCCCAAATATAGAGCTTTTAATATTTTGTAGAATAATATTAAGGAGGTTTTAAAACAAAGCACCTAGATATGGAAAGTCATCTATGGACTAACAATAGAAAAGGCAACTTAACAAGCACTTGAGGAGATTGGTGAAGAAAAAGATGATCAAGAGGTAGTAGAGAACACTAAGGATGTATTTGTCAATGATGGAGATAAAGGAGGGATTGAGAAGGAAGAAAATGAAGAGGCTATAGTTGAAGAAGATTAGCAACAAGATCAGAATGTACTTGAGGTACATCTACTGATTGCCAGTCCCCCTCACATGGACCAAGAAAGTCAATAGGATACAACAAAGTTAAATGATGTTATTGATAACATTGTGTAGAACATTAATCCTTTGATAGAGGATGATTTGAAAAGGATATTATAGGATTATACTTTAGCTTCTAAATTATGCACTAATCTTGTATTAGTAAGCACATACGAGATTGATAAAGTGTCAACATAGCAGAAGAACACTGTCACATCTAGTATACTCCCTACATCTATAGAGACAAAAGCTACAAAAGGACTATAGGGTGTCACCATTGACACACATGTTTCAATACCCATTGTAGTATATTAAGTGAAGGAAATAGTGACATCAGATGTTAGCATATTAATGTCAAATTCTTTAATACAAGCATTTTTGACAATTGAGCAAGATGGGACACAAGTCCATATAGGTCAAGAAGTCAATCTTGCACCTATCTCATAGGCACAAGGTGAAGTTTTGACAAAAGAGAAGGAGGATAATAGGACTAAAGAGTTAGTTTTGACTACAAAATTGAAGGAACAAATAGAAATTTAGACATTGGTTACCCTACCAATCTTTGCGTCCCCTATTCCTAGTCAAACTCTTCATAGGGAAAGTGTAGATGCTACACATTTACAATCATCAAGGCCTAGTCATGCTATATCTAAGGTTGGAGAAGCCACATCTTATGGATATGTCAACTTATATGAGGTGATTTAACTTCAAAAGTTTGATCTTGCAACAATAACCATAGAAGAAATGAGCATACACTAGTGCATTTCACCCTAAATCGTGACCAAAAATTGTGACCAAGTTTTTTAAATGGGTTGGTTTGTCGCATTATAAAGAAAATTTTTGTTTTTTTTTTTAATAACATGCCCATGTTGGTCATAATTGTGACAAATTAATTATGTTAGAATTGCGACACACACGATAGCATAAAACAAAAAAAAGGGCAAAAATGTAATTCACATTTTATTTGGCGAAGCTGCAAGTTCGGTCTCCATCAACATTGGCGCAAGGGAAGCTATGAGTCTGGTCTCCATCAACATTGGTGCAAGGGAAGCTATGAGTCCGGTCTCCATCAACATTGGTGCGAGGGAAGCAAAAAAGTCCAGTCTCCATCAACATTGGCACGAGGGAAGGAAAAAATTTTGGTCTCCATCGAAAAGGGTACAAGGGCACGTCTGCTACAAATCATTGACGGGTGCGTTTGATTGTAGAAAATTGTAATAAAAATTTGTTGCGACTTATTGCTATGATTGTAGACTTAAATTTGTGCTTTCTCTTTTGTTTTAGATCTTGTTCTTGCCACCTCCTTCATGCTCCGATCACATGGTATTTTAAAGTTTTTTTTGGGGTTTTTTTTCCCACTTTTTATGATATGCAGTGTATCATCTCATTAGATTCTTCACTCATACTATGCAACTTTCCATGAACTGCCTATTTGGATTATGTTCATGATCTCAACTATTAGGGGAAACTCTTCACACTCTATCTTCTCTTGACTGTGCAGGGTTCTAGAATTTTGAACGCTTTTGATCTCCTTAGGGCTTGAAGAGCCTTATCTTTATCAAGTCTTCTTCCTTTGAAATGGATGTCGTCTAAATTGACACTAAGTTTCTTATCAAACACAATTGGATACTTTGCATAATTCACACTAATAGAAATAGCAACACCAACTACTTGTTACTCTGCAAGGAAAAAGTGAGCATCTTCTGCACCCCTTTCACAACTTTCATGCAATCTTTTGTGTTTATTACAAAGTGCACTCCACTATGATTTGTCTTGATAGAAATCCTCTCCTTGGAAAATAACAAGCTTTTTCATTCTTTAATAGGGCTTGACTACTATTCTATTTATCCCAGGAATGCCATGTAAAACTCTCTGCCATATACTAACATATTCAGGCTATATTGTGTTTTTTAATGGATACTTTTAATGGATTTCTACCAAGCCACTACTTTAAGAATATGCTCTCTTTCATCAAGATTACTTTCTAGGAAAGTTAGTAAACTTTTTATGCCAATACTTCAATTAGAAATATGCTTTCTTGTTCAGCAACACAAAATCTGCCTTGTCTTCATAATTTTGTAAAGTTCTATGATGCTCATCTTGCAAAATCAACCTTGACATTTTTAAAAATTAATTGAAACATAGTGCATATTCCTTGTTCATTGTATCATATTTCATTATTCCACAAAGTTTTTCTCATGATCAAATCATACAATTACATAGCCTGACAGTTCCTTAAATCAAATTAGCATACATATAGAAAAAATGCATAGAGATGGTAGGTTGTGAAAACAATCATATATGGCTGCAACGTGGGCAGCCTGTATTAATCCTTGAAACCTACCATGTGTATGAGGGCTTGGCACTACTGATAGTTGGCTAAATACATGGAGCACATTCTTTAATTCAGACACTGCTTGACGAACCTCATCAGCAGTACGTTTTTGCTTTTGAAGTGTTGAAGTTGAAAACTTCTGCATGGAAACACCAACATCAAAGCATAACATGTAATTTGAGGGTGCCAAATGTACTGCTCTTAATAATGTTCTTTTACAATCTTGCCACTATTCTGCTTCATAATGTGATCGAGCTAAATATAATAAAATTTGGGTGTCAGTGCCAAAATAGAATTTCCTCAAACAATTTTGATACATTTTCACTGCAAGCCCAAACTGTCCTTGTGCAAAGTAAACATGTGCTAGATTTACCCACACATTAGGCATCTGAACAAAGATGTTTCCTACTATAGCTTCTTGAACCTGTGTGAAAATTTCCTTTGCAATATCAAAATGACCCCTTTCGGCTAGCACAATGCCTGCCCCATTTGCAGCATAGACATTTCCAGGTCTCTGAGCCAACACTTTACAATACAGTTCCCTAGCCTTGTCAAGATGTATTCCCTCCACATCTGGATCCTTCTTCTCATTGCATGAAGCTGCAAAATAATTCTAGTTTCTAAGAGAAATGTCAGCATAAGCATCCTTACCATCTGATACATTTTGTGCAATTTTAATTGTTTCTTTTTCTTTAAGCCGGTCATCTATTTCCAGTTCCAGGTTACCAAGCATGGTAATCACATTTACTGAGGTTTTATCCACCTCAAGTGCCTCCCCAATCAGTTCTAGGCTTAGTTGAATCTCATTTTGAGCCTAAGCCATGGTTGCAAGTCGTAGATATGCATCCACATAATCAGGAAACTTGAACAATATTAGCCTATACAAAAGATTTCCTTTTTCAGTGTCATGTAGCTGTTCAAATAGCCTGGCAAGATTAAATAGTATGGTATATGAAATATTTTACATATTCAACAATGGATGATCTATATTCCAAGAGATCTTTTGTAGTCAAAATAGAAGTTTGAAAGTTGTTGAAAATCTAGTATAAGTTTATGTTGAAAATGGTTCTAATCTTTTAAATTGAATTCACCAAATAAAGTTATTTGAGAAGATGTTTTGTAGTCAATATAGAAGTTTGAAACATAGAAAATGTTATTTATTTTTTATTTGTTTCACAGAAAGATTTTAAAGTCAACAAAAGGAAAATCAAGTGATGAAATTTTGTTCCTCTTATGTTCAATGATATAGTTGTATTATCTTTAATTTTTTAATTTTTTTATTGAATATATATCTTAAAATTATTTTAAATAAATCTTAGGTTCAAATTTATTCAATATTTGATTTATTTTTCAAAAATAAGAAATTGTAACCCACTTGAAGATTTTTGTGACATATGACTTCTAAATGATCCATGAGAATTTAACTTATATCTTGAAAATATTCCAGATTGATTTGATTTACATTATTACATATATACATATATGTTTCTAGAGATATTTAGTTTATTTAAATATGTTGTTGCTTCTAATCTATCTACTGTATAGGTAAAATACTAAAGGTTCACCACACAAAGAGTCTTTTTGATGAAATGATGTATTCACCAAATAAGAAGTATTACCAATGTAGGATGGAATCAATTATTTATTATATCATCCCCAAAATACCTCAATAGGAGACAAGAGGTAGTTGAATCATGAGCTTTCCATTGAGTTCGAAGATATTTTTAGAAAAAAAATATGTATTTTTGGAGAATGGTTAACACTATAAAAGACAAGTTATCTAAATAGATTATTGAATTTTTTGTTAGAAAATATCAACTAGGATAAGATTATAAATCAAGGATAACAACATGATTTGGTATCCTATTTCCAAGATAAAATAGGCTACAAAGAAAGAAAAGTGGTTCACTCATAATATTCTAAAATGCTAATTTGGGTATAAATTGTGTCTTGTTGTCTTTATGGGCTTCATTTGGATGGTCATTAGCTAAAAAACTAGGAATATATAAAGATCAATTAAATAGGGATAATCATTTATAGTTTTTGTATGAGCACATTTAGACTATTTTAAATTAAATATATTGATTTTCCTTTGCATTGATTTGCTATAATAATTTTTTTTGCTTCAAATCCATATAGTAGATTAAATAAAATGTCTCATTATTTCTATATTCACCACTACTTATAGGTGAAAAAAGAACATTCAAGCATTCAAGGACTATTGTGATATTTTTTATGCAAGTTCACAATGTCCAATAGACTTTCAAACAACCAGAATGCTTCATCCCATGTATGAAAGTTTTCATTTATAAAATAGTTATTCTGTGGTATATGAAATATTATATATATTCAACAATGAACGATCTATCGTTCTCTTGTAACATTTAGCAAATATTTTGAATACTTGACTTTCTACAATATTTTGTTACTTGTATGCACATTTTTGGGGAGCCAAATGCCAAAGACGAGCTTGAAATATTTGAATACATTCCTTTTCATACGAGTGATTATGAACATATGTCAAGATAGATTGAAATATACATATATATTTTTATCACACACTTATGTAGTGCACACATTTAGATATGTGTAGTTACTTTTAAACATGTTAATCTAGTGTAACTTATAGAATGTCTAATACAAGTCTAGGTTGAAAAAGGTTATAATTTTTTAATGGAATTTGTCAATTAAAGTTATTTCAGCAAATTTTTTTTAGTCAACATAGAAGTTTGAAACATAGAAAATGTTAGTTATTATTTCATTTACTTCATAGAAAGATCATGAAGTCAACAAAAGGAAAATTAGGTGATAAAATTTTGTTCCTGGGTAGGGCCACAATAATGGTTGCTGTAGACACTTAAAAATCCTTTAGAAAATAAAGTATTTTTATTTTCTGAAAAAAATCCCTGATGACATCATCATTTATTAATTAATTAATTATTTAATTAATTAATTTATTTTTATGCCATTAAATCCCTTTATCTTAATTAAAAATATTTAATTAAGGAATCCCTCCCAAAAATGTTTAAATCTTATTTAAACATTATTTCCTTATTTATTAATTATTTAATTAATAAATTGACCAAAAATCCAAAAATAAATTATTTATTTATTTTTTTTTCCAAAACTTGGTCAATTTCCTTAAGACCACTAACCTCTTCCAAAATCTTCTAAATCCTTCTTTAATTTTGATTAAAGGCTAATCCCATCATTTCCTACCCCTAATCCCAACTCAAAATATTTAATTAAGATTAAATATTAATCCTCATATTTATTAAAAATATTTTAATAAATATTTCCTCAACCTAAACTCTTGAAATAAATAAAACTTTATTTATTTTCTAAAAAAATCTTATTTATCCTCATCCTAAAAGCCTAGACTCTTCTAGAAGATGTCAATTCTAATCCTAAACCCCCCTCTAACCTTGTCACATTCCCTAAACAAGGTTAGCCAACTCCTAAGCTAATCCTAATCCCTCTTCTAATCATGTGCACAACTTAAGCAAGGGTTAAGACTTGCTAACCCAAGCCAAAGTCAATAATCTCATCCTCCTCCCAACCACCTCTAAGCCAAAGTCAACAATCTCATCCTCCTTCCAACCATCTTTATTTATGACCCAACCATCTCTATTTGACCCAACCATCCCCATTTATGGCTCAACCTCCCTCATTACTCCTTTGACCAACCCATATCCTACCCTCTCACATCCAATCACCTTGTGACATGTGTCACCTCCTAATTGGCTTTAAACAAGCACAATCCATGTGCTCCCCTTTGAGTGCATCCTAGCCCTCCCTTACCATCTTGCCATCCTTGCATCCTGACTGTCCATCCTTCCACCCCTTGGCCTATAAATAGAAGCCTCTCCCTTCACTAAAATCATCCACTTTTGAAGCAAACTTATAATGCTATTTTGAGAGCCTAAAAACTACCAAAATACTATTATAATGCTGAAAACCCTCCATACCTTCATTGTTGAATCATTCATCCACACTCATATTTGATTATCACTCATCCATTTGGAGCTTGAGCACATCATGAGCATACATCCACTATCCATCAGGGACATAGCTTCGTCATCATGAGAAGCACTTGAGGAGTTTACCATCTTTGGTCTACTTTCCTCAATTTTGTCTTCTTTGGTCCTATCTTAAGTGTTTATTTGTTTTTTAGTATTGAGAATGCTTTTTATAGATTAGTGTTCATTTTACTCTACTAAAATAGGTGATACAGTTCCCACTTTCCATAATGAAGAAATCAAATGGAAAGTGGGGAAGCTAAATTTTAGGGGCTTCAAATGAAGCCAAATCCTTGAATGAAGGTCCCAAGGGGCTTCACTTGAAGCCTCCATGCCGATATTGGTGTGTGGGCTTTGAATGAATCTTAGGGCTTCATTCGAATCTGACATGCAGACCTCATTCATACTCCTAATAACCGATCGGAAAAGCTTTTAAATCCAACATTTTTTCTTGTTTGTCCCATGGTTTCATGTATGAGTTGGTGGACTAGGGCGCTAAGAGGGAAGCTAGTAACATCATACCTTGCATCAACATATCCATCTATGATTCAGGAGCACCTATTCATTGGATTTCTCATGGATAAATTCATATTTTAAATTATATTTAAATAGTATTTAAAAAGAAACTCAATTTAAATAGTGTTGTCACTTTATCCCATGGCAACTCAAGTGAAACATCTTATTCTTCTAGTCGATGTAAGAATTCCATGTCCTTTAAACACACAGGAAAAACTTTAGAATTGATACTGGGGCTTTTATTGATGAATTCAACCCAAACGCCATTTCCTAATGCCTCCATGAAAGTTTGCTGAGCCAACTCTAGTTCATCACACTCAAAATGAAGAACCCCAGTGTTGTTTAACAATTCAATGGGTACATCTTCTCTGCTCTTCTTCAGAAGAGACTTTGCTATGTTAAGAGAATCTAAGGTTGCACTGGGGTCTGATGATATCAATAACTCACCCATCTTAATAAAGGAATGAGCATCACATGGATCTATGCGAGTTGCCTTTCTTAGAATTTCCAAAGCCTTCTCTCGCTTCCCTTGTTGAGCATATATATGGCCTATAGCTTTCAAGCTCTCACAGTTGTCAGGGTGAACCTCCAGAACCTTTTCAAAATTTGAGAGAGAACTCTTAAAATCTCCCAATTTCATTTAACTTGTCCCAACCCAAAGTATGGCAACACAAAATCTTGTGGCTTCTGACTTTCCTTGATTGATGCCATGTAGTAGTGGCCAGCAATTTCAAAATCACCTTTGCTATGATAAGATCGTGCAAGATTATAATATGAATGAGATTTCATGAGAGGGTGGTCTGTCGAAACAAGAGCTATCTTAGTCAACTATTCATTTGGATCTCCACATTGCTAATCACTTGGATCAATGCTTTTCTCTTTCTTCACAAAATAGGTTTGGTCCCAAAGTTCAACAAGTCAAGAAAGTGAACCATTTAGGTTAGTGTATCCCCTCCCAAATGATTTCCTCAAAATCAATATAGATGGGTTTTCAAGGAGTAATCCACGTCCAACAGGAATGGGTGGTACTAGTAGTGGAACTTTAAGCCCTGTTTAAGTTTTTCTTTTATACTTCCTTAAGTACTCATTCTAAAAATTAGATGGAAGCTTGTGCTATTCTCTATACTCTTGAGAAAGCCTTTGTATCGGTCTAGAAAATGATTTTTGCAAGATGGACTATGATTCTTGTCACCCTTCTGAATAGTGGAAAATTTCTAGATTGCTTTTGGAGGCTAGCCCTGGTGGCTATGCTGATGTACAATTTAATATGTTTGAGAATGAATATGAACCTTTTTGTTAATATGATTCTAGATGTTAAGTAGTTAGCTATAGATGCACCCTTATGTGTGATCTTTTTTCTTAAATCAATATAAAAAGGTGTGGTCCCTCAAGCCACAATTTACGTGGAAATGAAAAAATGTAAAATAAACATAGATATGAGATAAGAAAAATAATAAACAATGGAATAATAAAAAAAGCAATAGCCATTGCTAAAGTCTACCCTTCTCATACTTTGTCACTTGCATAAGCTCAAAAGAAGAGATGCTATAAGCCCTAGAAAAGACATAGCTGTTGAACTTAGGAATTCTCATAAAAATTTTCAATGTGGAAATCATTTATCATCATGCATCTGAAAAATAAGTCTCGCCATAGATTTTTCTTAAAATCAAAATCAATGAATTTAAGGCTATAAGAACAAACATGCCTACCAAATATGACACTTTGGGTTTCAACATTGAAACTAAAAAGCATCAATCTACATTGGACAAAACAATTTAAACAAACTGAAATGGAGTACCCAAATCGAGAATTGCTAAATGTCCTAGTCAACCAGTTTTTACGCTCTGTAGTAATGACCTAGTATTTATAACAATTATGCTAATTTTTGTGGAATATGTATCATAAATATTGCCTCAAGTCCTTAGCCTACCCTATGGGCCTAGAACCTGTCCAGTTTGCAAGTACTAACTAGAATTCAAAATCGATATCTTGATGTATTTGATAGATCATTGTCAATTGTCTGATTTCTCTTTATTGTCATTTCTTGAAGGATTGATGGGTGGATGCTTAACCAATTGATGTCTTAAATATAAATATTTAAATGATTGGATGCTAGAATGGTTGTTACTCGAATAGTTGATATTTGCCTATATAAGTGACTGATTGTTTGCTTGCTGGTCTGCTTGTTTGGTTATTTTGATATTTGATTCCCAATTGATGATAGGTGGACAATTGAATTGTTTACTTTGATGGATTTAGGATTGATGATTTAACAAATGTTGATAGTGATGATTGAATGAATTCTGATTTGATATATTGGTGTGTAATGATTTCATAAATTGATTCTTGAATTGATTTTTTATTTTGTATCTAGTTTAATGAAATGACATTTGATGGTGAATTTCTATTGATCTTCCCTTTATATTTTATTTATAAAAGAATTGCCACCCTTCAAAAGGAATTGAGTCGCCACCCTTCATTGCTGCCTCATGGAATAATAATTTATTTTGAAATGATTGTTTGCTTCCTTCATGTTCTCTTCTCATAGAATGGTCTCTCCTTTATATCTTAATCCTTCAATACTCATAACTCTTTATTGCATTCATTTTGATCATTCACTAAACTTAATTAAATTATAATTATATTACATGTTATTTTAATTTTTTATATTTTTACTTTTTATTTTGATTATTGAATGTCATGTCAAAAAGGGGAAATTATAGTGAGATGTATTAAAATATAGCAAAATAACAAGAACATTATTGAAACAAACTGATACAACATTCAGATTATAAAATCAGATTGCTGCAACAACACAAATTAACCTAACAAAAAGCATAGAATACCATTCCCACAATGACTGAACATTTACCCACTAAACTACACCTCTTCTAAATAATGTAAGATGTTGATGACACATTGATACTGCCATCACACATGTCAAATTAGACTGATACACACTAAAAGCCACCCCAATCAATTGTAGCTAACATCTAGATGCACACTTATAATTGATGTCAATTAGAATACTGAAGGTCTAGAATAGGGCATAGTGGTTGCTGATATAGTAGGTACAAACTCGTAGAAAGCTCACCAGATTCACCAAAGTCTACATAACTAAGACTTAGCATCAAAAGTTCTCCCTAGGCACCTCGAAACCACCAAATATTGGCCCCAAAATAGGAGCCCTTCATCTTCAAGCTCTCACATACTTGCTCCACTTGGTACAACACCCCATAAAGGTCATCTATTCACTTTCAACTTGGATAGCCTACAATATGGTCTTTGTATACAATTCATTTTTTGTCGTTTCATTATATGGTTTGAACAAGTGTGGCAAAAAATCAAATTTTTATTATGAATTTTCTGTTCACCAATCTATGTTAAACTAATTAGCAAGGTCACTTTCCTAATACTTTATGAACTAGATGATATTCGCAAGGTTAGTTTCCTAATACTCACTATAGTACTTGCTATTCAATTGAGATAGACATGGCTCATTAGTTTGTTTGTATTCTCTTTGGATTTTGTTAAAGAAGATGTAATGCCCCACCAAGGGATCCAAAGAATTAACCTAGAATTTCACTAAGTTTGGTAACATTTTTTTTTCTTTTCTTAAAATTACATGAAAGTAAATACCACATATAACTCATTCACAATAACGGAAGCAATAGCAATGTCCATCTAGAGAGTAAACATAATATGCACAACAGGTTACATTCTTTAAGATCCCTTAATGTTGAATTACATACATGAATCTAACTAGTACAACATCCACATAAAATAATAATGATAAGTCTAATGTTCAATTATTACATATCCAAATGCTCATTCATCCTCTGTACATGTCATAGGGTATGAAGGCTTAAAAGAATATACATATGTAGAATAAGGTACATCATCCTATTCTAATCCATGATACATCAAAGTAAAGATAATCTCATGAATCACATGATACATATCATAAAAGTCATATACATCCATCATAAAGATCAAACTAAATAAACTAAGTGCATGGTTCCTCCCAACCATTAATAGCATCATTAGACCATCATGGGCCCTAGCCATCCCTCCGTGCGTAACATCCCAAATCACCGAAGAGATCATCGGTATTAACATAGTAGGAATGTCACTCCTAATAAATACAACATCATATGTAGAAAGTAATCTAACATGCAAATGTAAGCATAAGATAACATCATCTAACATATGCTAATCATCAATGAAAGGATACATATCCACCATCACGAAGGATGCATCAGCCACGATGTCTCAATGAATCTCAAATGATAAGAGTGGAAAATACACTACCACCCGACCGCATGGTACCTAAGTGGTCCACTCCCACCATGCTGAGGAGATAATCTCAAGTCCCAAATAGGCTATCAAAATCACATAGCACAAGTCTCTAAAGTCTAGAAATCTTGAAACTATACTAACTCAAAGGTTCCAATCACAAAACAGACATCTACTTCCTAGAGGCACACAATGACATGTAGGAACCTACTATGCAAGCAGGAAAGTGTCATCGCATTTATCTCGTACAAGTTACCCTAGCAGTTAGCTAAACTCCATGAGTCCATACAGATCTCATTCGGCCACTAGTATCCTTTCATACTAACAAGGCATACTATGGAATGCAAGGTCGCAACCATGCGTTCTCTCTACTCCCATCCTAGCCTATACAAGCACTCAAGGCATGGGCGAGAACCAAAACTCTTATCTTTTTAGGTTCATTCAGTTAGTATTAAGTGTGAATGTTATCACTTATTAATCCAACTTACAATGAGTTACCCTGGCAGCCTCTTAGGGCCCCGACCCCCATTGCAAGCCACTTCCCGTCACTACATGCAGATATCCTACCTTAATGCTCATGGTATCATAATCATAAAGAAAGTCCATAAAATCATCAAATATCCACAATAAGAATCATCAAATATCAATGATAAAATCATCAAATATCCATAAAAGCATCAAATCTCCATGAGCAATATCCATAGAAAATCATGACTACAACAGCTCTCTATTGGCAACTGAAGTATCATTGATAATCAAAGTATCCATTGGTTCTTAATAACCAGAATATATCTCAAAATAGATCACCATATCCATTGGTTCTCAACAAGCAACCAAGAATATCTCAAAAACATACTGATCGAAGACTCCAAAATGGTTGAGTCATACATGTCACAACATGACATCATCAAGAATAAATTCACATATTAGTCCCATCATGGCGACTAGAATATATCCAAGGATAACTAATCGATGACCAAAAATAATGGTTAAGTCAAGGGTCTCAAACATAAGAATCTCAACTTTAACAATCAGTAATCACAACCAATACATAGAGCATTCCATCACATAATCATGGTTGGGTTTATAAAGATCGAGAAATAAAACATCATCATGACATCACAATCACATAACCCCCAAGCCTCTGGTAGACGTCCTATACCGGTCAACACTAGTCAACCCAAAATCCCAAAACATTAGCATAAGGAATACACAATGTAAACACATGTTTTGGTTTTGCTAAGTGTTCAAATTTGAAATGAAGAGTCTTAGTTTACGTTTTCCCAAAATTAATATCAAGTGGAGAAATTTCACATTTTACCTAACCCATGTATTTACTTGATAGATAAAAGTTCCTCCATTAGATTCAATTTTCTAATTGATCCAATAATACTTTATTTATAAAAACTTCGTTTGAGAAATAACATTTCCAATAATCAAAACTTCGATTATGTGTATGCTAATAATTAATCTTAATTAAAACTAATGTTTAATTAAATTAATTATTAAAATCTCTACTAACTCACATCTTTTATTGATATAATAATTATTTGTTATAAATTACATATATACTTATATATATATCTATATATATATATATATATATATATATATATATAAATACATATATACATATATAATAATAAAAATTGAAATATATATAAAAATCAAAATATTGATAACCGATTTCATATAACATGAAATGTTTTATAAAAAATTAAAATGCTTAGACAAATCTTTGATGCCGCGCGGTACAAGGTACCTGCTATCGCAGGTCTGCCCGACAGCGGGTACAGAGTACCCCTGTCATCGCAGTCCCTGCGATGGCAGGCCCTCTGAGTACCTCCGGGGTGATACGGCTCCACCGAATTTTTTTTTTATATTATTTAAACATTTTTTAAAAACGCTTCCGCTCGCGCGGTGCAATTTGGTTTGTAAATAATGTTTAACATTTTTTCAAAAATTTTAATGATATTCGACTTTTATCACATATGAATATATATATATATATATATATAAAGGTATATGTATATATATATATATATATATATATATATATATATAATATACAGAATTATAGATATCATAGTATATATATAAAAATGATAATTTATGAATACAAGCTTTCATTTTCAAAATTTTCTAATAACTAATTCTAATGGGTTTGTCCATGAATTGCAACCCTAGCCCATGTCATTTTCAGATCTAAGCATATAGAATCCTCAAATAAATTTTAATTGCCCAAATTGAAAATGCATAATAAAGACATATGGAAGACACGAAGAAGATAGGGGAAAGCAAGATGCAGAAGTAGCATAAGTGAAATCACAAGAATCCACCCGGATTCTGATGCTAACTCGCTCTTCCTCAGAAAACTCGTAGAGCAAGCTCCCTTCTTCAGAATTCTCGAGTCCTCCAATGCTCCAATTGCTCTCCACACTATCCACGCTATGTCCAAGCTTCTAAGGAATGCCTGAATATAAAGAGCTCTCAGGAAACCTCTAGAATGCTTCTAGAACCAGCTGGAAGGTGTCACCAACTAAGCATGGGCCTTTTCCAACCTTTTTGATGAGCCCTAGGGTTGTAGACACCATGTGCTTAATTGATGCACTAACCCCCGTGTTGTTGACACATGAAAAATGGAAAAATACGTTAATTTCCATGCAAGCTTATAACTCCAATTACTTTCTAAAATAATTTCCATTTAAATATTTATAACTCCTATTTTATTTTAATAACTTTTATTTTAATTTTTATAACTTTTATTATTATTATTTATTTATTAATTTATTAGTATTTTATAATTATTATTTATTTTAATTTTCTAATTTTCTTTTTATTTAATTCTTTTCTCTCAATTAATTCTCCTTGAATTAATTATAATCAAAATATTAAAAATCAAGATATTTAATTTTCTCAAATAATTAATTTATTAATTAAATCTATTTGTTGAGACTTAATTAATAGCAAATTCACCATAGACCTTCAAGATAAAATATGAAAACCCATCATAGGACAATTCATACAAAATTAGTCTAAAGGATTAAAAATCACAAAATATGTCATTCGACACATTCAGTGGGTGCTCAACTCTGATACTTGTCCTAACTCACTAGGAAAAATGATTTTAGGGTTTGGGATTTGGACTTGAGAATTTATCTCCCTTCTCTTATCATTGAGATAGTATAATAGGGTACGCTCATCCTGACAATTCAGGGAAGTCGATACCCGGTACCTGCAACCTGTAGAAAAACCATGCATGTACATACAATATATATATATAATGCTAAACTAAACAGGCAATGGCAGGAAGTGGTGCATCGTGTAGATCTCGACTAAGCAGGTGACTACGACTCCCTTCCTTAACCACATCAAAAATGCCATACAATAAGAAAACACACACACCATACACATGCAAGTATGTGGTAAGTATCCATAATAAAACACATGAGATAATAAACCATCTAACTAATCATCAACAATAACTGAAAACAATATAATGATCATCATACATACATGAAATGTAAAGTCTAAATGATCTCATCATTTAACAACTGAATCCATACATAATGTCTAGTAGTCTCAAAACAATACCACTAATCCATCAACATAATACTAGTCCATCAAAGCCTGATAATAATAGCAACAATAAGTCTAGAAAAGATGTGAACAAGGGTAGGCACTACATCCACCCCCCCTTGGATTAGGCTTACTCCTGGAAGCCTACAAACAAGCAGGGATATAACTTCCTTAAGTTGCATCCTCCCAAGTAGCTGAAGAATCATCAGTAGGGTCCCATTGGACCCTTACCTGCTCGATGGTTCGACCCCTGAGGGTCATCTCCCGCTGCTCCAGAATATAAACTGGCTCCAACGCCAGCTGCCCGTCCTCTACCTGCAACGCATTCCAATCAAGGACATGCACAATATCAGGAATATACTGTCTAAGCACTGAAACATGGAAACCATCATGAATGCGAGCTAGGTTGGGCGGTAGAGCAAGGCGGTAAGCAACTGGGCCAATCCTCTCCAGAATCTTGAATGGTCCCACAAAATGAGGTGCTAGCTTAGAACCCTTTCCGTAACGGATCAGACTCTTTTGTGGTCGCACTCTCAAGAAAACCTTATCTCCCACTGCAAACTGCTTATCAGTCCTATGAGCATTAGCATACTTCTTCTGCCTATCCTGTGCCGTAGTCAAATGTTCGCTGATACGCACTACCTGTTGCTCCATATCACGAAGCATCTCAGGACCCAACAAAATGCAATCCTCAAGGTTGTCCCAACTCAAGGGTGTACGACAAGGATGACCATATAATGCCTAAAAAGGTGCCATGCCAATAGAACTATGATACCCATTGTTATAAGCAAACTCCACTAGATAGAGATAGTCCTCCCAATATGTCTGCCTATCCATCACATACATCTGTAAGATATCCTCCAAAACCTGATTCACCCTCTCTGTCTGACCATCAGTCTCTGGATGATATGCCAAACTGAAGTTTAACTGCGCTCCAAGCTCATGTTGCAACGATGTCCAGAATGCAGATGTGAATACAGGATCCCTATCAGGAATGATCTTTCTAGGAATACCATATAATCTCACAATGTCACGCATGAAGACATTAGCTACAGAAGCTGCTGTGTAGGAAGACCTAATAGGTGAAAAATGTGCCACCTTAGTCAACCAATCAATGGTGACCATGATAACATCATGACGACGAATGGTCATAGGTAATCCTACAATGAAATCCATGGAAATGATATCCCACTTCCAAGAAGGAATGAGATTTGGCTGCAAAAGTCCAGCCGGGTGCTGATGTTCTTCCTTGAATCTTTGACACTCAAGACACCTAGCCACAAAATCAACAATATCTCGCTTCATCCCAGACCAAAAGAACAAATGTCTCGAATCAGCATGCATCTTCTTGACACCTGGATGTGCTAAGTATGGTGTACGATGGGCTTCTACAAGAATCAAGGTGTGAAGCTCATCCAGTAATGGCACATAAATCCTCTCCAAATGTCTCAAAAGACCATCTGATTCTTGAACGTAGCCTACAAACTTTCCTTCCAAGGGTCTTCCTAAATCTATCTCTCTACACACTTCCTGATACCATGAATCCGTAGGAAGTGCCTGAAGAATCCGACTCCTCAAATCGATACTAAGAGTCATAGATGATACCACATGTCTCCTGCGACTCAAAGCATCCACCACCACATTCTCCTTACCCTGAATGTACTTAACCTCAAAATCATACTCGCATAGAAACTCCATCCATCATCTCTGGCAAGCATTCAAATTAGGCTGAGTAAAAATATACTGAAGACTACGATGATCGCCGTGTAGCTCAAATCTGTGCCCCAACAAAAAATGTCTCCATCTTGTCAAAGCATGAACTACTGCTGCTAACTCAAGATCATGCATAGGATAATTTAACTCATGATCCTTGAGCTTGCGTGATTCATACGCTATCACCCATCCATTCTGCATCAACACTGCCCCAATCCCTTCAAGTGAAGCATCTGTACACACCATGAAATCTCCCTCTGGATTAGGTACTGCTAAAATTGTTGCACTAGTCAAAAGCTCTTTGAGCTTCTGAAATGCTTCCTCACATTTCTCTGTCCACACAAACTTCTTTCCTTTCCTCTAAAGAGTAGTGATAGGATGTGCTATCCTAGAGAAGTTATGGACAAATCTGTGATAATATCCTACTAGGCCCATGAAACTATGAATCTCTGACACATTAGTTGGTGTCGGCCAATCTATTATCGCCTGAATCTTTGTAGGATCCACTGAAATACCATCACCTGAGATAACATGCCCTAAATATGGAATCTCTGATTTGAAAAATTTGCACTTAGCTGCATTAGCATAAAGCTAGTTGTCTCTCAAACACTGCAATACCAACCACAGGTGTTCCTCATGCTCCTTCTAATTCTTAGAGAATATCAATATATCATCAAGAAACACAAGTACAAACCTATCAAGATATGATTGAAATACACCATTCATCAAACTCATGAACATTGATGGAGTGTTAGTCAACCCAAAAGGTACCACTGTGAACTCATAATGCCCATAGCGAGTTCAAAAAGCGGTCTTGTGAATATCAGCTTCCTTAATACAAAGCTGGTGGTATCCTAACTTAAGTTCAATCTTGGAGAAAACTGTAGCTCCCTTGATCTGGTCAAATAAGCCATCAATCTTAGGCAAAGGATACCTATTCTTAATAGTCACCTTGTTCAACTGTTTGTAGTCGATACAAAGGCGCAAGGAACCGTCTTTCTTCTTCACAAAGAGCACTGGAGCTCCCCATGGTGATACACTAGGTCGAATGCTCCCTTTGGCCAGAAGTTCCTCTAACTGAAGACGTAGCTCTCCCAGTTCCTATGTAGTCATGCGATAAGGAGCTTTAGAAATAGGCTCCGCTCCAAGAACTAGATCAATGCTAAAGTCGATATCCCTCTTTGGAGGCATGCTTGGAATCTCACTTGGGAAAACATCTGCGTATTCTTGCAAAATTGGGTGATCTAAAGTCTTCCTCACAGGATCTTCCTCATCAAGATCATTTACCATAACAGCAAATATTTGACATACCTTATGAAAACTTCGCTTCATTTGCATAGTAGAAATCATCCGCAAAGATATAGGCCTTGGTATCCCAACTATCTTCACATCATTCCCTTGGTCATCTTGGCACATAATTATCTTCTTCTTGCAATCTATACTGGCTTTGTGAGTTCCAAGCCAATCCATGCCTAAAACCACATCATAGGAACCAAGGGGTATGACTTGAAGATCCACTATAGATATAAAGCTTCCTAAGCTAAGCCCACACTTATGAACTACAGAGTTCGTGGAGACCTTGATACCTGAGGCTAGCTCCACTTGCCAACCATGATCTTGCTTTACTGCATCCAGCTTACACTTAGAAACTATAGATGGTGAAATAAATGAGTCTGTAGCTCCTGAATCAAATAATACTAAAAGAGATATACCTTGAATAGCACCTGTGGTCTCAACCACTGTTCCTTGATGATCTGCCTGACGGTGATCAACTGCTGCAAATACTCTGCGAGCTCTACCTGCATCACCAATTGTAGGCTTTGAAGCTGTAGGCCTAGGTCCTGAAAACTGAGGTGCTCGCTATGGACATTGAGCTACATAATGACCAATCTGTCCACATGAAAAACATTCTGTATTCCTGCCAGATCCTCTACATTTGATTGCTATTGGTTGTTCCTACTGACAAATGACTGACTACTCTGAGCTGGCTGATTGGGCTGATTTTGTTTATTGTGCTAAGCATTGTGGTTGTTCTTAAAGTTAGAACCTTTGCCACCACCTTGAGCCTGAGAATTTGATCCCTTCTTCTATTGCATCTGCTGAGACTGTTGCTGAAACTGTTTTCCCTTAGTAAAGAAAGGCTTCTTGTTACCACCTGAATTGAAGTTGCCTTTAGATCCTGACGTTGTTGGCACTCCTACAAAACCACCTTGACCAAGGTTGACACTTTGCTCAACAAGAATTGCTCGATGTACCACATCCTTGAGGGTTTTTGGCTCAAATACTTTGACACCCCCAATAATACGGTTGTTCAAACTCCTAATAAAGTGTTGTGTCAACTGAGCTAAATTTTCACTGAACCCTGAAAAAGACATGAGCTCATAAAACTTACGCTCATACTCAATCACTGACATAGTGTACTGCTTGAGATTATGAAATTCATCTGCCCTTTGCTATTTCCATTCCTTTGGTAGGAATCGTTCACAGAAACTTTCTAAAAATAGTTCCCAAGTGACATTGCTCATATTGATCCCTAGCTTCTTCTCCTCAATTGTCCACCAAGTGGCCCCAAAATTCTCTAAATTGGTGATCCCAAATCTTGCCTTAACATTGCTGTCAAAGTCCTGCATAGCAAAAATCTTGTCGAGAGAAATAAGCCACTATTCGGCCACATAACCAGAACCTTGCCCATTGAAAGGCTTAACCTTGGATCTTGAAAGATCCTTCATCTGAGTGGACACAATGGACCTTTGATGATCCTTCCGAGGACTTCTAGATTTGGGTCTATGCTCTTGTTCTGTCTGATGTACTTTAGGCTATTCTTGAACAGGAGGTAGATGTTCTAGAATAGTCTGCATCAACTGTCTCAGACCAACCTCTTCAGACTCAGCTTGGTCCTCTCTTCGGCACTAACGGTTCTGCCATGACCACAGCCTCTTCCATGGCCCCTACCACGGCCTCTAACATAAGACCTAGTCCTAGATACCATCTTGCAATAGTACAGAGTACTATTACAATCAAAAGACACATGTTACAATAGACTAAGTTCAGTTCTATGTTTAGGTTTAAGTAAAATTCCAGTTTTGACAACTAAGTGTTGAAGTATGAAAAATATACAAGTAACAGTTCAAGTTCTATTTTTTTTTTCTTTTCAGTTCACCTAGTTTCAAGTTCTAGTTGTTCCAAATTAAACAGAGCTCCCGATGTAGAAACTCAGGCTCTGATACCAAATGTAATGCCCCGCCAAGGGATCCAAAGAATTAACCTAGAATTTCACTAAGTTTGGTAACATTTTTTTTTTCTTAAAATTACATGAAAGTAAATACCACATATAACTCATTCACAATAATGGAAGCAATAGCAATGTCCATCTAGAGAGTAAACATAATATGCACAACAGGTTACATTCTTTAAGATCCCTTAACGTTGAATTACATACATGAATCTAACTAGTACAACATCCACATAAAATAATAATGATAAGTCTAATGTTCAATTATTACATATCCAAATGCTCAGTCATCCTCTGTACATTTCACAGGGTATGAAGGCTTAAAAGAATATACATATGTAGAATAAGGTACATCATCCTATTCTAATCCATGATACATCAAAGTAAAGATAATCTCATGAATCACATGATACATCATCATAAAAGTCATATACATCCATCATAAAGATTAAACGAAATAAACTAAGTGCATGGTTCCTCCCAACCATTAATCACATCATTAGACCATCGTGGGCCCTAGCCATCCCTCCGTGTGTAGCATCCCAAATCATCGAAGAGATCATCGGTATTAACATAGTAGGAATGTCACTCCTAATAAATACAACATCATATGTAGAAAGTAATCTAACATGCAAATGTAAGCATAAGATAACATCATCTAACATATGCTAATCATCAATGAAAGGATACATATCCACCATCACGAAGGATGCATCAGCCACGATGTCTCAATGAATCTCAAATGATAAGAGTGGAAAATACACTACCACCCGACCGCGTGGTACCTAAGTGGTCCACTCCCACCGTGCTGAGGAGATAATCTCAAGTCCCAAATAGGCTATCAAAATCACATAGCACAAGTCTCTAAAGTCTAGGAATCCTGAAACTATACTAACTCAAAGGTTCCAATCACAAAACAGACATCTACTTCCTAGAGGCACACAATGACATGTAGGAACCTACTATGCAAGCAGGAAAGTGTCATCGCATTTATCTCGTACAAGTTACCCTGGCAGTTAGCTAAACTCCATGGGTCCATACAGATCTCATGCGACCACTAGTATCCTTTCATACTGACAAGGCATACTATGGAATGCAAGGTCGCAACCATGCGTTCTCTCTACTCCCATCCTAGCCTATATAAGCACTCAAGGCATGGGCGAGAACCAAAACTCTTATCTTTTTAGGTTCATTCAGTTAGTATTAAGTGTGAATGTTATCACTTATTAATCCAACTTACAATGAGTTACCGTGGCAGCCTCTTAGGGCCCCGACCCCCATTGCAAGCCACTTCCTGTTACTACATGCAGATATCCTACCCTAATGCTCATGGTATCATAATCATAAATAAAGTCCATAAAATCATCAAATATCCACAATAAGAATCATCAAATATCAATGATAAAATCATCAAATATCCATAAAAGCATCAAATATCCATGAGCAATATCCATAGAAAATCATGACTACAACAGCTCTCTATTGGAAACTGAAGTATCATTGATAATCAAAGTATCCATTGGTTCTTAATAACCAGAATATATGTCAAAATAGATCACCATATCCATTGGTTCTCAACAAGCAACCAAGAATATCTCAAAAGCATACTGATCGAAGACTCCAAAATGGTTGAGTCATACATGTCACAACATGACATCATCAAGAATAAATCCACATATTAGTCCCATCATGGTGACTAGAATATATCCAAGGATAACTGATCGATGACCAAAAATAATGTTTAAGTCAAGGGTCTCAAACATAAGAATCTCAACTTTAACAATCAGTAATCACAACCAATACATAGAGCATTCCATCACATAATCATGGTTGGGTTTATAAAGATCGAGAAATAAAACATCATCATGACATCACAATCACATAACCCCCAAGCCTCTGGTAGATGTCCTATACCGGTCAACACTAGTCAACCCAAAATCCCAAAACATTAGCATAAGGAATACACAATGTAAACACATGTTTTGGTTTTGCTAAGTGTTCAAATTTGAAATGAAGAGTCTCAGTTTACGTTTTCCCAAAATTAATATCAAGTGGAGAAATTTCACATTTTACCTAACCCATGTATTTACTTGATAGATAAAAGTTCCTCCATTAGATTCAATTTTCTAATTGATCCAATAATACTTTATTTATAAAAACTTCGTTTGAGAAATAACATTTCCAATAATCAAAACTTCGATTATGTGTATGCTAATAATTAATCTTAATTAAAACTAATGTTTAATTAAATTAATTATCAAAATATCTACTAACTCACAGCTTTTATTGATATAATAATTATTTGTTATAAATTACATATATACATATATACTTATATATATATATATATATATATAAATATATATATAAATACATATATACATATATAATAATAAAAATTGAAATATATATAAAAATTGAAATATTGATAACCAATTTCATATAACATGAAATGTTTTATAAAAAATTGAAATGCTTAGACAAATCTTTGATGCCGCGCGGTACAAAGTACTTGCTATCGCAGGTCTGCCCGATAGTGGGTACAAAGTACCCTTGTCATCACAGTCCCTGCGATGGCAGGTCCTCTGCATACCCGCGGGGTGATACGGCTCCGCAGGAATTTTTTTTTATATTATTTAAACATTTTTTAAAAACGCTTCCGCCCGCGTGGTGCGATTTGGTTTGTAAATAATGTTTAATGTTTTTTCAAAAACGTTAATGATATTCGACTTTTATCACATATGAATATATATATATATATATATATATATATAAAGGTATATGTATATATATATATATGTATATATATATGTATATATATATATATATATAGATGTATATATATATACATATATATATATATATACATATATATATACATATACCTTTATATATATATATATATATATATATATATAATATACAAAATTATAGATATCACAGTATATATATAAAAATGATAATTTATGAATACAAGCTTTCATTTTCAGAATTTCTCTATGAAACTTATTTTTTCAAAATTTTCTAATAACTAATTCTAATGGGTTTGTCCATGAATTGCAACCCTAGTCCGTGTCATTTTCAGATCTAAGCATATAGAATCCTCAAATAAATTTTAATTGCCCAAATTGAAAATGCATAATGAAGACATATGGAAGACACGAAGAAGACAGGGGAAAGCAAGATGCAGAAGTAGCATAAGTGAAATCACAAGAATCCACCTGGATTCTGATGCTAACTCGCTCTTCCTCAAAAAGCTCGCAGAGCAAGCTCCCTTCTTCAGAATTCTCAAGTCCTCCAATGCTCCAATTGCTCTCCACACTATCCACGCTATGTCCAAGCTTCTAAGGAATGCCTGAATATAAAGAGCTCTCAGGAAACCTCTAGAATGCTTCTAGAACCAGCTGGAAGGTGTCACCAACTAAGCATGGGCCTTTTCCAACCTTTTTGATCAGCCCTAGGGTTGTAGACACCATGTGCTTAATTGATGCACTAACCCTCGTGTTGTTGACACATGAAAAATGGAAAAATACGTTAATTTCCATGCAAGCTTATAACTCCAATTACTTTCTAAAATAATTTCCATTTAAATATTTATAACTCCCATTTTATTTTAATAACTTTTATTTTAATTTTTATAACTTTTATTATTATTATTTATTTATTAATTTATTAGTATTTTATAATTATTATTTATTTTAATTTTCTAATTTTCTTTTTATTTAATTCTTTTCTCTCAATTAATTCTCCTTGAATTAATTATAATCAAAATATTAAAAATCAAGATATTTAATTTTCTCAAATAATTAATTTATTAATTAAATCTATTTGTTGAGACTTAATTAATAGAAAATTCACCATAGACCTTCAAGATAAAATATGAAAACCCATCATAGGACAATTCATACAAAATCAGTCTAAAGGATTAAAAATCACAAAATATGTCATTCGACACATTCAGTGGGTGCTCAACTCTGATACTTGTCCTAACTCACTAGGACAAATGGTTTTAGGGTTTGGGATTTGGACTTGAGAATTTATCTCCCTTCTCTTATCATTGAGATAGTATAATAGGGTACGCTCATCCTGGCAATTCAGGGAAGTCGATACCCGGTACCTGCAATCTGTAGAAAAACCATGCATGTACATACAATATATATATAATGCTAAACTAAACAGGCAATGGCAGGAAGTGGTGCATCATGTAGATCCTGACTAAGCAGGTGACTACGACTCCCTTCCTTAACCACATCAGAAATGCCATACAATAAGAAAACACGCACACCATACACATGCAAGTATGGGGTAAGTATCCATAATAAAACACATGAGATAATAAACCATCTAACTAATCATCAACAATAACTGAAAATAATATAATGATCATCATACATACATGAAATGTAAAGTCTAAATGATCTCATCATATAACAACTGAATCCATACATAATGTCTGATAGTCTCAAAACAATACCACTAATCCATCAATATAATACTAGTCCATCAAAGCCTGATAATAATTGCAAGAATAAGTCTAGAAAAGATGTGAACGAGGGTAGGCACTACAGAAGACAACTGAATGCTATATGATGAACTAAAAGTTATGTGGTTTCAACAAGCTTGTGCATCTCTTGAGCCAAATTACCAGCCCTAATGATATTTGTCGTTGTTCAAAAGCGGCACCATACTAGACTATTTGCAAACAACCATGCAGATAGGCATTCTATATATAGACTTGGGAACATCTTGCCAAGTCTTCAGTACATAATAAAGCAATTGAATTTCATAAAAAAAAATTTTGATAGTTGATTTGTTTAAATATTTCCGATCAAAAATTACTTATTACATCTCATCTTTTTTCTACACAGGAGCTTGCAGTTCTAAAGAATCTGATAGCGAAGAATTTGAAGAAGATATTGTAGCAAAGGTATATTTGGTGTTCTTTTTAAAGCAAAAATGTGATTGGAAATTTTGTATATTGTCATATTTCACTTGCAAAAAGATCAAATTGTAAATAGAGGTGAAGTTGTATGGATTTAAGTTTCTTCTTCATTATTTATAATGCTCTCGATTCCTCCTTTGTAGCTGGAAAAATACTTGTTTATTTTCACCTTTCTAGATACCCTTTACCAGGTTCTTCAAGATTCCAAAATATCTTGGGCTGACCCCACTCCAGCTTGTCCTAACTCCTACTTTGTTCAAAGACCTAACTCCTTTTTATATGTGTCTTCCTCTTACTACTCCATTTGCAGGTTGCAAAAAAATCATCCTTCTTCCACCAATGAGTCATTCCATTCAAGAAAGACCATGTTTGACGATATCAACGCACAAAAAAATAGGGAGACAATTGCTAGACTGTGGTCTAACTTAAAAAGAAAAGGTGATGGAAAATTTTATTGTCCTTGCAAAATGTGTAAGGGCTTAAAGACTCAAAGATATCTAATCACAATAGCTGAGAAACATTGTAGGCAACATGGTCACATTGAAGGGGGAAATGAGTATCGCCCATTGGTATGTATTTTAATAGTTTATAAATTACATAAGACATGATTTGATAATGACATCATGGTCATGGTTAATATAAGGTCATCATTTTCATATAGGTCAACATCCCTGAGTTTCATGTTATGGACCATGACAATTCGGAGAATGTGGATTTCCAAACGAGGGAACATGGAGGTGTGAATACCATGGAAGAAGATCAGGATGATGAAGATCACGATGATCAAAATGATCACGATGATCAAGATGATAATGATGATGATGATGATGGTGATGATGATGCAAAGTTTGATGTACCTTTACTTGAGAAGGCACACCAGTCCCTATATGAAGGCTCCAAAATAACTCTTCTTGCCGTTGTATTGCTATTGGTGAACTTGAAGGTTATGAATGGTTTATCCAATGTAGCAATGACACATATGTTAAGTTATGCCATCTTATTTCATTATTTTACTCGTAGTTCCCTTACAATTAACATTAGGTTCATGTAGCAATTAATATTCTTTAAATTAAGAAATTATATTTTTGGTTGTAGGTTGATAGGTGAGTGTTTGTTACCACCGTCAAACATTCTACCTCGCTCATACCGAGAATTATTTTCCATCATGAAAGATATTGGAATGGAGTATCAAACAATAGATGCATGTTTGAATGATCATATTATATATCATAAAAATCATGAATTTGCAACACAATGCCCTACTTGTCCTATCAGTAGATATCAATTAGATCGATTAACAAAAAAGGTGCCTCACAAGGTTCTTCGGCATATTCCCATTATTCCATATCTGCAACGATTATTCAAGTGCAATAGATTGACACAATTTATGGATTACCATGCACGCAATAGAAGTCAAGATGATATTATGCGAATGCCTGGAGATGGTTCAGCATTTAAGGAAATAGAGGAAAAATGGCCACACTTTAAAGAAGAACCTCGTAATCTCAAGCTTTCATTGGCAGCATACGGTGTCAATCCTTATGGAGAGATGAGATCTACTTACTCAGTGTGGCCTATTTTTGTTATCAATAATAACATACCTCCTTGGTTGTCCATAAAGAGAGAGCACATAATGTTGACACTGATTGTTCCAGGTATTTTTTAATTTAGTGGTCATCTAAATTAATTTATTATTACTGATCCATCAAATGGTCAAAATAATTATGTAATGTTTTTGCTCATTCAACTAGGTAAGTACCAAGTCAAAGATATCAACATATATATTGAACCCCTTATCGACGAGTTGGTCGTGTTATGGAATGGGGTTACTATGTATAAAATTTGTAGACCAATAGGACAAAGACAATTTCAATTTCATGCAATGCTTGTATGGATAATACATGATGCCCCTGGGCTAACACATTTTTGTGGTATGTTCTCTTCTTGACACATCTTTTTTGGTATGTCAAAGTTAACACATTTAATCCAATTATACACGATCTTGTAGGTCTTTAGACACAGGGTAAATTTTCATGTCTAGTTTGTGGTCCAAAGATGAAATCTTGTCATTCAAAAATTTTAAGAAAGCAAGTGTTTGATGAGAATAGACACTTTCTACACAGAAATCATAAGTACCAAATTATCGAAAAACATATTTTCAATGGTCTAGAAGAGACTACTTCAAAGCCATAGAGAATGACACCTTGCCTATGGAAGTTGGCATACAATAAAATAAATCGTCAAGGTAATGTCATTCCATTTGATACTTTTTATTTCAAATTTATATTTCAATATTGTGTTTTGTTTACTGATGATGTGATTGATGGTTGTGAAGGTCATCAAGACATCAATGTCCAACTTCCAAAAGGACTAAAAATTTATCCTACACAATTTACTAGGTTGCCGTACTAAGAGAAACTCCCAATTGTGTATTTGTTTGATCCTATGCATATTGGAAAGAATGTAGCAAAGACATTATGGAAAATCTTGGATGGAAGGCGTGACAAAGATCAAATTGTCAAAACTTGTAGTGACATTTAAGAATCCAACCATGCAATGAAAAATGGTATTCGACCAAATAACAATGGAGACCAGATTGATACAAGTACCCTTAGTTGGTTATTGTCAGAGTAGCAGAGCAATGTTATAAAAGAAGTCATAAAAAAAATACGATTTCCCACAAGATTTTTTGCGAACATAAACAATGTCATATCAAATAAAAGTGAATTTGGGCTAGGGTTGAAAACACACAATTGGCATACATTTATTAAGGTAATTCATGTTATTTTGTATTCACTATATATTTATATACTGCATGTAGTTTCAATTGCATTCTTTTATAAAATATTGACAAGATCATTTTACAAATATTGCAATACGTTCTACCTCTATCTCTCCCACACCACTTTGCCAACAATGTCAAACATGTTATATATGATCTTGGAAAATACATGAGGTGGTTTTCATCTAAAGGAATCAATAAAGAAGATATAAAATATTGGAAGAGAAAAATTCCTCTTCTGATGTGTGAAATGCAAAAGTGTCTACCTCCAAGTTTCTTCAATGCACAAGAACACTACCTCATACATCAAGTTGAGGAGATTGAATTGTGTGGACTTGTACCAACCAGGTCAATGTGGATGGTTGAGAGGCACTTGAAATTTTTGAAAGGCTTGGTTTGATAGAGAGCACATCTTGAGGGTTCTATGGTGGAGGGATATATGGTATACCAGACCATGGTGTACATTACTGAATATCTTCCTAAGTTTGTAGCAAACATCTATGTAGATCGTATTTGGGATCCCGGCTCAATTAACAAATTCGAAGGGGAGTACTTGATGGGCAAAGGTAGATCAAGGAAAGTGAGAGGTAAATCTAAGATGTTATTGTAGTTAATTAATTCATATAAATCTTCAATATAAGTTATTTTTAATTGGTGTATTTTTTTGAAACAGGTGGTTGAGAGTGGGATGCAATACATTTGTATATTGCGAACAATCTTGATTGGATGACGGAATGGATTGAATGATGTCAACAAAATGGTTTCTCATTAACATGGGAAGGTGTTGCTTCATTGGTTACAGAAGCTCATCGTAATGGAGATTCCAATGTTATGCCAATGGTAGTTGATCTAGTAAAGGGTTTAAGAGGTGGAGAGGTACGTAGAAATTTATTAATGATCATAACTCGATGTATGTTTTGTATCAACTCACGATGCAAATAATTTACACACACTTCAAAAATTGCAGGTCAAGCACCACAAAGCTATGTACTATCATGGCCACAAATTTTGCATAAAAAGGTTGGATGACACAAAGAAAACTTGTGATTTTGGGATAACTACAATTTTTGAGGTCACCAATATATCATCTAGAAATGACATAAATCCTCAACAATCTCAAAATCAATACTATGGAATCTTGGATGATATAATTGAGTGTGAATTTAACACCTTCAAATTAGTTCTATTCATCGTCAAATGGTACAGGTTATGACTAAATTAAAATGATCCAGTTAGAACGGTTATTCAACATGAAAATGGATTTACAATGATAAATACAAGGTTGTTTGAGCCAGTTGGAGATGAGCCCTATGTTCTTCCAAGCCAATATGAGCAAGTGTTTTACTCAGAGGTTCCAAATAAATAGGGTTGGTCATTTGTTGTTAGACATGATCCAAGAGGAAGGTCGATAAAGTATAATATTATGGAAGAAGAAGATATTGAAGATGATGAAGCAGATGATGAAGATCAAGATGATGGTGATGATGATGATGGTGATGGTGATGATGATGATGATGGTGATGATGACGATGATGGCGATGGTGATGATGATGATGATGATGGTGATGATGGCAATGATGATGGCGATGATGGCGATGATGATGGTGATGATGGCAATGATGATGATGATGATGAAGATAATCAATGACTATAAATGTCGTCACCCCTTCTATTGATGATCTTGCATTCCATATATTAAGGTAAATTTGTTCATGTTTACTATGTTGCATATTGTTCATGTTGTCTTCTAAGTTATTTGTAGCATACACGTATCATGTAATTTTTAGCTAACTTAAGATAAATGATTAACATATGCAAGAAATTTGATTACATATTTATTGTGTTAATTTCTAATGATTACAACATATGTTATTTATAGTTATCAATGTTTATGTTGTGTCTGATTATGACCCTTTTTGCAAATAGTCAATTGACTACAGGTACATCGTCACCACTTCTGTTGACGATCTTGCATTCCATATATAAGGGAAATTTGTTCATGTTTGTGATGTTTCCTATTGTTCATGTTGTCTTCTAAGTTATTTGTAGCAAACGTGTATCATTTAATTTTTAGCTAACTTAAAGTAAATGATTAACATATTCAGGAAATTTGATTACATATTTATTGTGTTCATTTCTAATGATTACAACATATGTTATTTATAATTACCAATGTTTATATTGTGTCTGATTGTCACCCTTTTTGCAAACAGTCAATTAACTATAGGAAATTTGACCCATTTGGCATGGATTGTGCACAATAACATGGATCAGTAGGTATTTGTTTTCCATAATGTCCTAGGTATGATCAATGACAACATCAATTAAGAATGACAAAAAATGAAGGTCATGGAAAGTTATATGTATTATGCACTATATATTTTTTTCAAGGTATATTGATTAATATAGTCACAGTACATTTTTTAGTTTCAAAACATCAGCAATAGAACCCTAGTAGAGTTTGACTGGTTTTAGACATTTTAATTTTTTTTCCAAACTTCTTTTTTGGTCAATTTTGGTCAAGTTGATCCTCCAACCCTGAAATAGATCACTAAAAAGATGAAATGTATCTCATTTTATGTATTTGTTATTTACTATAAAAAGTATTCTTCACATGATTCATTTTAATGGTTCTTACTATTAATTATCCCATGACATTTTTTGCAGGAAACGATACATTTTATAGGAGGCTTTATGACCTCACGTTGTGAAGATTCAGGCCCACCATACATAAAAGGTGGAACATCATAACTGAACTAATTTTATGCCATTGTTTTTTTTCATATCATTAATTGGTGCAACATTTTTCCTTTCATTCGGGTCTTTTCTTATACTAGCTATATCTAACAATTTTGTGTTTTTTTCTTAAAAGGTGGAACTACCAAGATCAAAAATTAAAAGATGAGCTCATTAAAGATATAGAGCATGAGTTTGGTAGTAATATTTTTGATCATAAGAAATTGTTACAAAAAGTTTCCAAACATCTTAAGGTTGTGAGGGACACATATAGAAAGAGCCTCATCCTAAACCCGAAGTAGGAGCGTCCTCCCTTTGTTTCAATGAGCGACTAGAATGAGTTCATTTTGGATGCAAAGGAGAAAAGGGGACATCCAAAAGAAAGTACACCAGAAAATCCAGAAGAAAGTACACTGGCAAATCTGAAAAAGGTATGCAATAGTATTAACTACTAGTACATTAATGAGCAAATTTAGGGTTCAACTTCAATATCAACAATTTCAACTAGCTCAATTTAATCTATCTATTGATGAAAGGTATGTAATTCATATGCTGACACAATTGCTTATAAATCTCAATCTCAATCTGGGCATAAATCTTACATAAGATATAACTGACACAACTGCTTATAAATCCTAAATTCATATGCTGACACAATTGCTTATAAATCTCAATCTCAATGCTGACACAACTGTATATATCTCAATCTGGGCATAAATCCTACATAAGATATAAATAGTGCACTTATAACTTCACATATAGCTATATTATGTCTTGAAAAATAGTAATGCTCAACTACATGTACCATAGTTGTATGTGTTAGCAGTATAGGTGATAAATGATATTCAATAATTGTAATGACAAGTACAATTTTTTTGAAAAACTTTGCAAGAATTTTACAAATGGCCAGTCTCCTAAAAGTAATAAGCATCACGTTCAATGCCAGAAACACAAGTTAATGACAATAATCATGTTCCTATCTTTCAAGATTGACAACAACACTTGTAGATTTATATTTATTGGTATTGTGGAGAGATGATCCAGCCTACACTAGGTAAGACAAACTATTTGAGACTTCATTTGGATGACATTATGTATGCTACCTGTAGACCATGGCTAGGCATAGAGCCATAAGATGATGTCTTCTCCTAGCTAGGATTCATGTTGGTATCTTAGCCACTAAATGGCCATTCTTCATTGAAGATAGAGAGATTTCTGCTAACCCATGTCTAGAGACAATTCAACTATCAATACAGTATATCATAGGAGTACTATAGTTACACCTACTTCACCAAGGAGGTAAAGAAAGGTTGTTCTCCTAGATTGGACCCAATTAGATGTATGGAAGATGTTAGTGGCCTTACCATTTATAGGTGGGACTACTTTCTAGATGTAGTGAATGATGGTGTCACTCCCTAGTACATAGAGCATTTGGCCACACATTCATTTCCTCATATAACTTATCCTATAGGGGTAGTTAGTCAGGCACCACACCCTGATGTTCAGCAACCACAAGAACATCCTTTGAGGGAGTAGAGACCATTATAATGGCCACTGGTAGTTCTTGTGACAATTCCTTCTCATACTAATTTTCTTAATTTCTACAGTAAAAGTGTTAAAGATGACTTTTTATTTTTTTCTATCCTTAATTCTTCTTTTACTGTGTGACTTTTAAGAATAGTTGAAGCTTATCTAAATAGTTTTCTATCCAAGTGTCAGCTTTTAAATCATTTGTTGTGGATGTAGACTATACGAAACATCCTCCAAACTATGATGTAACATTTTTGATCTTCTCAAACATTCCGAATGGTGCTCCACTGCTAGAAGCAATCAAAATTAACATAGATTAAGACAAATCTTAAGTCGTGAGTCTTCTGCTGGAACAATGCTAGGTAGTTCCTGTTAGTTGCTAGTTATCTTAGCAAATCAGTGGGGATTTTGTTTTAGTTACAACCACCATTTATAAAATCAATTCCATGCAGTGTGGAGGCTAAAGAAGCACTTGATGCACAAAGGTGATGTCTTTTAAATTGAAAATAAAAAAATACTTACTTTTCAGCTACGGGTAAAAAGGAATGCTACTAAAACAATCTAAAATCTGACATTCACCCTCAAGTTTATACCTATTTCAACCTTGGGGATAAAAACAATTTGAGTGTGGAATGTAGGGATAAAAATTTAATCTATAAAATCTACTAGCTGTTTCAACTTTTAGCTTATCGTTTACTTTGTGTGACAATGGATAACATAGATTGTCAAAATTGATGTGTAATTTTATGGAGAGGCATGTGAGAATATGGATAAATACTTAGCATGAACTCCATGGATAAATAGCATGATTACACATGTCAATTAAAGGTATGATGCTATAATTTCTTCCCTTTTTCATATTTTTGGTGGAACATGCTACTTTATGCTAAAACCTTCATACCATATAATAATCCACTATTTAGTACTGATCTTTATATCTATATCATCTAACATATTTTGAACTTTTCATAAGTTTTAGGACACATCAAAGGCAACAAAGGTGAGGCTGGAAAAGGTTGGGCAACACAGACTTGGCTTTGGGGGATATTCGAAAATCAAAGCATGCATTGTAAGTAGCAATAAATGAATTGCAAAGAAAAATGATTTATAAAATGCAAATAATTTTGTTAATTAATAAAAAAATGCAAGGCACTGATTTTAATCTGGAGGCCACAGAAGAACACAAAAAAATTGCTGTCAAGCAAGGCTATGCAATGGTGACTAAATGCCTACGGAAAACTTCCATTGCCCCAATCGAACAGTGTCCTGCATCATGTGCACAGGTAAATATGCCAACATATATATTAGAAATTGAATACTTGAGCAACAATTTATTTGATAATAATGTGCATGACATTGCAATGCAACCTGTTAATCATGACACAGCTCATACATAACATCATGAAGCCCTTGATGTGCATTGTACTATCGATGGAGGTGCTCATTTATTATTTAAAACTAATTATATAATTATTAATACAATTTAACATCTTTAATTGAACTTGGTGTAACCTTTTTGTGTTGAGGATATAGAATCATGTCATGCTGAATGAGTACCAGAGGATGTTCAGACTGATCAGCAAGTAGATCATGTCACACATTTAGGTAAAGAAAATCTATGTTTTGTTCTTTTAAATTAATTTAATGATTTATAGTTCTTTTACTTAAATAAAAACTCGTAATTCACTAATATAAAATGGTGCAAATTTAACTCATGGAGTACTTGTTATTGCAGTGGACCCCCCTTTGGTGCAACGGCCTCATGATGTTTCAGAATGGATGAGGAGGAGACATGTGTTAGAACCAGTACAAGAGAGGGATGACGAGGACATTGATATTTCTCTTAGAAATTTTATGAAAAAAAGAAACAGCAAGAGAGCAAAAAAGAAATGATTATTCATGAATGAATTACTCTTGAATATTGTTAATGAATATTGTCTTAATGAATATTATTCATTAATGTTGGGTGTTAATGAATTATTTAGGAATGACTTACTCTTGAATGTTGAGTGTTAATGAATTATTCATGAATGTTGTGTGTTTATGAATTTTATGTGTTAATGAATGTTATCATGTGATTATAATGATTGAATGCTATATTTCAAAAATGGATGAAGTGAATGTTATTAAATGTTAATGGGGATGACGAGGACATTGATATTCCTCTTAGAAATTTTATGAAAAAAAGATACGGCAAGAAAGAAAAAAAGATATGATTATTCATGAATGACTTACTCTTGAATATTGTTAATGAATATTGTGTTAATGAATATTATTCATTAATATTGGGTTTTAATGAATATTGTGTTAATGAATTATTCATGAATGACTTACTTTTGAATTATTCATGAATGTTTTGTGTTTATGAATTTTACATGTTAATGGATGTTATCATGTGATTATAATGATTGAATGTTATATTTCAAAAATGGATGAATTGAATGTTATTACATTTTAATAGGGAATTTAGAGTGATCTTAGGGCAAGGGGGGGGGAGGGGAGGGGCCAAATGAGCTTCCACCTTCACATGGTTGGCCCTGTTAAGTAGAGAATATTTAACTATTCTCGAAACCAAGTGAAGCTCAAACTTTAATCTGAAAGCTTATAGTTAATAGTGACAACCAATTAGCAAGTCAAAATGAAGTTCTTTGTTATAGGTACCTTTTTAGTTTTTAAAGCACAATATCATGTTTTAATATTGTATAGTTTTTTTTCTTAAGTTAAAGTATTCTTTTACTATAACAACATAATTTATGACCATTTTAGTAACTATTCTAACATCGCTTTATGACAAATCTTGTTTTGGCAAAGATGGTGATACGTGGTGATGTCTATTCCTTGGGAGATTGAATTGCATAGGTCTGTATCTCAACATCAACATGGAAAATGGTGTGAAATTGAACTTTCCTTAGTCGTGGTTGCATACCTACTACACTCTTTCGTTTGAAAAATGAGTAGAAATACCATATCTAGTAGCTTCTCTATGTTGTATTCATTTATTGGTAATGATTCAATGTCATGCCATTTGATGGTAGCTTCTAGAGTTTCATTTAGTTGTAAGGTGTGTCTTATCTTTTCAAGTTTGTATACTCCATTTGGTAGTTTGGTATTAATTGATGATGTCTGGGATCTTCTACCTTCACTGTAGTCTTCATCATCATCCAACTTGTTGTTTGGTATTTTCCATGTTATCCTCTATTTCCATGGTCTTTAGCATGGTTGTGTATTTTATCTATCTAGTTCAAAGACTCTATGTGCCTAAGGTGGAAGCCATTTAGAACTAACAGTTGGAGAGATCATGTTTCCCCTTGTAAAACTAGAAAATGTCACAAGTTTAAGGTCAAGAAGGAAGAAGTTGTAACATTTTGAGTAGCAAATTATGCTTAAAATTACATATTTAGTTGATTCTTTGGTGAAGTTTCTTATTTCAATTCAATTGATTTTGGTTGTCAACCAAATTCCTAACTCCAATGTATATTGTATTTCAGTACTACATTTTCATAGGGATCTAAGTAAAATGACAGTTGACTATTATTTATATTTGATAATTTGTGTTGTCCCTTACTATGATCCTCTAATAATAGAGGATAAATCAATCTGAATTTGTTTCTCATGTCCAATGTTCGATGCTTCTTCTTGTGTAACTAACCACTTTTGATGTGGGTTATGAACTCTGATGCTAGTATGCTATTACACTGCCATTTATTATAGAGTAGATATAATAATTATCTCTGAATATACTATAAGGGTCTCTAAACATGAGTAAAGCAGTATTACATAACGTAGATATGAACTCAAAATTCATGATGTTTTCTACTCTAGAGAAAGAGGGGAACTTAATATACTCGTAACACACCCCATCAAAAGAGATCCATTGGATGGTTTTTTTTGGGGTTTGACTCTCCTAGTGTAGCGCTAAGCTAGGCTTCTAGGTGCTAGGATATTTTCTCTTGTTGGTGGTTCTAGACCCGCTGAATGCTCTAGATAATTGTTTGTCAAATTTTGGTTGAAGGAGCTATGCTTGGGCTGTCAAGTCTTATGCAAAGTTTTTCCTATTTTGTGGTGATAACATGAACTTTTATCAGTGTAGAAGTATGGTCTATAAATTCTTAGAGTCTCTAGTGCCTCTAAGATTTACACTGTTGGGTGACTAATTCTTTGAAGTCCCTAATGTTTGGTGACATTGAGCTATACCTATGTGAATTATGTTTGGGTTTTCCTTCCTCATCTTCATTTCACTTTTGTGAGTTGTTTTGCTTGAGGCCATTGGAAATTCCCTTTGCTAGTTCCTAAAATTGGATGGATCTAGTACAATTTTGGGCTATTCTATGTTTGTATTCTAGTTGAAATAGAGATCTCTCCACTTCAATCATGGTTGATGAGAGGCCATAGGTGAAGCATTGAATATGAGGGTTTTCCATTTTGTTGTAGAGATTGCATCTCTATAGGATACATGCCCAATGATTGCCATTTTGTGTTGGATAGGTGTTGTCACTTGATGGAGGGCTGTGGAAAATGACCATTTGCAATTAGAGCTTTTGATTCTGTTTTAGATTTTTCTTTTGAGGACTTGTTTTCTAATGAAGAAGAATTTTTTTTTGATTATATTGATGCTTCTCATGTTGTTGGTCTGAGCTAGACTTCTATCGCTTCCATTCTTGCCACAATTTTGGATGTTAGATCATATTTCAGGTGCGATGCCCACTAGCCTTGTGGCCTATGTTGTTGAAGTTACTACTCCCACTTTTGTTTTGAACAAAATTCTACTGATAATGCTAACTCTTAAATAATCACTCTTGGGCCTTGTTGACAAGTTATAGTGGGGTTTCCTTTGTTGCAATCCTAACAATAGCGTTGCTTAGACTTTTGTCCAAGTGCATAGGAAAAGGTTTATTTTGTTGTGTTGTTGATGCCCTATGTTTATGCTTTCATCCCTTATTTGTGTAAAGGTTAACAACCCCTTGTTTTGGCTGTTATAGAAAAAAAACATATCAATATCATCCTTTCAGATTGAACAATACTAGACAAGTAATGATACTATCTTAAAAAATACAAGAAGCCAAGACTACAATATACACTCATTTGATGAAGCAAATAAAATCCTTCCAACAATAATTAGTCAGAACTATCAAAGTGAATTTTTAGGATTGTATAAACACAATTGGAAAATAGATCAAAAAGATTTCATGTCTTTCTCATGGGTGGCAACTTTGGTTATTATGTGTAAAATTGGCCTCATTCTTTTAACAATTATTTTCATGTTATCTGTAGAATTATTTTTTATCATTTAAGTTTCTTGTTCTTGCAAGATGAACTACGAGATGCAGTGTTACTAGTGTTTGCAAATAAGTAGGATATTCCCAATGCAATGAATGCTACAGAGATCATGATAAACTTGGGTTGCATTCTCTTAGGCAACGACACTTGCAAGTATTACATTCTTTATAATTTTCAGTATTAAAAATTCTAGATACTATCATCTATTATGCTGCACTATTTCTACTTTGCATATAGTTTATCATCACTCTAGTAAACGAGAAAAAAATTGGAATGTTTAGTGTTGCTTGTGAAACAGCTTGTATCATGTCCTAAGGTATATGCAAAGCATATGTTATTGTTTGTTAGAAATAAATCCTTTTATTTTAGTTTTTATGGCTTTTGTTTTATTTTGTAGGTTTGAAAGATTACAGTTGAATAGGGTTCAAGAATTTTGTATTACAAAAATGTCTTATTTCTTTATTGATATAGATAAATTGAGGAGGGAAAAATTCAGTTTTGATGCATACTCATATGTAGGATGAAAACTTATTTTGATGTGACATTATATGTGTTCTCTTTCACATTTTACTATCAATTTTCTATCCAATTTAATGACCCAAAATTACTGAGAAAAATTGTGAAGGTACTGATCATGCCATTTTTGTAGTGCTTATTGAGAGTAAGCCAGTTTATATCAGCATTAGCTATAATCTCCTTGGCATTCCACACCATACGTTCTGTGATGAGCCTATTCCATTATGGCTCATTCCCAAGTGGGATTTTTTCTTCCTTTTAGGTAAATTAGTTTCTTCTAAATGGACTTTTTGTTTTGATTCTACTTTTTTTAGCATCATTATTTAGAATCTCACTCTTTGATCCATCATCAGAATGTAAGAACATAAAAATATGTAAAATGTATTTTTGTAGTTGCAGATTGCAAGTTTTTTCTCATATTACATATTTTGTATGCTCAAACAATGGATCATAGTATGATCTAAACCATTCATATTAAAAAATACAAAATATATACACAATCAAAATCGAAAAGTCATACATAATATTCAAATAGACTGTGGAAATTTGATTAGTTTGGAATTAGTTTTAATTTTTGTACTTGTACAATGTCATACATGTCTAAGTATTAAATGTGTGAGTTGTTCATGTTGTGGATCTCAGCCTCTTATTTTCGACTGAAAATTTTCTTTTGAGGGGTGATCAAGATTTTTTAGTCTTTGGCCTCCTGTCTTTTTTGTATTTTCAAGATCTTAATGTCTATAGGTTTACTTTGGTTTAGTTGATTAGCATTTTCATTTGTAGAATCAATGAAACACATTTGAGGGTTTTTTCATTCATATTATTTTAAATGTTGTCAGATTAGTTTTCTCATTATACTATATTCAACTCTTCCTTAGTTGATCTAGTGTATATCTTTTAGCATGCAAGGTTCACCGCACACACTATTTCCAATACTTTGTTTGACAGTAGTAAGGTTTAAATTATCATTCAAGAAATTGGGTTGATGTGTAAACTTTATTCCCTTTTCATTATTTCTTAATGTGTGTGTACCCTTTGCAAAATGAATTTAGAAGTGTGCTTTTTGTTTTGTTTCACCATGACATGTTCTTATAGTTTTCCAATGTTTGAAAGGTCTTTGTGGGTCACAAAATCCATTAATTAAATTGAAAGCAAGGTTTGTATGTCATGAAACTCTTGAATTGCTCATTGCATTTGAAGCCACTTGTAACTTGTTTTTTTAATAGTTTTTTTGGCTAGCATGAACTATAGGCTAAGCAATCCAAGAAGTTTGGAAGTAGCTATGGAAACAACTATAGAGCTCCTAAATGCAACAGTTAAGCAAGTGTTGGTTAGGGGTCCAAAGTTGAGGATTGTTAAGGCAAGAGATGCATTTATGGAATTGAAAAATGCTTCAGGTTATGTTGTGGCCGAAATGCCATCGACTAAGGGTAAAGTTTTAGAGACTCTTCCACATTTCATAAGAACTTACTAGGGTGTAGTCGATACTACATTCTGTGCTAAAATAGTTGAGTCTGTAGATGCTTACTTATTTGTAGGGCCCATTTTTAATGAATATAGCCCAATGGGATATTCATTACTCTTGAAGAAGGAGAAATCTATAATTGTGCAGCCTAATCTGGTAACTATCACAAATGGACCTACTTTTGGGTGTATATTAATGAAAGACTTCTTAGAAGCCATCGCAAAGAAGTTGAATCACAATACAATGGCCTTTGATAATTATTAGCATATATTTGTGCCTCATGGTGTTCCCTTGAAAGGTTCTCCAAACGAGGCTCTTAGAGTCAAATTTTTATTCAAACACATCTAGGTAAAATTATTGAGAATCACTACATATCATAAAATGACTTATGGTTCAGTCGGTACTTCAATCCTTGGTTTTTTTTTTGTTCCTATAGATTAATGAGTAAACAATTCTTATTTGTAGGCCATGCTATCAAATGAGATAGTTGTCATTGCAGAAAATGGTGACTCTTGGTTCAACTTCCAAAAGCTTAAACTCCTAGAGAAATGCAGGTAATGCAAAATCTCTTGCAAGACTCATTTATTTTGATGATGGATCATAGTGTATGATTTAAAATTTTGATCTAACCAAGAAACTATTAAGCAACAAAATTTTGAACAAAAAAGTTCATAAAATTATAATACATGATTTGTCTAACTGACTAGCTTGTTACCTGTAAGTCACAAATTTGTGTTGAAATAGTTCCTACAATTTATTGCAATTATTTATGCCCCTATTTGGAATTGGTTATCAGGTTTAGTTTGAAGAATCAATAATTTGTGACATTATTTTTCTTAAGGCTTGTGTCAATGTTGAATGATTCATTCTAATGTTGATTTTGTAGGTATGAGTTTCAGATGCAGTATGGATCAATTGGTTGGTCTGTTGGAGCTACACTAGGATATGCTCAAGCATTGTACAGGATGAGTTTAAGGCCCAATCCCATCACCTTGAGAGGATCATAAGGCTTGTATTCCATCTTCATTAATAGTCCCCAAAATCATTTGTATCTCTACTAGCATACTTCCTTCATTGCAATAGTCTTTGAATATCCATTCTTGCTATTACAATCAATGCTAGCAAAGCTTTAACACACAAATCCACTCAGAGCTTCGAAAGAGAACTAAGGTTAGATTGAAGGATGTGGAATTTCTTTCTCTCTCCAGACCATGTGGAAATTTTTTTAACAATTTTGCAGTACCACCTAGAATACTTAAATGATGCCCTAATTCTTTGTCATTTCTTATTCCACAAAGTGCCCGTCATAACCAGTCTATGTTGCACTACTATTAACTACGTACATAATTCCTCCCTAATACCCTCAACCCTTAAGCATACTTGGATTTCTCAATGGTTTCATAGTACTTGAACTTAAATCAGTTTTATTAAGTGTCTATTGACTGCACATCTTTTCTTGTGTTTTTCTACAAACACAATATTTTAGAATAATTTCTAAATCCATTTGCAATCCCTGAATGATACATGATGTCCAAGTTTTAGCTATTTAATTGAAATTATTGAGTTTCTAAAGGATCCATGTAATTCATCATTTTATGAAAGGTTCTGTTAGTTTACTAAATCTTTTTTTCTAGTTGCAAAAAAATGCAATAATTATATGCAAGAATAATGAACTGAAAAGTCATCCAAACTAAACTGAATCAAATATCAACACACCTAAAAAGACAAATGACACACATTAGAACTAAATTTTTCATCTAGTAAAATAATAAAATAAACACAATTGCTATTAAAATCTTGTACTACCTTTTTATGTTTATCGCTTACCTATCTGCAACTCCACAATCGATATTGGTAGTCTCTTACCCTCACTATGCAATTGAATTACTTTAATTTTATTGATGCAGTTGAACTACGAGTGCCTTTGTGTTGTTGACAAATCGTAAGCTTTCAACTTTTGTGAAGCCATTACGGATGCAAATGAACAACTGGTGAGGTGTCAATTTTAAGGCAATTTTTTGTTTCTATAATGTATAGTTCAATTGCTAGAAATATTTCATCTAGATTGTTAATTGATAGATTTTTAACTTTTCATGTCATTTTCTACTTTGGGTGGGTAGTTCTCCTTGCATTTGTAAATCATAAATCTTGCTGCAGTCTTTAGCCTAATGACAGTTTGGTATTACATCCAAGGTGATAACATAGTTGACTTAAAACTTTGCATTAAAGAAAACATCAAAGGATAATATTTGAATTGTGGATATTTGTAAATTTTGTTGGTTTTAGACATAGTTATAGTTATATATGCGCTCTTATGATGATGTGATTGGGACTGTAAGTATTTTTTGTCACATTTATCTTTTTGAAAAATAGATGAAATTATTTTCTTTCATTCCTGATAAATAATTATTTCCTAATTTTATTCTTCCCTACAGGAACCAAAATTTAGAGGTGCTATGCCAATTATTGCAAAAGCTTTGCTCTCATAGGAGCCTTTTAAACTGCACAAAATTTGAGTTGTAAAGCATAATTGCTTGATGGAGACTCAGGATATCATGCACATTTCTTCCTCCTTCCCATTGTTTTGTATGAAATAAATCATGTGACAAATGAAACAATGGTGTGGAGGTAGAAATGTGCACGATACCCTGACTCTCATGCACCAAGCAATTATGCTTTAGAATCAAGTTTTGTGCAGTTTAGAAGGCTCCTATGAGAGCAAAGCTTTTATAATAAATGGGATAGCTCATCAAAATTTCTACATATCTTCATCTTAATTTCGACGCCAAACTAGTTTGCTTTGGCATCACGAGTATGGCACCGACGAAAAAATGTAAAATGCTTTCGTCGCAATTTCGGCAAAAATGCAATATTTTGGTCAAAATTTTGATGCAAAACTGGCCCACTTTGGTGTCGTGTATATGCCACCAAAGGAGAAATGTGAATTGGATTCATTGCAATTTTAATGCACCACTATGAAGGTTTACATCAAAATTTTGATGAGCACCGCTAGCAAATGAGATAATATCACTTCAGCTTGGACTAGGGAAAGCGACGAAATTCATGTTGATAAGTCGACCTTTATGTTGTCAAAATTTTGACATGGAATGTATGTGGAAAAAAATTGACCAAAAAAGATTGACAGCAAGCTTGGTCGCCTTATCGACCTACTCTTGTCAAAATTTTGACCTTTTTGCGTCAAAATTCAAGCCTAAATTTACTAGTGATATTGCAAGAAGCTCTAGCAAGAAAGAAGCACCAAGAGTTACTCAAAAGGGAGCATTAGAAAAGATAAGTTTGATATGACATCAAAGAAATATTTCTTGATGCATTTAGCCTCCCAAAACCTAATGAGGAATAACCTATTATTGAGCAACTAGTGAATATTGTTGATAATATTAGTGATGCAGACCTAGATACAAATACTAATCTTCTAGAATGGCCTGAGAAAAGGTTTCAAAAAAAGGTCGATGAAAATATTTCTAGTGCCATTGCATTATGATAGGTTGACTTAGAAACCAAAATGGAGAATGTAAAGAAGGTGTTGGAGAATATCTTTTCTCTATACACAAATCTTTGTGATGTAAATTTATTCACACAAGAAGCATAGAGGGCTATTGAATAGCTATAGGGAGATCCAAAGACTATAGATAATATTCTTAAGTTGTCTCTTGGTCAAAGCCAAACTTATTTTCAAAGATTATTACCCACTCAAGGTTAGCTAGTTGCATTACATGCACAAAATGCAAGCATTTAGGTCACCTTGATAAGTATTCAAGCCATGTTGACCCCACACATGGAGGTGTTGCACAAGGAAATAGCCTTTACTAAAACATTGATGAAGAAAGATTCTCATCTTTCCACTCATGATGGCTTAGTAGACCTTGTTATCAATCTAGATGTTTAATTTCAATCTCTAGAGGTAGCATGCAACAATTGTAATGCAATACTCAAGATTATAATGGAGGTCCATAAAACATTTTTTTGACAAACACACTATTCATGTACCACCTGTGACATAAGTGTCAAAAAGGGAGATATAGAAGAAAAGGAGAGAATACACAAAGGGGGAGTAAATGTAGAAACAAAGGTAGACAACAAATCAACACATCTACTAAATAGGAGTATCGGATTAAAATATATCAAAGAAAAATAAACTTAGGGGGAGTTATGAAGTTTTGAGGTATGAATGATAAGTCATCAGTTTTGAAAAATTTTGACGTTTTGAAATTTTGAGTGCAAGTTGAGTAACTAATATAGTTTAGCTAAGTTATGCTCATAAGTTAAGGTTATATATACATAACAAAGTATTTTTTCCACTCATGTAAAAGGGGGAGATTTTTGATCTCATTTTAGTTTTACCATATGAGTGACAATAAACTACAGTCATTACTTAATAGTACTTAGTGCATGCCAAGCAAGTAGTGTATGTCAAGCATAAGTTGTTAGATAATGCATATTGAGAAAAATATATAGTATGTGTCAAGCACAAGTATGTGTCAAGTAGACAATTAGTGCCAAGGCACTCCAATGACAAGAAAGCTAATGCATGCTGAGTGATTTAGATGTTGAGTAAATAGTGGATGCTAAGTCATTTAGAGGCTAACTTACAACATTAAGGATATGGTGGATGTCAAGCATCAGAGGCTTCAAGTGCTAAGTAAATAGTTTTGTACATAGTTCTTTGTAATGGCACAAACCCAATATAAACCATTTTTGGGTTGAATTAAGGATTATTTTACAATTCTAGAAGATAAGAACAAATCTGCATTAAGGATCCCTATGCAGAATTTGTAACCAATCAGATAAAGGGATGAATTAAGTGATAAAATGGGTGAGTCACAATCATTGATTCCTACCTAATCTTAGGCTACCCAAGTCTTCTTAAGGAGGGAAAACCCTAAAAAGTATGTGTGTGAAGAGAGAAGTTTGCATGCACAAATAGAGCATTCATGGTGACCAACGAGTTGTGAATGAGATATGGATTGCAGAACCCATTAGAGAGAATAGAGGAAAGAAAAGAGAGGACATAAGTGATACATCTAATCAGAAAGGATCAAGTATACATCAAGAAAGAGGTGATCTAATATCTAGCAGAGAGGTGCTAACTAAAGGATCAAGGTTGAAATGTTTTAATAGGTGAATCAGTAAAAAATATCTTAACCAAGTAGTCATAGTAGGATTTTGTAAATCCTTTAATAGGGTGCTTACTTTATTGTAAGTTGAAGTCTTCTAAGAAAACATACTTTTAGTAGGGTTTTGAAATCCTTTAACATGGTAAGACCTAACAGTCTTTGTAAGCCTTTAATAGGGGAGACCTTTCACAGGGTAGATTATAGTTTATGATCAAATAATTGTAACCTTTATTGGATACACTTTACAACTACAACAGTGAATATTTTTGGTTGTCATCCCCACCCCAATTTTTCCTTCTCATTGGAGGGTTCCTGGGTAATGAAATATCTTGTGTCATATGTGTTATTTTTTTCATGTTATGAATGATTATGTTTAGTTTGGTATTTTAGTTTACATGCAAATTTTGAGATAGATGTGTGGTGAATTTTTTAATGGCTAAAGTTTTCAAGTACTAATTCACCCCCCTCCCCCCGCTTAGAATTTACTTTCCCTATTTTTATTTCCAACATTAAATTCATTTTAAATAAATTCTTCCTCTTTATTTGATCTCAAACACTTAATCTTCAAACCATATTCATTCTTAGCTCCACTCTTAAATATCTTGAATTTCTCACAAGCTTCTAAATTCTCTCTAAGACATGTTACACACATTGTCCTTGTAAAATCATCAATAAGAAGCATAAATGACCTTTCACTATGAAATCATCTATTTCTTGTAGAACCACTCAAATTGCTATGCACAATCTCCAACTTTGTTGTAGTAGTAAATATTTTACTTGGAAATGAACTTTTCTTCTACTTTTCCATCACATATTCTTTACAAATAATGCTAGAAAGTTTCACCATCTTAGGAAAATATATATTTGTATGTTTTGTATCAATCTTCACAATGTTATAAAAGTTAATGTGACAAAATATCTTATGTCATAACCAACTATCATCCACTTAAGAAACAAAACATGTCATTCTAGCAAGACTTAACTAAAAACATTATCTTTAGTACCATGTACCTATACCAATTTGTGTGCCATCTTTATCTTTTATTATGCAAGTATTCTCAGTAAATTGCAATTGACACCCCTTGTCAACAAGTTGTCCCATACTTAAAAGATTATATATCAATCCATCCACAAAGTAAACATCTGCACTGTTAGTCTTTCCATCAAGAGTAATAGATCATTTTCCCTTAATTTGATATAGTGCATTATTTCCAACTCTTAGTATTCCACCATCATAACTATTGAATTCAAAAATCTTGTTCATATCTCTATTCATATGATGAGACCATCCACTATCTATAATCTTATTGAGCATTTTCTTTTCAAAATGTGATACTAGGGATTTTTCTTCCTCTACTTCTTCTTTGTTGGAACATTCTTTCTTAATAAAAAAAGAATGCCTTGTAATCATTCTCATCATCACAATCATCTAGGAAAATTACCATCTTAAAATCAAGTTCATGTTCTTCATTAACAAATTTACAATCTTTTGGAATTCTATATTTATAAGGCTTCCTTGGATTTATCTTCTTTTCTCTCCTAGTACAATTAGATGAATAATGACCAAGTTCCTCAAATGTCCAAAAAACAAGGATTTTCTTATCTTTTGGTTCTCTTTATAAGAAATACAATTCCTTCATTAATCTTTTGGTCTTCTTCTTGTTTTATTTTCCACTCTCTAGCATAATCTCCACTTGAACTTACACTCATTGTAAGTGTAGGTCTACCTTATTGTGCATTGAAAGAAATCTCAACTATAGGTAATCCTTTATTCCATATCATCCATAATTCAAATATCTACAACTTTATAAGAATATTTTTCATTGAAAATTTAGGTGTGCAAAGAATAACTTCTTCAACCATTTGTGCCTTTTGATGATAAGGAGGTGTCAAAGTTTTCAAAATCTTACACACAATCTCATTTTTTATTTTGGTCCCACAACAACTTCTATTCTTGCAACAATCTCTTATATCTTACTAAAGTATCCCCTTATAGTTTCAACTTTTTTGCATTTTAGCACTTTGAAACATACATATCCAACCTCTTTAATCTATACTTCTTTTCATATTCATCACCTTCAAATGTATTATGTAATCTAAGCCAAATTTTATGTGCAAGATTTAAAGTTGTTACCTCTACATATTCATATTCTAGAAGAGAAAACAATAATATTTCTTTTGCAAGAATGTTTTGCATGAATAGATCTTTAGCATTTTGTTCACATGAATCAAGTTTATCTTCATCTATTACATCCTTCTTCTTTAGCGTAACCAAACAAAATTCTAGACCCATGCACATAAAGTGGGTCCTGAAATAAGAATCCATAGATTTCCTTAAGATGTTAGAATTTTCCTTGAAGGACCAAGATAATCAAGAGTGAGAGGAAGTAGGAGGGGGGGGGGAGTGAATTGTTTATATCCTTAAAAAAAACTTTTAATAACTTTATCAAATCCAAAACATGTAATCAAAAGATGCAACAATCATAGAAAGATAACCATGCACAATAGCACTAGATTTGTTAACTAGGGAAACCCTTGATCAGAGGGAAAACCCTAGAGGAAATGATTCCCATAATATGATGTAAAAATATAGAAATTCCTTGTAAAAGGATACCATTTGTTAGGAGCCAATGAAATACAAACAATATATATGAGTCCCTATTGCAAGACTTTGAATTCTTGTTAGGAGTTGATAGGAAGACAAATAAACCCATTATCCAATTTTTTTCAAGACCCATTCACTAAACAATATTTAGGATACCATATCCAAGCACTTGAACTGACTAAAAAACAACTAATTTTCCAATACATTTCCTTTGAAGCTTACAGTACATCCTTAAAATCAATTTGTACTATCATCTTACACAATTCACATCCAAAGTTGACATAACATAACATATGATCTAGCTCATGATTACAAACAAGGAAACAAGATTTTCTTTATTAAAAAGTCCTAAAAAAAGTACTGATTTAGCCTTCAAGATTTCTTAATTTGTAATGAATCATATAGGACCACACTAAGATATTACATTACAATTTTAATTAAAAATATGACTTCATATACTGATATTAACAATAGGCACCCTCCTCAGAACAACAGGTTGAAAAATCTTCATAAATATATCCAAAATGAACATTTGATATGATGTAGGAGCATATAATGGTGTAATGGCAATCTTGTATCATCCAAAAATATGCTTAGAGATAGTTTCTATTTAATGTGCTTTCATTTTTGGATACCCATTTGGGTCAAATAAAGGTTACAACTCTCACAATTCTTCTACTATTTTTCTAGGTTAGAGTTTTATTAGTGTTTAAGCACCTTGGGATATGTGTAAATGTAGAAAATGAGTTATTTTTTAATTAAGCTAAAATTATGATGAGTTAAAGGGTTTAATTTGGAGGGATGATTGTACTTGTAATTTAAAACACTCCAAAAAAAGAATCGGGTCAAAAGGCTTTATTGTTAGAAAGTTATTGCAGTTTTAATTTTCCTAGAGACCTCCTAAGAGCACTTCAAAGTTAGATATGGGGCACTAAATAGCCTTTTATGAGGCTAAAAAACGGGGGATGAGAAAAGATGGTCCATAGTGTTGTAGGGCACTTCGAGAGCTTTCTGGAAATGTAAATGGTTCATCAATAAGAGTTACGGTTCAAAAGTTATGCTTTCCAAAAGTTGGACTACTGTTTCTAGATTCTTCTAATTTTACACTGACTTCTAACATGATTTTTGGAACCTTATATTTTAGTAGTGGATGCAAAATAGCATATTCTAGAATGTATTCCTAACCCTAAACTATTTGGGGCTTATTTAAGAACATTTCTGGCATTGTAAAGGCAGCTCTTAGTGGAGTTAGAGAGAAGGTACTGCGTGGAGGATTTCTTTCTCCAGAATCATACTATTGTAAGCCCATAGGGCATTTTTTCATTAATAATAATATTTCCCTTTTCTTGTGTGTTAATTCTAGTCTTTGGTTGTGTCTCCATCAAGTGGTATCAGAGTAGGTTTTCCTGAGTGTGTATACAAAGCATCTACTGTAAGGCAATTTGCACCAAGATTGTATGGTTGTGGGTTTGAGACAACAAGATGCCTCCACAAAGGGAACATGGTGGAAGGGCTATATTTTTCACTCCTAAGGTTAGATCCCTCTAGAGACAAGTTCAAGCATTGTAGGAGGAGATTTGAAGATGACTAAGTGTTGCCGCAGGCAACGAAAGTGAGGAAGAAAATGAAGAAGAAGAAAATATTGGATAGGAAGGGGAAGACAAAGTGGAAGTCTGAAATTAGGCAGAGGAGAGGATTTTTAGGGCCATTTCTAAGCTTGGAAAAAGACCTAAAATTGATGTGGATATGTTTTTAGGAAAGCTAAACCTAGATGAGTTGATCGATTGGATCAATGAACTAGAGGAGTATTTTGATTATGAGGATATTAGGGATCTAGATAGGGTTAAGTTTGTGAAGGCCAAAATGAAAATTCATGCAAAAATCTAGTGGCAAGAGATTCAGCTGGAAAGAAATAGAAGAGGAAAGGATAAAATCACAAGATGGGGTCACATGGTGGACAAACTAAAGAAGCAATTCATTCCTATTGACTACGAGCTTGATTTGTTCAAGAAAATGCAAGGATTAAAGCAAGAAAGAAATTTTTTCCAAGAATATATGGAGGAATTTTACCAACTTCTTATTAGGGTAGGGTGTGTAGAAGAAAATAAGGAGAAGGTTCCAAAAGGGTTTCCACCATTAAGGCAAATCAGTCATCAGATACATTTAATCCCTGGAGCTAGTTTTCCTAACAAGGCTACTCATAGGATGACTCCTACTGAAACTGAGGAGCTATATAGACAAGTTCAAGAGCTATTAAGGAAGGGGTTGATTCGAGAGAGCCTAAGTCCATGTGTAGTACCTATAGTACTAGCACCAAAGAAGGATGGAGAGTGGAGAATGTGCACAGACTCTCAAGCTATAAATAAAATAACCATCAAGTATCAATTCCCTTTGCCAAGAATGGACAATCTTATGGATTGCTTGAGTGAGGCTTAGTACTTCACAAAGATAGATCTCAAGAGTGGCTATCACCAGATATGGATACAAGAGGGAGATGAATGGAAGACTACATTCAAGACCAAGGAGGGTCTATATGAGTGGTTGGTCATGCCTTTTGGATAGACCAATGCACCAAGCACTTTCATGCGGCTTATGAATGAGGTACTAAAGAAATTCTTGGGAAAATTTGTTATTGTCTATTTGGATGATATTTTAATTTTCAGAAAGACTTTGGATGAACATTTATTACACATTCATAGAGTCCTTGAAAGGTTGAGGGAAGAGAAAATACTGATTAATTTGGAGACGTGTAGCTTTGTAAAAAAGGAGTTAGTCTACTTGGGGTTTTTTGTATCATCTGAGGGTCTCAAAATGGATCTAGAGAAGGTAAAAGCCATCTTAGAGTAGCCTAATCCAAGGTTTTCTACTAAGGTTAGATCATTTAATGGTTTGGTTAGTTTTTATAGAAAGTTCATTAATAATTTCAATGGCATATGTGCACCATTGACTTAAACAATAAGGGGGGATAGGAAAGAGTTCAAGTGGACTACAGTAGCTGCAAGGATTTTTGAATTATTGAAGAATAAGGTGATAGAACAACCAATGTTGTCCCTTCCTAATTTTAGTAAAGTGTTCCAGGTAGATTGTGATGCTAGTTGTAGTGCTATTGGGGCCATATTGAGCCAAGAAGGTAAGCCTATTGCATATTTTAGTGAAAAATTGAATGAAGAAAAGAAGAAGTATTCAGTTTATGATCAGGAGTTCTATGCAATCATTCAAGCCTTAAAGAAATAGAGGCATTATTTATTGCCAAGAGAATTTGTCTTGTATACTAATCACTAGGCATTATAGTACCTAAATAGCCAAGGTAAATTGAACCAGAGACACTTGAAGTGGGTAGAGTTCACGCAGAGCTATACATTTGTGTTGAAACATAAAAGTGGAAGATCTAATAGGGTTGTAGATGCATTGACTAGGAGACAGTTGTTGCTAGCAGTAATGCAGGTTGAAGTGATTTGGTTTGATGAACTCAAGAATATGTACACTGAGGATCTTGATTTTACTGAAGCATGGAAGGCTTGTAAAGAACTTGTTATTGTAGATAAGATTAGGTGGCTAGATTATTTGATTCAAGATGATATGCTATTCAAGGGTAGTTATTTATGCATTCCAAGGAGTTCCATGAGGGAAGATTTTATCAAGGAGAAGCACAGTGGGGGATGGCATGACAATTTGGTCAAGATAAGACCATTTTCATTCTTAGAGAACATTATTTTTGGCCTCAAATGTCACAAGATGTGAACAAGTTTGTACAAATTTGTCATGTATGTCAAACAACCAAGGGAATTAGTCACAATACTAGACTCTATCAGCCATTGCTTGTTCCATTGAAGCCATGGGAGAACATAATTATGGTTTTTGTTCTTGGAGTGCCAAGGACACAAAGGGGTAATGATTCAGTATTTGTGGTGGTTGAGATGTTCTCCAAGATGGCACATTTCATTCCATGCCACAAGAATCATGGTGTTGTACATATTGTAGATTTGTTTTCTAGAGAGGTGGTGAGACTACATGGTCTCTCAAAGAGTATTGTTTCTAACAGAGGTACTAAATTTGTGGGGTATTTCTAGAGGACTTTGTGGAGGAAGTTGAGGATGAAATTGGAGTTCAGTTCTACACATCATCTGCAAACTGATGGACAGATAGAAGTGGTAAATAGAAGTCTAGGCAATTTGTTGAGGTGTTTAGTGAGAGATAAGCCTAAGGGATGGGATTTGATTCTACCATAGGCAAAATTTGCTTACAATAATTTTGTAAGTCAAAGTACTAGTAGATCACCATTCCAAATTGTGTATGGCAATAGCCAAAGGACTTCACCAGAATTAAGGAAGATGGAGCAAGCGGAGAGGACAAGTGCTAAGGTAGAAGAATCTGCTAAACATGGCTCTAGAATTTGGTGAACATGTCAAGAGAATACATGAGGAGGTCCATGCACATATTACCAAGATGAATTAATAGTATAAAGCTAGGGCAGATCAAAGGAGGAGACATAAGAAATTCTAAGTAGGGGATCTGGTTATCGTACACTTACGAAAGGAATAGTTTCCGATGGGTACATACAAAAAGCTAAAAATGAAGAAATTTGGCCCCTACAAAATTTTGAAAAAATACGACTCAAGAAATGCATATGAGGTGGAGTTTCTAGATTGGATTCACATTTCTCCTATCTTCAACATTGCAGACTTAATAGAATTTCATGATGATGGTGTAGATGAGGGGTTGATGCTAGAGCCATATCTAATTCCTACTTCTAAGGAGGAGATAGAAGAGATTCTAGATAGTTGTGTGGGTAGGAGTACTAGAAATAGGCAGTTTGAAGAGTACTTGGTGAAGTCAAAAGGATGACCAATAGAGGACTCAACTTGGATATCAGTAGCAGAGGTTGCCCATTTGGGTTTTCCTCTACCATAAAGTGACAGGGTCACTTTTCAATCTACCCTAGGTGTCTGATGCAAGAGCATCTAGTGGTGTAAGGGCAATCCCGTATCACCCAAAAATATGCTTAGAGATAGTTTCTATTTAATGTGTTTTCATTTCTAGATACCCATTTGGGTCAAATAAAGGTTCCAACTCTCACAGTTCCACTACTAGTTTTCTGGGTTAGAGTTTTATTAGTTTTTAAGCACCTTGGGATACATGTAAATATAAAAAATGAGTTATTTTGTAATTGAGCCAAAATTATGATGAGTTAGAGGGTATAATTTGGAGGGATGATTGTCCTTGTAATTTAAAACACTCCAGAAAAAGAATCAGGTCAAAAGGCTTTATGGTTAGAAAGTTATTGCTATTTTAATTTTCCTGGAGACCTCCTCAAAGTGCTTCAAAGTCAAAAATAGGGCACTAAATGGCCTCATACGATGCCAAAAAATGGGGGATGAGAAAAGCTAGTCAATATGGTGTAGAGCACTTTGAGAACTTTCTAGAAATGTAAACAGTTTGTCAATTGGAGTTACGGTTCAAAAGTTATGCCTCCCAGACGTTGGACTACCATTTTTAGATTCTTCTACTTTTACACTGACTTCTAACATGATTTATGGAACCTTCTGTTTTAGTGATGGATTCCAACTAGCATATTCTAGAATGTATTCCTAACCCTAAACCATTTGGGGCTTATTTAAGAACATTTTTGGCATTGTAAAGGCAACTCTTAGTGGAGTTAGAGAGAAGGTACTGTGTGGAGGATTTATTTCTCTAGAATCATACTATTGTAAGCCCATGGGACATTTTTTCATTGATAATAATATTTTTCTTTTCCTGTGTATTCATTCTAGTCTTTGTTTGTGTCTCCATCAAGTGGTATTAGAGCAGGTCTTCCTAAGTGTGTAGACAGAGCACCGACTATGAGGCAGTTTGCACTAGGACTGTGTGGTTGTGAATTTGAGACAAGAAGATGCCTCCATGAAGGGAACATGGTGGAAGGGCCAGAGTTGTTACTCTTGAGGTTAGAGCCCTCCAAAGACAAGTTCAAGCATTACAAGAGGAGATCTATAGAGGACTAAATGTTGCCATAGGCAACGAAAGTGAGGAAGAAAATGAAGAAGAAGAAAATATTGGACAAGAAGAAGAAATCTAAACCCGAATGAGTTGATTGACGAGATCAATAAACTAGAGGAGTATTTTGAATATGAGGAAATTAGGGATCTAGATAGGGTTAAGTTTGCAAAGGCCAAAATGAAAGGCCATGCCAAAATTTGGTGGCAAGAGATTCAGTTGGAAAGAAATAGAAGAGGAAAGAAGAAAATCACAAGATAAGATTGCATGGTGGACAAACTAAAGAAGCAATTCATTCCTATTGACTACAAGCTTTATTTGTTCAATAAAATGCAAGGATTAGAGAAAGTAGGAAAAATTTTCCAGGAATATATGGAGGAGTTTTACCAACCTCTTATTAGGGCAGGGAGTGCATAAGAAAATAAGGAGAAGGTTGCCCATTATCTCAGTGGGTTATGACCTACCATTCAGGAGGAGTTAAGTCTGGTTAGAATGAATAGCATTGAAGAGGCATACCAATTTTCCCTATGATTCAAAGAGAAGATAAACAAAAGGTTTGAAGGAAGCCAAAGAGGGCATGGTCAAGGAGGCCAAAATGAGACCCAAAAGAAAAATGAAGATGTGGATTCTAGCAGAAACTAGAGAAATGAGGATTTCAACTGCTCCTATGATCAAAACATTACAGATTAGAGAGGAAGAGGTAGAGGATGTGGACAAGGATTAGGAAGAAAAGGCTTCTGTGGTACCTATTTTCATTGCAATGAAGAAGGTCATCGTGCCTTTGAATGCCCTCAATGATAAGGAATGATAGATAGGAAAGTTGATGGTCAAGCAAGGGTTGCTCATGTGGATGAGGATGCATAGTCATTACATTCTAAGGATGCAAAAAGAGGAGAGGTTCTCATAAATGAAAGGGTCTTACTAAGTAGTGAGACTGAACTTGGACAAAGGAGGAGTTTGTTTCATACCAGGTGCAAGTGCGAGGATAAGTGTTGTGAAGTGATTATTGATAGTGGAAGCACTAACAACTTGGTGTCTAAGGAGATGGTCATTAAGATAAAGCTCAAGAGGGAGAAACACCACCAACCCTATCAGATTTCTTGGGTAAAGGATAATCATAAGGTCTTGTGTCATGTCCCTTTTCAAATAATTAAAAATAATAATTTTTGCCAAAGCAAGTAGGCCCAAAAAGGTGAAGTTTCAAAAAAGGGGATAATATTTTGAAGCTAATGGACTAATAAATGAAAATTATTATTAAAATATGTTTTATTAACCCCTCTTGGACGTGAGTTAGGGTTATGCCCTCTTTTAAGGGGTTTGGAGGCATTTTGGGCTCATTCCAGAACTTGATTTTTGCGCATTGCTTTGTTGTTCTTCAGAGGCTGCCAAACCTGTGAAGAAGGAGACCCAAGAATGGGAGTTTGTAGGTTTCTAGGAAGGTTAAGGATGGGAGTTTGAAGCCATTCCATGTGCATGCTCATGCAGAGTTTTCCTTTGTGTTGAACAGTGCAGATTTGTGAGTTTTCGGGTGTATTTTTTGTAAGAGTTTGGTGTTTCCGGTTGAGTATTTCATATCAGTTTGGGTTGCTGCTGTATATCAGACTTTTAAATGTTAAAATAGAGCTAAATATATGTGTTTGGATATGATTATACTTCTGTGATAGATTACTAAGTTTTTGTGGTGATTCTGAGCTATTTTGTGCTATTTTCGAGAGCCCGATGAGCATTGTTTTTGTCCTCCGTTTGGGAGCTATTGTGTGCATGTTATAAAAATATAAAAATATCATTTTGTAGGCTGTTATGCTACTGAAATTTTTATAAAAATTTCCACTTTCATATTTACTAATAATATGTGAAGCTGTGAAGTTTTTGGCACTATTTCTAGCATACCCGATTTGGGGTTTATTGAGAAATTGGTAGATCTTTGAAAGATTGGTTGTTGATCTTAAAGATCTTATTAGAGGCTTGAAATATCATATAAAATCAGAAAAGAGACATTCCAATGGTATCAGAGCTATGATCTTGCCAGCCTGAGGGTTTGTAGAAGTTTGCATGTCAGTTTTGACAACTACCCAAATCTTGCATGTCAAAATTTATGGTTGCATGTTACTTCTAATCATTTGCATGTTAGTTCTTGGTTAATTTGATGGTTGCATGTTGCTTCTAATCAGATGCATGTCAAAATCTATGGTTGCATGCTACTTTTAATCATTTTCATGTTAGTTCTTGGTGAATTTGGTGGTTGCATGTTGCTTCTAATCAGCTGCATGTCAAAATCTATGGTTGCATGCTACTTCTAATCAATTGCATGTTAGTTCTTGGTATTTGAAGAAATTATAACATATTGGGGTTACACTCTACTTTATCTAGAATGGATAGGTATAGTGTAGAGTCTCAGAGGACACGATCTTGGACAATTGATATCCAGAGTCAAAACAGTAGAAAGGATGGTTATTTAGACATTCAAGATAAACTTAGGAAAATAAGCCATGGCATGTCTGAATAGTTGGTTAAGCACCACCGTATGATGAATGACATGCTGCTTGACCCAGCTAAGGTGGATAAGTTGACTAGATTTCTATTTGGTAGTTTTTCTCATAGGGAAGATGACACAATTACCAAGAACTTGCATGAGGAGTTTGAGAAACTAGCTTATAGTCAGGCTGAGGTCTCAGATTCTACTCCACCATAGGAGGTAGTGAGAAAGGATATTACACAGATTGATAGTAATGGTCAACTTGATACTCAAATTGAGACAATTGTATACAGGTCATCAAAGGGTGATGCCAAAGGTATTCAAGATAGTATAGTCACAACAGGTAATGACTACAACATAGTGGGTTCAGATGATGATTATGAGGATGTCGTTGTGCATAATGGTGAGATACTTGGTAAAGATGAGCAGACATTGAGCATTCATGACTTTGCTGAGAAAGAGTGCTAGGCACAGTTAGATGCTTCGTCACAAGAGGTTGAGGTTGGTAGTACTTCACACAATTTGTCCAGCCAACTAAAAGTGAAAAAAGATAGTATTGTGACATCATTATCTCATCATGATAGGTATGTGGCGTTAGTTGATATTGGTCATATTACTCAAGTGAGGATTTTGCTTGAGTTACCAGCTGATTCTAGTTTACAGATATGGACTCAAGATTGTTATATTGGTATTTGGGATTCAGTTGACTGGAGATCTTTAACACTTTTTGGTAGCAGTGTTTGTTTGGGTGCTATCATGGATTTGATTAGCAGATTGCATGGTGTTGTCTTTTCTTGTGCTAGCAGCTTGTCCAATGTTGGTGTTAGTTTTTATACACCGGTGTTGGGCTTTGTTCATATATCCAATTGACCATACTTGCTGGAATGTGTTGATGATCTTTCATATTTGGCAGTGTGTACAGATGAGTCCCAGGATCATATTGGCATTGATGACATCCAAGAGGATGCAATTGGCAATTTTGAAGACTTAGTTTCCTTGGGTAAAAAGGAGTTGGACATCAGTGCTACAGTTTTTGATACTCTGTATGTTGATATGAGCTTTGGAGTTGATTCGCATGATATGGATGGTAATACTCTAGAGACCAATAACCTTGAGGATACTCCTTTAGACAGTGCATTAGAGGAGGTTTGTAGGATACAGTCTAGCCAGTGCCATCATGTGTCTAGTCAGTTGAGAGTTAGTGAGCGAGACATTGCTATCGCTTGCCAACATTTTGATGCTGCTCATCAATTGTTAGTAGTTTATGGATGGGGTTCTCCTACTAGTGATGAGCAAGGAGGCAGTTATCTTTCCTTGACAGAGTTCCACTCTTTATGGGAGGCTATCTGAATTTTGAGACTAGATTATATGCAGTTGGTAGCCGACAAAGATTATCTTATGGAGTGGGGTAGTATAGCATATGATGCATTGTTGGCCAAGGAAGATGAGGTGAGTGAGCTTACTCAGCAGCTTGAGGTGACTTCTGAGATTCTTAAGAGTACACAGTTGACTTTCAAGGAGTCACAATTTCATTTGGCTAAGGTGACCATGGAGTTAGAGCAACTACAGTCTTTACTAGATTCTGTACAATCACAAGCTGTGGTGTCTGGTGATTTGAGGATGTCCATGGTCAAGATTGTCAAAGATAGTGGAGATGGGGATGCATCCATCATTGATACTAACATTGGCATATTGGGTTCATCTCCACTAGAGTCAGGTTCAGTTGAGTTGGGTGCTACAACAGATTGTTGTGGTATGCCTGACATGGTGGTGACCTCTAGTACTAAAGGCACAGAGACTAGAGATGTTGTATCAAAGACCATGTGTGATGTTGGTGAGCTAACAATTGGCATGGTTCCTGCTAGTAATACTACTCCCTTGGTGATGTCTTCAGAGGTAGTAGTCAGTTCCAACTTGGTTAGTGATCGATTGCAGTTAGTTACATCTGGATTGCAGTCTGAGCCACTGACTAAGATTGGCGCATTCTATCGGCATTACATTGTGAGGTATGCTCATCAATTTACCTTTAATGACCTTGTTGATGAGATGATGATACAGAGATGTACTTTGGTTCCTAGTGCTTATCATCAGTTATGGGATAGTTTGAAACCTTGGGATGAGAGTCATGATGGGCATGACATGGCGATAGGTTCTGTAGTTGAAAACTTGATAATACATGACTTAGAGCAAGAGTTTTGGAGTGATTCTTTAGCAAGTGTTGTTATTGATTCTACTCCTTTGGCTATGACATCTCCTAACTTAGCTGGTGATCAATCACAGTGGGTTGTATTACTTGTTCATGGGGTGCATGGGAGTTATGGTTATGAGACAGTGGTCGGTGATCTGCAGAGTTGTGTTGACTACAGGAGTTGTACAGTGTGTGGATTCTCCATACTTGGTATAGTTTCATTCAGGAGCATTCACCATTGTTGCAGAGTTGGATTGTACATTCTGCATAGGCTAGTGGGATGCATTGATGGTATTTATTGTGTTGGTAGTTTGATTTGTCCACTTTACTTGGGTTTTGATGTTCTAAGAGTTTGTGTCTCATGGGTTTTTGATTGTGGAAGTTGTGATTTTGGAGTTTGGTTGAGCTGTAATTGTCAGTTTGATTATGGATTCCTCTTGGTTATATTGCAGAGGATATTGCAGGAGCCTGTGTTAATTGATAGTAGTATAGTTCATGACTACATTTGGGATCTAGGTGGATTTATTGATTTATTGTTCATCCATTTCTTGAGGACAAGCAATATTTGGGAGGGGAGGACTTGTCATGTCCCTTTTCAAATAATTAAAAATAATAATTTTTGCCAAGGCAGGTAGGCCCAAAAAGGTGAAGTTTCAAAAAAAGGGGATAATCTTTTGAAGCTAATGGACTAATAAATGAAAATTATTATTAAAATATGTTTTATTAACCCCTCTTAGATGTGAGTTAGGGTTATGCCCTCTTTTAAGGGGTTTGGAGGCATTTTGACCTCATTCAAGAACTTGATTTTTGTGCATTGCTTTGTTGTTCTTCAGAGGCTGCCAAACTTGTGAAGAAGGAGACCCAAGAATGGGAGTTTTCAAGTTTCTAGGAAGGCTAAGGATGGGAGTTTGAAGCCATTCCATGTGCATGCTCATGCAAAGTTTTTCTTTGTGTTGAACAGTGCAGATTTGTGAGTTTTTTAGTGTATTTTTTGTAAGAGTTTGGTGTTTCCGGTTGAGTATTTCATATCAGTTTGGGTTGCTTCTGTATATCAGACTTTTAAATGTTAAAATAGAGCTGAATATATTTATTTTAATATTATTATACTTCTATGATAGATTACTAATTTTTTGTGGTGATTTTGAGTTATTTTGTGCTATTTTCAGGAGCCCGATGAGCATTGTTTTTGTCCTCCGTTTGGGAGCTATTGTGTGCATTTTATACAGATCTGAAAATTTAATTTTGTAGGCTTTTATGCTGCTTAAATTTCTATAAAAATTTCCACTTTTATATTTACTAATAATATGTGAAGCTGTGAAGTTTTTGGCACTATTTCTAGCATACCCGATTTGGGGTTTATTGAAAAATTGGTGGATCTTTGAAAGATTGGTTGTTTGATATTAAAGATCTGATTAGAGGCTTGAAATATCATATAAAATCATAAAAGGGAAATTCCATCTTGGTTAGTGAACAATGTTTGGTGAAGTTCAAGATTGGGAGTTACCATGATGAAGTTCTTTGTGACATTATTCCAATGGATGTCTACCATTTATTGTTGGGAAGACCATGGAAATTTGATAGGCATTTTGTACATGATGATCATGCCAATACATACTCTCTAACAAAGGATGGAGTTCACCACAAATTGAAGCCCTTGGTAAAGAAAGGTTAAAAGGTATGCAATAGTACTAGGATATGTCTTGTTGATGGAAGAATTTTTTTGGATGGTAGGAAACATCAACTTGTGTTATGCTTTGATTCCTAGAAAAGATAAGGAAGGTACTAGTGAAATTCCACTTGAAGTTTCAAGCCTATTAAGTGAGTATGGAGATGTCATCTCTGATAATATTCCAGAAGGGTTTACACTAGTAAGAAAAATTAGTCATTAGATAGATATAATCCCTGGAGCTATTTTTCCTAACAAGGCTACTCATAGGAGGACTCCTACTAAAACTGAGGAGCTAAATAGACAAGTTCAAGAGATATTAAGGAAGGGGTTAATTCAAGAGAGCCTGAGTCCATGTGTAGTACCTACAATACTAGCACCAAAGAAGGATGGAGAGTGGAAAATGTGCACAGACTCTCAAGCTATAAACAAAATAACCATCAAGTATCAATTCCCTTTGCCAAGAATGGACGATCTTATGGACTGCTTGAGTGCGGCTCAGTACTTCACAAAGATAGATCTCAAGATTAGCTATCACTAGATACAAATATGAGAGGGAGCTGAGTGGAAGATTGTATTCAAGACCAAGGATGGTCTATATGAGTGGTTAGTCATGCCTTTTGGATTGACCAACATGCCAAGCACCTTTATGTAGTTCATGAATGAGGTACTAAAGAAATTCTTGAGAAAATTTATTATTGTCTATTTAGATGATATTTTAATTTTCAGCAAGACTTTGGATGAACATTTATTTCACATTCATAGAGTCCTTGAAAGGTTGAGGGAAGAGAAAATGTTAATTAATTTGAAGAAGTGTAGCTTTGTAAAAAAGGAGTTGGTCTACTTCGGGTTCGTTGTATCATATGAGGGTCTCAAAATGGATCTAAAGAAGGTAAAAGCCATCTTGGAATAGCCTACTCTAAGGCTTGCTACTAAGGTGAGATCATTTCATGGTTTGGTTAGTTTTTACAAAAAGTTCATTAAGAATTTCAGTGGTATATGTGCACCCCTGACTGAAACAATAAGGGGGGATAGGAAAGTGTTCAAGTAGACTATAACAACTGCAAGGAGTTTTGAATTGTTGAAGAAGAAGGTGATAGAACAACCAGTGTTGGCACTTCTTGATTTCAATAAAGTGTTCAAGGTAGATTGTGATGCTAGTAGCAGTGTATTGGGGCCATATTGAGCCAAAAAGGTAAGCCTATTGCATATTTTAGTGAAAAATTGAATGATGCAAAGAAGAAGTATTTTGTTTATGATCAGGAGTTTTATCCAATCATTCAGTCCTTAAAGAAATGGAGTCATTATTTATTTCATAAAGAATTTTTCTTGTACATTGATCATGAGGCATTGCCGTACCTAAATAGCCAAGGTAAATTGAACTAGAGACACTTGAAGTGGGTAGAGTTCATGCAAAGCTATAAATTTGTGTTGAAACATAGAAGTGGAAGGTGTAATAGGGTTGTATATTACTTAAGTAGGAGACAATTTTTGTTGGCAGTAATGTAGGTTGAAGTGGTTGGGTTTGATGAACTCAAGAATCTGTACCCTGAGGATCCTGATTTTGTTGAAGCATGGAAGGCTTGTAGAGGACCTATTATTTTATTTAGGATGGTATGTTGTTCAAGGGCAGTCAGTTATGCATTCCAAGGAGTTTAATGAGGGAAAATTTGATCAAGGAGAAGGATAGTTGGGGATGGTAGGACACTTTGGTCGAGATAAGACCATTTCCATTCTTAGAGAACATTATTTTTGGCCTCAAATGTCACAAGATGTGAACAAGTTTGTATAGAGTTGTCAAGTATGTCAAGTGGCCAAGGGATTTAGTCACAATACTAGACTCTATTAGCCATTGCCTATTCCATTGAAGCCATGGGAGGACATAATTATGGATTTTGTTGTTGGATTTCCAAGAACACAAAGGGGTAATGACTCAGTATTTGTGGTGATTGATAGGTTCTCTAAGATGGCACATTTCATTCCATGCCACAAGACTCATGATGTTGTACATATTGCAGATTTATTTTTCAGAGAGGTGGTGAGACTACATGGTCTCTCAAAGAGTATTGTTTTTGACAGAGATACTAAATTTGTGGGTATTTCTGGAGGACTTTATGGAGAAAGTTGAGGACAAAATTGAAGTTTAGTTCTACACATCATCTGTAGACTGATGGACAGACAGAACTGGTAAATAGAAGTCTGGGCAATTTATTGAGGTGTTTAGTGGGAGATAAGCCTAAGGGATGGGATTTGATTCTACCACAAGCATAATTTTCTTACAATAATTTTGTAAATAGGAGTACTGGTATATCACCATTCAAAATTGTGTATGACAGTAGCCCAAGGACTGCACTAGAATTAATGAAGATAGAGCAAGGGGAGAGGACAACTATTGAGGTAGAAGAATTTTTTGAACATGTCAAGAGCCTACATGAGGAGGTCCATGCACACATTACCAAGATGAATCAATAGTATAAAGTTAGGGTAGATCAAAGGAGGAGACATAAAGAATTCTAGGTAGGGGATTTGGTTATAGTACACTTACGAAAGGAATGGTTTCTAGTGGGTACTTACAACAAGCTGAAGATGAAGAAATTTGGCCCCTGTAAAATTTTGAAGAAACATGACTCAGGAAAGGCATATGAGGTGGAGTTACCAGATGGGATTCACATTTCTCCTATCTTCAACATTGCAAACTTAACAAAATATCATGATGATAGTGTAGATGAGGGGTTGATGCTAAAGCCATGTCCAATTCCTTCTTCTAAGGAGGAGATAGAAGAGATTCTGGATAGTCGTGTGGGTAGGAGTACCAGAAATAGGCAGTATGAAGAGTACCTGGTGAAGTGGAAAGAACAACCAATAGAGGACTCAACTTGGATATCAGCAGTGGAGGTTGCCCATTTGGGTTTTCCTCTATCGTAAAGTGACAGGGTCACTTTTCAATCTACCCTAGGTGCTTGATGCAGGAGCATCCAATGGTGTAAGGGCAATCTTGTATCACCCAAAAATATGCTTAGAGACAGTTTCTATTTAATGTGTTTTCATTTCTAGAATCCCATTTGGGTTAAATAAAGGTTCCAATTATTATAGTTCCACTACTATTTTTCTGGGTTAGATTTTTATTAGTTTTTAAGCACCTTAGGATACGTGTAAATGTAGAAAATGAGTTATTTTGTAATTGAGCCAAAATTATGATGGGTTAGAGGGTACAATTTGGAAGGATGATTGTACTTGTAATTTAAAACACTCCAAAAAAAGAATAAGGTCAAAAGGCTTTACAGTTAGAAAATTACTGCAGTTTTAATTTTCCTAGAGACCTCCTAAGAGCGCTTCAAAGTCATATATGGGGTACTAAATGGCCTCATATGGGGCCAAAAAATGGGGGACAAGAAAAGTTGGTCCACAGGGTTGTAGACTGCTTTGAGAGCTTTTTGGAAATGTAAACGGTTCATTAATTGGAGATATAGTTCAAAAGTTGTGCCTCTCGAAAGTTGGACTACCATTTTTGGATTCTTCTAATTTTACATCAACTTATAACATGATTTTTGGAACCTTTTGTTTTAGTGGTGGATGCCAACTAGCATATTCTAGAATGTATTCCTAAACCTAAACTATTTGGGGCTTATTTAAGAACATTTCTGAAATTGTAAAGGCAACTCTTATTGGAGTTAGAAAGAAGGTACTATGTGGAGGATTTCTTTTTCCAAAATTATACTATTGTAAGCCCATAGGGCGTTTTTCATTGATAATAATATTTCCCTTTTTCTGTGTGTTCATTTTGGTCTTTGGTTGTGTCTCCATCATGATTTTTCTCTGTTAACCATAGCATCCTAAACATGTCTTCTACCATAATCCAAGCCTATTGAATGATCTTCAACCTCACTAAAAAGATGCATCACAATTACTTGTACTTTTTAATGTGCCCACTAGAAAGGACAATAATACTTTCAAACTAATGTTAGAATTTATACAATAATAAAATATATTTCACTATTCTACCCTCTATCCTAACCCAACCTTAAATAAATCTCCACATCGGGATCAATAACCCTTTTGGGGATTCCTAGATCCCTAGTTACTTTTCTATCTTCTATGAAGTGTTCCCTTTAAGGTCCTTCCTAGAAGAGACATTCTCTATCCAAGACCCTTGACACATATGCATATGTTAACATGTACAAAATATACCAGCCTTATAACCATATTAAGATCACTCTGTTCCCAAAGGGTATCTCTTTATCATAAGCTATTAACCAAATTAAGACCACCCTCTTGTTAAGGGGTCTCTCTTGAACTTAAGCTATTAAACATATTAAGATCAATCTCTTCTCTAAAAAGGGACTCTTTTGATCTCAAACATTAACCATAAATGCATGCGTGTTATCCATTTTGAATTACATATTTACATATACATATATAAATGCATAAATTATTCACAAGCATAATTCATTAATATAAAAAAATTTATAAACATAATTAGAAAAATATAATCGATAAACATACCTTTCTTACCTTCCTCCTTTCTTGGTAAATTTAGCTCTACCATTAGTCAACCCTTCAATGAATTAGTCCTTCTAGATTATCTCAACTCTATATTTCCTTTCAAAAATTCTTCTTTTTCTAATTACAAGGAAAGGATAAAATATACTTTTTTGTTTCTTCTTTTCCAAGAGTCACAACCTTTCATAATACAAATCATTTGAAAAGTCACAACACTTCATGGTTATAATCCTTTCGAAAAATCACAACACTTCATATCTAAAATCCTTTGGAAAAGTCCCAATATTTTATACTTGCAACATTTTTTAAGAGTTGCAACTATTCATAATTATGACCCTTTCAAAAGTTCACATCCTTTTAATATCATTGATACCTTTTCAGAACTTCACTTCCTTATTTTCTTCATATTACTTTCATCTTCCATTTTTCTTTTTTGAACTTCTATCTTCTCCTCCTCCTTTTCTCCCTCTCTCAAATAAACTCTCCTCCCTTTTATATCTTAATTTTTAGGAGTCATGTCTATTTGTTAAATATATCTTGACTTTTCATTAGATTTAGTTAATTCATAATATTCTACGTTATATTTTTTATTTACTTATTATGTTTATTATTATTTACTATTAAATTTGATTTAGAAATTTAACATATTTTATACAATATTATTTCTTGAATTTTATTTTATTTTATTTATTTATTTATTTTGATTTCTTTTTAATTTTTAATTATTTAGAATATCGTACTAAATATTATTTCATTGATAATATAGGTTAAATAATTATTATTTCTAATTTTATATTTTAGTATTAGTTTTAATATAACTTTATCATCATTATTTATTTACTAACATTGTATTATCTAATTATTATTAAAATTCTATCTTAAAATAGGGATATGATAGTCCACCCTTCCTCAAATTGCTTATCCTCAAGCAAATACATAATTTCTTTTGTTGAGTTGAAACATATATTTTTTAGTTCAAATTCTTACATTGCTATCATGGATATGTTTGAATCCTTTCTAATAGTCATTAACTTTCTAAATTAGTCTTTCATATAAATTACTTTTATAGATCCTCTCTAACCCTACAGGATGAAAAGATCATGCATTGATACCACTATAATTTCCCCACTAGAAAGGACAATAATACCTGCAAAACAAATGTCTGAATATATACAATAATAAAATATATTTCACTATTCTACCCTATATCCCAAACCAACCTTAAAGACATCTCCACATCGGGATCAATATTCCTTTTGGGGATCCTTAGTTACTTCTCTATCTTCTATGATGTGCTCCCTTTAAGGTCTTTTCTAGAAGAGACATTCTCTATCCAAGACCCTTGACACATATGCATGTGTTGACATCTATAGAATATTCCAACATTATAATTATATTAAGATCACTCTCTTCCCAAAGGGACTCTCTTGATCTTAAGCTATTAACCAAATAAAGATCACTCTCTTCCCAAATGGACTCTCTTTATCTTAACCTATTAAACATATTAAGATCACTCTCTTTCCTGAAAAGGAAGTCTTTTGATCTTAAACCATTAACCATAAAGTCATGTGTGTTATCCATTTTGAAATGTCTTTACATATACATTTGTATATGCATAAAGTATCCACAAGTATGATTCATTAATATAAATAAATTTATAAACATATTATCCATAAACATATCTTTCTTACCTTGCTCTTTGCTTGGTCCATTTAGCTCTATCATTAGTCAACCCTTCAATGAATTAGTCCTTCTAAATTATCTCAACTCTATATAATTCTTCCTTTTCTAATTACAAAGAAAGGATAAAATATACTTTTTTGTTTCTTGTTTTCAAAGAGTCACAACCTTTCATGGCACAAATCCTTTGGAAAGTCACAACACTTCATGGTTATAATCCTTTTGAACAATCACAATGCTTCATTTCTAAAATTCTTTGTAAAAGTCCTAGTATTTTATAATTGCAACATTTTTGAAGAGTCACAACTATTCATAATTATGACCCTTTTGAAGTTTCACATCCTTTCAATATCATTGATACCTTTTTAGAAAGTTGTTTCCTTATTTTGTTTATATTACTTTCCTCTTCCATTTTTCCTTTTTGAACTCATATCTCCTCCTCATTTTCTTCCTCTCTAAAATAACTCTCCTCCCTTTTATATCTTAAGTTTTAGGAGTCATTTCTATTTGTTAAATATCTCTTGACTTTTCATTAGTTTCAATTAATATATATTATTCTATGTTATATTTTTTCATTTACATACTTATTTATATTTATTTTTTGGAAAAAGGGGTAAAAATTTACTCAATCAAAGTCAAATTACAGCAGCCTTAGGCCCAGAAGAACCAGACATAAACCCAAGAACAATTAAATTCGATCCTTATCCACTAACTACTCTAAAGTCCCAATATATTCAATAGGAACATCAGCCTTTCCTGAAATATCTCAACCATCTCCTTTCTCCAACACCCATTTTTCCAAGACATCAACCATTCCATTCCATTCCCTAGGAATACGACAAAAAGAAATCCAATCCAAAAAGCTACTTAGATGAAGAATCTCTCTAACAATAGAGGCAATTTTCTAGTTAGAATCATCCACACTATAGTTATTTATCATATCCACAACAATATTAGAATTTTACTCACACACCATCCTCCTCCAACCTAGAGAGCACCCTCTCTCAATAGTTATCTTAATGGCCAAGGCCTCCATCACCTTATTGGAATGAACTCCTTTGTAAACAAAGAACATGAAACTAACATTTCTATCTGTACCTCTCCCAATCCCCCCCAAACTAGCCTGCCCAGGGTTCCCACAAGAAGATCCTTCTATGTTAATTTTAAGGATATCCATTGATGAAGGTCTCCATCTCCCCACCCTAAAAAACTTTCTTTTGAGTGGCTAACATCTCTTACCACTTGTGTATCCCAATCCTTTGTCCAACAATCCCAAATTCCTTACTATACTATAGTCACCAGGATCCATAGGTTTAGTCATATCACACTTGGCATAGATAGTTTCCTAAAGTCTACTCAAAATCAGCTACCATAGTTTAGTAACTAACAAACTAGAGTTACAAAAAATCATATGATTATGTTTCAGCCAAAGATTCCAAATAATAAAAGTAGGTCCAATCACCCAAGCCACCTGGAGGAACATAGTTTTCATCAGGCATTTGCAAAGGCTATCCCAAAACTTAATAAGAGATTCAACATGAATGCATCCATGACACCATACCTCCCACCACTTATGACAAATTTCTCTAGAGAGAGGACATAAAAAGAATAAGTCAGAAACATTCTCTCCATTCATCATATAGAGGGAACATAGAGATGGACCTAAAACCTTCTTCTCTAAAGGTTGTCCCAAGTAAGACACTTCTTTTGAGCAACCAGCCATAAAAATAAGTTACATTTTGGCCAAGAGAATTTATTCCAAACCTTCTTCCACCAAGAAACTTCAATTATTCCATGACATTGATTATCAAACCAATCATAACCTTGGGCCACACTAAACTTGCCTTTAGGACATGGACCCCAAGCAAGGATGCCTTTGTCCTTAGAAGAACTACACAACTTAACAGAGAGGAGATTAGCTAGCTCAGCCTAAATCTCTAAGGAACCCCCCAAAGGCCACTCATGAGGATCCTTCCAACAAGTCACATCTATCAAGACACACTATTTAACAATCTTGATATGAGCTACCTTAGTCCATCCTATAGTTGTAAAGATCTGACACAGAGGCTGGAAGCAGGGGTAACTAGAGAGAATGGGAGGATGGCCATCCCAAGAGTCCTACTAGAATAATGCACTTGATCCCTCATTACATATCTAGAAAAGGCCTTCCTTGATAAGAGGAGCTCCTTTCTTAAGAGTATCCCAAATAAAGGAGCCCTTTCCATCTAGAGCCAGTCTAGGAATTTCTTGATACTCCACTCCTAGAAAGTACTTTTGGGCCAAAATCTTAGCCCAATCCCAGTCTTGATTCTTGAACCACCTCTAGTATAACTTAGTAACTAGAGCCTTGATGCCAAGAGCCATACATTTAAGGCCTAGACCCTAGCAAACTTAGGTAGGCAAACAATGTCCCAATTGACTAAGCATCATTTAGACAAGAGAAGATTTCCTGACTAGAGGAATTTTTGTGACAAAGCATCAAATTATTTCATAACCACAATAGGAGGAGCTTGCACAAGACACCTATAAATGGGAAGACCCTAAACCACAGTCTTGAGGAGGATAACTCTCCTAGTAGGACAGAACCACCTATGAGCCCAATGACTCACCCTGCTATGAAATTTGTTCAAAAGACCTTGCCAATATTCCTTCAACTGAGTCCCCAGAGCTAAGGGAACTCCAAGATATATCAAAGGAAGGGATCCAACTTGAAACTTGAGAATCTTAGCAATCCTAAGCTGAATTGACTATGGAGTATTAAAGAAATAAATAGATGACTTACCTTCATTAATTTTTTGCCTAGAAGATTTTAAATAAGTGTCCAAAATCATTCTAAAGTTTCTTGCCTCATTTATAGTAACCAAACCCATCAGTCTAGTATCATCCACAAATTGGAGGTGTGTGTACCCTGGAACATTATTGTGCCGCTTCCACCCTTGGACAAGCCCTTGCTTAGCTTGGAATTTTATAAATCTGCCTAAGTCTTTTTCCATTATAATAAAGAGATATGGAGAGAGAGGAACCCCCTGCCAAAGTCCCTGAGAAGTAGAGAATAGCTCAGTGGGTTCTCCATTAATAAGAACTAAAAAGGATGGGGAAGTCACATAGCTAAGAATCCAATCAACCCATATCATATCGAATCTAAAAGCCAAAAGAACTCAGCCTAAAAACTCCCTGCTAACTCGATTGTATGCTTTTGCTAAATCCAACTTAATAAACATAGCCTTTTCCTTAGATGTGGCCATAGAGTGGATAGCCTTTGAAGTAATAACCACCCCATAAAGAATCTGTTTACCACCAACAAAGCCTCTCTATTCCTCAAAGATCAAAGTAGCCAAATAAGGCTTGAGCTTGAGCCTTTCAGCAATAAATTTGGTGATAATTTTGTAAGTAACATTGCATAAAGCAATAGGTATAAACTGATCCAAATAGTTACCCCCATAAATCTTGGGAATGAGAGCCAAGATGGTAGCATTCAAATACTTGAGCATTTGTTTGTTTTGATATGATTCCTGGACTACTTTAAGAAGATCAGATTAATAATTTCCCAAAATGCTTGGAAGAATTCAATGGGAAAACCATCTAGGCCCAGGGCTTTACCTTTCTTCATACCAAAAACTGCCCTCTCTAGCTCATCAAGCATAATAGGCCTTAATAGATTCCTATTCATATTGCTAGACACAAGTTGGGGAATGAAATCTAAAATAGTCCTTGTCTCAACCAATGGACAAGGTTCCTCCTTAGAAAAGAGTTAAGAAAATTATCTAATGGCCTATAGATAAATCATCTATTTGGAAAAGAGTTGATCGCCAAAAGTGGGAACAAGAGAAGTGATAGAGTTTCCAGACCTACGAGCTTTAATCATGTTATGAAAGAAAGCAGTGTTTCTATCTCTTGTAGCTAGTCGAATCGAGACTTTTGCTTCCAAAATATTTCCTCCCAAAGCTCCCATTCCTCTAACACCCTTAGAGCTTAAGACTCTATAGAAATTAAATCTAGAGTCATTCCTTGGTCCCTGATCTAGTGAATGACACTATCTAACCTAGCCTAGGTCACCCTCAACTAGTCTTGAAGGTTCCCAAAGCACTATTTATTCAACTTTTTAAGCCTAAATTTCACCTTCTAAAGTCTTTTCTCAAAGGTGAATATAGAAGTTCCATGAGGAGGTCTACTCTCATGCCACCAGGTTATCATAAGATCCTGTAGAGAGGGATCCCTCAACCACATTAGCTGAAACTTGAAAGAAGGATTCTTAGAAGTCTTAAAAGGAGTGACAAACAGTTTAATAGGCCATTTGTTAGAGCCTCGCCAATCAAGAATTTTTTATCTGGTAGACCATATAATATCCATCCAAAAAAAAGAAACTAGGAAGCTATCTAGCCTTTCTAAAATGGCCTCCGTTCCACTCCTTCTGTTATTCCAAGTGAAAGTACTAGAGCCAAGTTTGACATCAATGAGATTCAAGTAACCAATATTATCTCTAATCATAATAGAAGAAGAGCCCAAAAGAGAAATCCCACCACTTTTTTCCTCTAAACTAGTAACAACATTAAAGTCTCCAGCTGCAATCCAAGGAACAAACAAATGTGATATGTGACCATATGTGAGATTTACCTACCAAATAATTAGGAGCATAAATATTGGAGGACATGCATATTTCTCTTATCTCAAAATGAGAAGCCATCAAGGAGATAGAGGACCTACTTGAAATCCACCATAGAGGAGTCATCGTCCTAGGATTCTAGAGACAAGCAAGTCCACCTGAGCTACCCTAAGCACCCACTCCCAACAGCTTCCATGGGGCCACAAATTTGGCCCACAACTATCCAATTCCTCAACTATAATCTTAGTTTCCTAAATGAAAATAATATTTGGAGAATGAGAATCTATGAATCTACGAACAACCTTTTGTCTAGAGATGTTGTTCAACCCCCTCACATTCCAAGAGAGAACAATCATTTGGAAGATTGTGAGAAGTGAGAGTCAATGGGCTTCAAAAACCCTGCTTCAACTAAAGTCTATCCCATGATCTTGACCTTCTCCTAATTAGTCTTCCTCCCACTCTTAGTAGACTTCTCCAAGGTCCCTTTTTTAAAGGGCTTTTTCTATAAGCCTAAAGATGGTGCAACTTTAGAGCTTTTGTGATCTATCTAGGGAGAGTAGAAGCTATGCTATTTGGGGTGTCCCTAGGATGTGATCCACTAGGAACATCATAGCTTTTCTCTTGATCCAATCCATCCAAAAAAATTAGTTGACCTTGCTCCTCTACAGTTACATACGCAAGACTCCTAACTTCCTCTACTTGGGGCCCCTAAAGAGAACCATCACCCAAGGGCATCTCAATTGGTAAGCCTTCCTCTTGTGCCAAATTATCTAAAACATTAAACCTATTAAAAGTGTCATCATTTTGTTTGTCCATCCAAGTTCTTTTCTACCCCTTTCCTTTATTGCATGGCTTAACTAGGATAAAAACCTCCTTGTCTATAGAACCTTCTGGCATATGGGCCTTGCCCTTATCATCCTTAGGGGTTGGCACAGTGGAAGAAAATGATTGAGAAAATTTATTCTAGGGGCACTTTGTTTTAAGTGCCCATACTCATGGCATATCTTGCATCTAAAAGGTAAATTCTCATAGTCCAACTGTTGAATCCATGAGGTAGAGCCCAAGCAAATTTAAAAATAATTAGGTAGCAGATTATTAAGATTAACCTCTACACAAATTTTTGCATATGATACTACCTTTCGCTATTGGGTTTGTGTAGTTGACCCAATTAGTTTCCCAAGTAACAACAAGATCGAATGAAGAATATCCTCTCTCCAAAATTCCAGAAGCAATTGAGGAAGATGAACCCACACTAGGACTCAAGTCGAGATCTCCTCATTAGAGTTGAACCCAATGTACCAAGGTTTGATAAAAAGCCCCATTTGGTTAAAGAAATATGCACCACCTCCAAACACTTTGTTCATGTCTGTCATATTTGAAAAAATTACCATAAAATAGTTGTTGGCTACTAGAAGAATCTCCATATCTCCCTCCAAATTCCAGATCTGATGTGCCCACGATTCCAAAATGGGAAGAGAAAGCTGGAGACCTAGAAACTTACAGATGAGCACATGCTTGCCCCAATACTCTACATCCTCTAAAATCTACTCTGGTTGAATAACCAATACTGGTCGATCATCAAATTGCTCCAAACACCCATTCATCTTCTTAATACAGATAGAACCCTTTGATGATGAAGTGTTCACCCCATATGGGAGATTATCAGTCTGGCCCTTAGCCGCCACCTGCATCAGTATGGAGGAATCAAGCATCTCCATATTAGTGGATAAATTCTAAGATGCAAGGACCTCTAATTGCCCCATGTCTAGATCCTCAAAAAATCTATCCCCAAGCCAAAGCCCCATACCCATAAACACCACCACTTTTCCCTACACCAAACTACTACAAAATGGAGTCCAAACTCTCTAGGTCCAAGTCCAGCCCTAGCTGGCCCAGACCCCAAATGTCCACCCAAAACCCCAACACAATCATAAGCACACCCATCCACTCCCTACCACACTACTCCCCACCAACGATAAAACACGACAACACCTTGGACATAGGAAAATGATAGAGAAAGATCAGCTTAGGGCACATAGGCCCTAGCCGTGCAGATCACTAGAATTCATAGTAGAGCCATCTAAGACATCTCCCTTATTTATATTTATTATTATTCATTACTAAAGATCAAATAGAGAACACCAAACTACTACAAAATGGAGTCCAAACTCTCTAGGTCCAAGTCCAGCCCCAGCTAGCCCAGACCCCAAATGTCCACCCAAAACCCCAACACAATCATAAGCACACCCATCCACTCCCTACCACATTACTCCCCACCAACGATAGCATACGACAACACCTTGCACATAGGAAAATGATAGAGAAAGATCAGCTTAGGGCACATAGGCCCTAGCCGTGCAGACCACTAGAATTCATAGTAGAGCCATCTAAGACATCTCCCTTATTTATATTTATTATTATTCATTACTAAGTTCTATTTAGAAAGTTAAAATACTTTTTATAAAAAAAATTCTTCTATTTAATTTAATTTCTTTATTTATTCATTTTGATTTAATTATTTAAAATATCATACTAAATATTATTTCAGTGATAATATAGATTAAATAATAATAATTTCCTATTTTTATATTTTAGTATTAGTTTTGATATAAATTTATTATCATTATTAATTTACTAACATTGTATTATCTAATTATTATTAAAATTCTATCTTAAAATAGGGCTATGACATCACTTTCTAGAAAATCATTTGTCAGAGCACTCTCCAAAAAACCTTTTGTAACTCATGCAAATGTGCACATATCTTTTTGTGAGTATAGGCACAATATCAAAACACATTCGTTAACTCTCCTCTAAATGTGTAGAATATTACTCTTTGAGCATAAACCTTGCCAGAAAAATATTCCTTTGTAACTCCAACTATACTGTCCATGTTGACATCAAACACAATCATGAATGCAACACATAAATACTCAGTCATCTCTTTCACATACTAACAATATCTCCCATACAACAACATCCCACATTCATGCTTAACACTATAAGTTTTAACTTCCCAAACATTCAATAAGCTAATAGGTAAAATGAACTTAAATAATATCTAACTATAATAAAATCAACCAAACAATGTAAAAAATCATATTTATCTCATGGAAACCCAATTTGGGCGAATTTCACGGTGTTAGATGACATCCAATTTTGTACTTTTTTGGAATACACCTTTCGAGGAGTTTTCTCAATTAAGGGTTGCAACTAACATTGTTAGATGTTTACTCTATTAAGGGATTTACTATAGACCCATTAAATTCTTTTACCTGTTAGGAGAAATTTGGTTAGAAGATTTTGAACACTCTTTAAAATGCCAACTAGTTAGAGGATTTTAAAAGAGGGACCTATTACAATTGACCCTATTAAAAGATTTTTCTATTACAATGGTTATATAGTAACAAAAAAAAATGATCTATGATTTGCACCAACTTTGCATTATTAGATCCAATTAAGATTAACAAATTTTCAACATACCATTATCTACTCTCTAGCTTGATTACACTTAATTATTTAACTTTCTTTACAACCAAAACCTTCTTTAGTTTCACATCCAACAATAAAGACTTTTCTTCTTCTTTGTTTTACCCTTAAGTAGAACAACTTTTCAATTCCTTAGCAAAACATAGACCCAACTATCCAAATTGATTTTGCTAAGATGAAACATATCTAACCATGCATAGATTATTTTATTCTAACCATGCCAAATTAAAATTATAATTCACCTTGAAAATGATTCCATTTGATAAGCCATTTTGACCAAAAAAAACTTAAACAATCATCCTTAATCACATACCTCAATCAATGTGTTTTCAAATTTTCTCCACAAATCACACAAGCATCTTCCAACTCTTCAAAAAATATTAGTGATTCTAATAATTTATTGAATCTCATAACCACTCCACAAATATTGATCAACTATTATTTATTCACATTTTACTCCTTCACCTATTCATCTAGTTCACTTGTTTGTCTAGTTCACCTGTTTATTTCAATTTACTTATTTGTCTAGTTTATCTTTTCCTCTATTCCTATTAGTATCACTTCTAGGTCCCTTAACTTCCTATACTTGTGCACATTATTAGGTGTTGTCTTAACCATATCTTCCTAAAATTTTCATAAAAAATATCCTATGCTCAATCTAATCAATACTTCACTAATCTAAATTTAATTCATATCGATTAACTATTTATAACTAACTATTTTAGCAATTACACACTTTGAGCTCATCAACTATAACTTACTCAAATCTTCACTCCAAATTTTATTCTAAAAAGAATAGCATCACAACACACACCTTAACCTAAAAAAATTAGTAGGAATGTGGAGTGTGCGGAGCAAGCGAGAATGGGATTTTGAATCAGCAGCTAGGCGAGAATGGGATTTTGAATCAGCAGCTAGGCGTGAATTAGGAGAACATGGGCGTTGGGGGGCAATCTACAGCTATAGGTCAAGAATCAGAGGTGAATGATGCAGATGCCTCAAAGGATGGGGACCCATGAAAGTTGCTACCTCACCCAGGTGAGAAGATTCCTCCCCTTCACTTGGGTGGTGGGCCACCTGGGGCCTGGGGGTGCTAGTCGAACCTATTTGGAGTCAAACCATCAAGTAAGTTGACATTCCCAAAAGTCATTGATAAATCAGACAAGGAGAAGGGTATCTTTGCTCTAGAAGTTCTTCAAGAAATTATAGACCACAATATCCTCAGTATGGCGAATACTTTGGTGGGGAAATATATAGGGCCAAGGACCAACATTGATGTTGTGAGGGTTTTTACTAGAAACAAATGGGATTTAAAGGGTCATGCAGAGGTGATAGAAATGGCTAAAGGTTTCATGACTTTTGAGTTTTCTTGCTCGAAAGACTTTTCTAGAATCTTGTGCGCAGGGAACTGGTCTCTGGGGAGATATACTTTAATCTTGTAGAAATGGTCTTCCAATCTGGACTTGAATAATGATTTCCTATCTCAGGCTCCAGTTTGGATTAGACTCTCAAAATTTCCCATGGAATACTAACATGAGGACGTCTTTGATGGCATTGCCAGGTCTTTTGGAGAGCTTCTTTCCATTGATCCTGTAACGGCAACTAAGAAGAGACTTACCTATGCAAGGATATGTGTAGGAGTGACCGAAGGGCAAGATATGCCTCAAGTTATAGAATTTCAATCTCGATTGGGAAGTAGAATCCAAAAGATTGACTATGCAAATGTGCTTTTTGCGTGCTTCCATTGTAAGAAGGCAAACCACAAGGCTGGATTTTGCCCACTATTCAAAGGAAAGGGAATGGGGGGAAGGCCTGCCCTCAAGGTGGGAATAAAGTTGCTCATGTTCCCAAAAATATTTGGAAGAAGAAAGAAATGAAAGTCAAGAAAAATGGAGAGGCTGAAGGAAAAGCTAATGATTCTGTTCCTAATCTCCAATCTGAACCCCGGGACCTCCAGGTTGTAGTGGAAGCACTGGAAGGAGAAGGGAAAGAGACAACTGAGGACAAAACCAACCCTTCCCAAATGAAGGAAACCAAAGATAATCTCGAAGAGGCAAGTATTATGGAGTCTCAAATCCCTGAGAGTTCTGAGGAGGTTGATCTGAACCTTTCCTCTATCTCAGACTCTATGGAGGAACAAAAGGAAGGGGAACCAATGTCTAAAACTCCACAAACTCGGTTAGTAGGGGACCCCCTATTATAGTGAATAGAATCTTAGAATGGCTATCTGCTTCAACATTGAAACAACTAGCCAGGCTAGATGCTTTGTTTGATTTATGTAAAGAAGAAGAAGAGCCGCCCTAGACAGAAGTTAGAAGAAGAAAGAAGAAGAATAGTCGGGACCCCTCTCCTGCCTCTCCTACTTCAACTAGAAGCAAGGCCAAGGCAGATCTTGGTCATAAGACCAACCCGGTGGGAAGGAAAAACAAGAATGAAATCAGGAAGGAGGAAGCAAGAAGAAACATCATGGATGGAATGCAAGCGCACCATCCAAGAAGCTTGCTCATCAATTAAAGCATGAAGATCCTATCATGGAATATTCGTGGACTTAATGGCATCCACAAGCAAGAAGTTGTAAGGAATATGATAAGGGATCAAATGCCTGATATATTTCTTATTCAGGAAATGAAGATGAAGAAAGAAAATTTGGAAAATATTAGATTCAACAACAACATGAATGGAATTGCCTCAAACTTAGAAGGAGCATCTGGAGGGCTGCTGCTATTATTCAATAACAGACATTTCAATATTGTTCCTGAGTTTGATGAGGATAACATCCTCTTCTGTAGAGTTAATCATTTGCAAACTAATGATTGTTGGTTTTTATTGAACATTTATGCTCCCAACAACAAGAGAGATAGAAAAAATTACTGGATCAAAGTTGGAAAGCTGGTGCAAGCCAGTGACATTAAGAAAGGCATAATCCTGGGAGACTTCAACTCTCCACTGGAGGACAAGGAGAAGATGGGAGTATTGCCCCCGGATTTGGAAAGTAAGCAGGATCTTTCCAATTTCATCAATGACTTGGCCCTAATGGATTTGGAGCTCTCTGGGGGTACCTTTACCTAGTCTAACAAGAGAGCTAGTCAGGACTGCATTCAGGTCAAATTGGACAAAGCTTTAATCTCCCCGGATTGGTTACACTCTTTTAGTTGTAGATTATCTCTACTTCCTAGAGTTGGTTCTGACCACTCCCCTATTTCTCTTTCGATGTCCCCTCTTGAGCCCAGGAGAAATTTCCCTTTTAGGTTTGAGAAAATGTGGACTACTCACCCTGACCTATTGGATAATGTCAAAAGATGGTGGAGGATTGGTGTTGATGGATCAGCCATGTTCAGAGTCACCAAAAAGCTCAACAATGTGAAGAGGATGGTAAAAATTTGGAACAAGTCTGATTTTGGCCATATTTTCCATGACAAGGAGGAGCTGTCAGGAAATCTATTTGTTATCCAAGATAGTATACAGAAGGAAGGATATAATGAGAGTAACAGGGAGGCTGAGCTGTTGATCCTGTCAGATCTTCATAACATCATCAACAGGGAGGAAAAGTTGTGTAGGAAAAAATATTGAATCACATGGCTTAAGGATGGAGATCAGAACACGAAGTTCTTTCATCTCTCCACCCTTAAACATAGGGCTAACAACAAGATCTCTAGAATCAAGAAGGGGCAGGTGTTGTTGTCTGAAGATCCAGATATCGCGGTTGAAGCAGTCTCCTTCTTCTCTTCTCTTCTCTCCGAGGATCCCCTTCTTTCCAAGGTGGACCAAGAGGATATCATCTCTTTTATTCCTCAGATTATTCAACCCCACCAAAATAAACTTCTCTATGCTATTCCTTATGCTTTGGAAGTTAGAGAGGCCCTTTTCTCCCTACCTGGTGACAAATCACCTGGTCCAGATGAGTTTCCCTCCTTTTCCTTCCAAATGTACTGGTCGGTGATCATGGGGGATGTGGTTAAGGAAGTTCAGGAGTTCTTCAGTGCTAGAAGTATTCTTCAAGAGATAAATTCTACCTTCTTGGTTCTCATCCCTAAATCCCCAAGGGCTGACTCTTTCGACAAGTTCAAGCCTATCAGTTTGTACAACTCTTTCTACAAGATCATCTCTAAAGTTCTCACTTCCAAAATGCTTAAAATCTTCCATTTGATCATATCACAGCAATAATCTAGCTTTGTTCCTGGGAGACAAATCTTAGACTCAGTGCTGATGGTTCATGAGGTTATTCATTCTCTAGAAGCTTCCAAGCGGGAAGGTGTGTTGCTCAAACTGGATCTTTCAAAAGCCTATGATCGGGTGGACTGGTCCTTTCTTGGGAAGGTCCTTTAGGCCTTTGGTTTTGAAAATAAAGTGTGTAAACTCATTTCTCAATTGGTGTCTACCTCCTCTCTTGCTGTTCTGATTAATGGAGCACCCTCTGATTTCTTTAATCCTTCTAGAGGTCTCAAGTAGGGAGACCCCCTCTCTCCTATCCTCTTCATTATTTTAGCTTAATGCATTGGGAGGCTTATTGAACATAGAAAGTTTGAAGGAAGTCTTAAAGGGATTAAGCCTTCTTCGAAAAATGTCCCCTTCACTCACCAGCAATTTTTGGATGAAACTATAAAGGGGACGGAAGCTTCTGTGAAAGAAGCTAAGACTTTGAAAGAGGTTCTTGATACTTACTCCAGAGAAACTAGACAACTGATTAAGTAGAACAAAAGCTCGACCTTCTTTGTTAACACCCCTAAAGTCAGACAAAGGAAAATTGCCAGTGTGGGGTGGGCTCTCTACCTTCATCCTATCTAGGGCTCCCCTTGGGCTCCTCTCCCCCTGACTCTTTCTAGAATGGTATTCTAGACATATTCAACAAGAAGATGGTTGGATGGAAAGGTGCCTCTCTCAGCCAGGCTGGGAAATGTTTACAAGTCAAATCCACTCTTCAGAACCTTCCCATTTATGCTCTGAGCCTTTTTGAAATTCCTGTGAAATTTGCAGAGAAAATGGAGAAAATCCAAAGAGACTTTCTATGGTCCGAACTTGAAGGAAAGAAAATGTACCCTCTTGTTTCTTGGGAGAAGGTATGCCTCCCCAAGAGGTATGGTGGTCTGGGCATCAGAAAGCTTACCCATCTCAATAAGGCGCTTCTTGCAAAAAAAATATGGCGAATCTTCAATAACACTGGTGAATGGATAGACATTCTAGAAAATAAATACCTTAGAAGACCCTCTCTTCATTTTATTTTATTCAATGAGGACATCCCTAAAGGGTCGACTATTTGGAATGGTATTTCGAAGGCCAGGGACCTGGCTAAGGTGAGGGTCTCTTGGAAACTTGGCAATGGGAAGGATATTCAGTTTTGGTCTGATAGGTGGTTATGTCAAGGCCCACTTTCTAACAACCTAGCATTTGAGAGATGGGTGCAAGAATGCACGGAGCTATATGGGTTTAAAGTAAGCAATTATAGGGTTGGTCAGGAATGGAGAGACCTTTCCCTCATTTTTGAGGATTTGAAACCAATTATGACTATGCTTAGCTCTTTGATCCCTAGTAATAGTAAGGATTAGCTGGTCTAGAGGGATAATCCCAATGGAAGTTATTCTGTTGCTTCTGGATACAACTCTCTTTGGGGTTTAAAGGAGAAATCATCTTGGGCAGATGCTTGGCTCACAGGCCTCACTCCAAAGATCAACATATTTTATTGGCTGGGCCTTCAGAAAAAAATCCTAACGCAAGATAATCTCATGAAGAGAGGCCATGTTATGCCCAGCAGATGAACGCTCTGTAAAAACCAGTCTGAGTTGAGAAGTCATATCGTCATTCAATGTGACTTTGCTAGGGAGGTGTGGAGTTCTCTTAATTAGGAAATGGAGATTCTCTGGTGCTAGCCAGATAACCTTATTGACTTTTTCAGTCATTGGAAAAGCCTTTGTAAAATTGCAGGCTGAAAGGATAATTATGCCTAGTTTTTGCCTCACTTCTGCTGGAGCATCTAGAAGGAAAGGAACAACAAAATTTTCAGGGACAGAGAGGAGCCGACAATAATTTTGGGAAGGAAGATATTGAAAAACATAAAAGAAAACCTTCAAGTGATGAAGGAGGGGGAAGTTGATATAGGGGACAAGAAGATGGTTAAAGAAAAAGATAGGAATCCCAAAAGGCAAGATGCTAGATGGATTCTACCCCCAAAAGGATGGTCAAAAGCCAACTTCGATGGTGCTTCTAAGGGCAACCCTAGCCCCTCTGGAAGTGGTGGAATTATAAGAAACAATTTTGGGGAGGGGATTGCGGCCTTTGCTCTCCTGCTTGGAACCCAGACCAACCATTTGGCTAAAGCCAGAGCAGTGTGCAGTGTGGTAAAGCTGGCGTTTCCAAAATTTGGCTTGAAGGGGACTCCAAAAACATAATTAGCAACATTAATGGAATCTCCCCCCCCTTGTGATCGATTGAAAATAAAATTGATGAGACATGTTCCGCCCTCACAAAATTTGAGAAGGTCCACATCACTCATGCGTTTAGAGAGGCAAACCCACTTGCTGACTAGTTCGCTAACAAAGGGGTGGGAGTAGACAAAGAGATGATCTGGTATTCTGAAAAAGATTTTTCGATGGAGGCTAAGTCACTAATAAAGCTAGAGAAAATCCATGGAAGTATGGGTCAATCTAACTATTATCATGTTTAATAAAGAAAGATTGGATGTTGGCACGAGCCATTATAAGTTTCTTGGTTTTTGTAATCTCAAGGGATTTTTTCCATCATTTTGACACGTTTGGAGGATCGTTATCATTTTCACTTGCTATTGTATTAGAGAGGTGAATGATCATAACCCAATAATAGAAATAGAGCCAAAATCTTGGTTGGAAAAAATTTGTAGAGATTGGGGCTCATGAGAAAAGTTGAAGAAAAAATGGATGTCATGACTGGAGGATGGAGCAGAAAGGAGCCGGTGGGTGAAGTGGAGAAGTGGAAGAATATGGGCAAAGTTTGGAAAAAACTGGAAAAGGGCGGGGTTACGAATTTTTTTGAGAAACTCCATGGTTTTGACCCTGAGGTCACCAAAAACATGGTGAACTCATGGAACAATGGCAAGGTCAAGGTGAACGGGGTTTCTTTCCAAATCATAGAGGAGGTGGTTGCGAAGGTCACTGGTATCCCTATGGAGGATTTCAAATTATACAGGGACAAGAAACTTTCATCCAATGCAATCAAGGAGTTCGTGAAAAATTTTGCAGAGATGAATAAGCTGGTAAAGAAAGAGTCTTTCTATGTGACAAAGACTATAAAGAAGTTTTTGAGGTATGTTTTATATGCCCTCATTGATTATGCTACCCTTGACCCTAGGTCTAATCGGGTCAAAACTCACCATTTTGTGATTTTAAATCATTTTTGCCATAAGAGTAGTATTTCCATTCCCTTTCACCTTCTCACTTTTATGAACAAGGTAATCTCTAGTTTCAAGAAGAAAGCCATTGTTAACCCTGCTTTGCATGAGGGATTATTGCTCCTCATCCATGAGCATTTCAAAGCTCAGTCTATATGCAATAACCCTAATCAAGTTGACGATGTTGACAAAGGTAGCTCCAGCTTTTCTTCAGACTCTGATGACATTGAGAGAATTAGCTCGGAGGAGGAGAATGTTTCCTTAGGAAAGAAGAAAAAATATCAAGATAGGAAAAAATCCATAGCTACAACTCCCAGCAGGAAAAGCCCTAGGGATCATGGCCACACCCAAGAAAAAGAGGGTTATGCTAAGGAGGAGGAGGAAATGGATACGGAAGATTCTGACAAAGTTTCAGAGGAGGAGTTGGAAGAGGAGAAACCTGGGAAAAAAAAAAGAGGGAGGTAGTGGGAGTTGAGGAGACTAGAAATCAAAGGATGGATGCTATTCCTCTTCCCCTCTCCCCTGTTCAGTCTCAGCCTCCTTCGAAGGAAAAAGTGAATGTCATCACTAGTGAGAACGAGGGGGAAGTGTAGTTCAAAAATAGAAGAAAGGCCTAGAAAAATTTCAATGTGAGAACTGCCACTATGGGGATTTTAGGGAAATTATGAACCCTCAGATCCTGGTGGACAACCTAGAGCAGCCTAGGCTCAATGAGCTCATAGACCCAGCTATCCTAGCCATTTCAGACAACACAAGGGAGACTGGAATGAACCTTTTGAATAATACCCACAGTAGTATGATTGACAACTTCATATCAATCAAATGGCTCTTCCATGAGCTAGAGGAAGTCAGAGAAAGGGTATCCCAGATGGAAAGTACTAAGAATAAGATAGGTAATGATAGCCAAGAGGACTAGGATAATAGAGAAAGCTTAAATGAAAGGAGATTTAGAAATATTGAAAGCTACAACCACAACCTGGCAAGTCAGATGATTTCTCTCCTGAGTTCGATGAATGACAACATCCAATCCCTTGCTAGTAAACTTAAGGGTAGGGGCTTGCTGGTGGAGGAGGGAGGACAAAATAGGAATAAGGCCAGGCTGGATGATGACAAGGTCACAATCAGTACGTTCACCAATATGGATCAGGGCATGGAGAAGGTCGAGGATCAAATGGAAAAGGAGCAACAAAAGATAGTTGAGGCAGCTCAGACTATGCAGGAAATGGAGAAGATAACTGAAGACTAGTTTTATTGTCTTTTGTCTTTTCATCTTCCTGGCTTTTGGCTTTTGGACAGGCTTTCTATAGTCTGTTTTAGTTTGTTTTTTTTCTGGCCTTTCTGTGGGCCTTTGTTTTGGGCTGGGCCTTCGGGATTTTTTTTTAGTTGTTGGACCTCTGTTTTTGCTGGGCTTCTTTTGCTTATTATCAGCCTTATTTTTGTAAAACTTATGGGTTTCAGGATCCCTTAAAACTTGTTTATCTTATCAAAAACACACACCTTAACCTTTTTGTAGTACAAATCTTTATTCATACTGCAACTCATTCTATACTCAATCAATATCTAGTAATATGTCAAAAATGCTTAGTCAAGTAGTTCACATCAATGACAACCAAATAACTAAGTTATCTGTTATCAAATCTCTAACAATTCATCATGAAATCAGCATGTACCATCACTTCAAAAATCTCTTCATCAGTTATGCCAACAATCTCATTACTTCATCAGTTATGCTAACAATCTCATCATTTCATTATTTATGCTAGCAAAACCTATTCTTCTTAGGAACCTAGCTTCTTCTCTTTCATGTTCAAAATGCTCTTCTTTGAATTCATCCTTACTTTTATACCCTTATACAATATTCATTCCTCAATTAATTCCTCTTTCAATTATTTCCATTATCTTTGGAGGGCTCTTAAACCCTTTTCTGTCACACTCTAACTCTTCCACCATAGTTCCTTTATGAAGGCATTTTTCATGCTTATCGCTCAAATCCACAAACATGGTCTTCGTGCAAATTACATCATAGTAGATGATCTATCTACAATCCCATGAACTTGTACTCTTATACCACTTGATGAAGGGTACTTCCCTTATTAGCATAAACACACGACAAAAATAGAGAAGTAAAAAATAAGTTGCTACAGTAGAAAAAATGGCTTCTTATTATCTCCAAAAGAATAAAATTGAATAATTTTGAAATATAACATGCAAAAATACATGTTCATTTTCCTTGAAATATTTTATGAGTGAGAACCACCATAAACATCCCTAGAACTCTCCTATACAACCCTACAAACCTTCTTTATATAGCCAATTTTCTAATACCCAAGAAGATTCTAGAAATTTTAACCCTAGACCTTGAGGCTGACCAACCCTATATTATTATTAGTATTATTATTATTTATATTTTAGCACATTAGAGTAGGCCCCAACAACTTTCATAACTCAAAATAAATTTTGAAGAAATTTCATTTTCACCCACTTCAAGTTGCCCAACTTTTGAATGCCATAACTCATCACTAGTTGTTCCCATTGACTATTATGACCCCATTCAAAAAATGTCACAAACTTCTCTACAATGAATGAATCATAGAAGCTCCTCAACCCACATCTCACTCCTTTTAAGAGCCTCTAAATCCTTCAAAATTGAGTTCAAATTTTTTATACCCTATTGCTAATACCATAAATTTCTAATAACTTCACAAACAAATTTGATATTACCATAAAATTTTACTGGCAAGTTGATATATCTAAAATGACCTTCTAGGAAATACATTAGAATATTTTGAGCTTGAATGACCACTTTACTAAAAATAGAAAGCTTCTAGAAATAAGAACTCTGCATTGACATATCCTTAATTAAAGATAAATCATATATATTTTTGGGTGATGCAAGATTGTCATTACACCAAGGATACTCTTGCATCATATCATTAGGATCTTCTTTCTCATCCTTTATGTCAAGGAGAACTTCTTGATGCAACAATTGATTTGGTTCTTCTTCTTCTTCTTCTCAACAAAAGAGGGAAGCTCTTCAAATGAGAGAATTCATTCCTCTTGCTTTTCTTTAGTCTTCATCCATATAGAGGATTGAACAGGTACAAACTTCTCAAAATCCTCTTGCAACTCCTCTTTTATCTCATTTTATCCTCTTTTGTAACACATGAAGTTTTTTAAACAACATGTTTCAAATCATTCAATGATATTTTTATTTTTGTGATATCCTCCCAAATTACATTTTTGTACTATCAAAACTCCACACAACTAGTCATCCTTAAAGAATGCAGTGGTATTTGATATAGAGGGTTGAGTAGGTGAGGATTTTTGAATAGGTGAAAAAGGAGTTATACCAATGGATTGAGAGCCTTGGAATCTTTAATTTCTTGATATAGGAGGCTCACTCTGATTGAAGCTCTAGATATCAATCTCTTTTCCAAAAAATGGACTTGGAAAAGGGCTAGGTGAGTGAGGTGAGTGAGGTGAGTGAGGCTTCAATATTTTTATAGGATCTTGTAATAGAATGGGCTTCTTGAAGCTTGGAATTACAAATTTTGGGAGATGGGCTACCTTTTCTTCCAATGTTTTTAATTAAGCTAAATTGAGCTTGATTTGTCAGTTTGTTGTATTTGGCATACAATCTTCTTGAGTTATTTTCTTTGTAGGGTCTCCTTGCAATGCCCCCATTTTTATGATATTAAAATTTTAGAGGATTATCATATTTCCTAACCCTCATAGGCTAATGAAGTTGTTCACATGGTCTAGTTCAAGCATCATGGAGATTTTTAGGTGGCACTTGTCAACCTTTACATCTCAAGATCCTTCCTCAAGTCTAAGGCTATATATGTTATAGAGGTTTTTGGCTATTTTTTAAGATACTTACTATTTATAGTAAGTTGGTGCTTGGTTGATAAAGAGATAATGATTTATTAAGAAGATATTGAAGTTTATAATGGCATTAGTGGTAGAGTGATTGTTATTTTATAAAGTTATTATTTAACTTTACAAAATGACTTTGAAGTGTGTGTCATTACTTATTATCAAAATTTATGCCTTTATCACATTATAACCTATGGTTGAAAACAAGAACAATTATAATTGTTATTTATGAAGTCATTTTAAAAAAATAGGTTGAATGACTTTAAGTTATGGATTATAAATAAAATTTATTAAAGGAGGTGAAAAATTTAAATGGTCTCCCTAGTTATGTGAAAAAAGGAAATGTATTTATTGAAGGAGGCCAATAACATGGAGAAAGAAAATACATTTAATGAATCAAAAATAAAAGAAAACACAATTTATAAGTCACGTCAAGTGTATTTATGTAGATTTATAATCAAATTTGACCTAGGAAAGATATAAAGCAAAAAGGGCCAAATTCAACTAGGTCTATACATTTTTTATATTATCAAATTTCATGAAGAGAATTCTTAGACAAGGGTTTCAAAGGTTTCAACTTGGAGAACTAGGAATTATTCATAGTTTTGAGACTTTAAATTGGTGAAAGACCTTATGAAATTGTACAGTTTAATGATGGTTTTAGCTAGTTTCCATTAATGATCTTGAAATTAGGATATCTTGATAGATTTTAGACCATATCGAAGATCATTTGCAAATTACAATAGCTTTTAGAGTAAGAAATAAGTGCAAAATACAATGGTTATTTGCTTCAACATTTAGCATCTTACAATTGTCATTGACAATTAATATTGTCTTGGTCATACAATTTTATGACACCACATGAGTCTTAGAATAGTGATGTGAGTTTTTGAGGTCGATATGCCATGAATTGGATATGTATTTTAGGCTTATGGTGACATCCATTATTTGATTGAAAAGGTGTTGGCTTCAATTTATATAGTTACCAAGTTGAAGAGAAAGGTGCAACCTATGGCAAAATTTTATTAGTTTTATATGAATATATATTGTAAAATTTTCAATAAGCTTTCACATAAATCATAGATTTATGTCATCTTTTAGGACCTCTAAACCTATTTTGGTCAAATCTCATTCCTCTATCAATACTCAACTTTTTTCAAAAACTAAAAATACCCTTTTATAGATCTTGTAGTTAGTACCGTTATATAAATTTCATAATGTTTTGATTAGTTATAATGTATTATAATTAGGTATTTTAACATTTGAGAAGACACTCCCTCATAAAAAGAAAAAAAATAGTAAATCATATAAAAATAATTAAAATTTATATTTTTCTCTTAAGGAGAGAGTCCTCTTCAAGTAAATTGATAGTTTTTTATAAGGTCAGCCTCTATTACTTATAACAAAGAAAATACACATCAAAAGCTTATATTTCATTTTTGTTCCCTAGCTATACATATCACCTATAACATATTTTCAAATCTAAGCAAAAAAATATAGTTTGCATTTACTTGTTCGATGGGAACTAACCCTATGTTTTTTGCACTTGAGAAAAAGACTTCAAAATTTAAATAAATTATTACTTGAATTTTTTTAAAAAAAATATAGGCATAATATTCATCTGATTTCACAAATTTCATTAGTTTACATCATCTTCAAATTCTAAGCACAAAAACCATTAAAGTTGAATAGTTTACATTATGGGACTATTTTTCTTTATAAAAGGTGACACATATTTGTAATTTTACCCCATTATCAATGTATTGTAAATATTACCTTTAAATTGAGTGTCAACATTAAATTATTTGGTATATTAGTTTAGTATCTCCATTTCTTTTTAGTGTTGGTGATTACTGTCTCAAGGGAAAAGTAAAATACAATTTTTTTTTAAAAAATAAGGAGAAATAAAAGAAGAAGAAATTTCTAGGTTGAGAATAGGTTGAACCAACAAGGTTCTTATACTCTTGCTGTTGTCCCTGTTGCACCTCCATGCATAGAAAATGCAAATAATAAGTTAGACCCTCATGTTGTGTATCAAATCCTCTCTACCTGCTAAATTATGTAGACCCCCTTGAAGGTCTAGCAAAAAGATATTTAACTCACTACATCCCATACTATGTAAAACATTGGGTAGGCTAGGGATTTCAACAAAAAATTGACCTAGGTTCACAAACATGTTACCAATATCAAATATCTTCTTTATGACCTCACAAATCTCATCAACGGGTTGGGATGGTGTAGAAAAATCTATCCATTTAATGTTACAAGGGATGTGGACCACAACTAAGGGTTGGATTGAGCTGATATTGTTGGGAATTATTGTTTAGATGGGTTAGAATAACAATGTGTGCAAAAATAAAAGTGAGTTGTTATTACAACTAGTGTAATTAGCATTGAGTGCTATGGGTTGTATTTGAGTTGTTAAAACAAGTCATCTATGTATGTATGAATATGTATGTGTGTGTATGTGTATGTATACATAGGTATTAGGTATATATGTATACCTTCATATATATCAATATATATACACACACATATACATGTACATACACACACACACACACACACACACACACACACACACACATATATATGTTGAAAATATAAGAGTAACTAAGAGGGGAGGGGTGAATCAATTAATACAAAAATAAATCCTAGATCCCTTAGATGTCAATACAAAATGCAAACAGATAACTAAATACTAATGAAGCTTAGTAAACACATATAGAATGTTGTATCTTGGTAATAACTAAATTAGCTCGATAAATGCTTAACATATAAACCTTTAGATGTTATCTATGATTAACATTACTATAACTAAGTTGCAAACATGTAAAAGAAAATAGCATGAATACATTTGACACCAAGATTTAACACGGAAACCTAGTTTGGGAAAAACCACCAATTACAACTAGTTACAGTTTTTCACTCTTCTAAAGTAAGCCCTATTAGGAGCCAACCCTATTAAAGGTTACAAAACACACTGCTAGGTGTGACCCTATTAAAGAATTTAATCACCCTATTAGGAGTGGCCTTGTTAGAGGTCTTGAGAATAATTCAATGGAATTTCCACCTTGTTAGAGGATTTACAAATAGCTGTTAAGCCAACTCTATTAAGAGATTTGGGATATTGCTACAATGGTTAGAGAGTAACAATGAGATGACCTGATCTGAATGCAACTGATTATTGATTTTAGATCTCTATTCTAGCTTGTACTTGATCCTTCTTGATTGAATATATCTTTGCTACTCCACAAGGATATTATGTTTATCCTTCAAATTCTTTTCCTCTTCTCATCATTAAATCTTCAATAATATCTTCATGACTTGCACTTTGAAATAACTTGACCTTATACTTATGTCTTTCACTCTATCAAGTTGGCTCAAATACAACTTAGAATAATCAATAGTCATTACCTTAGTCAGCTAGAACCAATAGATAAATCAATTAAGCTCAATTAAGCTTAGTAAAAATAAATAAGAAAAATCCTTCGTTAGCCAACCTAGCTTGGTAGAAACTAAAATAGAAACAATTTCCTTTGTTAACCAACAAAAGCTCAATTAATACTGCAATATTGCAAAAATCCTTTGGCAACCAAGTGAGCTCAGTTAGCACTAGTTCCATCCAAATTTTCTTATCTGAGTGAGCTTTTTTAACACTCACTTTTTGCAACTTTTCCTTTGATGACTAAGAAAACTTAGTAGACACTACCTTCTAAACTACGCAAACATAGGAATACTTGATAGACACTAAGAACTGTCTTCACTACCCAAGTGAGTTGGGAATATACTTATTGATAATGATATGACATTTGTGTAACATTAAAGACAACACACAATTAATCAATTGTATCAAAAAATCTCCCTCTTTGGCATTGATGACAACAAAACATGTCATAGCACAATAAAATTTGGATTTAGACTTGAGAACTCCCTTTGTCAATATGAGCTCTTCCTTTCACTGGATTTTGTCTATAACAACTACTACCAAGTTCATTCAAAACTTTCTCCCTCTTTCAATAAACTTCTTCTTTGAAAACTTCTCCCTCTTTGGTTATGTACTTTATGTTGGCATGCAAATTTCTCAGAGATGTGATAGTAAACTTCTCCCTCTTTGACAACACATGCCAAAGACAATAATTTTGTAAATACCAATGTACCTTAAGTACTTTTTCATTTGCAAGATGCCCTTGCAAATTTTGCACCAACTGATTGATCTTCAATAGGTTCTAGTTGATGCATTCACTAAACTTCATTTATTGAATTTTAGATAGGGGAATGACCCTTAGCTTACCTCTTAGATATAGAAATGCATCCTTAGGTAATGGCTTGGTGAATATATCTACAATCTGTTCCTTTACATTCACATATTCTAATTTGACTTCTTTATCTTGCACTAACTCTCTTAAGAAGTGATATTTATAGCAATATGCTTTGTTTTGGAATGCATTACTGGACTCTTTGATATATTGATTACACTAGTGTTATCACAATATATGAAAATTGGATCTTTGATCTCTACATTCATTCCTTGCAATAGTTGTTTGAACCAAACAATGTTAGAACAATTGACTAATGCTACTACATATTCTGCCTTTACTGTGAATTAAGATGTACAATTCTATTTCTTGCTTGTCCAAGATATTATTCTTTTACAAAGAAAGAATGCTCCACCACTAGTGCTTTTTCTATCATCAAGTCTTCCTACCCAATCAGCATCAGTTTACACTTTCAAGTCCAAATTGCTTCCAACTTTGTACCATAAGCCATAGTCTTTAGTACCTTTCAGATATCTCATGATTCTCTTGATTGTCATCATGTGATTTTCTTTAGGATTTGTTGAGAATCTTTCCAATATTCCAACTAATAGAGAAATATCAAGCCTTGTGTCTAATACATACTACAATTTTCCAATCATTGATCTGTATGTGATCTTATCTACTTCTTTGGAATCATCATTTTTAGAGAGATTATATCTAGTAGACATGGGGGTTCCAACTGGTCTTGAATCTTCCATTCCAATTTTCTTTAGTATCTCCTTGATATACTTAGATTGAGTGATGTAGATATCATTCTTGTTCTATTATATCTACAATCTAACAAAGAATTTTATCTCACCAAACATGGACATCTCAAATTCTTTACTCATTTCTTCTGAAAATGCTTTGAACAAATCATCATTTTCTATAAATAGAGTATCATCAAAAAATATTTCTACCAACACAATCTTCATGTCTAGTCCTTCTTTGATATACAAACTACTATTATTATTAGTCCTTTGAAAGCCAATCTATACCAAGTAATTATGAATTCTTTCATACCAAGCTCTGGGAGCTTGCTTGAGACCATATAATGCTTTGTGTAACTTGTAAACCATGTCTCTTCTACTAGGATCTACACAACCTTCTAGTTGTTTAATGTAAACTTCTTCATCAAGAATTCCATTCAAGAATGCAAATTTGACATTCATTTTATATACTTTAAATCCTCTATGTGTTGCACATGCTAGTAAGGTTTTAACACCTTCTAGTCCTACCACAGGAGAACATTTTTCACCATAGTCAATACCTTCTTCTTGAGAATAACCTTTGCACACTAATATTTCTTTTTTCCTTGATACTTTTCCATCTTCATTTAGCTTATTTCTAAATACCCACTTTGTACCAATTACATTTTTATCCTTGGGTCTAGGAACAAGAGTATAAGTTTTGTTCTTTTCTATCTGTTCTATCTCCTCATTCATTGCTTCAATCCAACTTTCATTTTCCAAGGAATCCTTAACACTTATAAGTTCAAATTCAACAAGTAAACATGTACCTTTTAATTTGCCTCTTGTCATTGTTCTATCTAATTTGTCTCCAATGATCTGCTTAGGTGCATGATGTCTTCTAACATATCTTGCTAGCATAGGCTCTTCAATCTTTGAATGAGTTTCACCATCTTCTTCTTGAATTTTATTTTGAAGCTTGGGTTCTTCTATTTGTGACTTGGGTCCATCAGGCTTAGTTTAAACTAGCTCAATAGCCTCTAATTGCAATTTGGGTCCTTGTAGCTCGGGTTGCACTATCTATAACTTCATAACTATTGGAGCTTTTGGGGACTTAGAAGATGAAGCTTCTTTTCTATCAGATAGATTTGCAAGGGTATCAGGTTCATAGTAAACAAATCTTCTATAATCTTATAGCTCCTTGTTGCTTTCTTCTTAGCGCAATTGTTGAAAATATAAAAGAAGTAACTAAGAGGGGAGGGGTGAATCAGTTACTACAAAAATAAATCACAAATCCCTTAGATGTTAGTACAAAATAAAAATAGATAATTGAATAGTGTTAAAACTCAATAAACACATACCAAATGTTGTAACTCGGTAATAACTAAATTAGCTCGATAATTGCTTAACATATAAACCTTTAGATGTTATCTGTGATTACCATTACTTTAACTGAGTTTCAAACACATAAAAGCATGAACACATTTGACACTAGGATTCAACATGGAAACCCAATTTGGAAAAAACCACCAATTGCAACTAGTTACAATTTTTTACTCTTCTAAAGTGAGCCCTGTTAGGAGCCAACCCTGTTAAAGATTACAAAACACACTATTAGGTGTGACTCTATTAAAGGATTGAATTACCCTATTAGGAGTGGCCTTGTTAGAGGTCTTGAGAACAATTCAATGGAATTTCCACCTTGTTAGAGGATTTGCAAATAGTTGTTAAGCCAACTCTGTTAGGAGATTTAAATCATTGCTATAATGGTTAGAGAGTAACAATGAGATGAGCTAATTTGAATGCAATTGATTGCTGATTTTAGATCTCTATTCTAACTCATACTTGATCCTTCCTAATCAAATATATCTTTGCTGCTCCACAAGGATATTCTGTTTATCCTTCAATTTTGCTTCCTCTTCTCATCATTAAATCTTCAATAATGTCTTCATGACTTGTACTTTGAAATCACAACCTGGACTTATGCTTATATATTTCACTCTATCAAGTTGGCTCAAATAAAACTTAGAATAATCAAAATTCATTACCTTAATTGGCTGGAATCAATAGATAAATCAATTAAGCTTAGTACAACTAAATAAGAAAACCTTCATAAGCTGACCCAACTCGATAGAAATTGACTTAGAAATTATTTCTTTTGTTAACCAATAGAAGCTCGATTAACACTACAATCTTGTGAAAATCCTTTGGCAATTGAGTGAGCTCAATTAGCACTCATTCCATCTAGATTTCCTTCATTACCTAAGTGAGCTTAGTTAGCACTTGCTTTTTGCAACTTTTCCTTTGACACCCAAGTGAACTCGGTAGATACTACCTTCTAAACTAGGCAAAAAAAGGAATGCTCAATAGACATTGAGAACTGTCTTCACTACTTGAGTGAGCTCAACATATACTGACTAATAATGATATGAAATATGTGTAATATCAAAGATAACACACAATTAATCAATTGTATACAACACTACACACACACACGCGCGCACACACACACACACGCGCGCGCGCGCACACACACACACACACACACACACACACACACACACACACACACACACACACACACACACACACACAGGTGCAGAGGCACCTAAATTTCAAGAAGACAAAGATATAAAAGCTAGAGAAGCCATTTGTAATAAGTTGTCAAAGGAGGTCTTAATATGATAAATAATGTAAAAATGTTTATTTACTTAGTGAATGGATCTATTGACATCCATCTAAATTCATTTGAGTCATAATGTTGGTCTAGGTTGGGTTTGTATGAAAGTTGTCATGTAAAAATGCATAAAGTGCATAAAATGTTGTCAAGAATACAAAAGGGTCAAAAGAATGTAATGGGTTGGTTGAAAGGGTGGTTTGGAAGTTATAACCAACCAAAAAATCTATAAAACTGTATGTAAGGTCGAACCAAAGCATGAAGGAAAGGAAGTGATATATTTTGAAAGAAATTTGGTAATATCCTAAGTTGTTATTTTGATTGGTTTTCAGTTTTAGTGTTGGTTACAGGTCTTGTACAACCATGTACAGCCTGGAAACCATGTAAATTTTGTATATTTGGATAGAGAAGTGAATAAAATTTCTTTTGGCTTTGGTTTGGATTTTTTTCATTTAGAAATGAAGAAGTTATGCAGGTTTTGGAAAAGCTTGTAAATTGCAAATTTGAGAATGGCCAACTACAGTCAGATTGAAATGTTTGGTACAAGAATATTTTGGAAAATAAAGACCTCTAAAAATATTCATTGGAAATATACATGAATTATCTTTCATTTCCTTTTTGTTTGGGTTGTTTTTATACAGATTTGTGAAAGTTATGAAGATTTGAGTGAAAACTGGTTTTTAAATGCCTTCAATGGTGTTGCAGGCAAAGATTTGTGCTTATACATTGATTTATGTATTGGATAAAATAATGGCTTACAGATTTGGAAACTAGACTCACAAATGGATGATTTAGAATTGGTTTGGGGTTATTTGAATTTATTTTTTGAATGTTATGTGATGACCTAGGAAGGGTTACCAGTTTTGGTTCTGGTTTATGACAGAGAAAATGGGTCTTGGTTCAGAGTACATAATTCATAATATGCTTATTGGATTGGTCTCAGATTTGGATATGTTTTATAATTACTAATTTGGAAAAATTCCTCCAAAAGGTTTTTCAAGAAGACGTTTAGTACAGAAGTTATGAACAATGGAATCAGATATAGCAATCTGATTGTGTGAGTGAAGATTTTGTCTTTATTGGTGTATAATGTCAGGGTTCTTTGTTGTAATCTTTGAGATGTTCTTGGCTCCTTGAGGGTGTACCAGCCTATTGTGAATCTCTTGAGTTGAACTAAGATTCCTTAAAGATAAATACAGAGGGCTCTGCATCAGATTGGTATCAGAGCTCAGAAGATTTTGAGCGTGTAGATGGAAGATGATCTACACCAGGCAGAGTTGGGTATATGATTTTTGTTAGTGAATTTTTTGTGGTTGCAGGTGCTAGTTCACTCGCTGCAGATGGGTGGATAGGAGGTCTACCAAGTGAAGGCCATAGGAGATGGTCTAGGGCCAGAGAAGATGGTCCTTTGTGTGTCGCCAAAAGTCTTGGGGAGAGAGGCAAGAGGGACTCCCAAGTGAGGGACAAAGTGTTGGTGTTTGTGAGCAGCATGGAGGAGTGGATAGTGGAATGAGAGAAGCACCTTGACGGCAACCAGTTGAACTCCATTGATGGGAGTCAGTCTGTAAAGAGTCACAGTTGAAAGTGGTAAAGAATGGAAGCAACAGAGGCATCAATCAAGTGAAGACATTTCCAAGAGACTTGGAAACTTTTCAAGGTTGGGAGTATGGTGCAGAGGCACCTAAATTTCAAGAAGACAAAGATATAAAAGCTAGAGAAGCCATTTGTAATAAGTTGTCAAAGGAGGTCTTAATATGATAAATAATGTAAAAATGTTTATTTACTTAGTGAATGGATCTATTGACATCCATCTAAATTCATTTGAGTCATAATGTTGGTCTAGGTTGGGTTTGTATGAAAGTTGTCATGTAAAAATGCATAAAGTGCATAAAATGTTGTCAAGAATGCAAAAGGGTCAAAAGAATGTAATGGGTTGGTTGAAAGGGTGGTTTGGAAGTTATAACCAACCAAAAAATCTATAAAACTGTATGTAAGGTTGAACCAAAGCATGAAGGAAAGGAAGTGATATATTTTGAAAGAAATTTGGTAATATCCTAAGTTGTTATTTTGATTGGTTTTCAGTTTTAGTGTTGGTTACAGGTCTTGTACGACCATGTACAGCCTGGAAACCATGTAAATTTTGTATATTTGGATAGAGAAGTGAATAAAACTTCTTTTGGCTTTGGTTTGGATTTGTTTCATTTAGAAATGAAGAAGTTATGCAGGTTTTGGCAAAGCTTGTAAATTGCAAATTTGAGAATGGCCAACTACAGTCAGATTGAAACGTTTGGTACAAGAATATTTTGGAAAATAAAGACCTCTAAAAATATTCATTGGAAAGATACATGAATTATATTTCATTTCCTTTTTGTTTGGGTTATTTTTATACAGAGTTGTGAAAGTTATGAAGATTTGAGTGAAAACTGGTTTTTAAATGCCTTCAATGGTGTTGTAGGAAAAGATTTGTGCTTATACATTGATTTATGTATTGGATAAAATAATGGCTTACAGATTTGGAAACTAGACTCACAAATGGATGATTTGGAATTGGTTTGGGGTTATTTGAATTTATTTTTTGAACGTTATGTGATGACCTAGGAAGGGTTACTAGTTTTGGTTCTGGTTTATGACAGAGAAAATGGGTCTTGGTTCAGAGTACATAATTCATAATATGCTTATTGGATTGGTCTCAGATTTGGATATGTTTTATAATTACTAATTTGGAACAATTCCTCCAAAAGGTTTTTCAAGAAGACGTTTAGAACAGAAGTTATGAACAATGGAATTAGATATAGCAATCTGATTGTGTGAGTGAAGATTTTGTCTTTATTGGTGTATAATGTCAGGGTTCTTTGTTGTAATCTTTGAGATGTTCTTGGTTCCTTGAGGGTGTACCAGCCTATTGTGAATCTCTTGAGTTGAACTAAGATTCCTTAAAGATAAATACAGAGGGCTCTGCATCACACACACAAGAACATATTGATTAATTTTAAAATTATTTTAGTGTCTTATCTCTACCCATATTTCTAATATGGTGTCAAATTGGGGGAGGGATGGGGGTGATATGAAGTATTTCTATGAAATAAATCCATGCTAAATAATTTATAATTTATATAGACTATAAATTTATAAAGAAGCCTCAAAATCTTCGAAGATCAGAATTGATCTTTATACATACTAACACTAGGACTACTTGAAATTGATAGTTGTGCATTAAGATTCATCATGATATTTGATGAACTACCTCCAAAGGTTGTTGGTACTAAGAAAAACACTCAAATTCTCAATGAGTGGTGATTTTGCATTGGTTGACTAGGGGATGTTCTTTAAACTTATTTGAATCTTAATCCCAAATTATGATATAACTGGTGGATATTCTTGAATGAATTTTAATAAGTGTCTCATTATGCGTGCCAACACCCTTACTTTGTGTATGACCCTCAAGCAGCCTTGTGAAACATGGAAACAACCTCCAAGTGTGAGACCTTATGCAAATGAGGTTGAATATCTGAAGAATGTTAATCTCCTTTCCAACTATAGTGTAGTGTTGAATCAAGCCAATAGTTCTATTTAATTATAGCAACTAGCCATTTTAGAACAACTCAACACATCATGTTAAACCAACACAATGGCTAAAAACTTACTGCTAAAAACCAAGTAAGTTATAAGGAAAAATGAAGAAGGATTAAAAGAAAGTAAAATGAGAGATTCACTAGTTGGAAACATCTTAATTCTTATGAATGCATAAAACATAATAGAATTCTCCCATAATTACATAGATCTCAAGTCCAATTTATCCTGAAGGATTCATATGCAAGAAAAAACAAATGAAATATTGAATGAAAAGGAAATCCTCAGAATGCAACATTCATGAGCATATTTGACATGACACAATATAGAAAGAAAAAATAGATGCATTCAAACATAGTGATAAAATATTACACTCAACACACACACACACACACGTGTGTGTGTGTGTGTGTGTTAGAGCGAGAGCGAGAGAGAGAGAGAGAGAGAGAGAGAGAGAGAGAGAGAGAGAGAGAGAGAGAGAGAGAGAGAGAGAGGTAAAAGGAACATGGTTTTATTAACATGAGGCAAATCAATTTTATACATGTAAGAAATAGGTCATTGCAAAAGAATAAAAGAGATCCCAAAAAATATCTCTGCATAACACAAATGAAACATTGAGTATAAACCCTAATAAGACTAGGGCTAGTTGTAGGAAAATATACCATACACATTAGATCACAATTTGATATTGGAAGTCGATAGGAAATGGCCTAATGAATACATTTGTAGTTGACAAGAGGCAAAATCATCACTTTAAGACAAATTTGCAACTAGATATGACATCTAAAAGAGATTTTGTTAGAGCATAAGTCATCTACAAGTGATAAATACACATGATTTGTACTTTGAATAGCATGTTCTAGGCTAGGGGAAAAATATTGTGCCTTTTGGATTACATAAACTCCACATTGAATGTTTTGTTCTACTTTTACAATAATGGAAAACACGTCATTATAATTTAAACTCTAGTGTAGGTTTGAATCTTAGTTGTTGATGTAGATGCTTGATGTGTGATCAAATAGACAAGAGCTTCCAAACAAGTCTCTCAAGATCAATTTAAAACATAATTGCTAGTTTGATCTAGTTCTAATCGGATAACCCAACGAATGAAGAAAACTTGGCTCTCTATACCATGTGTGTCATATCCCCATTTTAAGATATAAATTTAATTATAATTATATAATACAATCTTAATAAATAAATAATGATAATAAAATTATATTAAAAAATAAAATAAAGAAATAATAGTAAAAAATATATAATTTATTAGTAATAAAATAATACATAGTAAGAGATTAAAGAAAATAATTATAATAAAATTATGAAAAGTTGAGAGCTACGTAATAAAGAGATGCAACTCCTTCAAATTAAGATATAAAATGGAGGAGAGTTCATGGAGTATAGAATGATTAATAGAAGAGGAAAGAAATGAGAAGAAAACAAGGAAGTGACTTTTCCAAATGGTTTCAATGATGAAAGGATGTGACTCTTTGAAAGGGGTATAATTAGGAATGAATGTGACTCTTTGAAAAGATTGTAATTATAAAGTGTTGTAACTTTTTTAATAGATTATGATTATAAATAAGAATATAAATCAAATGATATTTTCATTAAAAGGAAAATGAGGAAATAATGAATCTTATATGATTCTAAGATAAATTATTTCTATATGATATACATATTTATATACATGAATATTAACCATATATCGATAAGTATAACTATTATAGTATTAATATCACTTACAATAATGGGATTGCAATATCAATTATAATAGCAAGATGAGGAATATATATCCATATTTCAATCATACTACTATTTAGCTAAGAAGGGAAGACTAAAGTGCTACCAAGGAGGGGCTTGCATAAATTCCAAGTAATAATTCTGTTAGCACCTAATATGGACACAATTTTTAAACTTCAAGCGTAGAGTTTTTGAACTACTGGAACAACATTGTTTGTTGGTGTTGCCCTATTCCCTTCCACCCTCTCTGCAAGAAACTCCCCATCTTCTCTTTTTGTTGACTCTATTTTCCCACGGATAAGGCACTATTCTTCTCCCAGAGATTTCTGGAATTCTCTAATTTTGTATCAAAATTAGTCCTACAGTTATAGCCCCTGTTAGAACCTGATATGGACACGATTTTTAAAATTCAAGCATAGAGTTTTTGAACCACTTCGAACTGAAGTTTGAAGTAGTTCAAAGTGGTTCAATGGTTTAGAGGTCCAAGATGGTTCGTTGGTTCAACTTGTAGATTTAGATCCTGGTTCAAATTTTTAAGTTCAATATTTTAGTGAAGAATTTCAGGGGTCATAGTTTGGAGGCATTCCTCAGCTAGAGAATAAAATATCATCATAGTGGACCTTCAAAGTTCTCTTCAGTGCTTCAGAGTTGGATCAATTTGTTTGAAGTCGCAAGTTTGGAATTCAGTTTAGGTGTTTGGTGACATCATTATCAAATTGTAAATGTGGAGACATTTGATTAAAGATGATCCATTCATAAAAAGGGAAAAGATGAAAGGCAATCGGACTTCATTTTGGGATTTAACTCTAAATATGAAGAGAAGCTTGCTTTTTGGATCAAGTTCAGAAGTTCAGGAGAGTTCTGGTCCATACTAACTCAAAAGTAATATATGATTTGAAAGGTTCAAAAACTAGGGTCCATAAAATTTGGGCTAAAACTTAGATAGCTAAGTTTAAATTCAATTCAAAAAAGATATAGAGCATTACTTCTTCAAATAGAGAAGTCTCCATTTGTGGATGTCTTCAACTAAAAACTGAGATGCAGATTTGAAAAAGTGCAATGCATGTGATTTATGATGAATTCGAAAGCTATATGGTTAAATGGAAATTTTAACCTATGATTACTTTGAAGCCACCTTGGATGTGTGTGTTAGCGAGCTATTCAAACCAACCATAATCTGTTAAAAACATTGATAGGCGAACAAGGAGGAGGAAAACATGAGCTGACCCAAACCACTTTCAATGTTAATATTACATGTGGATTTTTTGACAGAATACTATGGTGTTTGATTGTCATGAGAATTGGTAGATATGCATATCAATACAAGTTATGATTAAAGCCATCACCAAGCACATAAATGATGGCCCCCAACTCAAATCATTCTTCATTGATTTCTCCAGACTATTGAATTGATAGGTATCAACATATATATAAGGGCAAAATTTTTATCTAAGTGCCAATGCGTGGAGGGACTAAGAATTTGGTTAGACAATATCATATTGAATCTTAAATCATGCCAATACCATGAATGAAGAATGGATGCAATATTAAGGTGCCTTCCAAAGAAAAAAATCTTTTCACAATAGTGAACATCAGTGACTCATCACCCCAATCAAAGTTATATTTTATTCACCATGGGAGATAAAAAAGAAAGTCAGCAAAGACATGGGTTAACATTACAAAACCAATACAGTTGTGATTCATCACCTTAAATGCAATCAAAGTGTCAAGCCAAGGTGCAAATGGGAAGAGGCAACATGAAAAGGAACCATCATGTGCAGTTTTGAATAGAACCATAATTCTCTTCAGCAAAGCAAAAAGAGATGTGCACGGATATGGAAGATGCGGCCTTTATACTCTGTGGTTTGCTCGAAAGATATGAATTATATTAGTGATATTTTCCTGCTAGATAAAGCAATTGATCTAGTCAATGAGATAACTACAAAGTTGAAGATGGAAATTACATTGAAGCCCACAACTTTAGATGAAATTGACCACTCTGTGTTGAAGCTTAAGATGGAGCAGCTCTCTTAACCCATCTTGAAATAGAGCTTGGTCTTCTAAAGCAATAACAAGAGGAGCTACAATAACAATGGGAACATGAAGATGGTAGATCATAGATTAATTTTAGCACTGTGGCTCACTATTAAATTTTAATGATACATCTTCCTATTATAAAGTTATATTTATAATTGTGAGAAACATTATAAATATTGATGGAGATAAAGAAAGTTAATTGGGAAGAAGAAAAATTTATAAAGATAGGAGATAAATAGATTTAAAAGAAAGGCGAGTCATAAAATCTTTCAAGAATCAGTTATGAAACTGAAAAGCCATAGAGAATGAAAATATAAATAGCCCAGTAGCAACAAGAAAGAGGTTCAATTCTTCCTTTCTTCAGATTGTAGACTATGGGCTGCAAAAGTGGGAAGATTCTACAAATTATTCCATTTTACTTGAGAGGCAGAGCATGGGTTGTTTCTCTTTTCCAGAACTATGTGTTTGAGTTAGAGATAGGATTTTGATGGTTGATGTAATATTGTGAAAGAAGTTTATGTCTTTCTTAAAAAATAGTGATTTGGTTGTAATGTGTAAAAGGGTCTTTGTAGTCTTTTATATTCAGAGAAGGGAGACTAGAGGTAATTATATCAAAATTGTGATTATGGTGTATTTTCCTTCCACTGATCATGATCTTGGCATTATTTTTAGTTTTCTCTAAAATACATGCTAATGTCACTATTTTCTTGTTGCACCATCTTTTCAAAACATCTTTTAAAGCTCTAAATTTTTAACCCTCTCAAGAGGATGGAGGATATATTTTCATTTACAGTATGTAATGTAGTGTACAACAAATTAAATTTGTGTAATCTTCTATATTATGTTTCCTTACTTTTCAATTATTAAGTCTACGTGTCTACTCTTTGTTTATGGGTAGATGCTTGATATCCTTTTGTGCTTTCTAGTTAAAATCATCCACATTTGATTCACTGAATATATTATACGAGGAATTGTACCCGATAAAAATTTAGAGGAAGGTTATCAATCCATGATAACCTATCCAACTATTGGTGTTAGTTTGTGTCTCACTTGGGCATTCAGGGTTAAATTTACATGCATTTCTTCAAAGGACAATCTATTCACTAACAGATTCTTTTCCCAAGATAAGGTAGGGTGAAAATTTTGAAGGCCTTTGTAATATAGACTTGGACTAGTAAACTTTGAGGTAATCTATTAATAGTCATATCTAGACAATTTAGTTAACAACCACTACTTTCGTCAAGAGCCAAAAGATTAATAAGGTTGGACATAAGCATTAAATATAGCTTTAGGATTATGTTGTTACCATGGAGGGACTTTTATAAATCTAATTCAATGGAAAAGTGTGATGTGGCCCAACCAAGTTCACAAAGTTGGAAATTTGCAAGGGAAAGGTTATGTTCCCCAAAAACACAAAGAACAACTATCCACTCTACAACTCCTACACCCCCGCAATGGATATGGTGGATGTATTTCACTTATCTAAGATGGATTCAAGAGGTTTCAAGTGGTTTGAGATCCCCAACCTAATCCTAGGACTCAAATCCTTCAAAATTGCTTAGCAGGTCTAATTGCCCCAAACTAGGTCTACAGCGAGAAAGATATGAAATTTTCTCCCAACTTTCCCAAATGACTCCTAAAAATATATAGGTTTTCAGATACCAATTTTGGCTTTCTTCAACATATTTCAAACTCAGTATATGTTGTTTTGGACCAACAACTAGATCCCCAAAGTAGGCACCCTTTTTACGCATAAAGTAAGGTGATTTTACAAAGAAAATATATTCTGCCCATACTTCCAAAGATTTAGGCTTTCAAAAATCCTCTAAAATGATCCAAATCAAAGGAAAATCAAATCAATTTGACTCCCTAACCTCTACAAATAAGAAACCCCCAATTTGGCCTCTTATGAACCCTCAAATCTAGGGCTTTCTCAATGTGTGACCTCCCAAGCCAATATCAACCAACTAAAGGTTGATTCACCATTTATAATGTATATATAGATAATATATACCATAAAATACCCCTCTCCAATGGAGAGATCTCTGGCTGCTACACTTTAGGCATGCATTTCATGCAACTACAACCACCCAAAACCCATTACAAGCCTTCATTCATGCAAAATCCTACCCAATAATTGTTAGATTACTTTATTTACATCAGAATTTATGTTCATTCCATGGGGACTAGATTCCTACATCCATGGAATGAACAAATGCTCTCTAAATACCCAAAATTTGCACAAATTGTTGCAAAAGTTGCTTGCAATCAACACTTTTGGCTAAATGATCTTCTACTTACCTTAATGCACCAAAAAAGGGTTAGATATCATTTAAATGGAATCAAAACATCAAAACCTCAATGATAAACCAATCCAAGCAAAAGATCCAATGCAAAATGCTCAAAAATGGAGTTTTTATTGCATTCCAACCACCAAATCCATACAATGTTGATGGAATCCATATAATGCCTTCAATATGGTGATGCCTTTAGCAAGATATATAGGACAAAATACAACTTCCTAAACCATATCCACAAATCATCAACAAGGTTTTAAACTTTCAAATACTAGTTTTCCCTCCTAATTCAAAATATAGCTATGAGGACTCAAAATTTGAATTTTAAACCTTATTAAACTATTTTAAATTATACTTTATTGGTTTCTATCCCTTGGGACTTATCTAATACCCTACTAGGACCTACTTGATCCCTCTAACCAATCTAGATCCCTTGTTGGCACTATTGGCCACCCTTACATAATTTTTATGCCCAAATCCCTTATTAGGATCTTTAAGACTTTTCATGTTAACATTAAATTGTTCATTAAATGTAGCCATTATAGGTTTCAATACATTTTAATCCACTTTCAATGATACCATAGATCCTTTTCTTTTATTTGTATCCAAGGTGTGCCTAGATATTTGTTTAGGTGCTCCTGCACCATACACCCCACCTTAAAAAAGACTTTTACCACAAGAGTGAAGCGGATTTGTCTTCAAGCCACCCATTCTCTTAAATGGATGTCTGAAACCCTTCTTTAGAAATCCTCCACTTGTGCCATGTGTACTTCATACATTCAAAATGTTAGAACAAATAAAAACATTAGATTTAGGTCATTTATCATTTTCCCTCTTAATCTGCACTTTCTCTTTCATTTGAGGATCCAAAAGACCCTTGTCTCTACCCTTCATGGACATTCCATCATTACACATGCTGATTGTCACCAATGGACACCAAAGAGAACCAATTAATATCCTCTTTCCATACACCATCTGCTACAGATCAAAACTTTTGTGATTAGCAACATGACTCTTCATCATTACCAAGGAAGTCTTCTATTTCAAATCAGCACCACTTGCTTTTTGATCTTCTAAAGTGATTCAATTCTTCTCACCAATGCATACAATCCTTCCTCCATTACCATTATCACTTGGTAAAGGGTTAAGGTAAAATTTCAGACCATCTTTATGCACAAGATACACATTTGCCAATCCATGATGTATAGAATCCCTAGAGGCTTTCTAAGGCCTTCAAAGAATAATATGACAACATGTCATAAGAATAATATCACGAAGAACTCTATTAGCATATGATCCTATTTAAAAATCAATAAATACTTTCTTTCTAAAAATAATTTTTTTCTCATCACTGACCCATGAAGCCTTATATGGTCTCTCAATGGGAAAATTTTGCAATTTCAATTTGTTTACCATCTCATAAGAAACCAAACTGTTAAATGATCTAGAATTAATTATCATTTTACAAACCTTACCATGACTTACACAATTTGTCCTAATGATGGATACTAGAGCCTTCTTTTTCTACTGCATTCTTCTTACCATCAAGGATTTCTCCTTCCTCATATAACCCAATTTCTATAGTTTTTCCTTTTTCTTCCCATTCTTCTTCCCCTCCTTGTGCCAAGTGAACTCTCTTCTCTACCTTCTTTTGATCAAGATCCTTCTCAAGAAACCTAAAGGATTGATGCCCAATGACTCCACAATTAAATCACTCACTAGTGAATGTACCACTACCTTTTCCATAACTAGAGCAACCACTTCTTCTTTGTCTTGAGTCAGCATTCTTTCTTTTATCCTCATTAGATTTTTCTTTCTCATCAGTAGATTTTCCTCCTCTACCTTTATTTACATTTCATCTACCACCACTATTCTTTTCTCTTATCTTCAACTTCTCTTTAGACCTTATGGCCAACTTGTAACATTCCTCAACAAATCTATGTGTTATAAGACTTAATTCATCTTGGACATTGAATCTAAGCCCCCCAAGTATCTTTCCATTTTCTATTCTACATCCTCATCATGACCCACTCTAATATCCAACTTATGGAATTCTTCAGTGTACCCTTGTACATCCAAGTCTCTTTGCCTAAGAATACGTATCTTCTTGTACATTTGTACCTTGTAGTCACTAGGTAAAAATTTTGCCTTCATTTTTTCCATCATAGTATACCAAGAAGTAATCTTGGGTCTACTATTCTTCCACCTCTCTACTTGTATACAATCTCACCAAAGTAAGGCATACCCTTTTAGTATAGTCTTAGTAATTCTTACTTTCTATCTATCCTCTATGTTCTCAATGTCAAAGTAGTTATTCATAGCACTAACCAATCAATGAGTTCATCATTGATGTAGAGAGCTCGCCTTAATACCATAACTCATAACAAAAAAATAGAAACAACAGAAAATGCAAGAAAAAAATATGGATTTCTTATTTACACCACAAATGTAGAATTATAGAATTCATAAGTACAATATGCTAACCCACATGGGTGCCTTTAGAACATTAATTTGCAAGACAAGCTACAAACTATCACCTAGAGTTGTCTTAGACAATGTTTGGGCCTTTCTTAAATAGGTAGTTTTATGTTGCTCGAGAAGGTTTTAGATGCTCAAAATTAATACCTATTGCCAATAGACCCTTACAAAACATATGGAGTCAGCCAAATATATCTTTGACAATTATTTTTAGAAATTTCAAGTAGTCCAACTTCAGAAGGCCATAACTCACGAAACGTTGCTATGATTGGCTATTGTAACCACTTTTTGGAAATGCCAACTCCTAATCTACAGGCTTGGAACTATGTTAGTGACCTTCCATCAATTTTTTAGACCTCATCTAGGAAATCTAAGGACTCCAATGGTGAGGCTGAAGATTTTTCTGCAAAATTTTCCACTAAAAATCTACAATAACTTCTCTGATACTAATGCTTAAGCAACAAGATTTTTATGGTAGGCTTACAGCTCCAAAATGAACCTTCTTATAGAAAATGAGAACATCCCAAGCTTGTATGACAAACTTACTAAAAATAGTAAGTTCCCATAAATAGTAACCACACTATCTACTAGTCCTTATTAAAATAGAAAAGACCAAAAATAAAATATTTTTGGGTGATACAAGATTTCTCTTGCACCTAGGATGCTCCTACATTAGACACCCAGAGTAATTTGAGAAGTGATCCCATCATGTCACAAGTGTTTAGAGGAAAACCAAGATGGTTAACCTCCTCCTTTGCTAGCCATGATGAATCCTCAACTGGTCTCCCTTTCCATTTGACCAGATATTCCTCATAAGTTCTATTTTTGGTACTTTTTCTAACACAACTATCTAGTATCTCCTCAATCTCCTTTGTAGTTGAACTAGCTATTGGAATGCTCCAATACGCTTCTACAACTTCATCTCCATCACTTCTTTCATAATAATTTGTCAAATCTTAAATATTTAAATACTGGCAAAATATTCAATCAATAGGCAACTCCACTTCATATGCATTTCTAGAATCTTGCCTCCTCACTATCTTGCACAGTCCAAACTTCTTCATCTTCAACTTATTATATGTACCGACTAGAAAATGCTCCTTTCTCAAATGAACCATGGCTTCATCTCCAATCTAAAATTCCTTATATCTCCTTTTCACATCTGCCTTAGCCTTATACTAGGTATTCATATTTATGATGTGCTTCCTGACCTCCACATGGATGTTCTTCAAATGTTCAACAAAATCTTTTGCTTTAGCATTACTTATCTTTGCTTTATCCAACTGCCTCATTTTAGAAGTATTTCTGGGACTACTCCCATATACAATCTAGAATGGTGATTTACCAATACTCCTATTGACAAAATTATTATATGTAAATTTTTCCTATGGTAAAATCATATCCCATCCTTTTGGTTTATCTCCAACCAAGCTTCTCAAAAAGTTTCCCAAATTGTGATTCACAACTTCTATTTGTCCATCAGTCTATCGATGATATGATGAACTAAACTTCAAATCTATCTTCAACTCCTTCCTTAATGTACACCAAAAATACCCAACAAACTTGATATCTTGATCTAAAACTATACTCTTTAGTAGACCATGTAATCTCACCATTTCTCTGAGAAACAACTCTACTACATGAACAGCATCACTAGTCTTATTGCAAGGAATAAAATGTGCTATCTTTGAAAACCTATCAACCACCACAAAAATAAAATCATGCTCATGTTGTGTACTTGGTAATCCAAGAACAAAATCCATGCTAATATCCTCCCATGGCATCTCCAGTACTCATAATGGTTGATACAACCCTCTATTCTGCTTCACTCCTTTCACCATCTGACATACTCTGCAACTTTGTACAAATTTCATTACATCTTGCTACAAATATGGCTAGTAATAATTTTTAGCAACCAAAGCTATGGTTTTATCTCTACCAAAATGTCCAGTCAATCCTCCACTATGCTTCTCCTTGATGAGATTCTCTCTCATTGAACTTTTGGAAATGCACAATTGGCTTCCTTTGAACAATATAAAATCTTGGATCATGAAATCCAACCACTTTTTCCTATCAAGTGTAATAGGTTCTATACAAGCCTTCCACACTTTACCAAAATCAAGATCATCTCGATATAGTGTGTTGACTTTCTTGAACCCAACCACCTCTATCTACATTTTTGTTAGAAAAAGTTGTCTTCTACTAAGAGCATCTACAACTTTGTTAGACTTCTCACTCTTATGTTTCAAAAAAAATGTATAACTCTACAAAAAATCAAACCACTTTAATTTCCTTTAGTTCAATTTTCCTTAACTATTCAAATATTGCAAGTCTTGATGATCAACATACAAAAAAAACTCCTTAGGAAGAAGATAGTGTCTCTACTTCTTCATTTCTTGAACTATAGCATAAAATTCCTAATCATAAACAAAATATTTTCTTTTTGCATCATTCAACTTCTCACTAAAATAAGTAATAGGTCTACCTTCCTAGCTCAAAATAGCTCTTATTCCACTACCACTAGCATTATACACTAATTGAAACACCTTGTTAAAATTAGGAAGTGCTAAAAAAGGTTTCTCAGTAGATTTTTATTTCAATAGATTAAAACTCTTATCTACTCCTATAGTCCACTTAAACTCTTTCCTATCCCCTCTCATTGTTTTAGTCAAGGGTCCAAAAATACTACTAAAACTTCTTATGAACTTTTTGTAAAATGTAGCAAGTCCATGACAAGATCATACCTCTATCACACTCCTTAGAGTAGGCCATTCAAGGATAGCCTTCACTTTCTCTGGGTCCATTTTCAAACTTTCTCTTGAGACTACAAATCCCAAGCACACCAACTATTTCTTTATAAAACTACACTTCTTCAGGTTTATCATCAACTTTTCTTCCCTCATCTTATCAAACACCTTGTGAATATGACTCAAATGCTCCTCTAATTTCTTACTAAAGATCAATATATCATTTAGGTAAACAATGACAAACTTAACTAGAAACTCCTTCAGTACCTCATTCATGAGCCTCATGAAAGTGCTTGGTGCATTGGTTAGCCCAAAAGGCATGACTAACCACTCATATAGTTCTTCCCTTGTCTTGAATGCAGTTTTCCACTCATCACCTTCTCTGATATGGATCTAATGGTACCCACTCTTTATATGTATCTTTGTGAAATACTTAGCTCCACTCAAATAGTCCATAATATCATCCATCCTTGGCAATAGAAATCTATACTTTATTGTGATCTTGTTGAGAGCATGAGAATCTATGCACATCCTCCATTCTCCATTCTTCTTTGGTGCTAATACTACTGGTACAACACATGGACTCAAACTCTCTTGAATCAATCCTTTCTACAAAAACTCATGAACTTGCCTATTCAACTCTTCACTTTTTACTGGTGTCATTCTGTGTGTTGCCATATTTGGAAAACTAGCTCCTGGAACCAAATCTATCTAGTGACTAATCTTCCTCACTTGGGGAAAACCTTTAGCTACATTATCTGATACTATATCAGAAAACTCTCTCAACATATCTACAACTTTTGTAGCTACCTCTACTTCTTCTTTACTATATTTAGGAGTTATAGTAAAATACATATGCTCATGCTTATACCTTTAAGAAATTATTTTCCATCAAAAAAACATATTCTGGTAGCACTACATACCTTTTCTTCTTTATCCTTCAATAGCTTCAACTTATGTTTCAGTCCATCCTTAGTTAGAGTGTAGGTATTTGCTTTCCCATCATGTACAACATGCCTATCAACCTGCTAGGGCTTGTACAATAACATATGAAATATATCCATAAGTATGATATCACATAGCACCTCATCCCAGTAGCTTCCAATCTTGAACTTAATTGAGCACTTCTCATTGACCATGACCTTATGGTCATCTTGCACCCAAGCAATATGCTATGGATGCGGTTGTTTCTTCTTTTTCAACTTCAACTTGGTGACCATCATTTCTAACACCAGATTGTCAGTATTTCTACAATAAATGATCACATCACAACACTTATCTTCACATCTAACCTTGTACAAAATAAGCTCCTTCTTTGTTCAGGTTCATTCTAACCACTTAGCAAGACTCTTTGGTTAACTAGAACTTTTCCTCTTTCAACATCTTCAAAATGTGAGGATCGAGCATCTTCATCAACATGTACAACTCTTGCCTGACCTTTTGTTCTTTGATATGTCCTTCTTTGATGCTAGGTACATTCAAATACTTTATGCCCTTCTTCTCCGCATTGAAAACATATTCCATGGAAGCCTCCTCTTCTAGATCCTTGTCCTTTGCCTTTTCCTCTTTGATGTCTATTGTTTTGATCATGGAAATAATTAAAATTATTTCCCCTCTAGTTCTAGCTGCTACTTCTAGCCTCATCCTTATTCTTTTGATAATCGTTATGACCACTATAAGATCATCCACCAGATCTTCCACCATGACCTCTTCCATTGTTCTTATTGTCAAACTTCTTGCTCAATTTATCCTCAACTCTTTGGGAAAACTCATATGCCTCCTCAATACTACTAATTCAAACTAGACTTATCTCATCCTAAATGCTTTGCCTTAACCCATTAAGATAACAGGTGACTTTCTTCTTTTCAGCTTTTGCATGGTCAGTTCTAATAAGAACTTAGTAGAACTCTTCCGTATACTCTTAAATAGATTTTCCTACTTGCTTCAACCCTTGCATTTTCTTCAATAGATCAAGCTCATAATCCATGGGAGTGAATTGTCACTTCAATTTATCTTTCATCCAATCCCATCTAGTGATTTTGTCCTTTCCCTTTCTATTTTACTCCAACTAAACCTCCTGCCACCAAATCTTTGCATGTCCCTTTAGTTTTTCCTTTGCAAAATTTACCTTATTGGGATCATCAATACCTTCATACTCAAAGTACTCTTCTATTTCATTGATCTAATTGCTCAAATCCTATAGGTTAAGATTTCCTAAAAATGTGGGAACCTCAAACTTAGGTCTTTTTCTAATCTTGGAGATGGCCTTAAAAAGCCTCTCTTTCTCTAGATTTAGAACTGCCTCTACTTCAGCATTTTCTTCTACTTCATCCTCATCATTTCTTTTATCTCTTATGGGAAGATTCATTCCTCTATGCATTTTTTCTTCCAATGCTTGCATTTGTCTTTGGAGGGCTCAAAAACCCTTAGGTGTAACACCTACAACTCTTTTTCAATGCTCTCTTTATGGAGGTATTTTTGTATTTCTATTGAAACCCTAGTGCAAATTACCTGACAATTGGCAGTCTATCTATACACTTAGCCCAAACCACAGCCTTGGTGTAAACTGCCTCACAGTTGGTGATCTATCCACACACTCAAGAACTCTAGTTTTGATAATACTTGATGTAGGAAGCTCCCCTTAATACCATAACTCATAACAGAAACATAGAAACAACAAAAAATGTGAGAACAAAATATGGACTTCTTATTTGCACCACTAATGTGAAATTATAGAATTCATAAGTACAATATGCTAATCGACATGGGTGCCTTCAGTACATTAATTTGCAAGACAAGCTATGAACTATCACCTAGAGCTATCCTAGACAATGTTTGGTCCTTTCTTCAATAGGCAGTTTATGTTGTCCAGGAAGGTTCTAGATGCTCAAACTTAATATGTCAGTCTGATAAACCCTAACAATACACATAGAGTTGGCCAAATACATCTTTGACAAATTATTTGATAAATTTCGGTAGCCCAAATTTTGAAGGCCATAACTCACGAACTGTTACTCTGTTTGGCTATTATAACCACTTTTTAGAAATGCCAGCTTCTAAATTATAAGCTCAAAATTGTGCTAACACCCTTTTTTGAGTTTTAAAACCTCATTCAGGCACTCTAAGGACTCCAATGGTGAGCTTGAAAATTTTTATACAAATGTTTCCACCAAAAATCTACAATAACTTCTTTGATACTAATGCTTGAGCAATGAGATTTTATGGCAAGCTTATAACTCTAAAATGAGCCTTCCTGTAGAAAATGAAAATATTCCAAGCGCATATGACAAACTTACTAAAAATAGTAAGTTCTCATTAATAGTAGCCACCCTATCTACTAGTCCTTATTAAAATAGGAAAGACTATAAATAAAATATTTTTTGGTGATGCAAGATTGCCCTTGCACCTAGGATGCTCCTACATTAATCATCCATCTTACTTACATACAAAGATAAGTTTGATCTTCCTTTTCCATCTCCACTCCTTATGGCTTTGAAAAAACTAGTAACCATCCTCTTCTCCTCAAAATCTAATTGTGCTTCTTCTTTCAAAGGAACATCTTCTTCTTCCTATTCTTCAAAGTTATTTTCCTCTTCAAGTCTAATTTTTCCTTTCTTTTGTTGTGTGGTTAATCTACCAATTAAGGCTTTCATCTCCTTGTCCTTCTCAAGCTTTTCCCTTCTTTCGTGTTCAAGGGTTGCTCTTATCCTTCTATTATCTTCCATCTTCTCCTTCACAAGATTTTCAAGTTTAGCATTAGTGACCCTTTGAGGGATCCCCTCATCTTCTCCTTCTAACATCTTCTCAAGTACCAAGAGCCACCGAGAATGCTCAAAAGGTAAGGGACACTCTAAGGCTTCAACAAGGATCAAATACAAAAATGACCCTAATAACTCTCTCTTCCTTTAGCTGATGATGCTCCTAAGATTTGATACCAATTTATGCAATGAACAAGTGTGATGTGGCCCAACTGAGTTCACAAAGGTGAAAATGTTCAAGGGAAAGGTTATGTTTCCCATACCCATAAATAATAACTAATCCACTCTACAACTCCTACACCCTCTAAATGGCTATAGTGTATATATTTAACTTATCTAAGATGGATTTAAGAGGTTTAAACTAGTTTTAGACCCCCCAACCCAATCCTAACACTCAAATCCTTCAAAATTGTCTAGTAGGCCTAATTGCTTGCAACTAGGTTTGCAACGAGAAAAATGTGAAATTTTCTCCCAAATTCTCCAAAGAACTCCTTAGAAAAGAAGGTTTTCAATACCCATTTTGGCCTTCTTCAACATATGTCAAACTTAGTATAGGTTGTTTTGGACCAACAACCAAATCCCCAAACTAGACACCCTTTTTGGGTATAAAATAGGGTGATTTTATAAAGAAAGTATATTATTCCCATACTTCAAAAGATTAAAGATATAAAAATTCCTCTAGAATGATCTCAATCAAAGGAAAATCAAATCAGTTTGACTCCCTAACCTCTAAAAATAAGAATTCACCAGTTTGGCCTCTTATAAACCCTCAAATCTAGGGCTTTCTCAATGTGTGACCTCCCAAGCCAGTATTAACCAAATGAACGTTGATTCACCATGTCCAAGATATATGTAGATAATATCTACCATAAAATACCCCTCTCCAATGGATAGATCTCCATTTGCTACACTCCAGACATGGATTTCATACACCTACAGCCACCCAAAACACATTAGAAGCCTCCATTTGTGAAAAATCCTATCCAATCATTGTTAGAATTTTTATTTACTTCAAAATATAGATTCATTCTATGGGGATTTGATTTCTAAATCCATGGAATAAGCAAATGTTCTCTAACTGCCCAAAACTTGCACAAATTATTGTAAAAGTTGCTTGCAGTCAACACTTTTGGCTAAATGATCTTCTACTTTCCTTAATGGACTAGCAAAGGGTTATATATCATTTTAGTGGATTCAAAATATAAAACATAAATTATAAACCAATCCAATGCAAAATGCTCAAAAATGGAGTTTTTATTGCATTCCAACTACCAAATCTGTACAATGTATTCAATCTATTGATCCTGTGGCTTTACCAGGCTATATAGGATGAAATAAAACTTCAACAAAATATATTCATTTGGTTGGAATCATTAACAAGGTCTAAAACTTTCAAATACTACTTTTCCCTCCTAATTCAAAATATAGCCATTAGGACTTTAAATTTGAATTTTAAGCCTTATGAAAATGTTTTAACTCATATTTTATTGGTTTCTACCCCTTAGGACTTATTCTAGTACCCTACTAGGATCTATTTGATCCCTCTAACCAATCTAGGTCCCTTGTTGGTATTATTGGCCACCCTTACATCATTTTTATGCACAAATTCTTTATTGGGATCTTTAGGACTTTTCATGTTAACATTAAATTGTTCATTACATTTTTGCATTATAGGATTCAATACATTCCAATCCACTTTCAAGGATACCATAGATCCTTTGATTTTATTTTTTATCGAAGGTGTGCCTAGATGTTTTCCTAGGTGCTCCTACACCAATATCCAAATTGATGAATCCTATCCTAATAGACAATAATTCTTAAACCTTCAAGATGCAAACTTGGACTTGTACACTTTGACAGAGTCCATAGTTGTGTTGGAAATAATCAAGACTAGCTAGGTTACTGAGAGGGAAGGGGTGAATCAGTAACCTCAAAAACTTTTAATAGATTCAACACTTAATCAACATAATCCATTCACCATTTAATCATCTAATCTACTACATGTATGAGAAAATGAAAGGTAAAAATTCATGGCACATGAACACAATATTTGCTGACCCAGAACCTTCCAAATAGAAAGTAAAATTGGGGTGGGGATGCTACCCACAAAACTTCAATACTATAGTATAAAGTTGGCCTGGTAAGGCTTACAATGATCACTTTAGATGATCTTCCGTGTTAGGAACAAATAGGACTGCTAGGTCCACCTTGTTAGAAGTTTTACAAACATATAATGAAGTATGCACTTTGTTAGGAGATTTAGAGAAAAGAATCTTAAGTCTACCCTATTAAAGGATTTGAATCTGATTCACTTGTCAGGATGAAACAGTAGATCTAACTTACAACTTGATTGCTGATTAGATCCTTGAAATGCTAATCACCTCTTTTTGATAGATAAAACTTTATTGCTCCTTATATACTTTGCTAAATACTCTTCTCTATTGCTAATTCACATTCACTCTTCTCAAAATATTACTTATCCATACTTGGGAATGATACAATACATTACATATATACCATTGCAATTCTCATATTTACAAGGTTCTGAATAGCTAACTCAATGACCTTCTGATACTCGATGTCTGCTACATTACTTGAAATCATCATGCATTCGGTATAAGTAGAGGCTCAATCCATACCAATCACTCAATGTAGCTTCAAACTCAATGAACATTGGAGACTCAGTAGATATAGTGTAACTTGATAAGAACTGAATACTATGTTTACCTTGCTTACACTTGGTAAACATTTCTCATCCCATCACTCGATTGATATTGGCTTGACATCATAGAAATTGATGACTCAACAAATACTATGAAGCTCGATAACCACTATCTGCTTGGTCTGAACTATTGCACTACTAAACTCACTTGGTAACCATTGGAATGCTCGGTATGAACTATGAAACTTGTTGGAATGTCTTAATGGAAAGAATTCTTCTGAGGGGGGGTGAATTAGAAGTACTAGCTTTTAGCCTATTTTTAAACTCTTAATAACATATGATTGAAATGAACATGCATGCGTATAAATATTAAGCAGTCATGAGAAACAAATATGCATCACCACATAAAACTTGAGATTTTGGTAACCCAAAAACCCTCCAAGAATAAGAAGGTAAAACTGGGGTGGGGATGATACCCACAAAATTACTGCAGTAATAATGTTTGACCACTTCTGTTGGTCTACCCTATTAACGGCTTTACACTGTGTCAATAGTGACCTGGTTAAAGGATTTACAAACACTTTACATAAAGTGTTACCCTATTAAAGGATTTAATCACCTCTTCAAAGGATCTACAACCTAGCTATTAAGCTAACCTATCAACATAGGATTTCCTTTCTAATACAATTGCTAGAGAGTATTAGGTATAATAAACCTAATAGCTTACAATCCTTGATTGCTGAATTCAAGCACTTGATCTTCTTTCTCTGACCTTGATTCTCTAAAATTTGATATATGTTCGTGTTCCCTACTTAGTTCTAATCAACTAAATATTTAATTGTTGCTCTTTTCCTCTAAGTCTTTTACTCTTCACTCTAAACTCCAGTAGAGTTTACCCATGCACTCCTTCATCCTCTCTTCATACAATGAGATTTTGTCTTCCTTATAAAGACATTCAAAGACTTAGGGTTAGATGTGGATCTACGATCCATATTGAATTTATGTTTTCCGCTCATTCCTTGCACTTTTACTATTGGTTGCATGCCTTCTCCATTTTTCTTATTGGCTACATGTAGATTGCATTGGAAATATAAAAGATTCAATCTTATCTATTTGATCGTTTGAGATTCATCATAAGTCAGCCATAAAAATGTTTTACATCTGAGTTTGTGCCTTTTCAAACTCATATACGCATTTTGTGTTACTCTACATTTATTGATTCTTGATACTCGACACATATAATAGAACTATCTCACTCAGCTCTTGTTGCATTCCTATTTTTCTTGGCATAATCTATGACTTGAAAATATTACTTGGCACTTGTATCATGCTCGACATCTGAAGTCACTTAGCACTTGATCTTCACTCGGCACCTGAAGATCACTCGACACCTATTGGATTTTCTAACTCAGCTCATGTTGTGGCTCAGTATACATAGTGTGCTCGGCTCAAAAGTGGTTAAGTGTGTTGGCACTCAAATGTCAAAACCACTAACAATCTCCCCCTTTGACATTAGTGACAAAAACACTTAACTAAGCATTATTTATTTGACCTTATGAGTACATTCACTAATTTTATTGCTATATATACAGAGGTTAAAGAAAACTCGATCAAAATTTTGTAACTTACAATATATATACCTCAAAATTATTTTAACTCCCCCTGAGTGGATTGTGCCATTAACTGTGCTATCTTGGCAACCAGAATGTTGTCAGAATGTTGTGTTATATATGTCTCATGCTAAATGTTGCTATACTGAATGTTGATATTATATCAACTCCCCTTTATCTTATCTCCCCCATTCTCTTTATCTCCCCCTTTTTCTTTATATCCCCCTTTTTGACACTTATGTCAAAGAGTACTAAGGTTTAAGACCATATTTTGCACAAAATGTACTATTTACCTCCATAATCATCTTGAGAGAAGCATCCCAATTACTCAAATAAATTTCAAGAGATTTGTGCTAGATGGTAGTCTCTACAGCAAGGTGAACAAGTCCATCTAAAGTAAAAAGATTAGGATCTTTCTTGAGAATAGTTTCAGCATAGACCTGTTCTTTATGGAGTACTTCCAAATGTGAGGTAATGGAGGATTGGAGTTGTATCAATTTGGCCTTGATGGTGGCCTCTTTTGTTATCAAAATAGCTACTTCTTTCTAGGTGTGAAGTGTTTGAGCAAAATGATTTTCACTTTGAGCTGGATCCTTAGGTAGCTGCATGCTTGAAATATTCAAATTCCTCTCCAAGCTCATTATCTTCTAGCTAGTCTCTTATGTGAAATATGAGAAGTCACACAACTTTTTGTACAATGAGAATATATTCTCAAGTGCCTATTTGACCTTTTCAATTTTCTTACTCAGTTCAACTTGTGATAATGCTATTTCATTTGCAATCTTCTCATTTACTTTCCCTTGAAATTTATTTTCAGACCATTCCATGAGTTTTACATTGGTCTCTTGGTATTCACTTTGAATCTGTTCCACTATGTTGGCTAGTTGCTCCATTATGGCCTTTGTTTCATCAGGTACCTATAAATTGAAAGCATCTAGAAATATATCCTTAATTTCTACTAATGCTTGTCTCTGTTTGTACTCATACCTGAGTACCTCTTGCTTCTTCTTCCTTTCAAGTGCCTCTTGCACTTCAATCATTTTTGAAATGGTCATGGTATCATAGTCATACCTAGGAATGAATATTTCTTCATCAAGAGTAGGGTCTCCATAGTGAAGTACCCTTGCAACCTTGGCAGAACTCAAGCCTGGTACAGATATCTACAATGGTACTACAGAGCTTGGCTGCTATGAAGTTTCAATGGGAGTCCCTATTCTAGGCAAGTTGGCCAAAGTTTGAATTGCTTGCTGCTCTTTCTCCTTAGGGCTCTCCCCTTCCTTGTCCTATTCTTTTCTGCCTTGATCAATGATAGTTATCTTAGGCAATGCACCTTGTGTTTGTTTTGTAGATCCAGAGGTATCTTTCTGTCTAATTTGCTCTTTTGATGTCTCCCCTGTAGGTGTACTTACTGAAGTGTCAACCTTGGTAGTTGTATCTTTGACTTCATACTCTTTAGGTTGAGTTCTAGTAGCTATAGGACTTTTTGAAGGTGGTTCTTGTGGATTCACCTTTGCCTTGGTAATTTCAGCTACTGCCTTCTGCAACTTATCTACACTCACCAAAATAGGGCTAGGGCACAACTATGATTGCAATGTTGTTTGGTGAAGAATCTTCTTAAGATCCTCTGCAGTGAGTGGATTCATGTTGTGACAAGAGGTGTTAGGAACATCCTTTATTTTTACAAATTCTATAGGTGTAGTTACAATATGTGGAGGACTAGGTGGTGGCAATTGGGTGTTCTTGTTGCTACTCCTCAGCTATTGCCTGTTCACCTTCTTGGGCATCTTTCTCCACATCTTCCTCTTTTTCAATTTCATCAATATCTTCTTCTTAATTTCTCCCTTCAAAAGGGTCCTCTTCTCCCTCCTTTCTTGTAGTTAATCCATAGATTACCTTCCATATTTGTGTTGACTTTTTGACAACATCTTCAATTTGGTTCTACAAGATACTGAATGCTTGGTATTTAGGTACAAATTTGCTTACATATTTCTTGCTTGCCTTATTGATTTGACCTTTTGAAAGGTCTAGCATTACATGAGCCAAAGTTGACTCTCTTATTTCTTTTTCCATTTTGAGGCAGTAATGCCACTTATTCTCAATTAATGTGCTTAGCTCCTTGGGTATTGAGTCATCAAGTTCAAGTGGAGTAGTCTTGAACTTTTCCATCATAGTCTAGATGGATTCCTCAACTATATTTTGTTGTTCTATAGACAACTTATCAAACTTTATGGTCTTAAGACTAGATAAATTTGCATTATCTCTAATATTATTACAAATTCTTTCTAATCTGGATGAAGTAGAACATCTTACCACCTTAAATTATTCTTCATCAGATTCTATTTCTTCTTCCTTCGACTTCTGTGGTGAAAAAAACTTTATTTTCTTTTTCTTTGTAGGCCCACCTTTCTCTATTTCCTTCTTCTTTTCTTGTTTCTTTTCTACTTGGGTTGTTCCCCTTGTATCTGCCCTTGTAGTTGGCTTCGCTGGGCTAGATTTTGTCATCATTTTTGTGCCTTAGTCTGTGCAACTGGTTGCTTCTTTTTTTTCCTTTTCTTGGGCTCAATCTTGGGTGCATCCTTCTCTGCACTTTCCTCTTCTTTAGCATCTTCACCGATGCCTTGGGTTAATGCAGGTGGTCCTTGCTCTTGCTCTTCTTCTTCTCCTTTACTTCCTATCCTCTTCATCTCCTTCTGTTGTGCCTTCACCAAGTTTTACCTTTAGATTTTTAACCAATTTGTCCTTTTTCTTGAGTGTGGAGGTATTCTTTAACTCCATATTCATCTTTGACCTTACCACATCATAAGTTCCAAAGTGTGGGGCACTCTTGTCTATTTCTTCTGCCAATAATGCAGTTATTGCTGCAGATGCTTCATCTATGTTGATCTCATAACCATAAGGCCTCAACCATCTCACCCTTGGTATGATGACTTGAATATAGGTATAGTCAATATCCACAAGAAAACACATATCATTTACATGTTTCTCCACTAGAGAAACTGGAATATTGATTCTTTGCTTCATTGATTTCTTAAAATCTTCAAAATAACTTGTCATGAGTGTGTCAAAATTATCTCTCATTTGTTCTATATATTCATTAATTTGGTCTATGATAGTTCTATCATTTATCCATGCAACTTTTCCAAAAGAAGGAAATTAATTCTGAACATAGAAGAATATAAAGACCAAAAATTGTACCAAATTTGCATTGGGCACCCTTTGTCCTTCGTATAGCTGCTAGGTTTTCATTAATCTATTGTAGTTGCAGTTCTACAAGATCATAAGTATGATCCTTTTTCACCAATTTGTAATGTACATCTACTGCAATACACGACACACTGTTGAGTCTACTGGATTGATAGAATTTATGGGCAATAACTTTAATCAAAAATTCAACAAGAGGATCTTGAATGGTGTGAATTGTCATTCCTCTTTTATTCCACTGGACACTTGTTTTTTTCTCAATAACCTCTTTAGATTCACTTCTCAAGGTCTTGTACTGATCTAGGGTAGGGTATCCAATTACCCTATGAATGATTCTTTTCGTGATCTTAGTGGGAACATCTTCTAGCCACAAACTACCATCATGAATTTTGCTTAACACAAGTCTAATCCATTATTTCTTAAATATGGTGGGAAAACTCAAAGATCATGTTAAACCCTTCCTCACAGCAATTTTGTATTCATCCTTCAAAACTCAATCAACACATAACTTTTCATAGGCTTCCCTTATTTCCATATCTCCTATGGATCCTATCTTGCAGTTATAGCATCTCCTTATGTCCTGAACCATTAAAACTTTCAGGGGTATGCGAGAAAGGGCTGCGGTGGGATTGTTCTTATATGAAACTTTAGGGATGGGATGAAAATTAGGCTACTTAACCTCATTAGATACTAGCTGGACCTCGAATGACTCTTTTTCATGGGTTTTCTTAGAACTCAAAGCCATTTGTGCAAACTAGGGTTTCCTTTACAAAGAAATATTAGACTATGTAGCTCGGCACAAATGAAAATACCTCAAGATTGATGAAAATTCATTGTAAGAGGTTGGAATATGCTTGGAACACTAGATTCTTTGCTATGAAGTCACTCTGCTCTCTTTCTCTTCTTTGCTTCTCGATCACGATGAAGAAAAATGATTAAAATCACAATAATATACCCTATTCCCATTGCATCAAATGCTCAACTACCCACTCGGCTTCTAAAGGATTTTTAACATTACTCAGCTTGCACTTTATTTCCACTTCACTCAGCTTCCATTGGAGTTATTCAACTCGGCATCAATTATCAACTCGATCGCTGTTAGGAACTTGGCACCCACTAGAGTTTTACTCAGCCTCTGATGACAACTCGATAGTTTTGTAAGTATCTTCATATTATGACTTGGCATCTTTGCTTATGCTGATTTCTTCTTTTCAGTACTTCTTTGTCTTGGGACTGGTGTGTGATATAACTTTGTATATCAGTCCCATGCACCTTTCTTATTCTTAGTTTGATGAAGTGTGATCACTTGACCCATCGGGTGAAGTGATCCCTTCACTTTATGTGTTGCCCTCATTTTCTTCTTCCATGTCTTATTCATCTCTTCTCTTATGTGTTCAATGCCTACCTTTTCCTTTCCTTTGTTGAACTTAGAACTAGGTGCCTCAAACCTTGTTGGGAACTTCCTACTGATATGACCACTCTTCAAGCAATTGAAACATGTGGTTTGGTTCAACCATCTTTTATATTTCCCCTTGAAATGTGTTCTTATGTAGTTCTGGGGTATATGTCCATATTCTTGACAATAATGATAGCTATACCTGGTGTTATAATCCCAACAGTAGTGATTTTATTTTATTTTTGTTGGTTGTTTTGATGTCCACATAGGCTTTGATCTGCATTCAAAGGCTCTATGTCCATCAAATCTTTGTGTCCTTGTGACTTTAGTCCTACAATCTTGTCTCATATGTCCTTGCATGTTGCACTTGTGACAGTAACCCTTGCTTTTGGGTGTGTTTGAACTATTGACTCTTCTACTCCTGCACACATTAGCAGTATGCCCCTTTTTTTTACAGTAATGACAAGTGGGTTTAGAATCCTTATCTTTTTTACTTCTTTGCTCAAAACTCTTTGATGATTCCCCAGCTTCAGTGCTATTGTATCCAAGTCTTGATGTATCATGGGTTGATCTTGGGAATTTCAGCAACTGTTCAAAGTACTTGATGGCTTCACTTGACTTGTTGAGATTCTCTGCTATCTCTTTTTCTCTATTCAATTCATTCTGTAGTTTTTCATTCTACATCCTTAAAGTAGAGATCTCAATATCTTTCATATTGAGTTCATGATGAAGGTTCATCATTTGGGCAAGTGTATCCATCTGCATGTTTGAAATCCTTGTTAATTCAGTACATTTTTCTTCTTGTCTTTTTGCAAGATTCCTTTTGTCATCTTCCATCATGACTCTATCCTCAACTTCTCTTTCCTTTTTTTTAGTGATTTCACATAACATTATGGCATGTGATGCATGTTCCATCTTGAGAGATCTTATCTCTTCTGCTTGAACTCTATTTTTCTCCATCAGTTATACTATTGCAGCATCAAACTCTTTAGTGTCTCCATTGGCAAACACTTGTGTGGTGTCAATCTCCTTGTAGTTTATATCATTTTCAGCTATGGCTATCTCCTTTCTTCTTTTTAGGGATTTTCTTAATTCCTCTCTAGCTTCCTCTACCTTGTGTAGAGAAAGATGCACATCTATCACCTAGTTCTCAATGATCTTTCCAAGTTTGAAAACTTTCATCTTTAGATCTTTTCCTCCAAGTTGTTAGGCTTCTTCTTGAGAGAACTTAGCTCTGATACCAATTGTTGGAATGTCTTAATGGAAAGAATGCTTCTGAGAGAGGGGGGGGTGAATCAGAAGTACTAGCTTTTAGCCTTTTTTTAAACCCTTAATAACATATGATTGAAATGAACATGCATGCATATAAATATTAAGAAATCATAAGAAATAGATATGCATCACCACATAACACTTGAGATTTTGGTAACCCAGAAACCCTCCAAGAATAAGAAGGTAAAAATAGGGTGGGGATGATACCCACAAAATCACTGCAGTAATAATGTTTGACCACTTCTGATGGTCTGCCTTGTTAAAGGCCTGCCCTATTAAAGGCTTTATACTGTGGCAATACTGACTTGGTTAAAGGATTTAAAAACACTTTACATGAAGTGTTACCCTATTAAAGGATTTAATCACCTCTTCAAAGGATCTACAACCTAGCTATTAAGCTAACCTATCAACATAGGATTTCCTTTCTAATACAATTTTTAGAGAGTATTAGGTTTAATAAACCTGATAGCTTACAATCCTTGATTGCTGAATTCAGACACTTGATCTTCTTTCTCTGATCTTGATTCTCTAAAATCTAATATCTATTCATGTTCCTTGCTTAGTTCTGATCAACTGAATATTTAATTGCTACTCTTTTCCTCTAAGTCTTTTTACTCTTCATTATGAACTCCACTAGAGTTTACCCATGCACTACTTCATCCTCTCTTCATACAATGAGATTTCATCTTCCTTATAAAGACATTCAAAGACTTAGGGTTAGATGTGGATCTACAATCCATATTGAATCTTTGTTTCCCACTCATTCCTTGCACTTTTATTATTGGTTACATGCCTTCTCCATTTTTCTTATTGGTTGCATGCAAATTGCATAGGAAATATAAAAGATTCAATCTTATCTATTTGATCCTTTGAGATTCATCATATGTCGGCCATAAAAATTTTTTACATCTGAGTTTATGCCTTTTCAAACTCATATACACATTCTGTGTTACTCGGCACTTGTTGATTCCTGATACTTAGCACATATAACAGAACTATCTCACTCGGCTCCTATTGCATTCCTATTTTTCTCAACATTGTCTATAACTCAGCACCTAAACTCTACTCGGCACCTAAAGATCAATCGACACCTGTTGGATTTTTTGACTCAGCTCATGCTATGGCTGGGCATACATATTGTTCTCAAATCAAAAGTGGTTGAGTGTGTTGGCACTCAAATGTCAAAACCACTAAAACCTGGTAACCACTAAATTGCTTGGCAAACACTAGAGATTGACTGATGAACTCGGTAACCATACAGAATTATGAATAAGTGTTGTCACTAATGAAAAACATAACTTAATGCCAACAATCTCCCCTCTTGGTATTAGTGACAAAAACACTTATTGGCCAAAACTTATGTACACTGACATGCTAATTTTTTGATTTCTCAAAATTTGTCTTTGTAATTCTGCTAAATATTCATTTTCACACATCTCTCTCATATAGTGTACATATTATATAAGGCATAGTACCATACTATATATACAAGTCTCTCTTTATTATTATGCACAAGTCTCTTCCTTTTTATTCAGTACTGTACATATGTCTCTCCACAAATATCTCTTTCTCTCCCCCTTTTTGACAATGATGCCAAACATTTATATACACAATATTTTATGTAGAGACACTAAAATGTGAGAGAAACTTGGAATGTACCTTAAGAATGAGAGCTAATGCCTTATCCTAGTTCTCTTACAAAATTTTGTAGGTGTGAAGTGCCACTTGAATTTTTGTTGAAAGTTCAATCATATGATCTGCAATTGAAAAATTGTTATCATGGATCAATATTTTTGAATATGCAATATGTTTTTGCATTGTGTCCATGATTGGCAGGATCATGTTTTGGATGTATATTAATGTATATATAATCCTTGCTTCCTCTCTCAACAATTCAGCTTGCATGTCTAATAAAAATCTAACCTTTATGTGATGTGTTGAGCTTGAACTGGGGTCAAGCTACAACTTTTGGGGGCTGACCTTTAGGTCCTCATCAATTTTATTCAATTTTTCTTTGATTTCCTTTGTGTACTTGGTAACATCACAAAGCATGGAAAAAAGAGATGTTACATTTGTAAAAGAATTCTTAAGATTAGCCAAAATTGAGGAAAGCTATACCTGATTAATAGCAATGTGCTCAAGCACCTTATTGTCAAACTTTTTCTCAGCTTTTTCTAACAACTTTTCTTGACCAATAGAGTCCTCATTGAACTTATTCAGTGCTTCCTCTAACTATAACAAAATATGTTGAGATGAATCAACATCCACTCCTATAGCCTCTATCAGGATATTCTTTGCACTTTCAATTATCCTGAATTCTTTATCCCTTTCCTCTCTTAGCTATTTCTGTCTAGCCTTTTGTTCCAAAAGTTGGCTGACCAATCTCATTTGTTCCATAGTAGCACTATCAAGATCTAACTTAGGAATTGTAATCTCTTTGTCCAAGTCTATATCTTCATCAATTTATTTTCCAGTAATCAAACATTTTAGGGGTGTCCTTGGTTCTACTTCTGATATTATTGTCTTGGACTTAGAAACAAAACAATGATAGAGATAGTAGGGCTTGCTGTGAAAACTTGAATAGGGCTTATTGATGAAATACTAATTAGAGTGCTAATAGAATTCAAAACTGAAGTGCTACCCAAAATTGAAGTAATAACAAGTGGAACATTGACTGAAGTACATACAATAGGAACAATGGTAGAAGTATTTAAAAATGAAGTATTTATAGGAGCATGCAAAATTGAGGTAGAAAAAATTGTAGAACTTGATGCTATACTCAATGTTGATGTTCCTAACTCGAGAGCTAATGAAGAGGAGGGTCACAGCTTAGTGGATGAAGTGGTAGACACTTCCATTACTAATATCTATAGCCGAGAGGGAGCAAAGAGTGATTTGGCAGATAATATATCTATTGAAGTTGCAATCACACTTGTTGAAGCTATCTCCATGCTAGATGATGTAGTAGTCTTTGGTGGAGAGTGAGGAAGGGAGGCTATAACTTGTGTAGTTATCCTTACTAGATCAATCTCTTCTTCTTCTCCTTCCTTATCTTCCTCTTCAGATTCTTCATCTTTCTCTTCTTCACCATCCTTCATCACTGCCTGATAATCCTCAACATCAATAGTGACATAATTTGTGTTATCTTCTTCATTGTCACTATCATCATCATCATCTTTGATCCCCATTGGATCCTCACTTGACTTGTGCAAATGATAAACATTTTTCCACATAGTTGTAGCATCTTTAACTACATGCTCAATATCTTTCACCAAAATTAAACAAATATGAAATCTCATCATCATTTTCTCTTCATTTTTCTTCATTACTTCCTTAACTTCTGCATTATTAAGACTCGGTAGCAATTGTCTTAGAGATTACTCAAATATATCCTTTGCAATTTGCATAGCTAATTCCCATCTAACCTTGACCTTGTCTAATAGAACTGTAGGGATTTGTGAAGAAAACTGATCAAGAGAGAATTTCCATCTTCCTAACTTGTCCATGATTAGATCTTTAACCTCTTTCTATTCTACTAGAGTCCTAGTTTCATATTTGAGTGCTTTAAAGTTATTGATTCTAGCACCTACTCTTAATTGATTGAGTCTTTATTGAAAAGTGGGAGGAGGCTTATTAAACACAATTTCACTTTCTCTTTTCTTCTTAGATCTCTTGGTAAACATAGCTATTGAGGCCTTAGGTGGCTTGATGATAATCATCCTACCTTTCTTTTTCATAGTCTCTTCCTCCATTTTAGATTCCTACTCTTCATCCTTAGATTCTTCATTTTCTTCAACTTTTTCCTTGGTAAGCATGAGAGGAGCATTTTCTATTTTCAACTTTTCTATCTTCCTCTTACCTTTACTTACTGCCTATGGTAGCTTGATCTCAAGCTCTATTCTAGCTTTTGCTTCATCATAACTTCCAAATATAGGTAACTTTGGATCTATAGGTTCATTGACCAAGGTTTCAATTATTTCTATGGTTTCATCAATATTTACCTCATAGGGAAGAGGTTTCACCCATACAATTCTAGGCCTAACTACTTGAATATATACCCTATCATAGTCAACCATGAAACAAACATCATCCTTATAGTCTTCAACTAGTTTTGGTGGAATTTTTAACTTTTTATTAATCTTCTCCTTAAAAGCTTCAAAATAGTTGTCCATTATACTGTCAAAATTCTCACTCATTTCTGCAATAAACTCATTGATTTGGTACAAAGTTGGAGTATCTTTCTCCATACCACTGATCCTTTGGACGGGAAATTTTTTTTTACATAAAAGAAAAAACAAGTAAACAAAGAGCCAAATTTACATGAATTATTCTTTGAATTCTTGATACTTTCCATGTTCTTGTTTAACTATTTCAACATTAGGTCTGCAAAATCATACTTCAAATTCTTCTTTACAACTTTGAAAACTGAGTCCACATCCTTACACGGAACACTATTCAATCTACTAGAGCTATATGTCTTATGGGAAATGATATGAATACCAAACCTGAGTTCCACATCAGATACATTACTAATCTTTAGTCCTCTACCATCCCATTCAGCTAGGGTTTTCTTTTGTAGCTCATCTAGACCTAGGTTCTGGTAACCTTAACCTTGTTAAGCATGGAAAGACTAGTAATTTTATGAATCATCTTCTTTGTTATCAAGATAGGCTACTCTAACCATAACTAACCATTGTGCATGCAGCTCAAAATATACCTAATCCATTTGATTTGAAATTTTCTTAGTAGGTGCAAAATGTGGGTCAAGCCTTTCTCTGCTAAGTGTTTATGCTCAAGTTTGAGGGTTCCATCCACACACAACTCTCCTAGGGTGCTATCCATTTCTAGGGTTCCAATTTCTTGCAAAACACAATTGAAATGAGTACAAATATCATTTATAAGAAGTTCTATTGTCACTTAGGTTTGCACCCTTGCCCAAAGCCTATGCATGAGGACAACCTAGTAAAACATGGAAACAACCTCCAAGTTGTGGGACTTAAACTGTGAGGTTGAGTCTCCAGAGAAGGCTGGCTTCCTCTTACTATCAGGATGCACCTAACTACTCTTGGAGAGGAAAAGCAAGAAGGAGAGCATCAAAGAAAATCTACCTAATCTAATCTAAAGAGGTGATGCACCAAAATAGAGTGTTCAGACCAAACTCTGCCCATATATGCATTATTAAACCAGAATGAAACTAAGGATATACACATTCAGACTTGCTTTAATCTAATAATCACATGCAGATCAGAAGACCAAGATGAATGACACAAGGAAAGAGAGATCCACTCATATTATCATTCATAGGCCAAGGAGATATAGTCATGCAGATCATAGATCTCTACAAAACACAAGTAAGAGGCAAAGAGTTCTTGCACTTCCATACCAATGGTTGAAAGAGATAAGACAAAAGATCATGAAGTTCAGAGGCATAGGGGAATTTACACTGAGAATTTGCAGAGTAGTAACAGAGAAAATAGAGAAAGGTCCACCCCAAAATTCATAAAATTTTTCCTTTATAGCTCAGGCATAACTGGGATGTCCAACTATAATTACTTCGCAACAAACTGCCATTAAGTCCTGCAGAGAACAATCATGGAGAAAAATCTAATCTGGATATGGCTCCAGATGTAATGATATCTGATCCTCTATGTCAAATAATGCCTTGAGAGGATAGAAATGGTGACATTGATTGTCCTAATCAGGTAGATGGATCAACTAGGGGCGGTGGAGTGCTTTTCTGCATTCAACATTCATTCTAAAGTGGGTAGCATTGATCACAAAGATCAAATCGCATAAAAAATCCAAACTCTCTTCATTCCTGAGCACCTAAATCAGCAAGGTCAGCAAGTCAACTAAAATCTACATCCAAAATTGGCTACATGGGCCAATAACCTCCTTTTATCTTGCCACCTCACAAGAGTCTGACGTGGTTGACCAATCTTTCTTTACTAACTGTGCCACCTTGCAACCTTGACCGTGACAGTCACATTAATTGTCGGTCGCTAATCGTTACTGCCTCCACTAGACCCACTGGGACACATGTCACAAAGGTGCTATGTCACTATGCATATCCTTTGAGAAATTTCCCATAACGAGATAGCGCCCACCATGGATCCAGACTAATCTAACAATCGTGAAGACTCACCATATTACTAAGCTATCTCCTTAAAACTTCTGGGCCCATGAAACACTTGGCAATCACCTAGCACAACCAGTCATACTCATCTTGGTGAGACCTGGCCCCACTGATCCATGTGGCATAATGGTGCTATGTCTCTATGGGTAATATCCTCGTAGCTTTCCATAGCGAGATAGCGCCTACCGTCAATTTCCTTAGATCTACGGTGATCTACAAAATTGTATAATTGCACACTGAGTTGGCTGAATGGACCAATGAAATATCACCACCATACTATGACCCACTGACAACTATCACCGAGGACGAGTCGTAATATTTCTTTGGAGAAGGGTGGGCCCATTACGTCATCTGTGCCATGCATTGTCGAGGTGTTATGTCGCTATGGGTAATATCTTTGTAGCTTCCCATAGTGAGATAGCGCCCACTATTGATCTTTTGAGATCTAGCAACGAGCAAGATGGATCTGACCTATCAGTATACCAACCAATAGAAATTGGCCACATGCCAACTTGTCTGACAAATCCTTGTTTGCGGCTCACCAAGTGAATCAAGACCCACATTCTACATAGTTATACTTTAGCCAATGAAAAAAATTGACCAACTACCAACGTGTCTGAAAAATTTCATCACTGAACTCTAACGGGGCATACTTCAGACCCACCTTCCTTTTGATGTTGTTGTAGTATCACTTTTCATTTGGACGCTATGTTACTAATGGCAAGGAACACAGATTTTTTGTTAGCGCCATAATGCTCATCGTGGATCTAGCAAAATTCTGTGCTAGAGAAACAATAAGGAAAGGAAGGACCCACCTGACACATATCTGAAAGGCGCTATGTCGCTATGGAAAAACAATGTGTAACTTCCCATAGTGAGATAGCACCAACCATTGATCTTCCTTGATCTGATGATGGGGATTTGTAGGCCCGTAGAAACATTAAAAAGTGCAGGGAAAGAAATATAATAAGGTTAACATAAGGTATTTTGTACCCCTTTTGAATATTTGGATATTTATAATCTATAAACATTACTACATTGAATTCAAATGTGGTGATTCTAGCGAGAAGGCAAAAATGACCAACAAATCTGGCGATCGAGAGGGGACGCAAGCCAACTATGCATAGACTAGTGACCTCTTGCATCCATTGGGCTACAGAGTCAAAAAGATGTGGATCCTGTGTATACTGTGAAACCCTAACCCTACCTTTAAGAGGGAAACCCTGAACTCCTATCTCTGCAACTGGAACCAGAGACCAAAACCTCCTTCTATACCCTTCAAAATTTCAAAACTTGTTGTGTCACAGAGACAATCTTGTGCTCGTGAACTTCTTGGAAAAGCAGTGAACAAACTAGAAATGAAACTAAACTAACTATGTACATGGAATCTCAAACCTTTAGAAACATGGCTTGAGATAGATCCCATTGACTGGGATGGGCAAAATCTCACCATCAGGCTTGCTTAACTGGAAAGCATTGGCCTATTTGTAACTGATAATCAAATAGGGGCCACTCCATAATGCATCAAACTTTGAGTGTCTTCCTAGTTTTTCCCTATCTACATCCCATTTTAGAACCAAATCTTCCTCCTTGAAGATTCTAACCCTAGCCTTCCTATCAAAACTCTTTTTTACCTGCTGTTGGTGTGTCTTTAGGGTCTACATGGCTTTATTTCTCTTCTCTTCCAGCTCCATCACCTCTACTATTCTTACTGTCATGGCATCATCTTCAATCAATTTCAGCTGATGAGCTAGCTCTAGGGATGGGAACTCTAATGAAATTGGAAGCCTTGCTTCTCTTCCATAGACTAAAACAAATGGTGAATTCCATATTGACCTTTTAGGCATTATTTTGTCAGCCCACAGTGCAATCTTCATTTTTTTATGCCAACACCTCTGGTTATCTTCTATTGTCCTTTTCATGATCTTGATTAGGTTCTTGTTGGAGGACTTAGCCAAACCATTACCCTAAGGATAGTAATTTGAGGATGTGCTCAAATAGATATTATGATCCACTGCCCATGCACAAATCTGAGCTCCAACAAAAGACTTTTCATTATCTAAAATAATGGTTGAAGGGGCTCCAAACTTGCTCACAATTCCATCAACGAACTCAACAACTAAAGATTCAGTGGCATCCTTCAATGCAACTACCTCTGTCCATCTAGTGAAGTAATCTGTAGCAGCTAGAATCCATTTGTGACCTGAATTAGAAGGGGGATTGATAGGGCCTATGAAATCCAATCTGCATTGAGTAAAAGGCTAGTCCACCTAAATAGGATGAAGGGGAAGAGTTGCAAGTCTTTGTTTGCCAAAGAACAAGGCACATTTTTCACACTTCCTCACATACTTATGACAATCATGAAATAGAGATGGTCAATAATAACCAGCCCTCATGATCTTCATTGCAATTGTCCTTGCTGAGAAGTGGCCACCATCAAGACCATCATGAAGCTCTTTGATCATTCTTTCAGCCTCCATTAAAATCTTTCCTAAAGTGGACACCATCAATTATGACATAAGGAATTGACTGTAATCTATATTGTCTCCTTCTAGTTCTATCTAATCCTTGAGGGTATCCATTGCCTAATAAGAAATTCATCATATCATCCATCCAACTCCTTGGGTTGCTATTTCTTACCTCTTTCCACTCTATCAATATCATAGCAGCTTCCTCATTAGGTTCTTGAGATGATAACATATGTTTACACAACCCCCTCCCTCTCACTAGTTGGTAATTTGAATGTCAATATCATATTCCATCACTTTAGTAATCCAGCCAGCTCTTTTCTCACTAATATATTTGCTCAAAAGTAAATCCTTCACACTAGCATGGGGTACTAACAAATGAATCTTATTATGAGATAGGAGGTGTCTAAATTTCTTTAAAGCTCTAATGACTGCAAGGGCTTGCTTCTCTACATAGCTTTATTTATCTTCATACTCTTTAAGCCCTTCACTAAGGAAACCTATGGGTGGCTTGTCACCTTTATCATTTCTTTGAGTTAGGATAGAAAAAATGCTTGACTCACCACCTAGGGTATAAAGGATGAAATCTTTCTCAAATTTTGGATTCATGAGAGTAGGGGCTGAGGCTATGGCTATCTTGATCTCTTCAAAAATTTCCTTCCCTTCATTGGTCCATGCAAAGACCATACCTTTCTTGAGCATAGCTATAAGAGGTTTCACCATGGTAGCAAGATTAGGGATAAATCTTCTCACAAAATTTATCCTACCTAAGAAACTTTGCAGCCCTTTCTTGTGTTTAGGAAGAGGAAGGGCAAGTATTGCTTTTGTCCTCTCTGGATTAATGGTTAAGCCATCCTCAGATAATATATGTCCTAATAATTTTCCTTGGTTAGTAACAAAGACACACTTGCTTGGGTTTAGGGAAACCCCAAACTCTCTACATCTTAAGAATACCTGTCTTAGATGATCAAAATGATCTTCTACATCCTTTGAATACATAGTGATATCATCAAGGTAAACTAAGACAAACTTGTCAATCAATCCTTTGAAGGCCATCTCCATTTCCTTCTAAAATGTAGCACCTGCATTGGTTAGCCCAAATGGTATCTTATAATAAGCATACATACCCCATTTAGTGGTAAATGTAGTCTTGTACCTATCAGACTCTTTAACCAGCACTTGATTGTAGCCAGAAAATCTATCAAGAAATGAAAATCTCCTTGAACCATTGACCTTGGACAAAATCTTCTCCATAGAAGGGAGAGGATGGTTATCTTTAAGGGAAGCTTGGTTAAGGTCCCTAAAGTCCACACACAATCTAATTTCTCGGTTCTTCTTCCTAATAGGGACAAGGTTTGCTACCCATGATGAGTGTTTGATAGGGAAAATTATGTGGGCCTCAATCAATTTGGATAGCTCCTTTCTCATTAAGGGTTCAATTTTAGGATTCACTGGTCTCTATTTTTGTCTTACTAGTTTTACATCATTAATTAAATCTATGGTATGTTGAAACAACCTTGAGTTGAAGCCCTTTAAGTCATCATATGTCTAGGAAAATATATCATTAAATTCTTGACATAGATGAATAAAAATCTCTTGCTGAATTTCAAAACATACCTTACCGATGTTCAAGGATTTTCCATTGGCAACCATGACTGGAATGTGATCATCCTTTTTAGAAGCTAGGTTCATACCTCTACTTCTTGCTTGGTCATCAGGATTAAAAACACTCTCTAAGGTAATGAGACCCTTAGACAGCTTGTTGGAGCTGAGGTTAATGATTTGGTCACCATATTGATCCTGCAGCCTTGACTAATTTCTCTCTGAAAATTTTGTTCATTCTGCAAGAAGCTGACAATTTTCTCATCAAATTCAAACACTTGCCAATGGGTGTTGTTATTAGGGATAGCAGGCCTTATTATGACTCTGATTTGTTGCTTATTCTCCTCCTCAAGATTCCCTAGCACATCATAAGATGCACCTATTGTTGCAAGTCTATCAGCATATCTATTTTCCTTTCTAGGGATCCTTTGAATATTAAATGCATTGAAACCTTCAAGAAAATCCCATACCCTATTTTTATAAGACTTGAGAAAACCATTTTTGGTGGTATTATGATTTCTCACTTGATTAACCACCAACTCACTGTCTCCATACACCCTTAAGGCATGAATTCCTCTCTTTTGAGCAAGTAGGAGACCTTGAATCAAGGATTCATACTCAGCCACATTATTAGTGCAACTAAATTGGAGCCTAAAGGAGAAGTAGTACCTTACTTGTGCAGGAGAAATCAATATCACACCAGCCCTTGATCCATTTTTATTCCTTGATCCATCAAAGTACATACTCCATATCTCACTCATATCTTCTTTAGTCTCCACAAGATTGGGAACTAGAGCATCTTTCTCCAATATACAATATGTACTGAGACCTGTCTCAAGGGTTTCTGGCATAGGATCAAATTGATATGCATTAGCCCACTCATCCAAGAAAAAATTAGGTATCTTTGCTAGGGATGTGGTGGGCTAATTCACTATGTCATTCTCATCCATCTCTAGGATAGGGCAATTCATGTTGATGGAATTAGGGGTGTAAGATTTAGTATGATGGAGGGCTTGAGGCTCTACTCTAATTGAAGCATTGTCTCCATATCTCATTTTAAAAGACATATATGACCAATCAAAAGATATGAAACCACCTATTTGGGCAATAAAGTCTCTTGACAGATAGATGGCAAAATATGGCTTGACCTTAGCAACAAAGATATCTTGGGTTACGGTACAACCAAGGCATGCATGTAAGGCCATCTCCACATTCCTAAGGATCTCTACAATCTTGACAATAGTACCATCCAACTATAATACATCCCTAACAATGGGCTCATATTTCATTCCTAAAGCATCAACAACACACATAAGCATCACTGAACTGCTAGCCCCTGAATCAATCATGCAATTATGGACTGGTTTGCCCCTTATAACTAGAGAAACATAGAATGGAGGAGGTCTAACCTTTTTACTTGTTTCTACCTCTCTTGATGGTTGTACTAGGCTTGTGGAACTTTCCATGCTGAGTGTCTGATCCTTTGGTTCAATTCTCTCCAATTCTTGCTACAACAACCTCTTTTGCATGGGTGTAGTAGCAACAGCATCCCACATGGAGATATTCACATTTCTCTTCTTCATTTTCTCTACCACACTGAATGGCATAGTAGGTACTTTGGTAGAAGCTTTGGGAGCTGCAATTGTATGAGGTTGAGATGGAATATCCTGAGGATCACTTGTATCTTTTCTGCCATGATTTTTCCTTTGCTACTGAAAGGCGCTTGATTGATTATTTGCTTCTTGTTCATGAGATATTGCATTTGAAGTTGAAGCTTGCTTGGGAGGAGGGATAGCATCTTCCATAGCTCTTCTTTTTCTTCTAGTGTTATGAGCAATGGAATCCTAGTTTACGTTACAATGCTCCTCCATCTGATGATTCATAAAAGAGAAATCACCCTATCTTTGCATATCTGAGGCATCTTTAAATTGGTCCTCCTTGTATGATTATTTTTCTGTACGTTCTTGGAATGTCAAAGCCATAAAAGATTCAGCCTTCTGACACATACAATAGGCATAGGAGTAGTTACAAGAGGGACAAAAATCTCGATCTTGAGACATTTTGTTTTGAGGGACTATGGCCCTACTTTGGTTTACATTTGAGGTTGAAGCATGGCCACCCTACCTATTCTGATAAAAAGAATTGCTCCAATGATTAGGATTTGGAGGCCTACCACTGCTTGGAGTTTGATATTGCAATTGATGAGGCTTACTACCTTGAGCATGCTATCTTTCTAAATTCACCACCTTGTTGCTTACTTTCTGCATTATAGAGGAGTTATCCTCCAGCTTCTTCCAATAATCTTGCAATCTTTTCTCTAGGTTGTTTTCTCTTTTATCCATGTTCTGCATCAGAGATTGCATCATCTCTTTGATTTCATCTATCCCATTTGAAGATGTGGAAGCTTGAGGGACTGGGACAAGGGATTGTGATGTAGAATTTGTGGGAAGAGGAGCCATTGTTGGTTGATGATTTGGAACATTAGGGAAGAAAGGCATAGGAGGCCTTGGAGCTAGCTTACCTCCTTGTATTAGGATGTTCTCTAATTTTATTGCTATGTCATAAGCATTAGGCAAGGTATCTCCTCCCATAGTTTGGATTGTAGTGGAAATATCATTGCTAAAAGCTCTAAGGCAATGCAAGAAGGAATTACCAGGGGTAGGCTTCACTGAAGTAGGTATTCTATCCCATCTCTTTTGAAATCTATAATTAAAATTAGTCATACATTCATGGGGAGCTCTTTTTATAGTAGTCAACTACTCTAAAAGTGACAAATAGTCACTTTTATCTTCAAAATGTTTGCACAATCCTGCTCCTAATCCATCCCAATCTAATATAGAACCATGAGCTAAACCTCTATACCATTGTAGTGCTTTTCATTTCAAGGATGAGGCTAGGAGCCTAACTACAACATCATCCTCTGTAATACCATGGATATTGTAGACATTTGCAACCTCTTGAATGTGTTCTAAGGGAGAGATAGAAGTTTCACCAGTAAACTCTGGTATACTTTTGAGGGCAACTAATGGTATGTCATGTCTTTGGGCTAATAAGAGAGGGCTCCCACCATTACAAGTGGCAAAAGTATGAGCTCTAGGAAATGCCATATAGAAAAGTGACCTATTGATATGTATTGATGGCAGTCTAGGCTGAGATCTAATAGCAAGAGGAGTAGAGGTAGATCTTGTAGGTGTATTTGTTAGTACTGCACTCCTAACTAGTGAAGACTCGCCGTATTACTACGCTATCTCCTTAAAACTTTTGGGCCCACAAAACACTTGGAAACCACCTACCACAACTTGGCATCCTAATCTTGGTGAGACCTATCCCCACTGATCCATGTGGCATAATGGCGCTATGTCACTATGGGTAATATCCTCATAGCTTTCCATAGTGAGATAGTGCCTACCATCGATTTCCTTAGATCTACAGTGATCAACAAAATTGTACAACTGCACACTGAGTTGGCTAAATGGACCAATAAAATATCACCACCATACTATGACCCACCTGAAAACTATCACCGAGGATGAACCGTAATATTTCTTTGGAAAAGGGCAGGCCCATTATGTCATCTGTGCCACGCATCATCGAGGCGCTATGTCGCTATGGGTAATATCCTCGCAACTTCCCATAGCGAGATAGTGCCCACTATTGATTTTTTGAGATCTGGCAGTGAGCAAGATGGATCTGACCTATCAGTATACCAACCAATAGAAACTGGCGACATGCTAACCTATCTAAAAAATCCTCATTCGCAGCCTACCAAGTGAAGCTAGACCAATATTCTACACAGTTATACTTTAGCCAATAAAAAAAATTGACCAACTGCCAACGTGTCTAACAAATTTCATCACTAATATCTGATGAGGCATACTTGGGACCCACCTTCCTTCTGATGTCACCGTAGTATCACTTTTCATCTAGGCGCTAATTACTAATGGCGAGGAACACAAATTTTTTGATAGCACCATAATGCCCGTCGTGGATCTAGCAAAATTCAGCACTGGAGAAACAATAAGGAAAGGGAGGACCCACCTGACACATGGCCGAAAGGCACTATGTCGCTATGGAAAAACAAAGTGCAACTTCCCATAGCGAGATAGCACCAACCGTTCATCTTCCTCGATCTGATAATGGGGACTTGCAGGCCCGCAAAAACATTAAAAAGCACAGGGAAAGAAATATAATAAGGTTAACATAAGGTATTTTGTGCCCCTTTTGAATATTTGGATATTTACAACCTATGAACGTTACTATGTTGAATTCAAATTTGGTGATTCTAGCAGGAAGGAAAAAATGGCCAACAGTACCTTTGGCAGAATTTGAGACTAAGCTCCATTAGGGTCGAGTGATTCCATAATTCTTGGCACCAGCTTAAAGTTTGGAGCCTTCCATTCAACACCACACACTGATATCTCTAAACCTTTCTTTACCTTGATGCTACTACTAGTAGATGCCATGATTATTTGATAGACTGATAAATTTTTCTTCAAAAATTTAAGTACAAACTACACTCAAGATTGCCTGGATGCTCTGAAAATCACTCTACTTTGGATAGACTGAACTTACGGTGAAAATGAATTCAAAATTCTACTCTTTTGATGAAAACCTTCCATTAATGCTCAGTATGAAGAGAACCATAATGACATAGTCCTTGATAGGCTATCATCCACTATCTATCGGCATAACTTGGCAAAACCTTGTAACTCAATGACCAAACAAAACTTGTTACTTCCAACCTTGCTCGATATGAACTAGCCTCACTCAGTCAATACTGATGCTAAACTTCTATGATCCCTCTATATCTAAAATACTAATTTGGATCTTTTTCTTTCATTCATTGGAACTACTTAAGATGTAATCCTGAAAATGCAGTTCCAATTCTTCCTTAAGAACCTAATTGGAAATGGTGGAGTCATCCACTTCTTGAGTGACATGGCCATCATTTGAACTAACTTGCTTGGTAGATTTGGTAATCCATTGTTTTCTCATCTACTTCCTAATGTTATTAGCTTTAGCTTTCTTTTCATCTTACCCTCTACCTATATTCATGCAATTCTTAGCTCTATGACCAAGTTCAGTGCATGTGTAACATCTTACTGTAGTATCATTCTTTCTCAACTAATGCCTTGCATAGTTTATGCCAATGTATCCATATTCTTGACAATAATGACATCTACACTAAGTATTGTAGTCCCAACCAAACATTTCCTTTACAAGTTGTTCAGTTGGAGTGAATGGTTTAGATCTACATTTAGATGCCTTGTGACCTTGTTTCTTGCATTTATGACATTTACCTTCAAACTTTGGTTTCTCCTTGCATTCATTAGCTCTGACCATGCTAACTACAATTGTAGAATTTTCCATTGAATTTTTCCTTTCCATTGCTCCAACATTTTTTTAATGTATGACCTATCTTACCATAGTGATTGCAAGTAGGTCTTTGATTCCTTTGAGCACCTTGTTTGGAGGATTCACCTTCTTCTTTGTATCCAAGTCCTACTTTACCCTTTTTCCTATAGAGATTCTATTCACTTTGTTGATTCAATTGATCCATGTCTACTTGGGATTTCATTACTCTTTCATTGAGTTTCTTTTCAAAATTTAGATCAACTATCAATCTTTCATTGATTTTCCTTTCAATGTTTAAATCATTCCTTAACCTTTCATTTTCAGATCTCAAACTCATGATTTCCTCATTTGCATTGGAGAGATGATTGATAAGACTTTCTTGCTAAAAGGATTAACTTTGAGTTTCATTGTTCCTTTTCTCCAAGTCTTCACTTTCCTTATTCCTCTGTTCCAAGATTTCACACGATCTTATTAACTAAATTTCTTGTTCTCTTTTCAATTTTCTTACATCTTCTTGTAGGGAGCCATTCTTTTCTAGGAGTTCTTTGAATGCCTCATTTGCTTCATCTAAACTACTTGAAGGAAAAAAGTCTTCAATCTTTTCTTCAACATACTGGTGGTCATTCATCTATTTTTCAAGTTCCTTCCTTCTTTTTAGGGATTGGGAAAGATTCCATTTTGCTTCCTTGAGTTGAGCTATGGCCATCTCTAGATCTAGCTTCTCATTGTCAATAGCTTTTTCAAGTTTGGATATCCCCATTGTCCTTGATCTTTGCTCAAGCTGTCAAAATTTATCCTAAGAACAACAAAGCTGTGATACCAATTGTTGGAAATAATCAAGACTAGCTAGGTTACTAAGAGGGGAGGGATAAATAAGTAAACTCAAATTTTTTTAATAGATTCAACACTTAATCAACATAATCCATTCACCATTTAATCATCTAATCTACTGCATGCATGAGAAACTGAAAGATAAATATTCATGGCACATGAACACAATATTTAGTGACTCGAAAACCTTCCAAATAGAAAGTAAAACTAGGGTGGGGATGATACCCACAAAACTTCAATACTGTAGTATAAAGTTGGCATGTTAAGGCTTACAATGATCACTTCAGATGATCTACCCTATTAGGAGCAAATAGGACTACTAGGTCCACCTTATTAGAGGTTATACAAACATACAATGAAGTATAAACTCTGTTAGGAGATTTAGAGAAAAGACTATTAAGTCTACCCTGTTAAAGGATTTGAATCTAATTCACCTGTTAGGATGAAACAATAAATCTGACTTACGATTTGATTGCTACTTAGATCCTTGAAATGTTGATCACCTCTTTGTGATAGATAAAACTTTATTGCTCCTTATAGACCTTGCTAAATACTCTGCTCTTCTATTTATCCGCATTCACTCTTCTCAAAATATTACTTATCCATACTTGAGAATGATATAATACATTACATATATACCATTCCAATTCTCATATTTACAAGGTTAGCCAAAACACAAGTTAACACAAATATTGTTGAGTCGGCCCAAATGTGGAAGCTCGAGTTCTAAATAGTTGACTCGATGACCTTTTGATACTCAATGTCTACTGCATTACTTGGCATCATCATGCATTTAGTAGATGTAGAGGCTCAATCCATACTAATCACTCAATATAGATTTGAACTCTATGAACATTGGAAACTCAGTAGATATAGTGTAACTCGGTAAGAACTAAATACTATGTTTACCTTGCTTGCACTCAATAAACACTGCTCATCCCATCACTTAGTTGATACTGGCTTCACATCATATAAACTAATGACTCGGTAAATACTGCGAAGTTTGGTAACCACTATCTACTTAGTCTAAACTGCTGCTCTACTAAACTCACTTGGTAACCATTGGAATGCTCGGTATGAACTATGAAACTTGGTAACCATTGAATTTCTTGGCAAACACTTGAGACTAATTGATGAACTCAATAACCATACAAAATTATGAATAAGTGTTGTCACTAATCACAAACATAACTTAATTCTAACAAGTTGTTGTCTATGCAACTTTGATAACATATTACCATCCATTCATAAACTAAATAATAAAATTATTAATATGGACACATTCTTAAGACTTATATACATTATGATTGACTAAATAAGTATCAGTCATGAACTACCCCAAAAAGAGGACATTTATATGAGTCAATAATTGGGAAAAGGGGACTGGACGAGTTTGTAAACAAAATTTAGTAACATGGTCATAAACCTATGATACAAAAGGTAAAAGGTAAATTGTTTCATATTTAATAATGTTAGTTTCCTCTTTTGGAGCCATCCAACATTGTTTGATCAATCTCATCATATCATTCAAGGGATGATGAGCTTTGGTTTGGTTAGGGAATTTAAAGGCATCATGCTGAACATTGTATATTTAGGCCTTCAATTGAAGGTGACTATGTAAATGATAAAATAAATTACATCAAACAAGGTGTGTGAGAAAAGGATTTAGCATTAAAAAGGAATTAATGATTATGGTTTTTAATGGATTAGTTTTTGAATTACAGTAAAAACAAGTTTTGAGGTAACTCGAAACCCCATACAAAAAATTAAAAAATATATAAAAATAAGAGTCCATTAGTTTTTTAATGCATTAGTTTGCAATGAACAAATATGAAGTTTCTAGCAAACAACAAGAGTGGAAAAAGGGTTTGATTAAGGAAAAAGTGACAATAATTAACAATTTAAAACTATTTGTAGTAAATTTTTGTACATATTTTCTCCCCAATGAACTTTATATTTGAAAATTCCTATAGCAAGATCATATAGTATCTTGTACACACTTTCCCACAAAAAAAAAGAATACTTCAAAGAATTCAAATGTCCACATGTTAAACCAAAGAGGACCAAGATCATAAACTACTTGTATGGAAATTAAGATAGTGAAACAATTTCCTACACTATTGTTGAGAGTAGGAATATGTAATAAATTTCTCACATCTTTATAATATTTGTTGAAAAGTAAAAGAAATATACATAAATAACATTCTACCACAATAAAATGATTTTTATGGAGAAAACATTTTTAGGAGAAAAACATGAAAATCTAAAGTTACCTAATACATTATTCAAAAGTAAATAACAAATAATCTTGCTTAATATTTGTAGAAAATTAATAGAAATATACATAAATAACATTCTACCACAATAAAATGATTTTTATGGGGAAAATATTTTTAGGAGAAAAACATGAAAATCTAAAGTTGCCTAATACATTATTCAAAAACAAATAACAAATTAAAAATATAATTGCAAAGAAAGATTCTCATTAGAGTATCACCAACAAAATATCTAGATATTACTCAATAGCTATCAAAATCTTATACACAACCTCTCTCTCTCTCTCTCTCTCTCTCTCTCTCTCTCTCTCTCTCACACACACACACACACACACAATATATATATATATGTATGTATGTATGTATGTAGAGTGTGTGTGTGTGTGTGTGTGTGTGTGTGTGTGTGTGTGTGTGTGTGTGTGTGTGTGTGTGTGTGTGTGTGTGTGAGAGAGAGAGAGAGAGAGAGAGAGAGAGAGAGAGAGAGATTTAATTTATGAAACTATCAAATGATGTTACAAAATTATTGCCCAAAAACCATCTAAATGTTGTGCTCAAAGATTCCCTATCATGTGTCAAAACACACAAATATGTGTAACTCCTTTCTATGTCTCATTTCCATGTTTTCTTTCCTTACATTTATTATTTCATAAAACCCATCTTCTTAAGGCCATAAGTTTTGAATTGGGTATCTAGTTGACAAATTGTTGGATCATCATAAATCATATCATGATCTATTTTAAAATATAACCTACTATGCTGTTTAGAAATATTTTTGGACCATTTAAGAGCTCCTAAGGCCTTCATAATTAACCTGGAAGAATTTCTAACAAATTTAAAAGAAAAAATATTAATATCTTCAAATCTTGACACAATCTTGCAACCAAAAGTTATTGACATACTTATCAATCCCATCTAAAACTTTGGGAATGTTTTAAAAAAATGTCCTCAATGTAAACATGGTATAACAATGACCTTATGTAAATACAAGGTTGAGACACCACTTTCCTAAGATTGCCTAGGTTGGCCAAGGAAAGACTATTTTTTTAAATCTAATTTTCCTTATAAGAGTCATTTAATTTCCATATCCACATGTTTGTAAATATTTGCTTTTAGATTTTATTGTGCTTATCTAATTTTCCTTTCCACAAATGGACACTCCAAAGAAAAAATAATTTTATTACCCAATATATTTTCCCAAGAAAATGGGCACCTAAGCTAGGAGATGCTTAATATATTTTTTACAATAAAATTAAACTCCTTCAAAAGGTGCTAGGCATTATTGACCTATGTAAATAGAAATAAATAAATATTTATTCAATTTCTATATATTTTAAGATCTTCCTCAAAGGTTTCTACCAGAGTGTGGATCTAGACTAGTTAGAGTTGGGATTGGATCTTGAGGGATGTTGTCAAATTACTATTGTAATTGCTTATGTATTTGGGTGTAACTTGAAAGGCCTTATAGCTAGGCATGCTGGATGTAAATTTTATGATTATAACATGAGAATTGGCATTATTTTGGATCTAATTATCTATGTTATTATTTATTCTTCTATTGCGTGGCTATTTGTTGGGGGCTAGGACATCTCCTTTGGGGATTCTCCTACCTTACAATGCATCAATATTTACAGCCTAATCCTTCTTTACCTTTGTGTCTAAATTGAGTTTGCTTGTCCAATTGATTCATATTTTCTTGAGATTTCATTATACTCTCATTGGTTTACTTTTCTATTCTGAGATCATTCTACAACATTTCATTGTCTGTCCTTAAGTTGATAAGCTCTTGATTTCACAATTGATTTGATTAATCAAATCTACTTGCTAAAGAGAGAGGTGATTAATTTCATTTCCTTTTCTTCTATCTTTTTAGTTAGCAATATATTCTCTTCTTTGGCTTTGTCCTTTTTTTCCATGTCTTCAGACATTCTAACTAATTGAATTCTTGTTCTCTTTTCATCTTTCTGAGTTCTTGATGAAGAGTAAGATTCTTTTCAAGTACAACTTTGATTATTGCATTAGCTTCATTTGAACTTATGTCATAGCAAATGTCTTCAATTATTTCTTCAATGTAGAGATTGTCATTCAGTTGTGTTGGTAGTTCTTTTCTTCTTTTCAAGGATTGAGAGAGTTTCTTTTTTATTTTCTTGAATTGATCCATGGTCAATTGTAGATCCAACTTTTTAGTCTCGATAGCTTTCTCTAGTCTATACACTTCTAGTGCCTCTGATCTTTTCTTAGGCTATTAAACTTTTGATGTGAAAACCAAATGATCTGATACCAATTTTTAGAAATGTATGTGTACCCAGGTGACTGAGAGGGGTGTGAATCAGGAACCAATAAAACTTTAATTTCTATTCACCAATTAATCCTTCATAATCTATTCTGATCTAATTGCATGCATGAAAGACTAAAAGAAATACAACATTCATAACACTTGCCACAATGTTTGGTAACCCAAAAACCTTCCAAATAGAAAATAAAACTAGGTTGGGGATGATACGCACAAGCTTTATAATTGTAGTATAAAGTTGGCCTATTAAGGCTTACAATTGATCACTTTTAGTGATCTACCCTATTAGGACCAATAAGGACCATTAGGTCTACCTTGTGAAAGGATTTATATAATACAATAAAGTATGCACTCAGTTAGCAGACTCAACATAAGACTATTAAGTCCACCTCATTAGATGATTTTATGTAACTTGATTTGTTGTATGAGATTCATTTGATGTAAACTGATCACCTATATGTGATGGATGACACTCTATTTTTCCTTATATTGATTGTATCCTTTGTCTTCTAATTCTCATTCATTCTTCTTCTTACTTTTTACTCATTACACTTGGATATGATAAGATTTATGACATATATAAAAAATTATATTAAGTACCTTCTGGAGTTGGCTACAACATCAAATTCAACAATCTTCACTAAGTTAGCTTACTCCTAATACTTGGGTCCTAAAGACCACTTAGGTGATATTCTGACACTCAACAATGTTGTCAACTCAAAAATCTATGTTACTCTATTAACACTGGTGCATAGTTCACATTGATCACTTGGAAGTAGGCATGAACTTTGTTAGCATTTGGTGACTCAATGAACAGTAGAGAACTCGGTAGACACTGAAGGGATTGGTTGACATGACAACTTAGTCAACACTACCTTCATTTTTCTTGGTTAATATGACTAGCTTGGTAGATAATGATAAGCTCAGTTAATACTATAAAGCTCAGTTTGCACTAATGAGCTTAGTGGACTCTATAAAGCTTGGTAGCAATGTAACTAATCAAACTAATTGAGTGTTTAGTCACTAACTGACAAATGATTTCACCATCAGGCCAACAATACATACATACAATTTTTCTTATTCTCCCCCCTTTGACATCAATAAAAAAAGGCAGTGACAAATCTTATGCACATCACAAAATTTCATTACCTTTTTCTTCATGTTAATATCTTGTACATGCAATTAGAAAAGCTCACTTTTACATTTTCAAATTACTTTTGTTTTTTACTTCTTAATATAAACTGATCAGGGTGCAGAGTCCATAAGATATTATCTCTACTACATTTAAATTAGAATATACAAGTTTCTCAAATGATGTCTTAACCTTAAGAAATTCGTCTAATTTCTTCTATACATTTCTAATCTTCAATGTCAAATATTATCTCAAAAATGAGAACTTCTTGATGATTCTTTCTACCTTCATCTCAATTAGACTTATATGATCATGAATCTTTACAATTGTTGTCTCTGAGTGTTCAATCTTCATATGGGGTTGTTGAGGCTCATTTACAAGGTTCTTTAGTTCCTTCTACTTCTCACTTAGCTTCTCATTCACATCTATGATGAAATTGTATGACAAGGTGCATTGTCCATACAATGTCCTCCCTTCTATCATACATCTTCTTAGCTCTTTTATGTAAGAGTCAAGTACAGCTAAGTCATTTCTAATATTTGTGCACATGATTTCAAATAGTTGTGCATTATGTCTAAATTGTGCGTATATCGTTACCACTTTTGATATCTACATAACTTCATTATCAAAATCCTTGATAGATTCCTTAGCTCCTACTTGAGGATCTACCTTTATTTTGATGTTGAACACAATACTTTATAGTTTCTAGGGACCTCCTCTAAAGTTTCTTAAAGACTCTTAACCTTCTTATTATTTTAAAATAATTTTCTTGAAGATGGTATCAGTCCAATCTGATCATCATCACTAGATAAAATTTCCAATGTTGATTCCAATCCAGAATTGGATTTAATTGGGTTTCCAATAGGATATCTACTTCATGTTGAAATATGACTTTGTCAATCACAATCTCTATGACAAAAATGTTGATTCCTACATGATTATTCTCTAATTATTTATAATTTTCTCTTCTTTTTTCTGTTCCTCTATTTTTTGTTTCTCTTCTTTATCCTCTTTTTCTTCTTCTTTCTTTTCTTCTTCTCCTCTTCTTCTTTCCTTTCTTCTTCTCTTTTCTTCCTTTCTTGTATTCTCAATTTCTTTTCCACCTCTTTCTTCTTCTTTTCTCCTTTTTCCTTCCTCTTTTCCTCTTCCTCATCTTTAGAATTAGTATAGCCCAACAAATTGTCAATAATGAAAGGACCATAGTCCTTGAATGGATCTTCTGATATATCTATTTTCATGTTAGTGCTATCTATCTGCATAGAGTCTATTTCAACTATTACCTATGGAATTACTGAGGATTATGATGCCTCTTTCATCTCTAAATCCTTTTTTGTTATTTCTAGTGTTGCTTCTTTGTCTTTTACCTCTACTTGAGCTTGAACAATAGGGATTACTCCCACTATCACAATGGTTTTTTTCTCTTGCACTGATGCTTCTAGGTTGGATAACTTGAGTTCTTTCATCATCTTAATGATTATTTCCTATATCTCCTTATTAATTTTTTCATAACTTCCTTCCACAATTAATATTGGCCTTGTCTTATTGTTGAGGTAAGGTCCAAGACTACTTACTAAACTTTGCAAGTGATCTTCACTAGTAACTTCACAAATATTTCTTACCTAATATTGCTTTATTTGTTGGTCTTCTTCTCCTACTCTCTTCTTTCTATTTATAATCCTCTCATGTAAGTCTTTTTGAATATGACTTTTCATATCCAAAAAATTCTTGCCACTTAGTATTAAGTGCCTTATTACTATATTCTCAAGCTCAAATTTCTCAAAATTGCTATACAAATCTTAGAGCTTATTTATGTTATTATAATTAGAATTGTTTATGATTTCACTATTTAATGTCTCAACCTTTGGCTTCCATGGTTTCCTTCCTCTAGTAGGAAATTTTGTATTTTCTTTTACCTTTATAGTTACCTCTAATTTTTTATCATCCTTTTCATATTCCTATAATTCAAATTCAACAATTTGTATTTTTCTTCTTTTTGTACCCTTATAAGTAAGAAGTGTCTTCCTTTTCTTTTCTGACCCACTAGCCATCTTCTTGACTCTCTTATGTTTAGGGGATTCAATTGGCTCATGTTTGACTTTAGTTAACTGGTACATGAGCACCTAGGCTCATCCCTCAACCTTATTACAATTTTGGCTTGTATTGACCTTAGACAAGTCAATAATATTTGTTTTAACCTTAGAAGGTCTTGTTTGAGTGTTCCTAGGTGGATTAAACTAAGCTCAATCCAATATTTATTTACTTTACTAGTTGTTAGTGCTAGATATAGGAGTTGATGAAATCCAACTCCATAGTCGCCAAGATCACCTGAAGTGCAAATAGCTTGCAAAAGAGAAACCTAAGAAGCAAGAGCTTGAAGGAAACAAAGCAAGAGAAAATATTTCACAATAGGAAAAATGAAATTGCTATGTGAATGGATGAATTTACAATGAGAGAGATACCACTTATAAAGGCCTCAAGGAAGCTTGTAGAACAAGCTAGAAGGTGGTAGAAGATAAGGTTGACAACTAAGCATTCTTCCACAAAAAGGTGAAAATTGCTAGAAGGGAATAAAATCCATGTTGTCAACAAATCATCACTACAACTAATAACTACTAAATATTAAATAAATACATTAAACTAGGTAAGCTTAAGTAAATAGAATAAATAATTATTAATTAATTAATTAATTACTCTAACACCCCCCCTTAAGTGCAACTTAGGGGAATGCCTTAAGCTCACAAAAAACTAAGAGAAAATGTAGAATGAGTCCTAGCAGCAAGGCCATGTTAGGTACCCATGTACAATGCAAAGAAATGTACCTCTGAAGATGCAGAAAGAGGGAAAACCTCATGGGAAAAATGCTCTCCCAAAAAGAGGTAAAAAACATGCTAAAAAAAATGAAGTGAAGGAAGGAAGGAAGGCCTCAACAACACCCCCAAAGACAACTTCCACCAAAAATGTTTCAAGAGACTCTCTCAAAACCATAAGTACAACTAGCCCCCCCATGAGAATAGGCACCAATGCCCCCCCCAAAATGATGGAGCTCTTGTAGAAATGATCAAACCAATGAAACTCCAATGTGGATGAAATAAGGGAGTAGAACAAGGGAACCCCTAAATGAGAGGGGAAACTGGAAGGCCTGTTTGATGCCCAAAGGAAAAAATTTGAGGATACAAAAATGGAATCCCCAAGGCAGGTGTGATGACACTATCATGAATGTCCTTTGTAGAATTTGCAACAAGTGCGCCTGGAGTCTCAATGAATGGAGCTAGAGGATTAGGTAGAGTAGAAGAAGAAGAATCTTGTTGAAGAGAAAAGACATCAACTAGATGTGGTGTGGAAGTCAAAACAAGGATCTTAGGAACAATACAAAGGTTCAAGTATCTTGACTGCACCACATGATGCTCCTATGAGAGAGAAGAAGATTTCTCTAACAATGGAGATGGTTGAACAAAGTGCTAGAAGGTGTAGAGACGAGTGGAAGGATCAACTACCCCTATAGCAATAAGATATCCTGTAGCACAATCTTGAATGAAGATAGAATTAGCAGTGAACTCAATTGTCTTCCCTGATCCACTATGTAATCTGAGAAATTGAGAGAAGGTTGGTAGACAAAGATGGAACATACAATACATCATTGAATATACCATCCTAGATATGAACTAAACCTTTCCCATAGAATAGTAGTATAGTGTTATTCCCCATGAGATTATGAGGAATAGGAGAAGCCTCAAGAGTAGAGAAGATACCTTGAGAGAATGTCATATGGTGAGAAGCACATGAATCTAATACCCAAGGAACCTGTAAAGGAGATGCAATGGAATCCTGTAATGCATGACCCTTTCCAAGATCCCACATAGATGGTGAAGATGTGGAAGAAGACTTTAAATTAGACCCCAATGAGGTAGAAGAGGATGGAGAAGAAACAATGTTCTTCTGTGAAGAAGAGCCTAAAAATTTGCAATTTGTTTCTCATAGCCATCAAATCTCTTGTGAAACAATGTGCTTCATTATGAGATCCTTTCTGAAAATAGGAATAGGTAGGAGTCTCATTCTTCTTTTTCTCCTTCTTCTTAGAAGATGCTGAACCAGTAGAAGAGGGATCTGATATTTGCTTCAACTTTTGCTCCTGTGTATCCTTGGCAAGAAATGCCTATGACTGTGAACCTAAAAGTGAATCCATTTGAGTGATCTTGGACTGTTCATGAGTTAATCAATCACAAAATATCTCAAATGAAGGTATCTTGTGTCTATCACCCAAGGCATCCATAATGAAGTGGAAAGTGGAAGATCTGATACTGTGCCCTCAACTTTGAGAGTATCAAAAAGATACACTCATCATCTATCTTGGTTTTTCCCACATCCCTACAAAAGTATACGCAGAGATTTGAACTTCATTAAGAAGTCCTCAATGGTGGGAAAGTTTTCACGTGTCAAAGAAGTCAACTTTGCATCTAGCTAAAGTGCCTACAACTCATTCACTTGGCCAAAAAAATTCTAAAATTTGAGCCAATAAGCTCGTGGAGTAGTCAAACCATCCAAGTGAAATAGTAGACTGTCTGAAATGTTTAGTGCAATCAATCCCATGGCCTCATCCATTTTTCTCCTATACTAAAGAACCTCAAAAGCATGTAAGAACAAGTTGATTCTCATCCAGACATGACCATAAGCATCTTGACATGAGAAGTTGTGTCATTTGTGCCTTCTAAGTGTGGTAGTTGTGTGATGTGAGATGGGTCACATATGGATCCGCCATTGAGAGAGACAAAAAAAGAAAATGCTCCCCCCCACAATGTATAAATTGGGCACTCTTTACTTAGTGCGATTACAATAGCCAATTTAGGGCCTATTTCTAAAAGTAGGATTTTTGTCTACAGAACTTATAATCTAATTGTAGATCTGGAAAGTAGACAAAAAAATATACACTTTCAAAAAAAAAAAAAAACCTAATTATGTGTCCAGATAAGCCCGTACTAAGAATTTGAAGTGGCAAAAATTGAGAATTGCAAATTGTAGCAAAATTTAGGAATAGATATCTCAAACCACCTGCACAATTGTGTAGATCATGAAATCCTACCACAAAACAAAAAAAAAATCTTGAAAAAAATGAGTCTGTATGAGGGAGATATCATTGTTTGAAAATCACCTCTCTAGTTAATTTTTCTGAATCACTGTCGTTGCACCTCCAAAAAATAAAAGAAAAAGCCCAATAAATATCAGATCTGTTATGTCATACCCTCTTTTTCCTTTTTCTCCAAATATTGAAAAAAATGCTCTTCCTCATAATTGAAGAAAAAATCACAAACAAACTAGGGTTTGTGTCTCCAAATTACGCTTAAAAAAATCCTTCAAACAAGAAGTGCTAGGGAGGCTTTGATACCATGTAGGAGTTGATGAAATCCAACTTTACAGTCACCAAGATCACCTGCAGTGCAAATAGCTTACCAAAGAGAAACCTAAGGAGCAAGAGCTTGAAGGAAACAAAGCAAGAGAAAATATTTCACAAAAGGAAAATGGAATTGCTATGTAAATGGATGAATTTACAATGAGAGAGAGACCACTTATAAAGGCCTCAAGGAAGCTTGTAGAACAAGCTAGAAGGTGGTAGAAGATAAAGTTGACAACTAAGCATTCTTCCACAAAAAGGTGGAACATGCTAGAAGGGAACAAACTCTCGTGTTGTCAACAACTCATCACTATAAATAATAACTACTAAATATTAAATAAATGCATTAACCTAAATAAGCTTAAGTAATTAGAATAAATAATAATTAATTATTTACTCTAACACTAGATTAGGCCTAAAATGGGACAAGTAGGTCTTAAAGCATTTAAGTCTTGGGAAAGGGTAGAAATATGCCTAAAATAATTCCTAGGATGTTTATACATCACTCTACATTGATCAGAGGCCCTTAGCATTAATTTAGCAAAAAGATGTAAAAGTTGTCACAATGTTGCTTGACAACATTTTACAACTTTCAAAAGTTGCATGACAATAATGGCAAGATTGGATTCCTTTCGAAGAATCATTATGGGCAGTTTCCATAATGGCCTATAATCAAGGATAGGGAATATTTAAACTTCTAGGATCCCTTTTCCTAAGGTAGAGAGTGATGTAGTGGAATTTTGTAAGTGGACTAGAGCTCAGAAATTTTCTTTTGGAGTGACTGTCAATTTGCATTGAGTGGAAGTGTGATTTTATGGATTGAATAGTTTGAGTAAGTGTTGGATTTGTGGAGAGCTATCAATCCTAGGAATTTTTTATATGGTTACTAATTTTTTGAGTTCGTTATATTAGGTTTTAAAATTGCTTTGTAAATAAACTAGTTCCTGGTGTAAAAGGAGGCAGTTTCTTATTTTATGGATCCCCCATAGTTCTCCACCATAAAAATCATTAAAACCCAAAGGAATATGGTAGGGAAGCCCTTGGAGATTATTTTTTTGAAAGGAGGAGCTCTAGAAAGAAATTTATCTAATTTTGGCATCATGCCCTAGGCAATATTAGTGTTCCTAGGTAGGTGTATGACAATGTAAATTTGATCTACAATTGCAAGGGAAAGAGGAACAACATGGAACCAAGTATTTGTTTTGAAGCATAACAGTCCTATAGATATCTGGTAGTAAGATTAGGCATTGGCCAATCCATTTAGGTAGATTTCCAAGGAGAAATTAGAGGACAACACAAAACTAGCCCTTTTAGCCCTATTAGCCCTACATTTTAGGAATCCACTATAGAGTTGACCTAGGAACCTAAGACCTCAAAAATAATCAAGGTCTCAAAACAAGGTATCTAAATATCAAGTTATGTTTTGGTGTGTTTTGGAAGTTTTGAGAAATAATTGGGAAAACTCCACTGACTAGGGCTAATTTGTTAATTAGGCCAATTAGGTCAAAACCATAACAAAAGTTGAACTCATTAGGAAAACCATAGATTCCCTTGTCAAATGTAGTCATTTGGAAGTCAAGTGAATTTTTTAGCAATGAATACACCCCCTATTTCACTTGTGATGATATTATGGTGAATGCTTCTTCGAAGACGTCCATGTAAAAGTAAAGGTTTGAAGCACCCTTAATGATAGTTATCCCTCAAAGGTGAAGCACAAAGAAAATTTGGTGTAGGAGCACCTAACCCTCCATTATCCAAGAGCATATATCATTTTAAATCTACAAGAGTTCTACTCAATGGAATTTGTGCCTAAGAGACAAATGTAAAAGGTATTTTTAGTTTCCTAATAAATCAAAGCCTATTTGTAAGACCTAGCCCCCATTTGGTGCTTTATAAATCATGGGTTTTGACTATGATCAAAGAGCATATTTTAGTCCTAAAATAGGTTAGGAATGTTTAAAAGGCTTTCTTATCTAGTTTAGTCACCTTGGGAACAAGGACAAATTCCTAGATGGGTCAAATTGCACAATTTGTTAAAATTGCCAAAATTTTCAAAATGCAAGAAAAGTTGCTCGACAACTTTTTCTAAAGCACTCCAAAATGGTCACAACCTTTGAATTTTAGTTGGATTAGTTTGGTGAAGTCATCATATATCCCTTTCAAGTGTGTGGAAGTTTGAGAATATATAATTTCCTTTTGAATAAAATAAAGATCCCATTTCTCCTTGTAAAATGTTGCAATTTTATAGTGTACAGACTAGTATGGATTGGTACATGTGAATAATAATTTTTTATAGAATCCTAAATATTATAGCTAAATAATTCAATTAGTTTTAGGGTTTTAAGTGTTGGAAATATTCAAGACTATGCTAGGTTACTGAGAGGGGAGGGGTGAATCAATAACCTCTAAAACTTTAACAAATTTAGGACTTTATAGCAATATACTAATTACCATTTATTGATCTAATTTCATGCGTGAGAAATTGTAAACATAAAAAATTCATAACACTTGAACAAAATAATTTGGTGACTAAGAAACCTTCCAAATATAAATTAAAATTGGGGTGGGGATGATACCCACAAAACTTCAATACTATAGCATAAAGTTGGCATGTTAAAGCTTACATTGATCACTTCTGATGATCTTCCCTATTAGGAGCAATTAGGACTACTAGGTTCACCTTGTTAAAGGATTTAAAAACACACAATAAAGTATGCACTCAGTAAAGAGATTTTGAGAAAGACTATTAACTCTACCTTGTTAAAGGATTTAGACTGATTCACCTATTAGAATGAAATAATAGATCTCTGACTTACAACTGAATTGTTGATAGAGATTCCTTGAAGTACTGATCACCTTTTGTGATGGATATGTCTTTGCTGCTCCTTTTTTGATATGGCCTTCAATATACACTTTATCTATTTCCTAATCACATTCTCATTCTTACACACTTATGTTCATGAATTACATATTCACACACATTGGATATGATACAATATATTACATATACACCAATGCAATTTACATAATAACAAATTCAGTCACTATACAAGTTAACACGAATATTAAAAAGTTAGCCCATATGAAGACACTCGAGTTCTAAAGATTGACTTGGTGAAGTTCGGATACTTGGAGCCCACTGTCATTACTCATCATCATCATGCACTCAATAGAAGTAGAAGCTCGATCCATACTAATAACCTCAAAGTAGTCTTAAACTTGGTCTGCACTGGTGACTTGGTAGATATTGTGTCACTTGGTATAAATTGAATTACTAGTTTACCATGACTTCACTTGATAAATACTAACTCTGCATATGGTTTAGTTAACACTAGCTTCACATCACATGAACTGCTAGCTTGGTAGAAATTGCAAAGCTCGATAACCACTGGAGTGCTCAGGTTGAACTACTAGACTTCACACTACCTGATTCTGCTTGATTTGAATTATTGCACTTTACACTAACTAAATTCCCTTGGTAACCACTTGAATGCTCAGTGGCCATTAGAATTTGTCTAGAAGACTTAGTAGCAACTGTAGAATTCAATGGCTATAGAATTACATGGAAAACACTGTAGATTATTCAATGAGCTCGGTAGTCATACAAAATCTGAATAAGTGTTGTCACTAATAACAAACTTGACTAATATGTCAACAATCTCCCCCTTTGGCATTAGTGATAAAAAAACTTACTAGCCAAAACTTATATACATCACCATGTGATACTGGCTCGATAGGGTATACTATTTTGAGGATTTTCAAAATTTGTCTTTGTAAGTTTCTATAGTATACTATACAACATATCTACAAAATTTTCCTCTGCTATATACATTTTCTCCCTTTGCATGATTCTCCCCCATATAATATATAGAGTGTCTCACTATAGATAGTCTCTCCTCCTTTTGAAAATAATGCCAAAGATTTATTCAAACCTATTTACATGGAGACACCAAAATGAGATAGAAACTCAAAATGTACCTTAAGAATAAGTGCTAGGGTTTTATCCCAATTTTCTTGCAAAATATTACATGTATGTAGAGCAATTTGAAATTTTGCAAAGAGTTCTATCATGTGATCTACAATAGAGAAGTTGGTGTCATGGATCAAGACTTTTGAATAAATGATATGTTTCTGCATTGTATCCATGATAGGAAGGATCATATTCTGAATATCTATCAATGTAGACTGGATCCTTGCTTCTTCTCTCAACAACTCTGCCTACATGTTTGATAGAAATTTGGTCTTCATATGATTTGCAGAGCTTGAAGTAGAGTCAAGTTGCAATTGCTATGCACTAGCTTTCAGATCCTCATCAATCTTTGTCAGTTTTCTCTTTATCTCCTTTGTGAACTTGGTAACATCACACAACTTTCCAAAAAGTGATTTCACATTAGTGTAGAGGTTTCAAGATTGGTCAAAATTGAGAAAAATTCAACTTGATGGATAGAAATTTGTTGAGCAATGTGCTCAAGCACTTTATTGTCAAATTTCTTTTTAGCTTTCTCAATTAACTTATCCTAACAACTATTGTCCTCATTAAAATTTTGGATTGCCTTAGCTAATTGTAATAAAATAGGTTAAGAAGCATCAACCTCAATACCTATAGCCTCAAAAAAAATATTCTTGGCATCATCTACAACTTTATATTCTCTATCTCTTTCTTCTCTTAATTTTTGTTGCTTTTCCTTCTTTTGGAGGAGTTCACTAGCTATATGCATTTGATCTATAATAAGATTATAAAATTCCCATTTGGGAATTTCTATTTCCTCATCTAGGTCTATATCCTCTTCTATCTCCTTGCCTCTACTCAGAAATCTTGCCCTCGATTGAGCCTTAGGTTCAATTTTCTTTGTACTTAATTCCTTTGTATCCAGGATGGAAAAAACTATAGATATGCTAGGACTTGCTATGAAAATTGATATAGTACTAATTGATGGAATACTAATAGAAATTCTTGTTGAATCTAAAACTAAAGAAGTCATAACTGAAGTATCCATTACTAAAGTAGACAAAATTGTAGAATCCAACATTGAAGTACTTACTTTTGAAGAGCTCAAAATTGTAGAAGACGCTATATTCATGACTGATGACTTGGTAGCTAAAGAAGTAAGAGGTTATAGCTTGGTAGATGAAGTGGTAGTCACTTCTATCAATGATGTGTTGAGCTATGTGGGGGTGAAGGGTGATTGGACATTTGAAGTGTTTGTGGTTGTCACAATCAAACTTGTTGAAGATGTCTCTAAGCTTGATATAGTTACTGGTTTTCTTGGAGAGTGAGGAAGTGAGGCAATGACTATAGCTTCTATCTTCATTGGGTCAATTGCCTCATCATCTTCTTTATCTTCCTTGGTAGCTTCCTCCTTTTTATCTTCTTCATCTTCCTCATTGTCAAACTGTGTAGGCTCAATATAAGTGTCTTCTTCATCATCATCATCATTGTCATCATCATTATCTTTAACATCTACTGGGAAGTCACTTGGTTTATGCAAATGATAAACATTCTTCCACATGATTGTGGCATTCTTAACCACATGCTCTATATCCTTGATCAAAATTAAACATTTATTAAATCTAAGAGTCATTTTATCTTCATTTTTCTTCAAGGACTCTTTTATATCATCATATTTCATGCTTGGTAGAAATTGCCTCAAGGTTTGTACATAAATATCTTTTTTTCTTTGCATTTCAAAGTCCCATCTTGGCTTTATTTTCTCTAATAATTTATTAGAGATTTGGGAGGCTATTTGATCTGATGAATAGTTCCATTTTTCCATTATGGTCAACACCAGTTCTTCAACATGTTTCTTCTCTGCCTCTGACGTTGTTTCATACTTCAAAGATCTAAAATTTTTTATACTTGCACCTTCTTTCATTTGTTTCAACTTTTCTTGGAAGATGGGAGGAGGTTTGCTAAGGACAATATCACTTCCTTTCTTCCTAGACCTCCTTGTGAAGACTACAGTGGATGGTTTAGGTGGCTTGGTGATGATCACCTTGCCTTTCTTCTTCATAGGTTTTACCTCCTCTTTAGACTCATTTGCATCCTTTGCTTCATCTATATCTTCTCCTTTGCCCTTGGTTAACATAAGAGGTGTGCTTAATATTAGTTTTTCTATCCTCCTCTTAACTTTTTTAACCACTTGTGGGAGCTTTATCTACAACTCTATCCTTGCCTTTGCCTCATCATATGTTCCAAAGTATCATTCCTTTGGATCAATGGGTTCATTAACCAAGGCTTCAATAAAATCCTTTGCTTCATCAATATTCACCTCATAGGAAAGAGGCTTTACCCATACAATTCTAGTTTTTACTGCCTAAATGTAGACTCTGTCATTGTCTACCATGAAATAAACATCATCTTAGTAATCTTCTACCAGTTTCTTAGGAATTCTAAATCTGTTATTCATTTTCTCTTTAAATACTTCGAAGTAGTTATCCATAATGCTAACAAAGTTCTCTCCAATTTCTACAATGTATTAATTAATCTAGTATAGTAGAGGCACATATTTTCTCCATACTACCATGCCTTTGGAAGGGAAGAACTTCTAAACATAGAAGAACAAACAAGTCAACAGAGAGCCAAATTTGTAGATTTTTTCTTGGAAGTCTGAATACTTTCCATGTACTTGTTGAATTTCTTCAATAATAGATCTTAGGTGGGATTTGTGATTGAGCTTCGCTTTGGTCGAGGGTTTGTACAATTGCAGGCATAAGTTTAAAGTCTACCACTTTCCACTTGACTCCTTGAAGCAACATCTTAGACCCTTTCTTTACTTTGTTGCTGCTTGATGCCATTGTTCTTGATAAATTATAAAAACCTTGATAACTTTGCTGAAAGCTCACTTAAATTCACTTGATCTCTCTATAAATTGCTTCTTCACAATAGCACTAAGATTTCATGATGAAAAATGAATTCAATTTCTTGCTTTTTGTTAAAAATTAACCATTAATGCTTGATACAAAGGTATTTGGATTGACATCATGCTTGACATTATGCTCAATAGTCTATTATCCACTATTCAATTGATTACTCGATGAAGGCTTTGTGACTTGCTAACCATGTATTTCTTGTAACTCTTGACCTTTATCGGTAGAGTCTATGACCTGACCTTACTTGATAGAGAAGGTAACTTGGTGATAACTAATACTGATCTTCCTTAGTAATCCTTTTTTATCTTGAATATTAATTTGGATCTTTGTCACCTTTCAATTGGAACAGTTTGAATGAGATCTCAATAACACAGTTCCAGTTCTCCTTTCGAAACCTAGTTGAGAATGGTGGAGTCATCCACTTCTTGAGTGGTATGACCATCATTACTTGAACTAGCATCATTGATAGATTTAGGGATCCATTGATGCCTCATCTAGTTTTGAATGTTATCTACTTTTTCCTTCTTTTTATCTTCACTTTTACCTATGTTCATGCAATTTTTTGCTAGATGACCAAGTTTGATACAAGTGAAACATCTTATGGTGGTATCTCTCTTCCTGTGTGATGTTTAAAAAAATTCATGCCAATGTGTCCAAATTCTCCATAGTAATGACATCTACACCAAGTCTTGTAGTCCCAACTGAATATTGCTTTCACATTTTTCTCTGTTGGATTGAATGACTTAGCTCTACATTTTGATGCCTTGTGACCTTGTTTCTTGCACTTGTGACACTTTCTCTCAAATTTTGGTTTCTCTTTACATTCATTAGCCTTGTGTTAAATTTTATTTTACCATTACTCCAACATTTGTTTGATGTATGACCTAACTTACCATAGTGATTGCAAGTAGGTCTTTGATTCCTTTGAGAACCTTGTTTGAAGGATTCACCTTCTTCTTTGTATCCAATTCACACTTTACCCTTTTTTCTATAGAGATTTTTCTCATTTAGTTGATTGAATTGATTTGTGTCTACTTGGGATTTCATCATTCTTTCATTGATTTTCTTTTCAGTGTTTAGATCATTTTTCAATCTTTCATTGATATTCTTTTTAGACCTCAACTCATTTCTTATTCTCTCATTGATTTGTCTTTTCAAATTTAGATCATTTCTTAATCTTTCATTGATCTATCTTTGGCTCATGATTTCCTCATTTACATTGGAGATTTGGTCCATAAGATCTGCATGCTGAAGGGATTGGTTCTAGATCTCATTGTTCCTTCCATCCATTTCTTCTTTTCTCTTGTTTCTCTATTCCAAGATTTCACATAGCCTTACTGATTGAATTTCTTGTTCTCTTTTTAGCTTTATTATTTCTTATTCCAAGGAACCATTCTTCTCTATGAGTTCTTTGATTGCATCATTTGCTTCATCTGAGATGCTTGAAGGAAAAAAGTCTTCAATTCTTTCTTCAATGTAGAGATGATCATTAATTTGATTTGCAAGTTCCTTTCTTGTTTTTAGGGATTGGGAAACTTGATCCTTAACTTTTTTGAGTTGTGCAATGGTGATTTCTAGATCAAAAATTTCATTTTCAATTGCCTTATCAAGTCTGAATATCTTCATATTCTTGATTTTTACTCAAGCTATTAAAAATTATCCTAAGAACCACAAAGCTCTGATACCAATTGTTGGAAATATTCAAGACTGTGCTAGGTTACTAATAGGAGAGGGGTGAATCAATAACCTCTAAAACTTGATCAAATTCAGCACTTTATAGCAATATACCAATTATCATTTATTGATCTAATTGCATGCATGAGAAACTAAAAATACAAAACATTCATAACACTTGAACACAATAATTTGGTGACCCAGAAACCTTCCAAATAGAAAGTAAAACTAGGGTGGGGATGATACCCACAAAATTTCAATACTATAGCATAAATTTGGCTTGTTAAGGGTTATATTGATCACTTTTGATGATCTACCCTATTAGGAGCAATTAGGACTGCTAGGTCAACCTTGTTAAAGGATTCACAAATACATAATAAAGTATGCACTCAGTAAAGAGATTTTGAGAAAGACTATTAAGTCTACCTTGTTAAAGGATTTAGACTGATTCACCTATTAGAATGAAACATTAGATCTCTGACTTACAACTGAATTGCTGATAGAGATTCCTTGAAGTACCAATCACCTTTTGTGATGGATATGTCTTTACTGCTCCTTTTCTAATATGGCCCTCAATACATACTTTATATGTTGTTTGATCACATTCACATTCTTACACACTTATGTTCATGAATTACATATTCACACACATTGGATATGATACAATATATTACATATATGCCAATCCAATTTACATAATAAAAAAGTTGTCCAATAGACAAGTTAACACCAATATTACAAAGCATCCCATATGAAGACACTTGGGTTTTCAAGACTAACTTGGTGAAGTTCTAATACTTGGTGTCCACTATCATTACTTAGCATCGTCATGCACTTAGTAGAAGTAGAAGCTCAGTCCATACTAATCACCTCAAAGTTATCTCAAACTTGGTATACACTAGTGACTCAGTAGATACTGTGTCACTTGGCATAAAATGAATTACTAGTTTACCATGACTTCACTTGATAAATACTAACTTTGCATATGGTTCAGTCAACACTAGCTTCGCATCACGTGAACTACTAGCTCCATAGAAATTGAAAAGCTTGGTAACAACTGGAGTGATCGGGTTGCATTGCCTGATTCTACTTGGTTTGAATTACTACACTTCACACTAACTAAATTCCCTTCGTAACCACTAGAATGCTTGGTGGCCATTGGAATCAATCCAGAAGACTCAGTAGCAACTGTAGAATTCAGTGGGTATAGAATTACATGGTGAATCCTATAGATTATTTAATGAGCTTAATAGCCAGACAAAATCTCAATAATTGTTGTCACTAATAACAAACTTGACTAATATGTCAACATTAAGTTCTTTTTAACTCAAGTTATTCAAGGTTCTTTATTGGATGCACCAAAAACCTCCATTTGGTAACTAGTTATAGAAATGAGGCCCTAACTTGCATTCCCATCATGGGAATTCTTTTCCACTTGGAAAAATGAAAGTTAGGAAATGTATTGTAATATCCATGAAGGATGGGAGAGGGAAGTCAAGGCTCCTATTTTTTCTAGCAAGCCCTAGCCCAAACATCTCTATGTGTTTGGTGTAGGATAGTACGTGTTAGAGTGTTGCAAGCACTTGGATGATGATTGAATCCAATATAATGGTGGAGAATGATTCTTGGTAGTTCCCTACATGTTTTCTAATTTATATTTTTATCTAGTCAACCACCTTCCCATCATTTCCTTCACAAACCCTAGCAAGTAGGCTTGACAAAGGAATTTGTCGCATTTTTTGTAAGGAGGTCATTTGACAAGTATAGAGTTTGAAAGATTAGAATCTTACTTCTTTGAAAAGGATATCCATTTCTAAAGTTTTTCTTCTAGATCATTTGTAGTATTTTCAAACTAAAACGTAATTACCTCCTTAATAGGGCTAACTAGGGCTCCTAGGCCTAAAAGGAAATTTTTCTATCTATGACGTTTGGGAACAAGATTGGCTAACCAATATTGGAATTATAAGTGGGAAGAGTAAACTTCTAGGGGGGAGGGGAGTAAATCAAGAGTTTAAACTTGGACCCATAAAACTTTTATCATTCATTAATCATATGCATTCAATATGTAAATTGAAATAACATGTAAAGCATATGCATCTAAATCATGTAAACATGTAATAAATTACACACATAACACTAGATATGATTACCCAGAGACCCTCCAAGTGAGAAGGTAAAATTGGGGTGGGGATGACACCCAAAAATCTTCACTACTGCAGTAATAAATTGTATCAAATGAAGGTTATGATGATTTGACCATGAATCATGGTCTACCCTGTGAAAGGTCTGCCTTGTTAAAGGCTTACAAAGACTGTTAGGTCTCACCTTGTTAGAGGATTTCAACACCCAATTAAAAGTGTTCTTTTTAGAGGACTTCAACTTACAATTATGTAAGCACCCTATTAAAGGATTTCATATAGCCTATTAGGACTACTCTGTTAGGAGATTTAACTTAAATCAATTGTTAAAATGTCTTAGCATAGATCCTATGATTGGCACTTGGTTCCTTGATAACAGATCACCTCTACACAATGTCTAATTTATCCTTCATGATTACATGTCTCAATGCTATATCCTTCTTTCTATCCTCTATTCTTCTCTAACTAATTTTGCAATTTTCTCTTTCTTCTAAGTCAACTTGAATGCTCTAATAACTATCGTGTTCAATCCTCCAATTTGATCATTCACCCATCCATCCATACATAAAGAGTTTAGGGTTTCATCCTCCTTAAGAAGACTCATGTGGCTTAGGGTTAGGTGTGAATCTATGGCCAAGATTCATTTATTTTGCTACTTAAACCTTCCCATTTTCTAATTGGTTGCATGTAATTGCATAGGGAATCCAAATATAGATTCGTTGTTATCTCCAAAAGATTGTAATCTATTCTTAATTTGGTTCAAAAATGGTTTATGTAGTTTTTTGTGCCATTACAAATAAATATGTCAAAACTATATCACTTGGCATATGAAGTCTTTGATGCTCGACATGCACTATTTTGTATACTGTGACTCAGCACCTACATTACTCAACATCCATTATTTACTCGACTCCTAAATCACTTGGCATGGTCCATCTTCTTAGCACTTGAGTGATTTGGCACATGAGTGGCTCAAAACTCATTGCAACTCAATATGGTCTAATATTTACATGTTATGCTCACCATGTATTACTAGTTTGACATGAACTAAGTAAATGGCTTAAGTGTGTTGACACTCACTTGTCAAAACTAATCTAAGATCAAAAATCTCCAACTTTGACATTAGTGTCAAAAATACTGAAATATACAATATTATCCTTAACTTCTCGAGCATAACATATCTATGACTTGACTTATATACAAAAATTTTAAAATTTTAAAATTCTGCAATAACCTATATACCTCAAAATTGATAACTCCCCCTGAGTTAATGTGTCTGATTTGTATCCAAAATCTATGTTCCACTCTAACTTCAAAGTGGTATATCTAATACTCTTTCATCTAATATGCTTAGTCTTAGCTGATCTATGAATCGATTTGTTAGTTTCCTCTGCAAAAATGAATCTTTCCCATTCTTTATCTTCCTCTATTTCTATCTCCCCCTTTCTTTATTCTCCCCCATTTATTCTTATTTCTCCCTCTTTCTTTATTCTCCCTCTTTTTGGCACTTATGTCAAATGGGCTATACCCTTATAGTGTGTTTTTTCAAAAAGGATTTATGGACATTCATTATGATCATGAGGGTTGCATCCTAGTTGTCACATGCAACATCCAATGATTGTATTTGGATTCCAAGCTTGGCAGCAATGGTGCACTAGGCCATCTAAAGTAGAAAGATTGGGGTCTTTCTTTAGTAGAGTCTCAGCATAACCTAGTTCCATGTGTGGGGTAAGGGATGCTTGTATACATGTTAGTTTGGCTCTTATGCTACCCTCATTTTCTGTTAGTATAGCTAATTGACTTTGTGTTTGAAGCAATGTTCTAAAATGCTTATTACTTTGAGCTGGGTTTTGAGGTAGCTGAGTATTTGATATGTTGAGGTTTCTCTCCATACTCAAAATATGACTCTTAGTCTCTTGAGTGAAGAGTGTAGGATCACATAACTTTGTGTATAGTTAGAATATATTCTCAAGTACCTTCTTTACCTCTTAAACCTTAGTTGCCAATGCGACTTGATTTAGTGCTATCTCACTAGATATTTCTTTATTCACCTTTCCTTGAAACTTCTTTTTAGACCATTCTAAAAGTTTTGTAGTTGTATCAAGGTCTTCATTACTAACCTTTTCCACTATATCTATCAATTGTTCTATCAGTGGCTTGGTCTTTTTAGTAGTTGGTAGGCTGAATGCATCTAAAAATATGTCCTCTATATCTTGGAGTGCTTGCTTTTGCTTATGTTCTCTCCTAAGCATTTCTTGATGCTTTTTCTTTTCTAAGGCCTATTGCAAAATGTCTATTTACTCCAATGTCATGATGTCATAGTCAAACTTTGGAATCAGAATTTCTTCATCAAGGCTTATGTCTCCATAGTGAATTACCTTATCAACTATTGATGAGCTAGGGTTGGCACTAAGATTTTTAATGGAATGGCTTCCATGCTTGACTTTTGAAGAACCTGTATAGAAGGAGTGCCATATGTTGGTAGAGTTACAAGTTCTTGGATGGCTTCTTGTTCCTTTACCTTAGGTGTTAACTCATGCTCTTCAAAATTTCCCTAATCTATTACTATGACTTGAAGAGCACCTTGTTCTTGTGCTTTAGGTACAGATGAATCTATCTATCTTATTTTATGTTGTTGACGTGTAGTTGTATCTTTCTCTTTTGCCTACTTCTCTACAATAATATCAATTTTAACACTTGTATCAACCCTAGTAGATGTTTCTACTGTTGTTTAAAAAAAAATTGTACATTATCAACTGAAGGGATGATAAAAGGTGGTTCTTGTGGATTCACCTTTTCCCTTGTGACCTTAGTTACTACCTTTTGCAATTCTTCTATACTGACCAAGATTGGATTTTCACAGAGTTATAGCTTGGAGTGTAGATTGGTCTAGAATCTTCTTCAAGTCTTCTATAGTAAGTGGATTGATGCTCTACGCTGAGCATCATAAACAACCTTAAGAGTTATAGTCTTAGTTGTTACACTTGTGTCATGAGAGGAACTGACAATTGATATTTGTGTGTCCTGTACACTCTATTCATCTTTCTGTTGCTCAGTTGTTGCCTTGTCACCATCTTGATTTTATGTTTCTTCCCCAACTGTATCATATTTATTATCATCATTTTCTTTGTAATCATCATCATCATCATCCTTACCATAAAGTTTACCCTCTGAAGGGTCAACTTCTCCTTGTTTCACAATGGTCAACCCATAGCTAATTTTCCATACTTGGGTTGATTTCTTGACCACATCTTTAATGTTATTTTGAAGAATGTTGAGGGCTCTATATTTAGGTGTAAACCTAACTAAATATCTCTTGACAACCTTAGCAATCTATCCCTTTGTCAACTTGTGCATCACTTGAGCTAATGTTAATTCCCTGATTTATTTTTCGAAATTCAGACAATAATGCCATTTTTGTTCAACAATATCATATAAAAATTTTGGTATAGTGTTGGAAAATTCTAGTGGAGTATTCTAAATCTTAGACATCATGGCATGTAATGCCTCTTCCACTTGATTTTTCTCTTCTTTTCCCAACTTATCAAAATCAATATGTTTCAAACTAGATAAATCTACATTGCTTTTGATGTTTTCACATAAATTTGTAAGATTAAATAGGGGCTTATGACTTACCACTTTAAATTGGTTATTTTCACCTAATTCTTTACTTTCTCCATCTAAATCTTGTTGTGCCACATACTTTCTTCTTTGTCTTTTTTTCTCTTGGCCACCTTGCTCTTTTTTATTTGTCTTTTATGCTCTTGGTCATCTTGCTCTATTTTCTTTTTCTTTTCCTTATCCTTGTACATTGTAGTACATGTACTGGCTCTAGTGGTAGGAGCAATGGGCTTGGTTGGGATAGATTTGAAAATCTTCTTTGCCCTTGCCACTGGTTGTGCCTTGTCCTTCATCTTCTTTGGCTTGGTAGGAGTAGTTCTTCATACTGGCTCTAGTGGTAGGAGCAATGGGCTTGGTTGGGATAGATTTGAAAATCTTCTTTTCCCTTGCCACTAGTTGTGCCTTGTCCTTCATCTTCTTTGGCTTGGTAGGAGTAGTTCTTCCTCAACTTCTTCTCCTTTGGCACCTTTAGTTTTCTCCTCTTCCTTGTCTTCTCCCATGCCTTGGGTCAATGCAAGAGGTTCTTGTACTTGTTCTTCCTCTTCATCCTCTTCTTCTTCTTCTTCTTCTTCTTCCTTTGCACCTTCTCCAAATTTGACTTTTAGTTTCTTAACTAACTTATCCTTCTTCTTGAGTGTGGAGGTAGTTTTCAACTCCATGGTAATCTTTGATTTTACCATCTCATAGTTGCCAAATATCTTTGTACTTTTATCCATTTTTTTTGCTAGTAGTGCAGTGATGATTGTTGAGGCTTCATCAACATTAATTTCATACCCAAGTGGCCTTAACCATCTTACCCTTGGTGTGGCAGCTTGCACAAAAGTGTAATCAACATAAAAAAGAGAACATATGTCACTACAATGTTGTTCAACGAAAGAAACTAGTATCCTCATTATTTCCTTCATTGATTTCTTAAAAGCTTCAATTTTTCATCAAGGTTTCAAAGTTTTCTCCCATCTACTCAATGAACTCATTGATCTGCACTGCAATTGACCTATTGGTCATTCTTCCTATAGTACCAAAAGAGGGAAATGTATTCTATACATAAAAGAATATACAAACTAGAATTTAACCAAATTTACACTATGCACTCTTGGTTTTCCTGATAGCTCCAAGATTTTCCATCAGTTGTTGTAATTGAAGTTCTGCTAGATCACATGTATGATCTTTCTTTACAATCTTGTAGCCAATATCCATGGCTATATAGGGTACACTATTCAATCTACTAGATTGATAAAATTTATGAGAGATTACCCTAACAACAAAGTTTAGCAATAGATTAGTGATGGTATCTATAGTCATACCTCTCTTATTCCAAACTAGTCCCATGTTCTTCTCAGTTACTTCCTTGGAGTCACTTTTGAGTGTCTTTGGCTGATCTAGGGTTGGATAGCTAGTAACCCTATGAATTATTATCTTGGTGATCTTGATAGGTCCTCTTTCTAGCCATAAATAACCATCATGACTTCTACTTAACACAATTCTAATCCACTCTATTTTAAACATATTCAAAAAATCTAGGGCTCATGGCAAACCCTTTTCCCAATGATTTTGTATTCCTCCTTCAAAAATCTATTCTCACACAATTTTTTATATGCATCTCTAATCTCCATGTCTCTTATACTTCCTATCTTGCAATTGTAGCACTTCCTTACATCTTGCAGCATAATTATGTTTGGCAAGATCATTGACAATGTGCCAGAAGGATCCTATTTATAGGTAATGTCAGGACTGACTTTAAATATGGGTTGCTTAACTTCATTAGTGACAAGCTAAATATTCAAAACTTCCTTCCCTTCAACATTTTTTGAACTAGATGTCATTTTATCAAACTAGATTTTATGAAAAAGTAAATTGCATAGCTAAGCTCATGATAAATACCTTGTGAAATCTAATAAACTGGTGTAAGATCGTTGTTAAAATCTCTATAAATTCTTTGGATGGGTTTCATAATCACCTTCTGCTCTACTTTCTCTTGCTCAAATTTGAAATGATGAATAATGAGCAAAAATTGATCATATACCCTTTGAAAACCTTGCATTTAATTCTTAGTTCTTACATAGTTGAAAGCTTGGCATCACCCAATTTCATAATCACTTGACATCCACTAATATTTCCATCACTCAATAGCTACTAGGAGCTCAGCAACAACTAGATAGTTTGGCAGCTTGGCATCAACTAACATTCCTGATGTAGGAGCATTGAGTTTGGATTTTGGTGAAGCTATGCTTTTCATGATTAGGGATGTGTTGGAGACACATTGTATAACCTTTCCTCATGATTGCATATAGATTTGATGGATTGAGTCGAAGTTTGAACTATTTTTATCTTGTTGCTGGAACTATGCTTTTTTGGTTTCTAGGTGTTTGTTGCAAATTCTATAACTAATTATCTCTAATGAAAGAGATGCTACACACTTCAAAGATTAAAGAGGGTCTAGATTAATTCCTTGTGTCAAGATCACAAGTCCTAATTCATTATAGGTTGGGAGATATGGCAATCCTCCTAGAGTATCAATTTTTGGTAGTTTCATGTGATAGTCTACTCTACATGACTTTTAGGATGGATGCATAGTTTTCCTTAGGGAATCAGCCTTTGTACATTTAAATGTTGTAGAGGACCTAGATTTCTACCCACAATTGAAAGCATGAGTTCTAATTCAATCAGAGCTATGATATATCACAATTTTACTCAGATATCGATTTTTAGACATTTAATTATTGTTGCAAGCCAACTTGTGGAATTTAATTTATGTATCTGTATTTAATTTTTTTTCTAAGTCAACTTGTGGCTTAGATTAGTATAAGTATGGGTCTTGTGGAGTCTTTTAGTAATTATTGAGTTGGGATGAAGGATTCTAGATAGATGCAAATTTGAGGAGCTAGAGGCGTGGCTTAGGAACTAGAGGATCTCTTGGTGGACCTCTGGGTACAAGTGTAGATTCTTCTTGGTGTCCTTATCATGTTGTGTATCTAGACTAGCTGAGATTGGTTATAAGTTAGATCTCATAAAACTGATTGTATTTTTTAATTTGTATTTGTATTTGGCCCTAACCCAGAAGGCCTTACAACCAAGCATATTGCATGTAATCAATTATATCTATGAATAAAAAGTTGTGATTCAGTATCAGATCTTGTATTATTGTTTCTTTCTATTGTGTTTCCATTATGTGGTTGTATAGTTGGGGTATAGGACATTTCCTTTGGGGATTCTCCAACCTTGCACTATGTCACATGGTATTAGAGTGAAGGTTGTTCCTGAGTGTGTAGATAGATTGCCAAAGCTGAGGTAGTTTGCACCAAGACTTGGGTTGGAGAAGTAGATCTAATTTAATCTTGATCTAGTGGTGCATTCTATTTCTAGAGTCCTAGATCTCTTGGTTATGAGGTGGTAGATCATGGTTCTAACTTTCAATTACAAAGGGCTTGTATATGGATCGATGGATGTGAAGATGGAAGACTGATCTTGTTGAGGCATGATCATAGAGAATTTATGGATTTTAGATCCATGGACCTGAACTTGTGATTTGGTTTCTGATTGTTCATGTGAGGTAGCAGGTTGTGATCTAACTTGCAAACAATTTGAGGTTGTCACAAGGAGTGTGGGAAGGATTTTTTGTAGAGGTTTTATGAAGATCTTAGGAGATGGCTCCAAGAGGATTGGACCCTGAGATGATTGTGAATCTTTGTGATATGGTGGAGAGGAATTTTTCTAAGATGTCTGCTTGGTTTGAAGCTAGTTTGGCTAATTGAAATAAGAACGTGTTTGCTCAGTTTGAAACTAGTTCAAATGATCGAGATAAGGATAGGATGAGGAAGGTATTTTGTAGATGTTTGTGGAGCTGGAGTCTACCAATCTAGAAGAGAGTTCTTTGGCTAGTTAAGAGACTTGTTCATGAGAGAAGGTGACATGATAAGATTGAGGTGGGAGAGGTTGGTTTTGTTGATCAATTTATGAAGTTTGATACAAAACTTGCAAAGAAGTTGGAGTTGTTGCTAAAGATATTCCTAACCTTGTTGATGCTAGGATAGAGGTTGGTTTTCATGATCAGTTGGTTGAATCTAACATGGAAATTATAGAGCACTTTGTCATGGATGATCTGATTTTTGTTGGTGATGAGTTATGTGTTGCAAAGTATCTTGTTGTGAGTAATGAGATTGTTGAGATTTCTGATTTGGTTTTGGATCTACATGATATTGTGGATTTTTATGTTCCTAATTTTCCTATGGTTGACATGGTTGAGGATTTACATGTTCTTCTTCTTGGGGATTTGAATCAACATTCTTTTTCTAATATGGAGTTTATTGCTGGTGTGGATTCACTAGGTGCTAATGTGGATGAGGGTTTGCTGATGAAGCCTTGTGTTCAGTTTGTTCTTGGGTGTAAGCATGTTGATTATATTTCTTATATGTATTTGATTCTAATGTTTCAATTAATGAAGCATAGATGGTGGATTTTCATATTTGGTCTATTGACATTAATGAAGTGGTAGCCTTTAATAAAGATGAATTTGCTTGCAGATTTTTCTATGGCCATCAAAGTATGGGATATACTTTTTTATTTACCTAGGGAGTTTTATGTAGAAGAATTGAGTTTAGATTTTGGTAGAGATATTATTTTCATGGTTGGGGATGTGTTGGAGACATGTTGGAGAACCTTTTCTCATGATTGCATAGAGATTGGATGGATTGAGTTGAAGTTTGAACTATTTTTACCTTTCTGCTGGAACTGTGTTTTTCTAGTTTTTGGGTACCTATTGCAGAGTGTATAAATAATTATCCTTAAGGAATGATGGGTTGTGCACTTCATGGATTGAAGAGGGCCTATATTAATTCCTTATATCAAGAGAGCAAGTCCTAATTCATTATGGGTTGGGATATATGGCAATTCTTCTAGTGTATCAATTTCTAGCAGTTTCGTGCGACAGTCTATTGTACATGACTTTCAAGATGGATGCACACTTTTCCTTGGGGAATTATCCTTTTCTAATTTAAGGGGTTATAGAGGACCTATATTTATACCTACATTTTGAAGCACAAGTTCTAATTTAATTAGAGCTAGGAGATATCATGATTTTACTTGGATATCAATTTCTAGACATTTAATTGTTGTTGTAGGTTGACTTGTGGCATTTAATTTTTGTATTTGTATTTAATTTGTGTTCTAGGCTGACTTGTGGCTTATATTAGTGTAATTAGAGTTCTTGTGGATTCTTTTAGTCATTATTGAGTTGGGATGAAGGATAGATGTGAATTTGAGGAGCTAGAGCTACAGCTTAGGAACTAGAGGATCTCTTGGTGGACCTATAGGTACAAGTGTGGATTCTTCTTGGTGTCCTTATCTAGTTATGTATCTGGACTAGCTGAGATTGGTTGTAAGTTGGATCTTATTAGATCTTGCATAGCTAATTGTATTTTATAATTGCTATTTTTATTTGGACCTAACATAGAAGGCCTTATAATCAGGCATATTACATGTAATCAATTATATCTATGAATAAAGAGTTGTGATTTGGTATCAAATCTTGCATTATTATTTCTTGTTCTTGTGTTTCCACTATGTGGTTGTATATTTGGGGGCTAGGAAATCTCCTTTGGGGATTCTCTTGCCTTGTGCCACATCAATTCCACTTGGCACACATAGGAAACATTTCATGCTCAGCAACAACATGAAAAACTTAAAGATTTAACTTGAATTTTCAACATCTTGCACCTTTATTCATGCTAATTTAGTCTTTTCAATACTATCTCCTTTGGAATTGATGTGTGATATAACACTTGAATATTAGTCCCACATACTTCTTGATTGCCTAGTTTGATAAGGTGTGATCACTTGACCCATTGTGTGAAGTGATCCCTTCTCCATTTGATATTCTGCCAACATTTTTCATTTTCCATGTCTTGTTCATCTCATCTCTAATGTGTTCAAAATCTACCTTGCCTTTGACCTAGTTAGACAATGCTTACTGATGTGACTAGTCTTCAAATAGCTAAAATATGTAGTTTGATTCAACCACCTTTTGTAGTTACCACCAAAGTGTTTCCTAGTACAATTCTCAAGAATATGTCTATATTCTTGATAACAGTGAGAACTATATCTTATATTATAATCCCAATTATAAAAGTTCCTATTGTTTCTTACCTTTTTTGACTTGTTAGATGACCACATGGATTTGAATCTACATTCAAAGGCTCTATGCCCATACTTCTTATAGTTGTAGCAATATCCTCCGAATCTTTGTTTATGCATGGTCTTGGTTCTACATTCATGTGCATGATGGCCTTGCTTGTTGCACTTATGACAATGAGTCATGTTCTTATGCTTGGCATTCTTATTTGTATTCTTGTTCCTGCACACACTAGTAGTATGTCCTTTCTTACCAAAATTATGACAAGTAGGTTTGGAGTTTGTAACTTTGATGTTCCTTTCTTCAACAACTTTGGATGATTCTCCTTCTTCAGTGCTTGTGTAACCTAATTCTGATGTATCTTTTTTGGATCTAGGAGATCTCAGTAATTGCTCAAAGTATTTGATGGCTTTATTTGACTTATTGAGACTTTCAGCAAATTCCTTCTCTTTTTAGGTCACTCTGCAATTGTTCATTCTACAACTTCAATGTAGTTATCTCAATGTCTTTGACATTCAGTTCAAAGACATTCATATTTCATTTTTTTTTTAATTTTAACATATTCATATTTCATTTAATAAATAAATCAAATTTAAGGTTTCATTTGGGGGCAATAATATTCAATCTAGGAATATTTTAGTGATAAATCATCTTAATTGTGGCTCCATCAAATATTACAAAATGTTAAAAGTTATCTGTTGATCCAATAAATTACCAAGTGTAGTACAAAATCATTTGAGAAGCACTGCTGGAAGGAACAATAACCATCCAACACTAAAATGTGTACAACAAAAAAAATTCTCTATGATAGAAATGCTACATAGAGAAAAATTTAAGAATGACCAAAACATAGAACATTGCATATTTGATTCTTGATGCACAAATGTAGAATTTGCATATTTGATTTTTGATGTAGAAATGTAGAATAGATAGAGTTGATTGAGGCAAGATATGATAAACAAAGAATGACATTCTACAACAAATGCTAAAATTGAAAAGAAAAAATGAAAACGTTATTAAAAAAAACTAAAATCTATTAGAATTTTACCTACCAAACTTTTTTACCAATTACATCAATTGTCATTGGAAAAATAAAATAATAATTAGTATTCAATTGTCATTAGAAAAATAAAATAATAATTAGTATTGAACATTAGTATTGAACTTTGTGTGGAGCACACTCACAACATTTTCACCTGATATTACTCAAGTAAAGAAGAAAATGATTGTCCTGCAAGTAATTTTCCTAACATATGGTAAATGGACAATAAATCTTTTTAAAGAACATTTTGTAATTCATTCAAGCAAATTGTAGTTGATAACTTATATGAATTCCATTTCTGCACGATTTGGTGGGAATAAGATAGAATAAATAGATAGATTATCATTTGTAATTATTGAGGAGCATAACAATTTAACGTTGGAGTGTGGTAGTATGAGAAAGATTGAATTCATGCAATATGAAAAGCTTGTGAATGTTATTGGGGTCATCATCTTATATGTATCAGTTTTATTGAAAATCACAATTCAGCAGTCCAATTCATTCAAGATAACCGTTAATAGCTCGTTGGCAATGAAAGGTAACGTGCAGACAGATGAAATTTATATTATTTTATAATATATGTAAAAATGTGGTAGATAATGAAAATCTAGGATAAAATTAGCATTTGGGTGAAGCCGTCATGCTGGGCGGCTTCACTTCTTAAATGATTTAGCTTCTTTCACTGGCCAGTCCGGCAAATCAAACATAAACATAAACCTTTGCTAGCATAAAAGATTATGAAGATTCAAGCTATAAGTATTAGTAAATGCTTACCTAATATTGTTCATAAATGCTTACCTAAATGCTTACAGAAGTCATAACAGAGTTCATGAGACTCAAAAAATTGAAAATCCCTAGAAAGGTAATCTCGTAGAAGAGGGATATGTGCAATTGAAGCATGCCTGCGTGTTCTACCTTAAAAACTCTTAATTCTAGTGACATAATAAAAGATTTGATTTAGAATGCTTTTCCTTCAAAAAATTCCAAGAAAATCCTCATAAGATATGAATTAATGACAAGGTGGGTGGCAATATGAGGAAAACCATACAAAAATAGTGAATTCAAAATGCTTGTGGACCATAACTCATCAAGACTGAAGCAAACCCATCCAAAAGAAAACCTTAAAAACTCCTCACTGACCAAAACTGTGCAAATAACGTCTCATTTTCGACACTCTTGATCAAAATATATTTTCCAAGACAACTGATGTTTGAAGACAATGACATGAAGAAAAACTGAGATTGAACACACAGAACATTAGAAAAGAAAATTAGCTGATGCGAGCTATAAGACTTCCAGAATGGGTGGAGAGGCTCCCAGTTTATTGAACTGGACCAGAAGAATATGATTTAGAACATTATACTAGCCCAAATATTGAAATTGGTCCCCAGTGAGTATAAACAGGCCTTTTAGATACATTAGATTATTTAGGTTAACTTTATTCAAGTTGTGATATTGCTATTATGATTACACTGTGTAGTTTTTGAGTCAAACTCATTGACCCATGTATCATGAGTAGTGATTCACACATGAATACATCTCTCATTAGAATAAATGGAACACTTAGCACACATTGCCTCTAGGTGATGCGCATAGAGGTGAAGCACCAGGACTTCCCAAGAGGTCACCCATCCGAGTACTATTAACTATGGAGTTTCCTCCATGGTTAAACCCACTCTGCTTGCAACCCCATTTGCAAAACCTTCACCAAGTGTTGTGGCTTATAAACCATTCATTAGTAAGCCCCTTACGTTGATCAATTGATAAGTAGGAGACATTTCCACAATAATTCAAATTGTGATATCCTATCAGGATTTAACTGTTTAGTTTTTGAGTCAAACTCATTGACCTATGTATCATGAGTAGTGCTACACACATGATTCCATCTCTCATGAGAATAAATGGAACGCCTAGTACGATGTGATATTCAAGTTATAATTTGTCTTGGAACATTGTTTCTCATTTCTATGGAGTGTAGCTGATCCTCTGAACTTCCTCTAAATGTAGAACATCTTATAGTTTTTTGTCCCTTCTTCTACCCTCCTCAGTATGAAAATTCAGTGGACATTTGGAAAACCATATTTTACATTTAAAGATTTCATGACTTACTTCCATCCACTTCTAAACCCATTCACTGTGAAAGTTGAGTGATTTCTTAAACACTTTTCATTTTCTTAAGTATTCTTTTATTATGCCCTATCTTGAAATCAAATTGCATAGAGACAACAAAAACACCACACATGGCTAACCCGCATGCCAAAGAAACATGCAACCATGCCAAGTGTTGACACCATGCAAAGATGGGAACCTACCAAAATGATAAGTCCAAAACTTTGTTAGTTTGTCCCTTGATGCAAAAACATACCAGCTATAAAGACCACCTGCAAGAATGGTAACTCCACTAGTCATCTTAATTTTCACTTCTTCCCTTGCATTGAAACCTATGAGAGCATTGATATGGGTCAAAGAAATGTGCAAGTGTGCACATTGGGGACAATGCCAGTAATAGTTGATCCTTTCTTTCTATGAAAATGGAAGAAAGAATTAAAATGAATATTGAAAAAAGTACAATAGAACAATCTGATTGGTCATGGAAGAAAACATTAATCACGAGTTTTGTAGAAGCCCAAAGGTATCAGTTATTCACCATTTAAAAAAAAGGTTATTCACTTAAAAGTTTTGGTTTGTTTTGATATTCTTATGTAGGTTTTGGTGCAAGCTTACACTTGAGGTTGCATATGTCCACAAGTTGTTAGATCACTAGAGGCAATGCCCCGGACACTAACATGCAAGTTCTTTAGTTCCACATTTGTATGTGAGCATCAACATGGGTGCATCCTCTCTTCTCAATAAGACAATTTTGAATACAATGGGTCCTGCTCTTGTGATCTTAGGAATTTCGTTGAGTGTGGAAGAGGGCCTCAGTATTTTCCCTCTCTTCTACTACCTAGCTAGACACCAACAAAGTATACTTTGTATTGGGTATAATCAACCTCTTAAAAAAATGATTCTACTCCTTATTATGTTTGGATGGAACCCGATAATAAAGATCCACCTCCATCTAACATAAACAAATTATTAACTAATATACAAGACTCGTTAATATTTTTATCATATTTTTTATACTAACGTGCCACGTAAAGTCGAATAAAATAAACATCAAAATGGGGAAAATATCAATACGGTAATAAGATAATGTACTTACAGCTTCAATTAATCAATACATACACACAAAACATAATATGTAAAACGCACATATATAAACAAATAGCATATGATGCGGTTTACTGTAGAATTAATCATTTGTAAGATACTAGCTCGACTCGCTGTTTTCTTCCAACTATACAAACTCTGCTACGTGGAACAAATAATTTAGGTGGGGATATATCTAAGTTACGTGTATTTGATGAGTTGCGCTGGCCGATTTGTCCACCTCACATGACGCATGAATCCATCCGATACAAGTTTATCTTTGGCTTTACTTCCATACCAAATACTCTACAAATATATATATTTTTGAATATGGATTATGTTCATAATTTTTGAGCCATTTGTACCAATGTCAATTGTGCCTCATGCAAGTACGCCTCCTAATGTCATAATTGTGTTTGGAATTTATACAATTGTTATCATCAAAATTCTAATCCTATTCAAAGGTTGATTGAGATATCTGGGGCTAAGGTCTACATAAATGATCTAATTAATTAGAAGCACTTGATTGAAATATATTTGGCCTAATTATAAATGATCTAATAATGGTAGGATGGAGAAATTTATGTATACATATGTATGATATTTGATGTGGATTGGTGAACATTCTTTTAAGCATTTGAAAGTATAAGGTCTTGGATGTTAAATGTAATGTTATAATATTTGTAGATATTTATAATAGTTTTTTTTGGTGCATTTAATTATCTTAAGACATATATTTATATTGTATTTAAAATGTTTTTATGTATATAACTTGATGAGTAATGATGAATAATTAAGAATATTAGTTTCAAAAGTTAGAAATTTTATTTTTTTAAAGAGGGGTGTGATTATGTAAACATAGACATAATTGTATTCATACTTATGTCTAGGTATAAGATATTTCTAATAGACTGAATTGTTTTATTTTTATATCTAAGATGAACAAAAAAGATAAAACAAATGTTAGGTTGAATACCAACTTATTCATAAAGAATGAAATGAACACTAGAATGATGCATTTAAGATAATAAAAAAATTGAAACAAAACAAAAGGGAAAAGTAAAGTGTACACTTTTCTCCTCTATTTTTGCCCCTTAAATGGGTAGGCAATAAAGAATTGAATACAAGAATTAAATAGCATAAATATTTATATTTTGATGAATAGTCCCTTTCTATCAATTTAAATATAAAATTACATATTCACAAAAAGGTTGGATGATACTAGATCACCCCATGAAAGTTCACGCAGTACTAAGGCCGAAAAAAACTAATTAATTCATTTTTTAAAATTATAAAAGCTCTCAGGTTGCAAGAGCAGTGCCACTCGATGGAGGTGCATCATGGCGATCATCAGAACTCCATACATTAATGGGGTTGGCAAGTGGGTTAGGAAGAGACTAGTCATCATCATTTTGTTTTCTTATTCCTCTTTCCTAGGAGGTGAAATTATGAGCATCAAACAAGGAAACCTATTGTCATTAGCGATGGTGGGCCATCAGGTAGTAGAAGTAGTAGGAGCAGTAAGAGAAGCATTAGGGGACCAACCAAAGCCACGCTAAGGAGGAGAGGTAAAGTTATGTTGCCATCCATCTTGTCCTCTATCAGAGGAATGACGAAGGGCCTGGGAGCTTGGGATCTGTGAATGGCATGCAAAGGAGTTGTGGTCATGGAGGTGTTCATCGAGCAGCATGTGATTAGCAAAGGAAGAGGTTGCCAATACTTGAGCCACCATACACGAGGCATTTCCCCAATATTAAAGGATCTCCTAGAAGTGGGCCACCTCTAGAGCTGCTTTCTTAGCTTGCACTTGAATCTATAGCATAAAATTATTACAAATGCATGCTTTAGTGTACATAGAAACATTGATACCCAAGTGAGTATGATTGAAAATAACAACATTCTTATCTTTCCATGTTGTTAAATGATCTCCATCTTGAAAGCATGCCAAATTTGAGAAAATTTGTGAGGAAACTTGGGCAAATCTCCTAGTAAAACTATGTGCCAAGAAAATTGCTCTAGTCTAAAGGGCTTACAAAAATTATGTATCCAACTCCAAAAATTTTGAGTTCTTTAGAAAAACCAGAAAAGATGCAATAGAAATATAAAATAGAAAAACTCACATTTTTTTTTATAGTAGATTCAAAACTTCTAATCTATAAACATACATACAATAAAATATTACTAGCAATTGTACTGTATAAAAATATCATAAAATATGTAATTTCTTTACACATATTTTGTGTAACCTTTCATAAATAAAATTAGTGCAAAAGGGAGAGAAATTGAGTTCATAGAGGTAGCATCATGGGTATGTAACTAAATTACCACTTGTTAAATGTACAAAAGGTTGTGTTAATAAAAGAATGATGATGGTGTATATAGGATTGTCAAGAAGTTGGTATTAATTTTTCTCTTCAAATCTATAAAGTCATACAAAAAAGATGACATCATAATTATTAAGGTTTTTAAGAAGTTAAAGTGTTAGCAAAATGGCTAAGTACGATGAGTAAGGGTTGTCATTTATGGCAACATATAATTCTGGAATGGAACGTGTTGGTCTTGTTTTCCCTTTAGGTTTATCTGAATGTATCTCAAAGTGAATATTTTAGGTTCATTTTGTGAGAATTAGGGTTTGGTAGTTTTATTTTACAAACCCTAGAACAACCCTAATTTTTGGTTTCTCTAATTGTCACCCTAGAAAAGCTTTAGGGTTGTGGGCCTTTTTCAAATTAAACTGAGTAGGAGAAATCATTTTAAAAATCCACATTTCTATTTTTGGGAACCTTTAAAAGGTTGTTCACATTGTTTCGTAAATCTCTTGAAATAATTTTTAACCATCGGATCTTCTCAAAGATCGACGGTGGTCGCTATGTCGTTATAAGAAATCATGTACCTTTTATTCCTAGTCACATAGTGACCAAGTAAAGTTTTCTCGTGAGACCCAATTAATAAAAGAACAAGGTTATAAAGTGAATGGCCCACACTGTCAAATCTTCCTATGATTGACGATGGTCACTTTGTCGCCATGAGAAATTGCAAAAACTTTAGCCTTAGCGACATAGTGATTGCCCACCACATGGACATGTGGCGGGACCAACCTTTGAAGATGACATCATATTTTTCAAGAAATTAATAGCCTTGTCAACATGTTAGCATGTTAATTTTTTAGATGCCATGTAGGATTTGCCCTAAAATAAATTTTTGTTGATCTACACCATCAAATCTGCTCAAGATTGATGGTGGTCACCTTTTTGCCATGGAAGTTGCAAGAAATTTAGTCTTGGTGACATAGCGACCAAGAGGAAATACCACAGACCCACCTTATTTACAATGAAATAATCATAAAGTTATAGCTATTCGATGCAAAGATCATCAACGATGGTCGCTATGTCACCAAAGGGAGTTGCTTGATTTGTACCGTTGGCAACATAGCCAGAGCATGACACATGTCCAAAGGAACAAGTGGCTCCAATGTAAATAGCCAATTGTGAAGGGAAAGGCTTATTTGGAAGGTTCAATTGGATTGACTGCCAACTTGGGAAGTTGAAGTCGAGTCATCAAAGGTTTTACTCCTAAATCATCAAATTTTTCAAAGATCCATGAATTTTTTTCAAAATTGAAATATGGTGCCACCCAGTTTCTCTACGATCCATTTATGGGAATTAAGGCTTCCTATGTGAAGCAAAACTAGGGACATAATTCAAAACTCAAAGACTTTCTTTGTACAAACATATTTCCTAGAGCTAGAACATATTAAAGACCTATTTCTTGCCTAGTTGAAGTGTAAAGAACTTTCTATATCAGTGATTCACTACAAAATCCAAAGAGGAAATTGGAAAGCCAAGTAAGTACCTTAATCCAAATATAGTTCAAAGATTTTTGGTTTTTCTACATTTGTATCAAATATGCCTCCAAAGAAAGGTTTTTTGGGGAAAATAGAGTATGCTAGTAGGAATATACATGATGATTTCTTGGAACAATTGACTAAATCCACAAATGAGTCAACCCAAATGAAAAATTTAATTCCTATGAACCCTAGACTCCAGATTGTAGATTGTTTGTATAATAATGGTAATTGGACTAAGGATGCCATTACCTCTAAAATAGGGCTCTAGTTGTTCAAGAAATGGTTCTCAAAGAGGAAATTGTTTGCCCCACATGGGAATATTTGGAATTTTGATTTAGGAAAGCTTGTAGTCCTTGGGGTTTTCATGGATTTAGACCTTCTCATAGCCATAGCCATAAAACACAACCTAGTAGTTAGGATAGTGAGGAGAGTAGATGGGGAATGTTTGACAAGAATTAATGTAGAAGAGATTTGAGAAGTATATGGGTTGGAGCTCGTCACAGGTAATCATCAGGTCATTGATTTCCAGGGATAAGAAAAAGAATACTTGTCTTAAAAGGATCAAGTGAGACAAGGTGCTTTGAGAGGACACTTGGCCACCATTGGAAACTTGACTTTTGTTACAGCATCAACTAAGGAACCTTTTAAGAACCAATTTTTTACTACTAGGGCCATAGACATTTACATGACTTTATGTAAGGTTTTTAGTGAGGATGAACAAGAGTCTATGCCAATAAAGTCCATGTACATGATGACATAGATCTCTTCTTTTGTTGTGGATATCATCTTTGATTTTACATTATATCTAGCAGAGTAGATTCATTTAGGTTTAGTTGGGATTGCAAAGAGCAAAGTTGAGAAAATATTTGGCCATTATTCATTAGTGATTCATATGTTCTTGTTTAAAGGGGTTACTTACTTTTAAAATGAGATGGTTCTGAACAGAGAATATGAGTGAGAAGCTATTCTAGTCTAGTTGTGGAGTGCAGATATGACCTAGGATTCAGAGGAGGCTAGCTTTGTAAGATTTGATAGGTACTCTGCATCCAAGTTGAGAAACCTCATATAAAGAAACAATCCAAAAATTCATAAGGCATTGTTGAATTTTATCAGGCCTATGGACAACCCTATTCATTTGAAGGTGTCCCACAATTGGGCAGACATCATACCTCACCCCGTGTCTACTATTTTTAGAGTATATGGATTCCTAGGGAATCCCCATGTACTTCCCTACCAAGTAGTACCACTAAAAGTAGGGATTGCTGAAATACTATGGCAGATAGGTGGATTGGAGGAAGCACAATTGACTAGTTGGTCTAGGGGCTCAATTTTCCCAGGTTACATAGTTTCTCATTAGTTCATAATCAACAAGGCTGGTTGGTTATTTTTGTACAGATTCTTAAACCCCTACAAAATGGTTGTCTTTCATGACAGTTTTAATGATAGTGAGGGATTTTTTGATATTTTTAGAAGGAGGGCTAAGACTAGTGCCAAGGATCATCAACCTTACTTCCCTGAGGACATAATAAAATTCTCTCTTCAAGAGCAAGAGATTAAGAAGGAGAACTGGAGAGTTTATTCTAAGGTCTTAGAATTTATTAATTGTTTTGATAAGGATTACAAGCCTCTGAAATATGCTAAGACAAAGACAGATAAACTAAATAAGTTGATGATCACTTTTCCAGAGATCATGGAGAAAATGAATGAAAAAAGACATTCTTTATTAATTCTTACCCTGATAAGGCCTAAGAGGTCATGAGAAAATTGTCTTTCATGCCTGTAAAAGGATTAGGGCAGCTAGTTATTTAGAGGAGACCTAGTATAATGTCATTCAGAATACGAGGCATGTAGTGGACAAGAGAAAACAAATAATTGAATCTACTAGTGTTGTTTTGGAGTAGAGGCCTAATGAGCCAATGCTTGAGAGGAAAAAATATAGAAGAGAAACAAATTCCCCAAACAGAGGAGTACTCATTTACCTAGTCCCCACTATATGTATAGGAGATGGATAACTGACTAAGGAGCAGATGGAACAGTTGGGATCCCAAGGGAGAGTTTTTATCATTTTTTTAGAGTTGGAAGAGGAAAATCCTCAAGAGCCTCCCATGCCTAGCATAGAATTAACTATTGGTGATTACAAAGGAAGGGAATTAGACCCTATGGTAGAGCAACCCAATTAGAAATTTCTTGCTGACGATAGTTTTGTTAAAGATAGAACATTTTATCAGTTTTCATGCAGGACAAATATTCAATTATTTTAGGAAAGATGTAATAAGATGAAAATAGAGCATCCTGAGATGGAAGAGGCAACTCTATAGAATCAAATCAAGGATTAAATGATGCAAGAATTTCAAATCCTGACCCCTGAAGAGGGGATGAAAATAATAAAATCATCTGGAGTCCTACTTTTTCCAAATTGGAACATTGTTGATGCAATGGTCTTTAATTCTATTGCAAAGAAATTAAATGAAGATGAGAAGGTGAAGAAAGAGTTGAAAGGTGCCAAGTTTAGTAAGGATCATGCTATATTAGTGATCTAATCAATGAGAAAAGGATCCAGAGCTTTCTCTTCCAAGCCTGATGATACTAGCTTGGTAGGAAATTTGATCATAAAAAAGGTGGAGGAGACTACAAGTGAAGAGGTTGTAGCACTAGGTGTTGGAACTGCCAACCTCACTGATGCAGAGGGATTTTAAAACCTTTAGAAAATCACCATGCAAAGACCACTCTCAAAACAACAGAGAGATCCGACTGATAGGAAATGAAAAATAAGAAAATATTAAACTATTAAGATCTGATTTTTAGATTTCTTCCAAGATGTTGATCTAAATACAAATAGAAAAATGTATGTAGAATACTACACAATCACATCTATACAACACTAGAAACTTAAGAAAATTACAGGAAAACTCAAGAACTTCATTCTATTCACTTTCTCCCAAAAAAAATCTCTCTCCAAAAATCTCTCTTACAATATGCACTCTTTCTCTTTTTGAAAAACCTTCTAATGTAACTCCCAAAAATCCATCATAGCTTTCTTGTGGCAGTTACATTTTGAATGCCTACACATGGTGCTTTAGGAATATTCACCTTCTAATATAACTCCCAAAAATCCATCATAGCTTTCTTGTGGAGGTTACATTTTGAATGCCTACACATGGTGCTTTAGGAATATTCACCTTCTAATGTAACTCCCAAAAATCCATCATAGCTTTTTTGTGGCGGTTACATTTTGAATGCCTACACATGGTGCTTTAAGAATATTCATCATTTTCTTCTTTTTGATTTTTCCCATAAACATTTTCAAAAATTAGAAACCTTTAACACACCCAAAATAATCTAAAATAAACTCATACTAAGTCCTAAGTGGATAATGTTGGGTAGGCTTATAAGAATGCCACCTAAACATTTCCACCACAAAAAAAAGGACATTTATTTTAAAACATAAAACTCTAAACTCACACACTAACATTTCAAATTTCAGATTTTAAACTCAAAATTTTTTGATATTTGCTTTGTGCCCTGCATTTTAGTCATATTGTAGGTTGTCTTCCTGTCACAGACGTGCTCCTGCACCATACTCCCAAATTTCAAAAGTTTCCAAGTCCCTTGGAAACACCTGCAAAACAAAGCATTAGAAAAACATATGGATCCCTTCATCTTGACTTTTGGTTTGTACTTTTCCTCCATAAAAAAACTTGGCCTTTCTTGAACTTGTATCATTTGAATTTTCTCTTTCTCCTTCATCTTTACCTTTGGTTTGTTTTCCATTGATAAGATAAAAATTATTTGTTGCTCACTATGCATCCACTTCATCAGATTCTGAATTTGTATGGCTGCTACATACACTTGTAACTTCATCACATTCTGAATTTTTATTATTGCTGCATACACTTGAATTTTTATTCTGAATTTTATGTCCCGAAAATAATTTTTTGCCCTGTCATAAATATATTCAGCCTCATCTTCTTTGTCCATAACATTATCTGATACCTCTTCTTTGGAAAATTCTTCATGCTGAGTCTCCATACTGCCACCATTCCTTTGCCATTCTCCCATGATGGCTGTAAACTCTTCCCATAAATCAGATTCTTCTTCAGAACTTGTTGCTACACAATTTTTATCTCCATCCTCATGCCATTGCTCTTGACATTTCACCACACCATGCATTTTGAAGGCTTCATTATTTTCCTCCAAACTCTCTTTCATAGGAGTACCTTTCAGCATTGAACTCATCTCTATTTTCAAAGGACACATTATTGTTCCAACCATAACTTTATCACACTCAAAACCCATAGGACTTTCCTCTTCATTCTTCTCATCAACATTTACTTGCTGCACTACTTCTTGCTGCAATTCATCTTCTTTCTGCTCTTCATGTTCTTTCCCTTCCAAAGGACAACTTACATCTATCATTGTTGAGATTTCTGTACCAACTTCACATACATCTGCACTCTTTATGGCTGCCTTCTCTATAGTTTCATTTGCCTCTACCAAAACTTCTTTCACTTCCTCTTTCACTTCATCATGCATTGTAAATGATATCCTATCAATAAGACCTATACTTCTTGATTCTTTCCATGTTTCATCATCCTTCAATGGAAACAACACCATCTTCTTTCCATCCTTATTGACGGTATATGTGTTCTCTCTACAATCATATATGGTTGACCTATCATATTGCCATGCTCTTCCCAAAATCAAGTGACAATCTTTTAAAGGCATAACATCACATTCAATGGTATCAAAATATGGTCCAATATTAAAAGAAACATATGACTTTTCAAAGACATCAATCCATTGTTCATCTCCTAACCCATAAGCTCTGTAAGGTAAATCATGAGGTACTCTTGGAAGATTCAATTTCTCAACCATTTCTATTGAGATTATATTTTCAAAGGAACCACTGTCAACTATAACTTTGCATATCTTATTCTTGCACTTGCACTTTGTTCGGAATATTGAATGTCTTTGGCTATAGCTTTGTCTTTCTACTTCTTCTTCTTCCATTATGATACAGAGCTACACTTTGGAAACCTTTCATGGATATACTCAACTCGAAGGGTTGCTTCAAAGGCTCAAACTCATCAATCTGGAAACCTTCACAATCTGCACATTGTATTTTGCTATAGTAACATAATCTGCTACATGAACATAAAATGCTTCACCAACATAGGAAACTTAAACAAAACAAATCTTTTTCCACCCAAAAAATCAGTCTTGTTCTTTCACTCATTGACTCCAAGTAGTGGTAATTGTTTTTTCACAATGACAGGAATTTTGTCAAACACTTATCCCCTCAACTAAAGAAAACTAACCATACTTTAACCATGACCAAAACAAATTGTCCAACTCAATGCTGCTGATTTTACAGCTGGGAATTTATTTCCAAATATTAAAATTGAATTTATTTCAACCAAATTCCTTCCTGACACCATGAAAATCAAGAAAGAAAAGACTTTCCAAACTGTTGCCTTCCTATAGCAACAGTGACAGTAAATAGGACAGTTTTTAGAAACGGGTTTGTTTGACCCCTCAAATCATGAGATAAATTTTTCTGGAAATAATTAAAGTTGTTCAAAAAATAATGAAATATCCTCCCACCAATTTTTGGGTCTCTATGAAACCATATGTAACTGCTATAAATTTTTTTTTGGACTGTAAATCTAAAATCTGAACAGACCAGCTTCACATAATTGTGCATAACTTGCTCATTTCTAAATGAAAATGAACCAAACTTGAACCAGATGAGAGTATATTCAATGATATTTCCAAAAATATATCATGCATAACAAGGAAATACTTCATGAAAAAATAAGGAAAGGATTTCCACCACACTGCCCGAAATCAGGAAGCTTTAGATTTAAGGAATCTTGACATGCATGCAATAGTTTCAACTTCAGATATTTCTCTTGCAAATGATAGTGATTTTATTCCTTTGACTCATCTAAGTGATTTAATAACAAATCAATCCAAAAATCTTTTGGATCCCTTCTCCTTTAGCATTCATAAACAAATATGTGATTTGATTCTTTCCTCCATGGAACCCCATATAACTTCAAAATCAAATACCAAATCACCTTTCCCTACCCAGATCTTTTTTTGGGCTCTGATAGCAAAAATGATACAGAGGGAATCAAAACCTTTAGAAAATCACCATGCAAAGACCACTCTCAAAACAACAGAGAGATCCGGCTGATAGGAAATGAAAAATAAGAAAATATTAAACTATTAAGATCTGATTTTCAGATTTCTTCCAAGATGTTGATCTAAATACAAATAGAAAAATGTATGTAGAATACTACACAATCACATCTGTACAACACTAGAAACTTAAGAAAATTACAAGAAAACTCAAGAACTTCATTCTATTCACTTTCTCCCAAAAAAAATCTCTCTCCAAAAATCTCTCTTCAAAAATCTCTCTTACAATATGCACTCTTTCTCTTTTTGAAAAACCTTCTAATGTAACTCCCAAAAATCCATCATAGCTTTCTTGTGGCGGTTACATTTTGAATGCCTACACATGGTACTTTAGGAATATTCACCTTCTAATGTAACTCTCAAAAATCCATCATAGCTTTCTTGTGGCAGTTACATTTTGAATGCCTACACATGGTGCTTTAGGAATATTCACCTTCTAATGTAACTCCCAAAAATCCATCATAGCTTTCTTGTGGCGGTTACATTTTGAATGCCTACACATGGTGCTTTAAGAATATTCATCATTTTCTTCCTTTTGATTTTTCCCATAAACATTTTCAAAAATTAGAAACCTTTAACACACCCAAAATAATCTAAAATAAACTCATACTAATTCCTAAGTGGATAATGTTGGGTAGGCTTATAAGAATGCCACCTAAACATTTCCACCACAAAAAAAAGGACATTTATTTTAAAACATAAAACTCTAAACTCACACACTAACATTTCAAATTTCAGATTTTAAACTCAAATTTTTTTTGATATTTGCTTTGTGCCCTGCATTTTAGTCATATTGTAGGTCAAGAAAAGCCAATTAATAAAAGAACAAGGTTATAAAGTGAATGGCCCACACTATCAAATCTTCCTATGATTGACGATGGTCACTTTTTCGCCATGAGAAATTGCAAGAACTTTAGCCTTAGCGACATAGTGATTGCCCGCCACATGGACATGTGGTGGGACCAACCTTTGAAGATGGCATCATATTTTTCAAGAAATTAATAGCCTTGTCAACATGTTAGCATGTTAATTTGTTAGATGCCATACAGGATTTGCACTAAAAGAAATGTATTGTTGATCTACACCATCAAATCTCCTCAAGATTGACGATGCTCACCTTTTTGCCATGGAAGTTGCAAGAACTTTAGCCTTGGTGACATAGCGACCAAGAGGAAATAACACAGACCCACCTTATTTACAATTAAATAATCATAAAGTTATAGCTATTCAATGCAAAGATCATCAATGAGGGTCGCTATGTCATCAAAGGGAGTTGCTTAATTTGTACCCTTGGCGACATAGCGAGAGCATGACACATGTCCAAAGGAACAAGTGGGTCCAATGTAAATAGCCAACAGTGAAGTGAAAGGCTTATGTGGAAGGTTCAATTAGATTGACTCCCAACTTGGGCAGTTGAAGTCGAGTCATCAAATTTTTTACTCCTAAATCGTCATATTTTTCAAAGATCCATGACTTGTTTTCAAAATTGAAATATGGTGCTACCTAGTTTCTGTACGATCCATTTATGGGAATTAAGGCTCCCTGTGTGAAGTAAAACTAGGGACATAATTCAAAACTCAGAGACTTTCTTTGTACAAACATATTTCTAAGAGCTAGAACCTATTGAAGACCTATTTCTTACCTAGTTGAAATGTAAAGAACTTTCTATATTAGCGATTCACTAAAAAATCCAAAGAGGAAATAGGAAAGCCAAGTAAGTACCTTAATCCAAATATAGTTCAAAGATTTTTGGTCTTTCTGCATTTGTATCAAATATTCCTCCAAAGAAAGGTTTTTTGGGGAAAATAGAGTATGCTAGTAGGAATATACATGATGATTTCTTGGAACAATTTACTAAATCCACAAATGAGTCAATCCAAATGAAAAATTTAATTCCTGTGAACCCTAGACTCTAGATTGCAGATGGTTTGTATAATAATGGGAATTGGACTAGGGATGCCATTACCTCTAAAATAGGGCTCTAGTTGTTTAAGAAATGGTTCTCAAAGAGGAAATTTTTTTCCCCGCATGGGAATATTTGGAATTTTGATTTAGGAAAGCTTGTAGTCCTTAGGGTTTTCATGGATTTAGACCTTCTCATAGCCATAGCCATAAAACACAACCTAGTAGTTAGGATAGTGAGGAGAGTAGATGGGGAATGTTTGATAAGAATTAATGTAGAAGAGATTTGAGAAGTATATGGGTTGGAGCCAGTCATAGGTAATCATGAGGTCATTGATTTCCAGGGATAAGAAAAAGAATACTTGTCTTAAAAGGATCAAATTAGACAAGGTTCTTTGAGAGGACACTTGGCCACCATTGGAAAGTTGATTTTTGTTACAACATCAACTAAGGAGCCTTTTAAGAACCAATTTTTTATTACTAGGGCTATAGACATTTACATGACTTAATGTAATGTTTTTAATGAGGTTGAACAAGAGTCTATGCTAATAAAGTTCATGTACATGATAACATAGATCTCTTCTTTTGTTGTGGATATCATCTTTGATTTTACATTATATCTAGCAGAGTAGATTCATTTAGGTTTAGTTGGGATTGCAAAGAGAAAAGTTGAGAAAAAAATTGGCCATTATTCATTAGTGATTCATATGTTCTTGTTTAAAGGGGTTACTTACTTTTAAAAAGAGATGGTTTTGAATAGAGAATGTGAGTGAGAAGATATTCTAGTCTAGTTATGGAGTGGAGATATGACCTAGGATGCAGAGGAGGCTAGCTTTGTAAGATTTGATAGGTACTCTGCATCCCAGTTGAGAAACCTCATATAAAGAAACAATCCAAAAATTCATAAGGCATTGTTGGATTTTATCAGGCCTATGGACAACCCTGTTGGTTTGAAGGTGTCCCACAATTGGGAAAACATCATACGTCACCTTGTGTCTACTATTTTTAGATTATATGGATTCCTAGGGAATCCCCATGTACTTCCCTACCAAGTACCACTAAAAGTAGGGATCGCTGAAATACTATGGCAGATAGGTGGATTGGAGGAAGCACAATTGACTGGTTGGTCTAGGGGCTCAATTCTCCTAGGTTACATAGTTTCTCACCAGTTCATAATCAACAAGGGTGGCTGGTTATTTTTGTACAGATTCTTAAACCCCTACAAAATGGTTGTCTTTCATGACAGTTTTAATGACAATGAGGGATTTTTTGATATTTTTAGAAGGAGGGCTAAGACTGGTGCCAAGGATCATCAACCTTACTTCCCTGAGGACATAATAAAATTCTCTCTTCAAGAGCAAGAGATTAAGAAGGAGAACTAGAGAGTTTATTCTAGAATCTTAGAATTTATTAATTGTTTTGATAAGGATTATAAGCCTCTAAAATATGCTAAGACAGAGACAGATAAACTAAATAAGTTGATGGTCACTTTTCAAGAGATCATGGATCAAATGAATGAAAAAAGACATTCTTTATTAATTCTTACCTTGATAAGGCCTGAGAGGTCATGAGAAAATTGTCTTTCACCCCTATAGTAGGATTAGGGCAGCTAGTTATTTAGAGGAGACCTAATTATAATGTCATTCAGAATAAAAGGCATGTAGTGGACACGAGAAAAGAAATAATTGAATCTACTAGTGTTGTTTTGGAGTAGAGGCCTAATGAGTCAATTCCCAAGAGGAAAAAATATAGAAGAGAAATGAGTTCCCCAAATAGAGGAGTACTCATTTACCCAATCCCCACTATATATAGGAGATGAACAACTAATGAAGGAGTAGATGGAACAATTGGGATCCCAAGGGAGAGTTTTTATCATTGTTTTAGAGTTGGAAGAGGGAAATCCTTAAGAGCCTCCCATACCTAGCATAGAATTAACTATTGGTGATTACAAAGGAAGGGAATTACACCCTATGGTAGAGCAACCCAATTAGAAATTTCTTGCTGATGATAGTTTTGTTAAAGATAGAGCATTTTATTAGTTTGTGTGAGGACAAATATTCAATTATTTTAGGAAAGATGTAATAAGATGAAAATAGAGCATCCTAAGATGGAAGAGGCAACTCTATAGAATCAAATCAAGGATGAAATGATGCACGAATTTCAAAGCCTGACCCCTGAAGAGGGGATAAAAATTTGGGATATTGTTGATGCAATGGTCTTTAATTTTATTACAAAGAAATTAAATGCAAATGAGAAGGTGAAGAAAGAGTTGAAATGTGCCAAGTTTAGTAAGGATCATTCTATATTAGTGATCTAATCAATGAGAAAAGGATCCAGAGCTTTCTCTTCCTAGACTGATGATACTAGCTTGGTAGGAAATTTGATTGTAAAAGGGTGGAGGAGACTACAAGTGAAGAGGCTGTAGCACTAGGTGTTGGAACTGCAAACCTCACCCTAGCCACAAACTTGAGGGATAAAAGGGAAAGACTAAAATTACAAGAAAAGTATGAGAAGGTTTTAGCTGCTTATAATAGAGAAGTCCAAAAGAGAATTGAGCTTGAAAATAAGGTGATAGGGAACCAAGGACAATTAAGCAGGCTAAGAATTACTTATCCTCATCCACTAATGGAGCTTTTTAAATCCACTCCTTTAATTGAAATTAAAAACACACCACAAAGACCTCAGTACTATACTACAGAGGATTTTGAAGAAGAAAAGAGAAAATTATAAGCATTGCATGTGGAACTAGATATTTAGTATGAGGATAGATTGAGGAAAGAAATTATCTAGTTAGTAGATAAAATTGATTAGCCTACATTTTATAAATAATTAGGCAAAATAATAAATATTTTGGATGAGCTAAATGGAAGTGGCGATGCCCTAAGGCCAATTATTAATAAATGTAACAAAAGGGACAGAGATGTTACTCTATTGTGCTTTTCAGTTATCAGTATTTTTTGTGAATAGATAGAAAGGACTTTTCATTTAACAAATGTTCTCTTTTATTTTGACAATAAAATAATTACATTGCAAAAGAGAATCATAAACTATATTGACAAATATAAGAGCAGAAACTTTGTACTCTTCCTACATGCCTAGATAAAAAGGATAGGTTGAAGAATAAAGAGGAATGGGCCCAGGAATTGGATGACCTATTATGTCTTACGATGAATAAGGTCATAAATGAGAAGGGTAATGAATGGTGGGCAAATACAACAAAAGAAGTTGTAAAAGTGCAAATATTTTATGATTCTTTAAGATGAGATTTTATTCAGATTAATAAATTAGGAGAATATGTGAAGTAGAAGCAACATGAGATTCTAAATTTTAATTGGGTATATATGACACACTTTTTGACAAGTCGATGGCAGATTTTGTTCATGTAAAGTAGTTGGAACTTACTAATTGTTTTATATATATATATACATATATATATATATATATATATATACATATATATATATATATATATATATATACATATATATATATATATATATATATATACATATATATATATATATATATATATATACATATATATATATATATATATATATATATATATATATATATATATATATATATATATATATATATATCAATTAGTAATTAGTTCTTTCATTCTTTTTTTGATGTTGATTAGTATAGGTGTTATATATTATGACCTTGAACCATATTTTCATAGATATAACATTGCATTTCGAGTGTATATGAAGCTTTTTGTTCTCATTATTTCTTTGTTTTTGTTCTTTCTCATTTTATTCGTTAGTTTTGTTGATGCTTCTTTAGGTGTTTTCTTATAGACTTTTAGAGCTTTGGTAGTTGATTGACATGTTCTTTATTTCTCCTACCTACTCTTTTTATTAAATTTATTTTCTTTCTCTTCTTTTATATTTAAATATATTTTTTCTCTTTGGCGATCCTTATCTTTTCTTTAATTAGCTCTCTAGTTCTTTTCTTGGGGTACTTTTGGTGGTTCTTTTTCTTTCTTCTTTTAATTCTTTTTCATAAAACTTAGTTGTCCTCTAGATTCCTTTTCTTTTTCTTTTTTCCTCTCCTCCCTCCTTGTCCTTGATTTTTGTGCCCTTGGTCTTTTCCCTTCCTTTTAACCCCCATTACCCCCACCTTGGTTTGTATTCTTTATTCTTTCTTATCCTTCAGCTCTTTGTCCTGATGATGGATCATAGAGTGTGATCCAAAATGTTGATGCAAAAAATTGCACACAATCTCTTCCAGAAACTGTTTACTACTATACATGATGGATTCTGGAAAATTGATGTCTTTAGTTGGAACTTGATAAAACTAATGATGATGAAGCGGAGAAAGATGAAGTGCAAATAATTGACACATTGATGAAAGTAGAAGAGGACAGAGGTAAGAAACCAATTACAGTTATGAGCACAGAGGTCTAAACAAATTACTTGGCAACAGGACACTCATATGTAACTGTTAATCTATTAGTACAAGATGACATGGATGGATAACCATGGGTTCAACTCAGTTTTCAAGTATTAGATCAGGGCCCATCACATGCAAGTCCAATGGTCACACACTCTGAGGAAGAACAAAAAAAACAACTATAAGAATTTGCTTTAGGAAATAATTCACCCAAGATCAAGGAACTCAAACACAAGCACAACAGTAGACCAACAAGGTATGATCAGAATAACAATATCCACAATTGATTTATTGCTATTCAATTCAATGTGAAAGTACACTAGGAGTGTCTATATATAGAGGCCTTTGGAATGCTTCCAAAATGCAATAAAAAAATGATAGAATATTCTATCATATTTTTATCCATAAAATGGAACTAAACTATAAACAATGAATTTAATTTAAAGATATATAAGAAGTGTACAAAATAAAAACCAATATATAGTATTATATATATATATATATATATATTCAAAAAACATTCTATTTTTTCTAAATAAAATCAAATTATAAAAATATTATCGCTATACCAAAAAAATGCACTTCTAAATCCAAAAAAAGAGCATCATAACAAGGTTTGGAGGAAAAAAGAAAATTCGGATGCAGGAAAAGCTCTTTCTTTTGTTACGAGTTATTCTTCTTTAAGAGAGTTTTTCTTCAGTGAGAAGGATGGGATGATAATAATGGGACCAAGACCGAACATACCGAGAGAACTACTAATGGGGAAAAAGCCCAAGGGTTTTCTTCCTCCCTTAGTAGATGAAGAAGACTTTGAAAATAATGAATAAATTAGAGGAAGTGGTATAACTATAGTACACCCTCCAAGACCCTAAAGAGGAGCAATGTGAATCTCTAGGGTCTCTTGGAGGTACTTGGAAAAATGAAGGGACACCGTTCTATAATCTACTATAGCTCTTCTCTCTTACCTTAAATATGGGAATTTATTAATCATTTTGTCATCCCTTTTTTCCTTTCTCAATGGAAAAGGAGAGTGTATCATTCTTTTTAATAATCTTGGATAAACTCTAACATAAAATCTTGTTGGTATGGTAACTTTATTCTATGAAAGTTGCATGTTATTTATGCTGAAGAGAAATTCATTTGATCGAAACATAGAAAGGAATATATAGACAATGAACAAAAAGAAATGGATCTCATTCTTTTTTCTTACTCTAAATTAAATTAATCAAATAATATTAGACTTCGAAAAAAAAATTATGATCAAAAATTTGTCTATTCGCTCCTCTTTGATTCCTAGAGAACAAAGAGGATCTGTTGAATCTCAAGTATAAGTTCGAATGGAAGTAAAAAATCAATGGATAAATGAGCCCCAGTACATTGAATATTGTTTGTTAAATCTCATTCTAACAATTTATCTAATTTTTGAGTCAGAGATAGCACAGGAGTAAGTGCGATGATGAGAGGGTAAACGTACAAAGGTGTAGCACACAAAATAATGTTGTAGACACCATATGCTAAATTAGAAGTGCAAATAACTATGTTTTTATGACAACTCAATTAATTATGCAAACTCCAGTATTGTAAACACCATGTGCTGAATTAGAGTTTATTACTTTTGTGTTGTCAACATGATAACTCATAAAAGTACTCAAACTCCTAAGTGTCTCACCAAATAAATAATAAAATAATGCATTAACCTAAGTAAACTTAAGTAAAGTGTAAATAGTAAATATGTATTTACACCAACATCCCCTCTTAAGTGCAACTTAGGGGAATGCACTTAAGGTTACAAAAGCTAGGATGAAATGCATAATGGGTCCTGGCTACTAGGCCATGTTAGGTACCCATGTACATAATGTAATGCAATCTCTCATAAAGAAAAAAAAGAGGAAAAAACTCATGGGAAAAACCCTCCCCCAAAAAGAGAGATAAAAGGACAAGATACATGGATGGATGGAGTAATCAAGACCCCCCCATTATGACATACATCAAGTGTATACAATAGTGAAGAATGAGAAGGACAAAACCTCATAAGAAGAAAAATTCCCCCCCATAAAAGAGAAGAAGGAGACAAGTTAGTTCCCCACCCCCCCGCCTTCACCCTAAATGTAGTGTGTTGATTGGTGAGAAATGCTCCAATGTAGAAGCTGATCCATGAGTGCTAAACAATGTTCCTCCCCTTTGGAAGAAACAACATTTGGAAAAGGTATAGGTGAGATGCTTCCTATGTGTGTGGAAAGAATCTTGATGATGAAAGGTGTCTCTGAAACCTGCTTAACTATCCATGTGTCAATACTGATGGTGGCTCCTTCCAATACTACTAAGAAGAAGTGCAAATGTAGCAAGGATGGATGAAGAACATGTTCCAAAGAACCAACTATCTCCTGAAATGATAAAGAGACCTCTTATAACTATTGTACATAAGAATCCACAATCACATCAACTAGGTAAGATTGATCATGTAGAGAATGGACAAGAGGGTCAAAGTGAGCCCTTACAATAATTGAAGAAGGATTTGTCTCATCAAAGAGAAGCTATATATCATCAAAGAAATCTCCCAAGTCTGCTATGTGTGACTCTATGAACAAACTGAAATGTTTGCTAAGAAGTCATCCACTGATGTAGGAACTAGAAGACAAAGTGTACCTTATTGTGTTGAAGTACATGAATCAATCACTATGGCAATGGATAAAGAGTTCACCTCAAAGAGAAGATGAATATCATCAATTATGTTTCCCACATCTTCAATGTGAGACCCCACAAATAGATCTGCTATGTCTAGAAGGAAGTTGTCCCATGAAGCTGAAGTAGGAAAGCATGGAGTAGCCTACTGCACTGAATCCAAAGCAGTTGTGGCTAGAACTAGATTAGGAGTAGCAACATGAGCATCTGGAGGTGTGATCTCATCTGGAGAGGATGCAAATACAAGTTGAGGTAAAATGTCCTCTAGAAATATAGGAACACATGGATCTCCATATGCTTCCCAAAGAGCCATCCACATATCATGAGGAAAAATTTCCTTTCTTAGAGGAGTAAAAGCTTCCTTACTCATACTATTATATAGTAAGCGATGAAGTTTCAAAAGATGTGTCCAATTAAAATGTGGGGGCAATGAATAGAGATAAGGAAACACTTCTTGATGGTCTCTTAGATGATCTAGTATTAAAGCACTCCATTTGTGATAGTTCCTTGTTGTCAACTATAGTCTAACACCAAACTAACATGTGTGACAAGACTCCATGAGGTCAATCAAAGTACCCACCCAAAATGAAAAATAACAATCAAAGAAACCCCCCCCCCCCCCCCCCCCCCAATGTATGATTTAGGCAATTTATAGGTAGTGTGTGTACAATAGCCAATTTAGGGCCTATTTTTTAAAGTAGTATTTTTATACACAAAACCTATAATCTGGTTGTAGATCTAGAAAGTAGACAAAAAAATTTACACTTTCAAACAAAATGAAACCTAATTATGTGTCCAGATGAGCCCATACTAAGCATTTGAAGTGGCAAAAATTGAAATTTGCAAGTGGTAAAAAAATTCATGAACAAAGATCTCAAACCACCTGCACGAATGTATAGATCACAAAATTCTATACCAAAACAAAACAAAAAAATCTTGCAAAAAGGAGTTCGTATGAGGGAGATATCACTGTTTGAAAATCACTACTGTAATTATTTTTCCTGAATTGTTGTCGTCATGCCTCCAAAAATAAAATGGCTCTAGATTTTTCCTAAGATGTCCGATTTGGTTCAAACAAAATCTGATTTGAGGGTTTTTCAACCTTCTAAATGTGATGTAAATATCTGATTTGCACCAACAAGCTTCAATCCTACAAAAAATCTCTCCTATAGGCTTGATAGCCAATTTTTCTGGAAAAAATAATGTAGATCCAGAAAAAATTGTAGATATGATGATGAAAAAAATGTAGATCCAAAAATTAAATGTATAGATCTAAAATGATCATACCAATTTCAAAAATTGGGCCTTTGGATTACTAGTTTATAAGAAAAATGCTGCCTCAATTTTGACTAAAGCCCAACATAGGTAAATTTATACTCAATTAACCAAATCAACATTCCAGATGCAATGGCAAGGTCTACTTTGGCTCTAGATGCTCCCAATGACTACGATACTTCATATTTGGGCCAAGGTGATGAAGTAAAAAGATGGTGTCAAATAGCTATGTGAAGAGAAATTCTCCAAGCTCTGAAACCTTTTAAGAATTTTTCCTAGGGAAAAATTCACCCAAGATCAAGGAACTTAAACACAGGCGCAATAGTAGACCAACAAGGTATGATTAGAATAACAATATCCAAAATTGAATTATTTCTATTCAATTCAATGTGAAAGTACACTAGGAGTGTCTATATATAAAGTCCTCTAGAATGCTTCTAAAATGCATAAAAATCAGCAACATGATAAATCATACAACTAGGCACATGTCCACAAGAAATGGGTTATCCTCCATCAAGCACAGGAGTAAGTGTGATGATGAGAGGATAAGCCTAAAAAGGTGTAGCATGCAAAATAATGTTGTAGACACAATGTCCTAAATTAGGAGCGTGAATAACTATGTTGTCTACATGATAGCTCAATTAATTATGCAAACTCCAATGTTGTCGACACCATGCATTGAATTAGAGTTTCATACTTCTATGTTGTCAACATGACAACTCATAAAAGTATGCAAACTCCTAAGTGTCTCACCAAATAAATAATAGAATAATGCATTAAACTAAGTAAACTTAAGTAAAGTGTAAATAGTAAATACATATTTACACCACCAACAAAAAAGCCAATTAGAAACTCCTTAGAAACAAAAAGTGCATCAGAAGTGGTCCCACAAAAAAATATTCATGATCAAAAACATTCTGTTGCACCAATTTTTGTAAATATTTTTTTTGTCTTAAGAACAATTGTCAGTACTCTCTATACCTAAAGCTTGTTGCATCTCACATTATATAAGTGAGATTCTAAGGCTAGAGAAAGGGTTTGAACTATTGTATAACTTTTATTTTTCCTATTTTATTTTGGTCTAGTTTTCTTAATGCCAATTCTGTGATGTATCTTCTTTGCAATTCTATGAATACATTACTCTTACAAGATCATGGTGTCTTATCTTGAGTTGTTCTAAGTTCTATTCCAATATTACATAATTTTTAAAGAGAATCAATACAAAGATGAACTCTCCCCATATCATTTTTCTCTGAATCTTGTCTCCATTATTATTTATTGATTATTTTTAGATTGCATTGGCAAAGCTTGTCCAATTCAATGCAACTAGGATAGGTTGTATATTAGATCACTATTGCTTTTAATTCAATGAGTTAAGTAAATTATTTAGTTATATGATAGCATTTCCAATTAGTAACAAAGATATGCAAAAGAATGAGCTTTAGGGAGAATTGTTGATTATATTGATTGTAATGCAATCAATTAGGTCAAATAGTTGGATAGACTTTGAATCCCAATGGATGGGGCACCAATCAATAATTTTAGTTAGCATATGAAGATATCATGGATAATCATCAAGAAATATATTAAAATCAAAATCAATTTACATTAAATGCATGAGGAATATCATAGTTCATCAATACTTGTTTGCATCTAATCTCCGAGTTATATTTGGTTGTTGTTACCTAGAATTACTTGTAAATCTGAGAAGAATTATGACCAATCCTTTTGCAGGGATTAATATTTTGATAGAATGTCATTGAATGAAATAAGTGTGAAGCTAATATCAAACTATAAAGCTTTTTATCCCTTAGGTTCACCTGCCTTGGTTTTGTAGAGCCAAAAGAGTAGAAAATCTATATGATTTTGTTGAAGTTGGGTCCAGATCTAAAGACCATCTAGTTGATTATAGGGAGTAGCTAATCCTTAGGTTATTTTTATCTTCACCATCTTGGTATCAAGTATCTTATTTCTTGGTAGTGTAAAAAATACCAACAAAATGTGCTGGGGAGTTGTACAACACATGCTTATGTGTGAAATCTATTGCAGTTTCTTTGGTCTTGTTTGTATGTGTTTGTCAATTTCTTGTAGCAATCACGCATGGTTATTTTGGACTTTTTTAGTGAAAAAACTTGAGAATTTAGAAGAATTTATAAAAGAGAAAACCCTAGTACCATAGGGGCAAACTAAAGTATACTACCCTTATAAAATGTCTTATCTATCAAGCAAGAGTTATATTCCTAGGTCTATTATGATTTATTTCCTTATGTATTAAATTCATTCATATTGTCTCGTATCTTTTTCCCTGAGTCAAAAGCTATTTTATGTTATATTTTCCCTAGAATAGGGTAGCGACTCATTCAAGGTTTGAAGCTACTGTTTACTAATAAATAATCCCCATAAATGGTTAACAAGAGGAAAAGTATATGAGCTTATACAAGAGTCAATTTTGATGTACCATTATATATTGATTTACCCTAGGGTAGTAAGAAGAACCAAAAGAAGAAGAAAGTAGATATAAATCATACTTGGAAACCAAGAGGTAGTGTATTAGTAAACTCTTAATACTAGCTTGTGGTAGGAGAGAATCTTCCTCATTAAGCTTTGAATTAGAAACCACAAAACTCTTAGGAGGGATGTTTAGTACCCCATTACAAAAAGAACAAGCTTACCATGACAAGAATATTTCCTCAATGGGAGATCCATTGCATAGACCAGATGTGATAGATGAAATGAATCAAAGGCTATGATATCATAATGTCATGGAGGATCCTTTTAATCCTAGAAAAGTTCCATATGTGGAAACAAACCTTATAGATATAGATGACCTTGCTGACTTAAAAGAAACTTCTACAAATCCAAAAGAGGTATACTCAGAAATAGGAGTCTTAAAGAAATGGGTTGCAGAAGAAGAAGCCAAACATGCTTGTTTGGAGAAGGAAAGAGAACAAGCCATAGTGAATGCTCTCACTCAGAGAGATAATTTTCTCAAAAGGATGGCTGCCCTAAAGGACCAAAACAAGAAATTGGAGGAAAGAACTTCAGTCCTTCATGCTAATATTTTTGGGGATATAGATAGTTTGAGATCCAAGTTTCTAAAACAAGAAAAACTTATAAGCCAAAGGCAAGAACCTATCATATCTCAAGTTCAACCCTATAAGTATGTTCAAACAGACTATGTAGAACCTATTGTGAAACCCATAGATAAAGGAAAAGGTAAGGCTATAGGAATCTAGATAAATAAACCTCAAGTTGTACCAAGCAAGCCTATAAATCCTCCTATGTCCAAGTTTGATATAGATCTAGAAACGGCCAAAAGGAAGGAGGATCTTGCAAAGGAGCTTCAGAAGGTTGAAAATGAAACCTAGGCAGCAAAAACTAGGAGGAAGATTTAGTTCATCAAATCCAACTCTTCCTTAGCCTCATGGCCTAATTTATCCAACCAAGCTACAACTTCTTTATCAACTTGTGGACTAGTAGTCCCTAGCAAAAATATGTATCGATCTGGCCCCACTTCATCATCTACCACTAGTAACCATATTCCTATTTTTCATAGCTAGACCAATGTAGTAGGAACATCCAATATTGTTTTTTTTCAAAAGAAGCCTATATACATGGTAAAGTATAGATAAATACCATTCTTAGGTATTCCTAGTTTCCCACACCCAATATCATTAGATTTAAGAGACAAAGTTGTGAATTTTTCAAGAAATAATGTTGTTACTAGTGAAGAACATTTGAGAATTTTTATACATATGTTGAATGATTTGGAGGTAGATCATGAGGATGTGGTGATGACATTGTTTGTGCACTCATTAGCTGAAGATGCAAGGGATTGGTTTAGAATACTACTAGACAATAGCATTAGTTCATGGAGTGATTTGGAGAAGTTATTCAAAGAACAATATGGAGATAACACAAATTTTGGATTCATGTTGAATGATTTCAACAACATTAAAAAGAACCCTAATGAATCTACCTTTGATTTCAATGTAAGGTTTCAAAAGAGAATGTATAAGCTATTTCTAGTAATGAGATTATATGAATATATGTGCCTTATAATGTATTTCAATGATTTTGATAGTAAAGTGGCTTATCAATTGAGAGACAAAGATCCCAAAACTTTAAGGGATGCTTACAAGGTAGCTATGAATATTGAAAACAATAGGAAATCATTTGTCTAGTTAGGAAGGATAGATAACCCAAAATTGTTCAACCCTAAGAACAATAAGAAGGAAAATGATAAATCTCCAATAGGTAAGAAGCCTGAGGAAGCCACAATAGGTCAAGTTTTGGATTTATTGAAAAAGATGAACCCACCATCTTTTAATGCACAAAAGCCTAATGTTGGTGAAAAGTCTCTAGCAAACAACAATCATTTCAATAGGAAACCAAGAATGAAAAACTACTCGTACACTACTCAAAGGAAAGATGGTAAACCTATTCCTAACCAAACTTCACGAGCACCTACAATAAATTACTCGTAGATACTGTGTCACTTGGCATAAAATAAATTACTAGTTTACCATGACTTCACTCGATAAATACTAACTTTGCATATGGTCCAGTCAACACTAGCTTCGCATCACGTGAACTACTAGCTCCATAGAAATTGAAAAGCTTGGTAATAACTAGAGTGATTGGGTTGAATTGCTAGACTTTACTAATATGTCAACATTAAGTTCTTTTTAACTCAAGTTATTCAAGGTTCTTTATTGGATGCACCAAAACCCTCCATTTGGTGGCTTGTTATAGAAATGACGCCCTAACTTGCATTCCCATCATGGGAATTCTTTTCCACTTGGAAAAATGAAAGTTAGGAAGATGTATTGTAATATCCATGAAGGATGGGAGAGGGAAGTCAAGGCTCCTATTTTTTCTAGCAAGCCCTAGCCCAAACATCTCTATGTGTTTGGTGCAGGATAGTATGTGTTAGAGTGTTGCAAGCACTTGGGGAATGATTGAATCCAATATAATGGTGGAGAATGATTGTTGGTAGTTCCCTACATGTTTACTAATTTATATTTTTATATAGTCAACTACCTTCCCATCATTTCCTTCACAAACCCTAGCAAGTAGGCTTGACAAAGGAATTTGTTGCATTTTTTGTAAGGAGGTCATTTGACAAGTCTAGAGTTTGAAAGATTGGAATCTTACTTCTTCCAAAAGGATATCCATTTCTAAAGTTTTTCTTCTAGATCATTTGTAGTATTTTCAAACTAAAACGTAATTACCTCCTTAATAAGGCTAACTAGGGCTCCCGTGCCTAAAAGGAAATTTTTCTATCTATGACCTTTGGGAACAAGATAGGCTAACCAATGTTGGAATTACAAGTGGGAAGAGTAAACTTCTAGGGGGGAGGGGGGTGAATCAAGATTTTAAACTTGGACCCATAAAACTTTTATCATTCATTCATCATATGCATTCAATATGTAAACTGAAATAACATGTAAAGCATATGAATCTAAATCATGTAAACATGTAATAAATTACACACATAACACTAGATATGATAACCCAAAGACCCTCCAAGTCAGAAGGTAAAATTGGGGTGGGGATGACACCCAAAAATCTTCACTGTTGTAGTAATAAATTGTATCAAATGAAGGTTATGATGATTTGACCATGAATCATGGTCTACCATGTGAAAGGTCTGCCTTGTTAAAGGCTTACAAAGACTATTGGGTCTCACCTTGTTAGAGGATTTCAACACCCAATTAGAATTGTTCTTGCTTAGAGGACTTCAACTTTCAATTATGTAAGCACCCTATTAAAGGATTTCATATAGCCTGTTAGGACTACTCTATTAAGAGATTTAACTTAAATCAATTGTTAAAATGTCTTAGCATAGATCTTATGATTGGCACTTGGTTGCTTGATAAGAGATCACCTCTACACAATGTCTAATTTATCCTTCATGATTACATGTCTCAATGTTGTATCCTTCTTTCTATCCTCTATTCTTCTCTAACTAATTTTGCAATTTTCTCTTTCTTCTAAGTCAACTTGAATGCTCTACAAGCTATCTTGTTCAATCCTCCAATTTGATCATTCACCCATCCATCCATCCATAAAGAGTTTAGGGTGTCATCCTCCTTAAGAAGACTCAGGTGGCTTAGGGTTAGGTGTGAATCTATGGTTGGGATTCATTTATTTTGCTACTTAAACCTTCCCATTTTCTAATTGGTTGCATGTAATTGCATTGGGAATCAAAATATAGATTCATTGTTATCTCCAAAAGATTGTAATCTATTCTTAATTTGATTCAAAAATGGTTTATATAGTTTTTTGTGCCATTACAAATAAATATGTCAAAACTATATCACTTGCCATATGAAGTCTCTAATGCTCGACATGCACTATTTTGTATACTATGACTCAGCACCTACATTACCCAACATCCATTATTTACTCAACTCCTAAATCACTTGGCATGGTCTATCTTCTTAGCACTTGAGTGATTTGGCACATGAGTGGCTCAAAACTCATTGCAACTCAATATGGTCTAATATTTACATGTTGTGCTCATCATGTATTACTAGTTTGACATGAACTAATTAAATGGCTTAAGTGTGTTGACACTCACTTGTCAAAACCAATCTAAGATCAAAAATCTCCCACTTTGACATTAGTGTCAAAAATACTTAAATATACAATATTATCCTTAACTTCTCGAGCATAACATATCCATGAGTTGACTTATATACAAAAATTTTAAAATTTTAAAATTCTGCAATAACCTATATACCTCAAAATTGATAACTCCCCTGAGTCAATGTGTCTAATTTGTATCCAAAATCTATGCTCCACTCTAAATTCAATGTGCTATATCTAATACTCTTTCATCTAATATGCTTAGTCTTAGCTGATCTATGCATCTGTTTGTTTGTTTCCTCTCCAAAAATGAACCTTTCCCATTCTTTATCTTCCTCCATTTATATCTCCCCCTTTCTTTATTCTCCCCCATTTATTGTTATTTCTCCATCTTTCTTTATTCTCCCTCTTTTTGGCACTTATGTCAAATGGGCTATACCCTTATAGTGTGTTTTTTAAAAAAGGATTTATGGACATCCATTATGATCATGAGGGTGTCATCCTAGTTGTCACATGCAATATCCAATGATTGTATTTGGATTGCCAGCTTGGCAGCAATGGTGCACTAGGCCATCTAAAGTAGAAAGATTAGGGTCTTTCTTTAGTAGAATCTCAGCATAACCTAGTTCCATGTGTAATATCTCCATGTGTGGGGTAAGGGATGCTTGTATACATGTTAGTTTGCCTCTTATGCTATCCTCATCTGCTATTAGTATAGCTAATTGACTTTGTGTTTGAAGCAATGTTCTAAAATGCTTATTACTTTGAGCTGGGTTTTGAGGTAGTTGAGTATTTGATATGTTGAGGTTTCTCTCTAGACTCGAAATATGACTCCTATTCTCTTGAGTGAAGAGTTTAGGATCACATAACTTTGTGTATAGTGAGAATATATTCTCAAGTACCTTCTTTACCTCTTCAACCTTAGTTTCCAATGCAACTTGACTTAGTGCTATCTCACTAGATATTTATTTATTCACCTTTCCTTGAAACTTCTTTTTAGACCATTCTAAAAGTTTTGTAGTTGTATCAAGGTCTTCATTACTAACCTTTTCCACTATATCTATCAGTTGTTCTATTAGTGGCTTGGTCTCTTTAGTAGTTGGTAGGCTGAATGCATCTAAAAAGATGTCCTCTATATCTTGGAGTGCTTGTTTCTGCTTATGTTCTCTCCTAAGCATTTCTTGATGCTTTTTCTTTTCTAAGGCCTATTGCAAAATGTCTATTTACTCCAATTTCATGATGTCATAGTCGAATTTTGGAATAACAATTTCTTCATCAAGGCTTATGTCTCCATAGTGAATTACCTTATCAACTATTGATGAGCTAGGGTTGGCACTAAGATTTTTAATGGAATGGCTTCCATGCTCATCTTTTGAATAACTTGTATAGAAGGAGTGCCATATGTTGGTAGAGTTACAAGTGCTTGGATGGCTTCTTGTTCCTTCACCTTAGGTGTTAACTCATGCTCTTCAAAATTTCCCTGATCTATTACTATGACTTGAAGAGCATCTTGTTCTTGTGCTTTAGGTACAGATGAATCTATCTATCTTATTTTATGTTGTTGACTTGTAGTTGTATCTTTCTCTTCTACCTACTTCTCTACAATAATATCAATTTTAACACTTGTATCAACCCTAGTAGATATTTCAACTGTTGTTTAAAACAAATTTTGTACATTATCAACTAAAGGGATGATAAAAGGTGGTTCTTGTGGATTCACCTTTTCCCTTGTGACCATAGTTACTACCTTTTGCAATTCTTCTATACTAACCAAGATTGGATTTTCATAGAGTTATAGCTTGGAGTGTAGATTGGTCTAGAGTCTTCTTCAAGTCTTCTATAGTAAGTGGATTGATGTTCTATGCTGAGCATCATAAATAACCTTAAGAGTTATAGTCTTAGTTGTTACACTTGTGTCATGAGAGGAACTGACAATCGACATTTGTGTGTCCTAGACACTCTGTTCATCTTTCTGTTGCTCAGTTGTTGCCTCGTCACCATCTTGATTTTATGTTTCTTCCCCAACTGTATCATCTTTCTTGTCATCATTTTCATTTTAATTATCATCATCATCATCCTTACCATAAAGTTTACCCTCTTAAGGGTCAGCTTCTCCTTGTTTCACAATGGTCAACCCATATCTAATTTTCCATACTTGGGTTGATTTCTTGACCACATCTTTAATGTTATTTTGAAGAATGATGAAGGATCTATATTTAGGTGTAAACCTAACTACATATATCTTGACAACCTTAGAAATCTGTCCCTTTGTCAACTTGTGCATCACTTGAGCTAATGTTGTTTACTTGATTTATTTTTCCAAATTCAGAAAATAATGCCATTTTTTCTCAACAATATCATATAAACCTTTTGGTATAGTGTTGGAAAATTCTAGTGGAGTATTCTAAATCTTAGACATCATGGCTTGTACTTCCTCTTCCACTTGATTTTTCTCTTCTTTTCCCAACTTATCAAAATCAATATGTTTCAAACTAGATAAATCTACATTGCTTTTGATGTTTTCACATAAATTTTTAAGATTAAATAGGGGATTGTGACTTACCACTTTAAATTGGTTATTTTCACCTAATTCTTTACTTTCTCCATCTGAGTCTTGTTGTGCGACATACTTTCTTCTTCATATTTTCTGCTCTTTGCGACCTTGCTCTTTTTTATTTATCTTTTATGTTCTTGGTCACCTTGCTATATTTTCTTTGTCTTTTTCTTGGCATTGTACATTATAGTACATGTACTAGCTCTAGTGGTAGGAGCAATGGGCTTGGTTGGGATAGATTTGAAAATATTCTTTGCCCTTGCCATTGGTTGTGCCTTGTCCTTCATCTTCTTTGGCTTGGTACGAGTAGTTCTTCATACTAGCTCTAGTGGTCGGAGTAATGGGCTTGGTTGGGATAGATTTGAAAATCTTCTTTTCCCTTGCCACTGGTTGTGCCTTGTCCTTCATCTTCTTTGGCTTGGTAGGAGTAGTTCTTCCTCAACTTCTTCTCCTTTGGCACCTTTATTTTCCTCCTCTTCCTTGTCTTCTCCCATGCCTTAGGTCAATTCAAGAGGTTCTTGTGCTTGTTCTTCCTCTTCATCCTCTTCTTCTTCTTCTTCGTCCTCTGAACCTTCTCCAAATTTGGCTTTTAGTTTCTTAACTAACTTATCCTTCTTCTTGAGTGTGGAGGTAGTTTTCAACTCCATGGTAATCTTTGATTTTACCATTTCATAGTTGCCAAATATCTCTGTACTTTTATCCATTTTTTTTGCTAGTAGTGCAGTGATGATTGTTGAGGCTTCATCAACATTAATTTCATACCCAAGTGGCCTTAACCATCTTACCCTTGGTGTGGCAGCTTTCAAAAAAGTGTAATCAACATAAACAAGAGAACATATGTCACTATAATTTTGTTCAACAAAAGAAACTAGTATTCTCATTCTTTCCTTCATTGATTTCTTAAAAGCTTCAATTTTTCATCAAGTTTTCAAAGTTTTCTCCCATCTGCTCAATGAACTCATTGATCTACACTACAATTGACCTATTGGTCTTTCATCCTATAGTACCGAAAGAGCGAAATGTATTGTATACATAAAAGAATATAAAAACTAGAATTTAACCAAATTTACACTATGCACTCTTGGTTTTCCTGATGGCTCCAAGATTTTCCATCAGTTGTTGTAATTGAAGTTCTGCTAGATCACATGTATGATCTTTCTTTACAATATTGTAGCCAATATCCATGGCTATATTAGTGATGGTATCTATAGTCATACCTCTCTTATTCCAAACTACTCCCATCTTCTTCTCAGTTACTTCCTTGGAGTCACTTCTGAGTGTCTTTGGCTAATCTTGGGTTGAATAGCTAGTAACCCTATGAATTATTATCTTGGTGATCCTGATAGGTCCTCTTTCTAGCTATAAAGAACCATCATGACTTCTACTTAACACAATTCTAATCCACTCTATTTTAAACATATTCAAAAAATCTAGGGCTCATGTCAAACCCTTTTCCCAATGATTTTGTATTCCTCCTTCAAAAAACTATTCTCACATAATTTGTTATATGCATCTCTAATCTCCATGTCTCTTATACTTCCTATCTTGCAATTGTACCACTTCCTTACATCTTGCAACAAAATTATGTTTGGCAGGATCATTAACAATGTGCCAGAAGGATCATGTTTATAGGTAATGTCAAGAATGACTTTAAATATGGGTTTCTTAACTTCATTAGTGACAAGCTAAATATTCAAAACTTCCTTCCCTTCAACATTTTTTGAACTAGATGTCATTTTATCAAACTATGTTTTATGAAAAAGTAAATTGCATAGCTTAGCTCATGATAAATACCTTGTGAAATCTAATAAATTGGTGTAAGATCATTGTTAAAATCTCTACAAATGCTTTGGATGGGTTTCAAAATCACGTTCTGCTCTACTTTCTCTTGCTCAAATTTGAAATGATGAATAATGAGCAAAAATTGATCATATGCCCTTTGAAAACCTTGCATTTAATTCTTAGTTATTACATAGTTACAAGCTTGGAATCACCCAATTTCATAATCACTTGACATCCACTCATATTTCCATCACTCAATAGCTACTAGGAGCTCAGCAACAACTAGATAGTTTGGCAGCTTGGCATCAACTAACATTCTTGATGTAGGAGCATCGAGTTTGGATTTTAGTGAAGCTATGATTTTCATGGTTAGGTATGTGTTGGAGACACATTTTAGAACCTTTCCTCATGATTTCATAGAGATTTGCTGGATTGAGTCAAAGTTTGAACTATTTTTACCTTGTTGCTGGAACTATGTTTTTATGGTTTCTAGATGTTTGTTGCAAATTCTATAACTAATCATCTCTAATGAATGAGATTCTACACACTTTAGGGATTAAAGAAGGCCTAGATTAATTAATTGTGTCAAGATCACAAGTCCTAATTCATTATAGGTTGTAAGATATGGCAATCCTCCTAAAGTATCAATTTCTGGCAGTTTCATGTGATAGTCTACTCTACATGACTTTTAGGATGGACGCATAGTGTTCCTTGGGGAATCATCCTTTGTGCATTTAAAGGTTGTAGAGGACCTAGATTTCTACCCACAATTGAAAGCATGAGTTCTAATTCAATCAAAGCTATGATATATCACAATTTTACTCAAATATCAATTTCTAAACATTTTATTGTTGTTGCAGGCCAACTTGTGGCATTTAATTTATGTATTTGTATTTAATTTTTGTTCTAATTCAACTTTAGGCTTAGATTAGTATAAGTATGGGTCTTGTGGAGTCGTTTAGTCATTATTGAGTTGGGATGAAGGATGGATGGATGCAAATTTGAGGAGCTAGAGGTGTGGCTTAGGAACTAGAGGATCTCTTGGTGGACCTATGGGTACACGTGTGGATTCTTCTTGGTGTCCTTATCATGTTGTGTATCTAGACTAGCTAAGATTGGTTGTAAGTTGGATCTCGTAAAATTAATTTTATTTTTTAATTTCTATTTGTATTTGGACCTAACCCAGAAGGCCTCACAACCAAGCATATTGCATGTAATCAATTATATCTATGAATAAAGAGTTGTGATTCGGTATCAGATCTTGTATTATTTTTTCTTGCTATTGTGTTTCCATTATGTGGTTGTATAGTTGGGGGATAAGACATCTCCTTTGGGGATTCTCCTACCTTGCACTATGTCACATGGTATCAAAGTGAAGGTTGTTCCTGAGTGTGTAGATAGATTGCTAAAGCTGAGGTAGTTTGCACCAAGACTTGGGTTGGAGAAGTAGATCTAATTTAATCTTGATCTAGTGGTGGATTCTATTTCTAGAGTCCTAGATCTCTTGGTTATGAGGTGGTAGATCATGGTTCTAACTTGCAATTACAGAGGGCTTGTATATGGATCGATGGATGTGGAGATGGAAGACTGATCTTGTTGAGGCATGATCATAGAGAGTTTATGGATTTTAGATCCGTGGACCTGAACTTGTGATTTGGTTTTTGATTGTTCATGCGAGGTAGCAGGTTGCGATCTAATTTGCAAACATTTTGCGGTTGTCACAAGGAGTGTGGGAAGGATTTTTTGCAGAGGTTTTATGAAGATCTTGGGAGATGGCTCCAAGAGGATTGGACCCTAAGATGATTGTGAATCTTTGTGATGCGGTGGAGAGGAATTTTTCTAAGATTTCTACTTGGTTTGAAGCCAGTTTGGCTAATTGAAATATGAAGGTGTTTGCTCAGTTTGAAACTAGTTCAAATGATCGAGATAAGGATAGGATGAGGAAGGCATTTTGTAGATGTTTGTGGAGATGGAGTCTACCAATCTGGAAGAGATTTTTTTGGCTAGTTAAGAGACTTGTTCACGAGAGAAGGTGACATGATAAGATCGAGGTGGCAGAGGTTGGTTTTGTTGATCAATTTCTGAAGTCTGATACAAAACTTGCAAAGGAGCTTAGGATAGAGGTTGGTTTTCATGATCATTTGGTTGAATCTAACATGGAGATTATAGAGCACTTGGTCGTGGATGATCTTATTGTTGTTGGTGATGAGTTATGTGTCGCAAAGTATCTTGTTGTGAGCAATGAGATTGTTGAGATTTCTTATTTGGTTTTGGATCTACATGATATTGTGGATTTTTATGTTCCTAATTTTCCTATGGTTAACATGGCTAAGGATTTACATGTTCTTCTTATTGGGGCTTTGAATCAACATGCTTTTGCTGATATGCAGTTTATTGCTAGTAAGGATTCACTTGGTGCTGATGTGGATGAAGGTTTGCTGATGAAGCCTTGTGTTTAGTTTTATTCTTGTGTGTAAGCATGTTGATTAAATTTCTTATATGTATCGGATTCTAATGTTTCAATGAATGAAGTATAGATGGTGGATTTTCATATTTTTTCTATTGACATTGATGAAGTAGAAGCCTTTAATAAAGATGAAGTTGCTTGCAAATTTTTCTATGGCCATCAAAGTATGGGACATACTTTTTTATTTACCTAGGGAGTTTGATGTAGAAGAATTGAGTTTAGATTTTGATAGAGATATTCTTTTCATCATTTTGGATGTATTGGAGACATGTTGGAGAACCTTTCCTCATGATTTCATAGAGATTGGATGGATTGAGTTGAAGTTTGAACTATTTTTACCTTGCTGCTGGAACTGTGTTTTTCTAGTTTCTGGGTCCCTATTGCAGAGTGTATAAATAATTATCCTTAAGTAATGAGAGGTTGTGCACTTCATGGATTGAAGAGGGCCTATATTAATTCCTTATATCAAGAGAACAATTCCTAATTCATTATGGGTTGCGATATATGGTAATTCTTCTAGTGTATCAATTTCTGGAAGTTTCGTGCGACAGTCTATTGTACGTGACTTTTAGGATAGATACACACTTTTCTTTGGGGAATTATCCTTTTCTCATTTAAGTGGTTATAGAGTACCTAGATTTATACCTACATTTTGAAGCACAAGTTCTAATTTAATCAGAGCTAGGAGATATCATGATCTTACTTGGATATCAATTTCTAGACATTTAATTGTTGTTGTAGGTTGACTTGTGGCATTTTATTTATGTATTTGTATTTAATTTGTGTTCTAGGCCAACTTGTGGCTTATATTAGTGTAATTAGGGTTCTTGTGGAGTCTTTTAGTCATTATTTATTTGGGATGAAGGATAGATGTGAATTTGAGGAGCAAGAGTTGCACCTTAGGAACTAGAGGATCTCTTGGTGGACCTATAGGTACAACTGTGGATTCTTCTTGGTGTCCTTATCTGGTTGTGTATCTGGACCAGCTAAGATTGATTGTAAGTTGGATCTTATTAGATCTTGCATAACTAATTGTATTTTATAATTGTTGTTTTTATTTGGACCTAACCTAGAAGGCCTTATAGTCAGGCATATTACATGTAATCAATTATATCTATTAATAAAGAGTTGTGATTTGGTATCAGATCTTGCATTATTATTTCTTGTTCTTGTGTTTCCACTGTGTGGTTGTATATTTGGGGGCTATGACATCTCCTTTGGGGATTCTCTTGCCTTGTGCCACATCAATTCCACTTGGCACACACAGGAAACATTTCATGCTCAGCAACAACATGAAAAACTTAAAAATTTAACTTGAATTTTCAGCATCTTGCACCTTTATTCATGATAATGTAGTCTTTTCAATACTATCTCCTTTGGAATTGATGTGTGATATAACACTTGAATATTAGTCCCACATACCTCTTGATTGCCTAGTTTGATAAGGTGTGATCACTTGACCCATTGTGCGAAGTGATCGCTTCTCCATTTGATGTTCTGCAAGCATTTTTCATTTTCAATGTCTTGTTCATCTCATCTCTGATGTGTTCAAAATATACCTTGCCTTTGACCTAGTTGGAAAATGCTTACTGATGTGACTAGTCTTCAAATAGCTAAAATATGTAGTTTGATTCAACCACCTTTTGTAGTTACCACCAAATTGTGTCCTAGTTCAATTCTCAAGAATATGTCTATATTCTTAATAACAGTGAGAACTATATCTCATATTATAATCCCAATTATAAAAGTTCTTGTTGTTTCTTACCTTTTTTGGCTTGTTAGATGATCACATTGATTTGAATCTACATTCAAAGGCTCTATGTCCATACTTCTTATAGTTGTAGCAATATCCTCTGAATCTTTGTTTATGCATGGTCTTAGTTCTACATTAATGTGAATGATGGCCTTGCTTGTTGCACTTATGACAATGAGTCATGTTCTTATGCTTGACATTCTTATTTGTATTCTTGCTCCTGCACACATTAGTATTATGTCCTTTCTTACCAAAATTATGACAAGTAGGTTTGGAGTTTGTAACTTTGATGTTCCTTTCTTCAACAACTTTGGATGATTCTCCTTCTTCAGTGCTTGTGTAACCTAATTTTGATGTATCTTTTTTTGATCTAGGGGATCTCAATAATTGCTCAAACTATTTGATGGCTTTATTTGACTTATTGAGACTTTCAGCAAATTCCTTTTCTCTTTTTAGGTCACTCTACAATTGTTCATTCTGCAACTTCAATGTAGTTATCTCAATGTGTTTGACATTCAGTTCCAAGACATTCATATTTCATTTTATTTTTAATTTTAACATATTCATATTTCATTTAATAAATAAATCAAATTTAAGGTTTCATTTGGGGGCAATAATATTCAATCTAGGAATATTTTAGTGATAAATCATTGTAATTGTGCCTCTATCAAATATTACAAAATGTTAAAAGTTATTTGTTGATCCAATAAATTACCAAGTGTAGTACAAAAATCATTTGAGAAGCACTGCTAGAAGGAACAATAACCATCCAACACTAAAATGTGTACAACAAAAAAAAATTCTCTATGATAGAAATGCTACATAGAGAAAATTTTAAGAATGACCAAAACATAGAACATTGCATATTTGATTCTTGATGCACAAATGTAAAATTTGCATATTTGATTCTTGATGTAGAAATGTAGAATAGATAGAGTTGATTGAGGCAAGATATGATAAACAAAGAATGACATTCTGCAACAAATGCTAAAATTGAAGAGAAAAAATGAAAACATTATTAAAAAAAACTAAAATCTATTAGAATTTTACCTACCAAACTTTTTTACCAGTTACATCAATTGTCATTGGAAAAATAAAATAATAGTTAGTATTCAATTGTCATTGGAAAAATAAAATAATAATTAGTATTGAACATTAGTATTGAACTTTGTGTGGAGCACACTCACAACATTTTCACCTGATAGTTTCACCATTACTCAAGTAAAGAAAAAGATGATTGTCCTGCAAGTAATTTTCCTAACATATGGTAAATGGACAATAAATCTTTTTAAAGAACATTTTGTAATTCATTCAAGCAAATTGTAGTTGATAACTTATATGAATTCCATTTCTGCACGATTTGGTGGGAATAAGATAGAATAAATAGATAGATTATCATTTGTTATTATTGAGGAGCATAACAATTTAACGTTGGAGTGTGGTAGTATGAGAAAGATTGAATTCATGCAATATGAAAAGCTTGTGAATGTTATTGGGGTCATCATCTTATATGTATCAGTTTTATTGAAAATCACAATTCAGCAGTCCAATGCATTCAAGATAACCGTTAATAGCTCGTTGGCAATGAAAGGTAATGTGCAGACAGATGAAATTTATATTATTTTATAATATATATAAAAATGTGGTATATAATGAAAATCTAGGATAAAATTAGCATTTGGGTGAAGCCGTCATGCTGGGCGGCTTCACTTCTTAAATGATTAGCTTCTTTCAAACATAAACATAAACTTGACAAGAATATGATTGGAATACCTTTGCTAGCATAAAAGATAATGAAGATTCAAGCTATAAGTATTAGTAAATGCTTACCTAATATTGTTTTAAAAAAAAATAGATGTCACACCCTGTAAGAGGCAATTAGAATTGAATGCTTTGCCTCTAAATGTCTCAAGTTTTACAGAAGTCATAACAGAGTTCATGAGACTCAAAAATTTGAAAATCCCTAGAAAGGTGATCTCGTAGAAGAGGGATATATTGAAGCATGCCTGCGTGTTCTACCTTAAAAACTCTTAATTCTAGTGACATAATAAAAGATTTGATTTAGAATGCTTTTCCTTCAAAAAAATTCCAAGAAAATCCTCATAAGATATGAATTAATGACAAGGTGGGTGGCAATATGAGGAAAACCATACAAAAATAGTGAATTCAAAATGCTTGTGGACCGTAACTCATCAAGAAAACCTTAAAAACTCCTCACTGACCAAAACTGTGCAAATAACGTCTCATTTTCGACACTCTTGATCAAAATATATTTTCCAAGACAACTGATGTTTGAAGACAATGACATGAAGAAAAACTGAGATTGAACACACAGAACATTAGAAAAGAAAATTAGCTGATGCGAACTATAAGACTTCCAGAATGGGTGGAGAGGCTCCCAGTTTATTGAACGGGACCAGAAGAATATGATTTAGAACATTATACTAGCCCAAATATTGAAATTGGTCCCCAGTGAGTATAAACAACAGGCCGTTTAGATGCATTAGATTATTTAGGTTAGCTTTATTCAAGTTGTGATATTGCTATTATGATTAAACTGTGTAGTTTTCGAGTCAAACTCATTAACCCATGTATCATGAGTAGTGATTCACACATGAATACATCTCTCATTAGAATAAATGGAACACTTAGCACACATTGCCTCTAGGTGATGCGCATAGAGGTGAAGCACTGGGACTTCCCAAGAGGTTAAACCCATGGAGTTTCCTCCATGGTTAAACCCACTCTGCTTGCAACCCCATTTGCAAAACCTTCACCAAGTGTTGTGGCTTATAAACCATTCATTAGTAAGCCCCTTAAGCTGATCAATTGATAAGTAGGAGACATTTGCACAATAATTCAAATTGTGATATCCTATCAGGATTTAACTGTTTAGTTTTTGAGTCAAACTCATTGACCTATGTATCATGAGTAGTGCTACACACATGATTCCATCTCTCATGAGAATAAATGGAATGCCTAGTACGATGTGATATTCAAGTTATAATTTGTCTTGGAACATTGTTTCTCATTTCTATGGAGTGTAGCTGATCCTCTGAACTTCCTCTAAATGTAGAACATCTTATAGTTTTTTATCCCTTCTTCTACCCTCCTCAGTATGAAAATTCAGTGGACATTTGGAAAATCATATTTTACATTTAAAGATTTCATGACTTACTTCCATCCACTTCTAAAACCATTCACTGTGAAAGTTGAGTGATTTCTTAAACACACTTCATTTTCTTAAGTATTATCTTGAAATCAAATTGCATAGAGACAACAAAAACACCACACATGGCTAACCCGCATGCCAAAGAAACATGCAACCATGCCAAGTGTTGACACCATGCAAAGATGGGAACCTCCCAAAATGATAAGTCCAAAACTTTGTTAGTTTGTCCCTTGATGCAAAAACATACCAGCTATAAAGACCACCTGCAAGAATGGTAACTCCACTAGTCATCTTAATTTTCACTTCTTCCCTTGCATTGAAACCTATGAGAGCATTGATATGGGTCAAAGAAATGTGCAAGTGTGCACATTGGGGACAATGCCAGTAACAGTTGATCCTTTCTTTCTATGAAAATGGAAGAAAGAATTAAAATGAATATTGAAAAAAGTACAATAGAACAATCTGATTGGTCATGGAAGAAAACATTAATCACGAGTTTTGTAGAAGCCCCAAGGTATCAGTTATTCACCATTTTAAAAAAAGGTTATTCACTTAAAAGTTTTGGTTTGTTTTGATATTCTTATGTAGGTTTTGGTGCAAGCTTACACTTGAGGTTGCATATGTCCACAAGTTGTTAGATCACTAGAGGCAATGCCCCAGACACTAACATGCAAGTTCTTTAGTTCCACATTTGTATGTGAGCATCAACATGGGTGCATCCTCTCTTCTCAATAAGACAATTTTGAATACAATGGGTCCTGCTCTTGTGATCTTAGGAATTTCGTTGAGTGTGGAAGAGGGCCTCAATGTTTTCCCTCTCTTCTACTACCTAGCTAGGCACCAACAAATATACTTTGTATTGGGTATAATCAACCTCTTAAAAAAATGATTCTACTCCTTATGATGTTTGGATGGAACCCGATAATAAAGATCCACCTCCATCTAACATAAACAAATTATTAAATAATATACAAGACTCGTTAATATTTTTATCATATTTTTTATACTAACGTGCCACGTAAAGTCGAATAAAATAAACATCAAAATGGGGAAAATATCAATACGGTAATAAGATAATGTACTAAATACAGCTTCAATTAATCAATACATACACACAAAACATAAGATGTAAAACGCACATATATAAACAAATAGCATATGATGCGGTTTACTGTAGAATTAATCATTTGTAAGATACTAGCTCGACTCGCTGTTTTCTTCCAACTATATAAACTCTGTTATGTGGAACAAATAATTTAGGTGGGGATATATCTAAGTTACGTGTATTTGATGAGTTGCGCTGGCCGATTTGTCCACCTCACATGACGCATGAATCCATCCGATACAAGTTTATCTTTGGCTTTACTTCCATACCAAATACTCTACAAATATATATATTTTTGAATATGGGGTATGTTCATAATTTTTGAGCCATTTGTACCAATGTCAATTGTGCCTCATGCAAGTACGCCTCCTAATGTCATAATTGTGTTTGGAATTTATACAATTGTTATCATCAAAATTCTAATCCTATTCAAAGGTTGATTGAGATATCTAGGGCTAAGGTCTACATAAATGATCTAATTAATTAGAAGCACTTGATTGAAATATATTTGGCCTAATTATAAATGATCTAATAATGGTAGGATGGAGAAATTTATGTATACATATGTATGACATTTGATGTGGATTAGTGAACATTCTTTTAAGCATTTGAAAGAATAAGGTCTTGAATGTTAAATGTAATGCTATAATATTTGTAGATATTTATAATAGTTTTTTTTGGTGCATTTAATTATCTTAAGACATATATTTATATTGTATTTAAAATGTTTTTATGTATACAACTTGATGAGTAATGATGAATAATTAAGAATATTAGTTTCAAAAGTTAGAAAATTTTTATTTTTTTTTAAAGAGGGGTGTGATTATGTAAACATAGACATAATTGTATTCATACTTATGTCTAGGTATGAGATATTTCTAATAGATTGAATTGTTTTATTTTTATATCTAAGATGAACAAAAAAGATAAAAGAAATGTTAGGTTGAATACCAACTTATTCATAAAGAATGAAATGAACACGAGAATGATGCATTAAAGATAATAAAAAAATTGAAACAAAACAAAAGGGAAAAGTAAAGTGTACACTTTTCTCCTCTATTTTTGCCCCTTAAATGGGTAGGCAATAAAGAATTGAATACAAGAATTAAATAGCATAAATATTTATATTTTGATGAATAGTCCCTTTCTATCAATTTAAATATAAAATTACATATTCACAAAAAAGTTGGATGATACTGGATCACCCCATGAGACTTCACACAGTACTAAGGCTGAATCAACTAATTATTCATTTTTAAAAAGTATAAAAGCTCTCAAGTTGCAAGAGTAGTGCCACTCAATGGAGGTGGGTCAGGGTGATCATCAGAACTCCATACATTAACGGGGTTGGCAAGTGGGTTAGGAAGAGACTAGTCATCATCATTTTTTTTTCTTATTCCTCTTTCCTAGGAGGTGAAATTATGAGCATCAGACAAGGAAACCTGTTGCCATTAGCAATGGTGGGCCATTAGGTAGTAGAAGTAGTAGGAGCAGTAAGAGAAGCATTAGGGGACCAACCAAAGCCACGCTAAGGAGGAGAGGTAAAGTTATGTTGCCATCCATCTTGTCCTCTATCAAAGGAATGACGAGGGGCCTGAGAGTTTGGGACCTGTGAATGGCATGCAAAGGAGTTGTGGTCATGGAGGTGTTCATCGAGCGACATGCAATTAGCAAAGGAAGAGGTTGCCAATACTTGAGCCACCATACACGAGGCATTTCCCCAATATTAAAGGATCTCCTAGAAGTGGGCCACCTCTAGAGCTGCTTTCTTAGCTTGCACTTGAATCTATAGCATAAAATTATTACAAATGCATGCTTTAGTGTACATAGAAACATTGATACCAAAGTGAGTATGATTGAAAATAACAACATTCTTATCTTTCCATGTTGTTAAATGATCTCCACCTTGAAAGCATGCCAAATTTGAGAAAATTTGTGAGGGAACTTGGGCAAATCTCCTAGTAAAACTATGTGCCAAGAAAATTGCTCTAGTCTAAAGGGCTTACAAAAATTTTGAGTTCTCTGGAAAAACCAGAAAAGATGCAATAGAAATATAAAATGGAACAACTCACATTTTTTTTTATAGTAGATTCACAACTTCTAATCTATAAACATACATACAATAAAATATTACTAGCAATTGTACTGTATAAAAATATCATAAAATATATAAGTTCTTTATACATATTTTGTGTAACCTTTCATAAATAAAATTAGTGCAAAAGGGAGAGAAATTGAGTTCATAGAGGTAGCATCATGGGTATGTAACTAAATTACCACTTCTTAAATGTACAAAAGGTTGTGTAAATAAAAGAATGATGATGGTGTATATAGGATTGTCAAGAAGTTGGCATTAATTTTTCTCTTCAAATCTATAAAGTCATACAAAAAAGATGACATAATAATTATTAAGGTTTTTAAGAAGTTAAAGTGTTAGCAAAATGGCTAAGTAGGATGAGTAAGGGTTGTCATTTATGGCAACATATAATTCTAGAATGGAAGTTGTTGGTCTTGTTTTCCCTTTAGGTTTATCTAAATATATCTCAAAGTGAATATTTTAGGTTCATTTTGTGAGAATTAGGGTTTGTGCTTTTATTTTATCAACCCTAGAATAACCCTAATTTTTGGTTTCTCTAATTATCACCCTAGAAAAACTTTAGGGTTGTGGGCCTTTTTCAAATTAAACTGAGCAAGAGAAATCATTTTTAAAATCCATATTTCTATTTTTGGGAACCTTTAAAAGGTTGTTCACATTGTTTTGTAAAGCTCTTGAAATAATTTTTAACCGTCGGATCTTCTCAAAGATCGATAGTGGTCATTATGTCGTTATAAGAAATCATGTGCCTTTTATTCCTAGTCACATAGTGACCAAGTAAAGTTTGCCCATGAGACCCAATTAATAAAAGAACAAGGTTATAAAGTGAATGGCCCACACTATCAAATCTTCCTATGATTGATGATCGTCACTTTGTCGCCATGAGAAATTGCAAGAACTTTAGCCTTAGTGACATAGTGACTGCCTACCACATGGACATGTGGTGGCACCAACCTTTGAAGATGACATCATATTTTCCAAGACATTAATAACCTTATTCAGCATGTTAATTTGTCAGATGCCATGGAGAATTTGCACTAAAAGAAATGTATTTTTGATCTACACCATCAAATCTCCTCAAGATTGGTGGTGGTCACCTTTTTGCCATGGAAGTTGCAAGAACTTTAGTCTTGGTGACATAGCAAACAAGAGGAAATACCACAGACCCACCTTATTTAAAATGAAATAATCATAAAGTTATAGCTATTTGATGCAAAGATCATCAATGATGGTCTCTATGTTGCCAAAGGGAGTTGCTTGATTTGTACCGTTAGCGACGTAGCGAGAGCATGACACATGTCCAAAGGAACAAGTGGGTCCAATGTAAATAGTCAACAGTGAAGGGAAAGGCTTATGTGGAAGGTTCAATTGGATTGCCTGCCAACTTGGGAAGTTGAAGTCAATTCATAAAAGGTTTTACTCCTAAATCGTCAGATTTTTCAAAGATCCATGAATTGTTTTCAAAATTGAAATATGGTGCCACCCAGTTTCTCTACGATCCATTTATGGGAATTAAGGCTCCCTGTGTGAAGTAAAACTAGGGACATAATTCAAAACTCAAAGACTTTCTTTGTACAAAAATATTTTTGAGAGCTAGAACATATTGAAGACCTATTTCTTGCCTAGTTGAAATGTAAAGAACTTTCTATATCACTGATTCACTATAAAATCCAAAGAGGAAATAGGAAAGCCAAGTAAGTACCTTAATCCAAATATAGTTCAAATATTTTTGGTTTTTCTACATTTGTATCAAATATGCCTCCAAAGAAAGGTTTTTTAGGGAAAATAGAGTATGCTAGTAGGAATATACATGATGATTTCTTGGAACAATTGACTAAATCCACAAATGAGTCAACCCAAATGAAAAATTTAATTCCTGTGAACCCTAGACTCCATATTGCAGATGGTTTGTATAATAATGGGAATTGGACTAAGGATGCCATTACCTCTAAAATAGGGCTCTAGTTGTTCAAGAAATTGTTCTCAAAGAGGAAATTGTTTGCCCCACGTGGGAATATTTGGAATTTTGATTTAGGAAAGCTTGTAGTCCTTGGGGTTTTCATGGATTTAGACCTTCTCATATCCATATCCATAAAACACAACCTAGTAGTTAGGATAGTGAGGAGAGTAGATAGGGAATGTTTGATAAGAATTAGGGTAGAAGAGATTTGAGAAGTATATTGGTTGGAGCCAGTCACAGGTAATCATGAGGTCATTGATTTCCAGGGATAAGAAACAGAATACTTGTCTTAAAAGGATCAAGTTAGACAAGGTGCTTTGAGAGGGCACTTGGCCACCATTGGAAACTTGACTTTTGTTATAGCATCAACTAAGGAGCCTTTTAAGAACCAATTTTTTACTACTAGGGCCATAGACATTTACATGACTTTATGTAAGGTTTTTAGTGAGGATGAACAAGAGTCTATGCCAATAAAGTCCATGTACATGATGACATAGATCTCTTCTTTTGTTGTGGATATCGTCTTTGATTTTACATTATATCTAGCAGAGTAGATTCATTTAGGTTTAGTTGGGATTGCAAAGAGAAAAGTTGAGAAAATATTTGGCCATTATTCATTAGTGATTCATATGTTCTTGTTTAAAGGGGTTGCTTACTTTTAAAAAGAGATGGTTTTAAATAGAGAATCTGAGTGAGAAGCTATTCTAGTCTAGTTATGGAGTGCAGATATGACCTAGGATTCAGAGGAGGCTAGCTTTGTAAGATTTGATAGGTACTCTACATCCAAGTTAAGAAACCTCATATAAAGAAACAATCCAAAAATTCATAAGGCATTGTTGGATTTTATCAGGCCTATGGACAACCCTGTTGGTTTGAAGGTGTCCCACAATTGGGCAAACATCATACCTCACCCTGTGTCTACTATTTTTAGAGTATATGGATTCCTAGGGAATCCCCATGTACTTCCCTACCAAGTACCACTAAAAGTAGGGATTGCTGAAATACTATGGCAAATAGGTGGATTGGAGGAAGCACAATTGACTGGTTGGTCTAGGGGCTCAATTTTCCCAGGTTACATAGTTGCTCACCAGTTCATAATCAACAAGGGTGGTTGGTTATTTTTGTACAGATTCTTAAACCCCTACAAAATGGTTGTCTTTCATGATAGTTTCAATGATAGTGAGGGATTTTTTGATATTTTCAGAAGGAGGGCTAAGACTAGTGCCAAGGATCATCAACCGTACTTCCCTGAGGACATAATAAAATTCTCTCTTCAATAGCAAGAGATTAAGAAGGAGAACTGGAGAGTTTATTCTAGGGTCTTAGAATTTATTAATTGTTTTGATAAGGATTATAAGCCTCTGAAATATGCTAAGACAAAGACAGATAAACTAAATAAGTTGATGATCACTTTTCCAGAGATCATGGAGCAAATGAATGAAAAAAGACGTTCTTTATCAATTCTTACCTTGATAAGGCCTAAGAGGTCATGAGAAAATTGTCTTTCAACCCTGTAGTAGGATTAGGGCAGCTAGTTATTTAGAGGAGACTTAGTTATAATGTCATTCAGAATAAGAGGCATGTAGTGGACAAGGGAAAACAAATAATTGAATCTACTAGAGTTGTTTTGGAGTAGAGGCCTAATGAGCCAATTCCTGAGAGGAAAAAATATAGAAGAGAAACAAATTCCCCAAACAAAGGAGTGCTCATCTACCTAGTCCCCACTATATATAGGAGATGAACAACTAACTAAGGAGCAGACGGAACAATTGGGATCCCAAGGGAGAGTTTTTATCATTGTTTTAGAGTTGGAAGAGGAAAATCCTCAAGAGCCTCCCATGCCTAGCATAGAATTAACTATTGGTGATTACAAAGGAAGGGAATTAGACCCTATGGTAGAGAAACCCAATTAGAAATTTCTTGTTGATGATATTTTTGTTAAAGATAGAGCATTTTATCAGTTTGCATGGAGGACAAATATTCAATTATTTTAGGAAAGATGGAATAAGATGAAAATAGAGAATCTTGAGATGGAAGAGGCAACTCTATAGAATCAAATCAAGGATGAAATGATGCAAGAATTTTAAATCTTGACCCCTGAAGAGGCGATGAAAATAATAAAATCATCTGGAGTCCTGCTTTTGCCAAATTGGAATATTGTTGATGCAATGGTCTTTAATTCTATTGCAAAGAAATTAAATGAAGATGAGAAGGTGAAGAAAGAGCTGAAAGGTGCCAAGTTTAGTCAGGATAATGCTATATTAGTGATCTGATCAATGAGAAAAGGATCCAAAGCTTTCTCTTCCTAGCCTGATGATACTAGCTTGGTGGGAAATTTGATTGTAAAAAAGGTGAAGGAGACTACAAGTGAAGAGGTTGTAGCACTAGGTGTTGGAACTGCCAACCTCACCCTAGCCACAACCTGGAGGGATAAAAGGGAAAGACTAAAATTACAAGAAAAGTATGAGAAGGTTTTAGCTTCTTATAATAGAGAAGTCCAAAAGAGAATTGAGCTTGAAAATAAGGTGATAGGGAACCAAGGATAATCAAGCAGGACAAGAATTACTTATCCTCATCCACCAATGGAGCTTTTTAAATCCACTTCTTTAATTGAAATTACAAACACACCACGAAGACCTCAGTACTATACTGTAGAGGATTTTGAAGAAGAAAAGAGAAAATTATAAGCATTGCATGTGGAACTAGATATTTGGTATTAGGATAGATTGAGGAAAGAAATTATCTAGTTAGTAGATAAAATTGATTAGCCTATATTTTATAAATAATTAGCAAAAATAATAAATATTTTGGATGAGCTAAATGGAAGTGGCGATGCCCTAAGGCCAATTACTAATAAATGTAACAAAAGGGATAGAGATGTTACTCTATTGTGTTTTTTAGTTATCAGTTTATTTTGTGAATAGATAGAAAGGACTTTTCATTTAACAAATGTTCTCTTTGATTTTGAAAATAAAACAATTACATTGCGAAAGAGAATCATAAACTATATTGACAAATATAAGAGTAGAAACTTTGTACTCTTCCTACATGCCCAGATAAAAAGGATAAGTTGAAGAATAAAGAGGAATGGGCCCAGGAATTGGATGACCTATTATGTCTTAGGATGAATAAGGTCATAAATGAGAAGGGTAATGAATGGTGGGAAAATACAAAAAAAAAAGTTGTAAAAGTGCAAATATTTTATTATTCTTTAAGATGAGATTTTATTCAGATTGATAAATTAGGAGAATATGTGATGAAGAAGCAACATGAGATTCTAAATTTTAATTGGGTATATGACACACTTTTTGACAAGTCGATGGCAGATTTTGTTCATGTAAAGTAGTTGGAACTTACTAATTGATATATATAGATATATATACATCAATTAGTAATTAGTTCTTTCATTCTTTTTTTGAGGTTGATTAGTATAGGTGTTATATATTATGACCTTGAACCATATTTACATATATATAACATTGCATTTCGAGTGTATATGAAGCCTTTTGTTCTCATTATTTCTTTGTTTTTGTTCTTTCTCATTTTATTCATTAGTTTTGTTGTTGCTTCTTTAGGTGTTTGCTTATAGACTTTTAGAGCTTTGGTAGTTGATTGACGTGTTCTTTATTTCTCCTACCTACTCTTTTTATTAAATTTATTTTCTTTCTCTTCTTTTATATTTAAATATATTTTTGCTCTTTGGCGATCCTTATCTTTTCTTTAATTAGCTCTCTAGTTCTTTTCTTGGGGTGCTTTTGGTTGTTCTTTTTCTTTCTTCTTTTAATTCTTTTTCATAAAACTTAGTTGTCCTCTAGATTTAGTTTCTTTTTCTTTTTTCCTCTCCTCTCTCCTTGTCCTTGATTTTTGTGCCCTTGGTCTTTTCCCTTCCTTTTAACCCCCATTACCCCCACCTTGGTTTGTATTCTTTATTCTTTCTCATCCTTCAGCTCTTTGTCCTGATGATGGATCATAGAGTGTGATCCAAAATGTTGATGCAAAAAATTGCACACAATCTCTTCCAAAAACTATTTACTACTATACATGATGGATTGTGGAAAATTGATGTCTTTAGGTGGAACTTGATAAAACTGATGATGATGAAGCAGAGCAAGATGAAGTGCAAATAATTGACACATTGATGAAAGTACAAGAGGACAGAGGTAAGAAACCAATTATAATTATGAGCACAGAGGTCCAAATAAATTACTTGGCAATAGGACACTCATATGTAACTGTTAATCTATTAGTACAAGATGACATGGATGGATAACCATGGGTTCAACTCATCTTTCAAGTATTAGATCAGGGCCCATCACATGCAAGTCCAATGGTCACACACTCTAAGGAAGAACAAAAAAACAACTATAAGAATTTGCCTTAGGAAAAAATTCACCCAAGATCAAGGAACTCAAACACAAGCACAACAGTAGACCAACAAGGTATGATCAGAATAACAATATCCACAATTGATTTATTGCTATTCAATTCAATGTGAAAGTACACTAGGAGTGTCTATATATAGAGGCCTTTGGAATGCTTCCAAAATGCAATAAAAAAATGATAGAATATTCTATCATATTTTTATCCATAAAATGGAACTAAACTATAAACAATGAATTTAATTTAAAGATATATAAGAAGTGTACAAAATAAAAACAAATATATATATATATATATATTCAAAAAAATTCTATTTTTTCTAAATAAAATCAAACTATAAAAATATTATCACTATACCAAAAAAAAGCACTTCTAAATCCAAAAAACAACATTGTAACAAGGTTTGGAGGAAAAAAGAAAATTCGGATGCAGGAAAAGCTCTTTCTTTTGTTACGAGTTATTCTTCTTTAAGAGAGTTTTTCTTCGGTGAGAAGGATGGGATGATAATAATGGGACCAAGATCAAACATACCGAGAGAACTACTAATGGGAAAAAAGCCCTAGGGTTTTCTTCCTCCCTTAGTAGATGAAGAAGACTTTGAAAATAATGAATAAATTAGAGGAAGTGGTATAACTATAGTACACCCTCCAAGACCCTAGAGAGGATCAATGGGAATCTCTAGGGTCTCTTGGAGGTACTTGGAAAAATGAAGGGACACAGTTCTATAATCTACTATAGCTCTTCTCTCTGACCTTAAATATGGGAATTTATTAATCATTTTGTCATCCCTTTTTTTCTTTCTCAATGGAAAAGGAGAGTGTATCATTCTTTTTGATAATCCTGGATAAACTCTGGCATAAAATCTTGCTGGTATGGTAACTTTATTCTATGAAAGTTGCATTTTATTTATGCTGAAGAGAAATTCATTCGATCGAAACATAGGAAAGAATATATAGACAATGAACAAAAAGAAATGGATCTCATTCTTTTTTCTTACTCTAAATTAAATTAATCAAATAATATTGAACTTCAAAAAAAAAATTATGATAAAAAATTTGTTTGTTCACTCCTCTTTAATTCCTAGAGAACAAAGAGGATCTATTGAATCTCAAGTATAAGTTCGAATGGAAGTAAAAAGTCAATGGATAAATGAGCCCCAATACATTGAATATTGTTTGTTAAATCTCATTCTAACATTTGATCTAATTTTTGAGTTAGAGATAGCACAGGAGTAAGTGTGATGATGAGAGGGTAAGCCTACAAAGGTGTAGCACACAAAATAATGTTGTAGACACCATGTGCTAAATTAGGAGTGCAAATAACTATGTTGTCTACATGAAAACTCAATTAATTATGTAAACTCCAGTGTTTTAGACACCATGTGTTGAATTAGAGTTTATTACTTCTGTGTTGTCAACATGATAACTCATAAAAGCACTCAAACTCCTAAGTGTCTCACCAAAAAAATAATAAAATAATGCATTAACCTAAGTAAACTTAAGTAAAGTGTAAATAGTAAATATGTATTTACACCAACACCCCCTCTTAAGTGAAACTTAGGGGAATGCACTTAAGCTTACAAAAGCTAGGATGAAATGCATAATGGGTCCTGGCTACTAGGCCATGTTAGGTACCCATGTACATAATGTAATGCAATCTCTCATAAAACAAAAAAAGAGGGAAAAAATCATGGTAAAAACCCTCCCCCAAAAAGAGAGATCAAAAGACAAGATACATTGATGGATGGAGTAATCAAGACCCCCCCATTATGACATACATCAAGTATATACAATAGTGAAGAATGAGAAGGACAAAACCTCATAAGAAGAAAAATTCCCCCCAATAAAAGAGAAGAAGAAGGAGACAAGGTAGTTCTCCCCCCCCCCCCCCCCCCCAACCCTAAATGTAGTGTGTTGATTGGTGAGAAATGATCCAATGTAGAAGCTGATCCATGAGTGTTGAACAATGTTCCTCCCCTTTGGAAGAAACAATGGAAAAGGTATAGGTGAGATGCTTCCTATGTGTGTGGAAAGAATCTTGATGATGAAAGGTGTCTCTAAAACCTGCATAACTATCCATGTGTCGATATTGATGGTGGCTCGTTCCAATACTGCTAAGAAGAAGTGTAAATGTAGCAAGGATAGATGAAGAACATGTTCCAAAGAAACAACTATCTCCTCAAATGATAAAGAGACCTCTTGTAACTATTGTACGTAAGAATCCACAATCACATCAACCTGGTAAGATTGATCATGTAGAGAATGGACAAGAGGGTCAAAGTGAGCCCTCGCAACAATTGAAGAAGGATCTGCTTCATCAAAGAGAAGCTATATATCATCAAAGAAATCTCCCAAGTCTTCTATGTGTGACTCTATGAACAAACCTGAAATTTTTGCTAAGAAGTCATCCACTAATGCAGGAACTAGAAGACAAAGTGTACCCTATTGTGTTGAAGTACATGAATCAATCACTATGGCAATGGATAAAGAGTTCACCTCAAAGAGAAGATGAATGTCATCAATGATGTCTCCTACATCTTCAATGTGAGACTCCACAAATAGCTCTGCTATGTCTAGAAGGAAGTTGTCCCATGAAGCTGAAGTAGGAAGACATGGAGTAGCCTACTACACTAAATCCAAAGCAATTATGGCTAGAATTGGATAAGGAGTAGAAACATGAGCATCTGGAGGTGTGATCTCATTTGGAGAGGATGCAACTGCAAGTTGAGGTAAAATGTCCTCTAGAAATATAGGAACACATGGATCTCCATATGCTTCCCAAAGAGCCATCCACATATCATGAGGAAAACTTGCCATTCTTAGAGGAGCAAAAGCTTCCTTACTCATACTGTTATACAGTAAGCAATGAAGTTGCAAAAGATGTGTCCAATTAAAATGTGGGGGTAATGAATAGAGATAAGGAAACACTTCTTGATGGTCTCTCAGATGATGTAGTATTAAAGCACTCAATTTGTGATAGTTCCTTGTTGTCAACTATGGTCAAACACCAAACTAACATGTGTGACAAGACTCCATGAGATCAATCAAAGTACCCACCCAAAATGCAAAATAACAATCAAAGAAACCCACCCCCCCCCCCCTTCCCCAATATATAATTCAGGCAATTTATAGGTAGTGTGTGTACAATAGCCAATTTAGGGCCTATTTATGAAAGTAGTATTTCTATACACAAAACCTATAATTTAGTTGCAGATCTAGAAAGTAGACAAAAAAAATGCACTTTCAAAAAAAATGAAACTTGATTATGTGTCCAGATGAGCCCATACTAAGCATTTGAAGTGGCAAAAATTATAATTTGCAAGTTGCAGAAAAATTCGTGAATAAAGATCTCAAACCACCTGCACGAATGTATAGATCACAAAATTCTACACCAAAACAAAAAAAAATTCTTGCAAAAAGGAGTTCCTATGAGAGAGATATCACTGTTTGAAAATCACTACTGTAATTATTTTTCCTGAATCGTTGTCATCATGCCTCCAAAAATAAAATGGCTCTAGATTTTTCCTAAGATGTCCGATGTGGTTGAAACAAAATCTGATTTGAGGGTTTTTTAACCTTCTAAATGTGATGCAAATATCTGATTTGCACCAACAAGCTTCAATCCTACAAAAAATCTCTCCTATAGGCTTGATAGCCAATTTTTTTGGAAAAAATAATGTAGATCTAGAAAAAATTGTAGAGATGCAGATGAAAAAAATGCAGATCTAAAAATTAAATGTATAGATCTAAAATGATCATACCAATTTCAAAATTTAGGCCTTTGGGTTACTAGTTTATAAGAAAAATGTTGCCTCAATTTTGACTATGGCCCAACATAGGTAAATTTATACTCAATTCACCGAATCAACATTCCAGATGCAATGGCAAGGTCTACTTTGGCTCTAGATGCTCCCAATGACTATGATACTTCAGATCTGGGACAAGGTGATGAAGTAAAAAGATGGTGTCAAATAGCTATGTGAAAAGAAATTCTCCAAGCTTTGATACCTTGTAAGAATTTGTCCTAGGGAAAAATTCACCCAAGATCAAGGAACTTAAGCACAAGCACAATAGTAGACCAACAAGGTATGATTAGAATAACAATATCCACAATTGAATTATTTCTATTCAATTCAATGTGAAAGTACACTAGGAGTGCCTATATATAAAGGCCTCTAGAATGCTTATAAAATGCATAAAAATCAGCAACATGATAAATCATACAACCAGGCACATGTCCACCAGAAATGGGTTATCCTCCATTAAGCATAGGAGTAAGTGTGATGATGAGAGGATAAGCCTAAAAAGGTGTAGGATGCAAAATAATGTTGTAGACACAATTTGCTAAATTAGGAGTGTGAATAAATATGTTGTCTACATGATAGCTCAATTAATTATGCAAACTCCAATGTTGTCAACACCATGCATTGAATTAGAGTTTCATACTTCTATGTTGTCAACATGACAAGTCATAAAAGTATGCAAACTCCTAAGTGTTACACCAAATAAATAATAAAATAATGCATTAAACTAAGTAAACTTAAGTAAAGTGTAAATAGTAAATACATATTCACACCACCAACAACAAAGCTAATCAGATACTCCTTAGAAACAAAAAGTGCATCACAAGTGGTCCCACAAAAGAATATTCGTGATCAAAAACATTCTGTTGCACCAATTTTTGTAAATATTTTTTTGGTCTTAAGAACAACTGTCAGTACTCTCTATACCTAAAGCTTTTTGCATCTCACATTATATAAGTGAGATTCTAAGGCTAGAGAAAGGGTTTGAACTATTATATAAATTTTATTTTTCCTATTTTATTTTGGTCTAGTTTTCTTAATGCCAATTCTGTGATGTATCTTCTTTGCAATTCTTTGAATACATTAATCTTACAAGATCATGGTGTCTTATCTTGAGTTGTTCTAATTTCTATTCCAATATTAGATCATTTTTAAAGAGAATTAATATAGAGATGAACTGTCCCCATATCATTTTTCTCTGAATCTTGTCTCCATTATTATTTATTGATTATTTTTAGATTGCATTAGCAAAGCTTGTTCAATTCAATGCAACTAGGATAGGTTGTATATTAGATCACTATTTCTTTTAATTCAATGAGTTAAGTAAATTCTTTAGTGATATGATAGGATTTCCAAGTAGTAACAAAGATATGCAAAAGAATGAGCTTTAGGGAGAATTGTTGATTATATTGATTGCAATGCAATCAATTAGGTCAAATAGTTGGATAGACTCTGAATCCCAATGGATGGGGCACTGATCAATAATTTTAGTTAGCATATGAAGATATCATGGATAATCATCAAGAAATATATTAAAATCAAAATCAATTTACATTAAATGCATGAGGAATATCATAGTTCATCAATACTTTTTTGCATCTAATCTCCGAGTTATATTTGGTTGTTGTTACCTAGAATTACTTGTAAATCTGAGAAGAATTATGACCAATTCTTTTGCAAGGATAAATATTTTGATAGAATGTCATTGAATGAAATAAGTGTGAAGCTAATATCAAACTATGAAGCTTTTTATCCCTTAGGTGCACCCGCCTTGGTTTTGTAGAGCCAAAAGAGTAGAAAATTTGTATAATTTTGTTGAAGTTGGGTCTAGATCTAAAGACCATCTAGTTGATTATAGGGAGTAGTTAATCCTAAGGTTATTTTTATCTTCACCATCTTGGTATCAAGTATCTTATTTCTTGGTAGTGTAAAAAATACCAACAAAATTTGTTGGGGAGTTGTACAACACATGCTTATGTGTGAAATCTATTGCAATTTCTTTGGTCTTGTTTGTATGTGTTTGTTAGTTTCTTGTAGCAATCACTCATGGTTATTTTGGACTTTTCGAATGACAAAACTTGAGAATTTATAAAAGAGAAAACCCTAGTACCATAGGTGCAAACTAAAGTATACTACCCTTATAAAGTGTCTTATATATCAAGCAATAGTTATATTCCTAGGTCTATTATGATTTATTTCCTTATGTATTAAATTCATTCATATTGTCCCTGAGTCAAAAGCTATTTTATGTTATATTTTCCCTAGAATAGGGTAGTGACTTGTTCAAGGTTTGAAGCTACTGTTTACTAATAAATAATCCCCATAAATGGCTAACAAGAGAAAAAGTATATGAGCTTATACAAGAGTCAATTTTGATGTACCATTATATATTGATTTACCCTAGGGTGGTAAGAAGAACCAAAAGAAGAAGAAAGTAGATATAAATCCTACTTAGAAACCAAGAGGTAGTGTATTAGTAAACTCTTAATACCAGCTTGTGGTAGGAGAGAATCTTCCTCATTAAGCTCTGAATCAGAAACCACAAAACTCTTAGGAGGGATGTTTAGTCCCCCATTACAAAAAGAACAAGCTTACCATGACAAGAATATTCCCTCAATGGGAGATCCATTGCATAGACCAGATGTGATAGATGGAATGAATCAAAGGCTAGGATATTACAATGTCATGGAGGATCCTTTTAATCCTAGAAAAGTTCCATATGTGGAAACAAACCTTATAGATCTTGATGACCTTGTTGACTTAAAAGAAACTTCTACAAATCCAAAAGAGGTATACTCAGAAATAGGAGTCTTAAAGAAATGGGTTGCAGAAGAAGAAGCCAAACATGCTTGTTTGGAGAAGGAAAGAGAACAAGCCATAGTGAATGCTCTCACTCAGAGAGATAATTTTCTCAAAAGGATGGTTGCCCTAAAGAACCAAAACAAGAAATTAGAGGAAAGGACTTCAGTCCTTCATGCTAATATTTTTGGGGATATAGATAGTTTGAGATCCAAGTTTCTAAAACAAGAAAAACTTTAAGCCAAAGGAAAGAACCTATCATATCTCAAGTTCAACCCTATAAGCATGTTCAAACAGACCATGTAGAACCTATTGTGAAACCCACAAATAAAGGAAAAGGTAAGGCTATAGGAATCCAGATAAATGAACCTCAAGTTGTACCAATCAAGCCTATAAATCCTCCTATGTCTAAGTTCAATATAGATCTAGAAAAGGCCAAAAGGAAGGAGGATCTTGCAAAGGTGCTTCAGAAGGTTGAAAATGAAACCTAGGCAACAAAAACTAGGAGGAAGATTTAGTTCATCAAATCCAACTCTTCCTTAGCCTCATGGCCTAATTTATCCAACCAAGCTACAAATTCTATATCAACTTGTGGACTAGTAGTCCCTAGCCAAAATATGTATCGATCTGGCCCCACTTCATCATCTACCACTAGTACCCATATACCTATTTTTCATAGCTAGATCAATTTAGTAGGAACATCCAATATTTTTTTTTTTCAAAAGAAGCCTATATACATGGTAAAGTATAGATAAATGCCATTCTTAGGTATTCCTAGTTTCCCACACCCAATATCATTAGATTTAAGAGACAAAGTTGTGAATTTCTCAAGAAATTATGTTGTTACTAGTGAAGAACATTTGAGAATTTTTATAGATATGTTGAATGATTTTGAGGTAGAACATGAGGATGTGGTGATGACATTGTGTGTGCACTCATTAGCTAAAGATGCAAGGGATTGGTTTAGAATACTACCAGATGATATCATTAGTTCATGGAGTGATTTGGAGAAGTTATTCAAAGAACAATATGGAGATAACACAAATTTTGGATTCATGTTGAATGATTTCAACAACATTAAAAAGAACCCTAATGAATCTACCTTTGATTTCAATGTAAGGTTTCAAAAAGGAATGTATAAGCTATTTCTAGTAATGAGATTAAATGAATATATGTGCCTTATAATGTATTTCAATGATTTTGATAGTAAAATGGCTTATCAATTGAGAGTCAAAGATCCCAAAACTTTAAGGGATGCTTACAAGGTAGCTATGAATATTGAAAACAATAGGAAATCATTTGGTAAGTTAGGAAGGATAGATGACCCAAAATTGTTCAACCCTAAGAACAATAAGAAGGAAAATGATAAATCTCCAATAGGTAAGAAGCCTGAGGAAGCCACAATAGGTCAAGTGTTGGATTTATTGAAAAAGATGAACCCACCATCTTTTAATGCACACAAGCCTAATGTTGGTGAAAACTCCCTAGCAAACAACAATCATTTCAATAGGAAACCAAGAATGCAAAACTACCCATACACTACTCAAAGGAAAGATAGTAAACCTATTCCTAACCAAACTCAAAATGTGAAGGGTAAAGGTACCCCTAGTCCTCTACAAAAAAAAATTTGTCAACATGAATGATGATGTACCATGGTGCATCATATGCCAATCACCTCACTCCTCAAATTATTATGCAGTAGTCCAGTCATTTTTTGCATATCAAAAAGTACATAATGAGGAAGAAGAAGAACGAAAGAATCATGATTATGTAAGTTGTAATATGGTCGATATGTGTGATGATTATGAAGATTCTAATCTAGAAGAGCATGAAAATGACATTATTGATCAAAGAACTATCTACTAATTAAAATATCAACAAGTATTCTTAGATGATGAAAAATATGATTAAGATAAGGTATGTGTTACATCCTCATATGTTGGCCATATAAATCTAAGAATGCCTTCCAAAGAGGAGATTGACAAAATTACTATAGAAATGATTTCTCAATTTCATAGTAATTATAGTTTGAGAAGCAGAATAGCTAACAAAAAACTTGGTAAGGCTTCTAGTATCTTTATAAAGGATATTACTCATAAGATGAAGGATGACAATAAGAAATATAATACAGAAAAGGGAGAGGTTAAAGAGAGTAAGACCAAGAAATGGGAGCCCAAAAGGAAAGTGCAATTCTAGGTGAATGAAACAATTAAGGAAAGTGTGGAAGAGAAGAAATTAGGAACTAATATTACTAAGAGAATAGTGGTGCATGTTGTTCAAAAGACCTCACATCTAGGTATTCTTATAAAACCTATTGTATGTGATCCAATAGATATGATATCTATGCTATCTCAAATAACTGTCAGAGTGCCTTTATCTAAATTATTTAGAATTGATGAACATAAGAGCAATGCTTTTTCATGGTTGGGAGGAATAGGTAACAACAATAATTTTACTGAACAAAACACCATGCAGCAAACCCCAGTGGTAGTTGAAGATAGTGGCATTATGTCCCAAATCCCTCAAATGTTTTTAGATGATTCATCAACAGATTATTTGGAGGATATTGACCCATTTTTTCTTAGTTTGATTATAAAGGGAAAAACTCTAAATAACTACATGATAGACTCAAGAGCTTCAACCTTTCAAAATCTTGGAAGCCCTAGGTTTACAAGTAGATACCAAACAAGGTAGATGCAGGGGTATGCATGCTAGCGAGGTGTCTGTCATAGATACTATCAATGCATTACCCTTCAAATTAGTTGCATACCCTGATGTAGAATTGACAATGTCGGTCCGTGTAGTTGATAATTCTCCACATTATGGAATTTTGCTATCTAGAAAATGGAGTACTTCTATGAGAGGTAGCCTACAATGTGACTTATCCTATGCCTTTGTCCACATAGGAGACAAATTTTTCAGGGTAGATAGGGAGCCAAGAGTCAATCATATCTTTGGGGATGATGTTGATAAAGGTTCCACTTGATTTCTAGATACTAGTGTAAATGAATTCAGGGAAAAATTGATTATCCAAGAAGTTGAGAAACTTCCAGTTGTGATTGTACATGAGGTAGAATGTTGCATGGATTCACAAATTTTATGGACCATGTATTTTTATGGGGCAAGTTCTAAAGAAGGTTTGGGGGCAGAAGTGGTTTTTGTGTCTCCTAAAAAGAACACTTTTAGATATTCATTCACCTTGAATTTTTTTTGTACTAATAATATAGAAAAATATGAAGCACTCTTATTGGGATTAAGAATTGCAACTCATCATGGAATAAAGAAGTTACATGTTATTGGTGACTTTGAATTATTAATTTCCCAAGTAGGAGAAATTTATGCCTCCAAGATAAGGAGAATGAAATAATATAGAAATGATGTATGAGACCAAATTAAGTTGTTTGATGCATTGGGTATCTCTTGGATGGAAAGGAGTCATAACAAGATGGCTGATCTATTGGAAAATGTAGCTATTAAACCTAAGGATATATCATTTGCTGGAATTTCATAGATTGAGGTACAAAATCAACATTCAATACCTAATAATATAGAATATTGACAAGTTTTTGAAGATGATAGAGATATTTTAAACTTCTTGTAAAGTGAAGATAAATATCATGGCCAAGAACAAGATTGTAGTGCCATAATTGAAACAATAGATAACAAGGAGACAATTTTTGGTCAAGAACTTTTGTATTTGAAAATTAATAAAGTACTCAAAGGGTTAGTAGTTTGGGAAATCATGTTTGATAATCGAGATAGGTCAAAGTTTGGAATCAGAGATCACAAACCACAAGAACTTACATTGGTAAAAACCTATCTATTGAAATTACAAAGACTCTGATTGATTTACTAAGAAAGTATGGACTATTGACATATCAATCAAGTTTGTTATTAGTGACATGCACTTATTCAGATTCTATATAGCTACCAAGATTATTGAATAGTTTATAGTGTTTTCCATGTAATTCAGTAGCCACCGAGCTTCTATAGTTGTGATCAAGTCCTTTGGACTATTTTCAGTGGTTACCAAGAAGATTCAGTTAGTGTGAAGTTGAGGAGTGCAAATCGAGTAATTTAGTATATGTTAATTTTATTAGTGGTTACAGAGTTCACAGTTCATGTGATGTGAAGCCAGTGGTTATCGAGCATTGTAGTGTCTACTGAGTTCTCAGTTCATGCAATGTAAAGGTAGTATTGACTAAGAAAATCCATGGTAATTGAGTGATTCAGTGTTTGCCAAGTTGTACAATATCTATCGAGTCACTAATATAGACCGAGTTCAAGACTACTTGAAAGTGATTAGTATGGACCAAGTTTCTACATTCACCAAGAGAATGATGATACCAAGTAGTGATAGTGGATGTTGAGTATCAAAACCTCACTAAGTTAGTCTTTAAAACTTGAGTATCCTCATATTGGTTGACTTTGTCATATTTGTGTTGACTTGTGTCATAGCTGACTTTGTAATTTTGTAAATTGGATTCATATATATGTGATGTATTGTATCATATCAAAGTAGTATGGAAAGTAATGTATATGTAATGCAAGTGCAAGAATGAAAATGTAAGTAGTCGATAAAGATAATGAAGGCCATATCAGCATGAGGAGTGGCAGTGATAAATCTATCACAAAAAGGTGATTAGTACATCAAGGAATCTCTATCGGAAAACTCAATTGTAAATTAGAGATCTATTGCTTCATCCTAACAGGTAAACCAGTCAAAATCCTTTAACAAGGTAGACCTAACAGTCTTTTCTAAATCTCTTTACTGAGTGCATACTTCATTGTATGTTTGTAAATCCTCTTACAAGGTGGACCTAGTAGTCCTATTTGCTTCTAACAAGGCACATCATCAGAAGTGATCAATGTTAGCCTTAATAGGCCAACTTTATACTGCAATAGTAAATTTTGTGGGTTTCATCCCCACCCTAGTTTTACTTTCGATTTGGAAGGTTTCTAGGTACTAAATCATTGTGTTCAAATGTTGTGAATGTTTTATATTTTCAGTTTCTCATGCATGCAATTAGATTAGATGTGGTGAATTAAATGGTTATTGATTTATTAAAATTGGTAGAAGTTTTAGAAGTTATTGATTCACCCCTCCCCTCTCAGTAACTTAGCCTAGTCTTGAATATTTCCAACAATTGGTATGAGAGCTTTGTGGTTCTCAGGAGAAAGTTTAATAGCTTGAGCAAAGATCAAGGATATGGAGATATTTAGACTTCATAAGGAAATTGATAATGAAAAATTGAATCTAGAAATGGCCATTGCACAACTCAAGAAAGATAATAAAAAAAATTCCTAATCCCTAAAAAGAATAAAGGAACTTGCAAATCAAATGAATGATCATCTCTACATTGGAAAAAAATTGAAGACTTTTTCCCTTCAAGCAGTTTAGATGAAGCAAATGATGCTATCAAAAAAATCCTAGAGAAGAATTCTTCCCTACAAGAAGAAGTAAGAAAGCTAAAAAGAGAACATGAAATTCATTCAATGAGGTTATGTGAAATCTTGGAACAGAGGGACAAGATAAAAGAAGAAATGGATGGAAGGAACAATGAGATCTAGAACCAATCCCTTTAGCATGCAAATCTTATGGATCAAATCTCTAATGTAAATGAGGAAACCATGAGCCAAAGATAGATCAATGAAAGAATAAGAAATGAGCTGAGATCTGAGAAGAAAATCAGTGAAAGATTGAAAAATGACCTAAACATTGAGAAGAAAATCAATGAAAGAACGATGAAATCTCAAACAGACATGGTTCAACTGAATGAGAAAAACCTCTATAAGCAAAAGGGAAAATAGGAATTGGATACAAAGAAGGAGGTTAATCCTCTGAACAAGGTGCTGAAAGGAATTAAAGAGCTACTTCCAATCACTATAGTAAGATATGTCATACATCTAACAAATGTTGGAGTAATGGAAAAGAAAAATTTAATGGAAAATGCTACAACTACAATCAACATGGTCATAAGGCTAATGAATGCAAAGAGAAACCAAAATTTTAAGGCAACTATCATAAATGCAAGAAACATGGACACAAGGCATCAGAATGCAAAACAAAAGACATTGAATACTGCAGAGCAAATTGTGAAAGCAATATTTAGATGGGATTACAATACCTAGTGTAGATGTCATTATTGTTGAGAATATAGACACATTGGCATGAATTTTGTTAAGCATCATATGAGAAAAAGGGATACCACTATAAGATGTTACATTTGTAAAAAACTTGGTCATATTGTTAAGAATTGTATGAATACTGATAAGATTAAAGATGAGAAGAAGGTAAAGGATGATAACATTCAAAAGAAGATGAGATAGTAATGGATTCCTAAGTCTACCAAGGATACTAGTCTGAGTAATGATGGTCAGGTCACTCAAGAACTGGGTGACTCTACCACTTCTAATTAAGTTCTTAGTAAGAACTGGAACCATGCTATCAAAGAAGATGTTAGAATTAGTTCCAATTGAAAGGTGAAAAAGTTCCAAATCTATATGCAAGATACAAAGGGATCACTAAGCAAGATCTATATCAGTTATTACCAAGTTACCTTCTCTACCGAGTGAGGTCAGGTCATAGACTCCATCGAGCAAGGTTTAGAGTAACATAGACACTTATGGTTACCGAGTCATGAAGACTTCACCAAGTGATCAAGACAAAGTAGTGGATGATAGCCTATCAAGCATTATGTTAACTCATCTACCACTATACCAAGCATTAATAGAAATTTTTAAATAAAAGGCATGAAAGGGAATTCATTTTTCACCATAAATTTTCAAAGAGCTATTGTGAAGTGGTATTTTTTGCGTGATCAAGAAACTTGAGCAAATTTCCTACAATCATTTTCAATGTTCTCTCAAGTTACGAAGTGAAAATGGCATCCAGCAGCAATAGCAAGGCAAAGAAAGGTTCTAATATGTTGGTTCAAGGTGTTGAGTGGAAGGTACCAAACTTCAAGCTCATGCTTGCAGTTGCAAAAACCCTAGATTCTAATGGAGCTCAATCTCAAATATCTCCCAAGGTACTTCTTGTTAATGACATTAGAACTCATTTTAAATGCACAATTCAAGAAATTGGTACTCTTGAAATGGATGATGCCCTAGCTCAGTTGTGTGTTGATGAAACCCTCAAACTCAAGCATCAACATTGGGAAACAAAAGGTTTAACTCACATTCCCCATATGCCCCGAGAGTTTCAAGTTAAATGGATTAGGTATATACTTAGCCAAGTGCACAATGGTCAATTATGGTTGGAGCATCCAATATTGATAACCAAAAAGATGATTCATTGAATCACTAGTCTTCCCATGCTTGCCAAAGCCCAAACCACCAAAACCCTAGGTTGAGTTGTGTTGGAAAAAAAAACTCTAGCTGAGTGGGATGGTAGAGGCATGAAAATTAGCAGTGTCATAGATGTAGAACTCAAGTTTGGTATTCATGTCATAGCTCACAAGATATATAGTTCAATCTCACTCAACAATGTATCCTGTGAAGCTATGGACTTGGCTTACAAAGTGGTGAAAAATAACTTGTCTTATGACTTCATTGAGTTATTGTTGAGGCAATTCAACAAAAATATGGAAAGCATTAGAACTTCCAAGAATAATCCTTGAAAATTTGGTTCTTTGATAACATGTTTGTTCTTTTATGTGCAAATTTTTTTTGATTCCAAAGGAACTGTGTTCTGGAGAAAGGATGTGCCAGTATTGTACCAAATAAATGAATATATTGCAAAAATGAGAGAAAACTATAGCAGCATCATGGACAACTACTTTGATGTGTTTAAAGACAAAATGAACAATAGATTCAGGATACCTAAGAAGTTAGTTGAGTATTACAAAGATGATGTGTGTTTTATGGTTGATTGTGACAAGGTATACATCTAGGTAGTCAAGTCTAGAACTATATGGGTAAAGTCCCTTGCCTATGAAGTATACATTGATGAGACCAAGGATATCATTGAATCCTTTATCAATGAACCTATGCATCCCAAGGTCCCTTACTTTGGTACCTATGATGAAGCTAAGAGAAGAATAGAGCTGGAAATAAAGCTACCTCAGGCAATTATCAAACAAAAGAGGAGGATAGACAAACTAACATCCAGTGCATCTCTTATGTTAACCAAGGGAAAAGATGAAGATGAAGAGTAGGTAGAGGATGAAAAAGAAACAAAAGAAGAATAAGATTGTTTCCAGAAAAAGGGGAAGGTGATCATCACCAAGTCTCCAAAGGCATCCACTACAATCTTCACAAGAAGGTCTAGAAAGAAAGGAGGTGATATTGTTCTTAGCAGACCTCCTCCCACCTTTCAGGAAAAGTTGAAACAAATGGAAGAAGGTTTTGGTATAAAAAAACTTCAAATCTTTGAAGTATGAAACAAGTATAGAGGTAGAGTAGAAATAGGTTGAAGAACTAGTGCTGACCAAAATGAGAAAATGGAAGTATTCACCAGATCAAATCACCTCCCAAATCTCTAATGAATTATTAGAGAAAATAAAATCAAGATGAGACTTTTCAATGTAAATTGAAAAATGCATATATGCACAAACCCTAAGGCAATTACTACTGAGCATGATAGATGCCAAGGTAAAAGAGTCTTTAAAGAAAATGATGATAAAATGACTCTAAGGTTTAATACATGTTTAATTTTGATCAAAGATATAGAGCATGTAGTTAAGAATGCTACAGACATGAGGAAGAACATTTATCATCTACATAAACAAAGTGACTTCCTAAGTAGATGTAAAGGATGATGAAGAAGAAGAAGGCAAGGATGAAGAGGATGATGAAGGAACAAATCATTATGTTACTACTAATTATGAAGAATATAAGGAGCAATTATCTAAAGAAAAGGAAGAAGAAGAGGAGTAAGGAGTAGAAGCTACCGAGGAAGATAAGCAAGATGATGAGGAGAATGACCCAATAAAGATAGTAGCTACAGTCATTGCCTCACTTCCTCACTCCCTGAGAAAACCCTTGACAACATCAAGTATGGAGGCAGCTTCAGCAAGTGGGGTTTTGACTACATCAGATACATCAAATGTCCAATCACTCTTTGCACCAACATAGCTCAGCATATCAATGACAAAAGTAACTTCCACTTCATCAACCAAGCTATAGGTTACTCATTCTTCTATTGAGTTGATTTCTTCAGCCATCTCCTCTCCAATTTTGACTTCTTCAGTTTTGAGTTCATCCATGGTAAGCACTCTAGTTTTGTCTACTTCAATTTTGAATTCTAAAATTTTGGCTTCATCAATTTTAGATTCTTCTAGCATCTTTGTCATTATTCCACCAGTCAGTGCTATAACAATTTTTACTGCAAGCCCAAGTATGTCTACCATTGTTTCCATTCTAGGTACTAAGGCAATGAGTACCAGGACAGTTGAACCTAAGTTTCAACCAAGTATAAATTTTTTAAAAGGGAAGGAAATAGAAGAAGATATAAATCTAGATGAGTAAATAGAAATTCCCAATTGTGATTTCTACAATCTTTCTGCAAATCAAATGCACATGGTTGGTGAACTTCTTCAGAAAGGCTAAGCTATGTGATTTCATCAAGTATACCAAACAAATTAAGGACAAATTGTCCAAAATTGATACTAATCTTAAGGAAAGTACTCAAAAATTGCAATTTGACCCTATTTTAAGCTCTACACATTTTAAGAAGATCATATTTTTGTCAGATATGTAGGCAGAGTTGTTAAGAGAAGAAACAAGGATCCATTCCACACTGATTGATATCCAAAATATGACCCTTCCTGTCATGGATTATGGGAAAAAACCCATTGTTTATTCAAAGACCCTAATCAAAGACAACAACTTCTCTATTGCTGATCACATGATTGAACTCTTAGCAAAAGTTCAAATTGCCATTCAGAGATGTAAGGTCTTGCTGGAAAAATGGAATAAAACATTGGCAATTACCCTCAAGGTACACTCTAAATTCTTATATCATTTTTGTGTCTCTATGTAAATATGTTGAATAAACCTTTCCCATTATTGTCAAAAAGGGGGAGAAGAGCAGAGTTAAAGAAAGAGATGAGATATGGGAGAAAAGTTAAAGAGTGAGAAGAGAAAAGTTACAGGGGGAGATATCTATATAAAAGAAAAGCTTTGTATACATAATAGATTACATAGCATGAGAAAATATATGCTATGATATAAATATACTCTATATATATCTTACAAAGATAAATTTTGAAAAATCTCAAAAACAAACCAAGCTAGTATCACATGGTGATGAATATAAGGTATTCAGTTTTGGGCTAATAAGTGTTTTGTCACTAATGCCAAAGGGGGAGATTGTTGACATATCAGTCAAGTTTGTTACTAGTGACACACACTTATTTATATTATGTATAGCTACCAAGCTTACTGAATAGCTTATAGTGTTTTTCGTGTAATCCAGTGGCCATCAAGCTTCTATAGTTGCTATCGAGTCCTTTGGACTATTTCTAGTGGTTACCAAGAAGATTCAGTTAGTGTGAAGATTAGCAGTGAAAACTGAGCAGTTCAGTGTATACCAAGTTTATCAATGGTTACTGAGTTTGCAGTTCATGTGATGTGAAGCCAGTGGTTACTAAGCATTGCAATGTCTACCAAGTTCTCAGTTCATGTGATGTGAAGGTAGTGTTGACTGAGCCACTCCACGGTAACCAAGTGATTCAGTGTTTGCCAAGTTGTGCAATATCTACTGAGTCACTAGTACAAGTCGAGTTTAAGACTACTTGAAAGTGATTAGTATGGACCGAGCTTCTACTTTCACCAAGAGCATGATGATTCCAAGTAGTGATAGTGGATGTCAAGTATCAAAACCTCATTGAGTCTGTCTTCAAAACTCGACTATCTTCATATTGGCTAACTTTGTCATATTTGTGTTAACTTGTGTCATGGTCAACTTTGTAATTTTGTAAATTGGGTTCATATATATGTGATGTATTGTATCACATCAAATTAGTATGGAAAGTAATGTATATGTAATGCAAGTGCAAGAATGTGAATGTAAGTAGTAGATAAATATTTATGAAGGCCATATTAGCAGGAGGAGCAGCAATGACAAATCTATCACAAAAAGGTGATCAATACATCAAGGAATCTCTATCAGAAAACTTAGTTGCAAATCAGAGATCTAGTGCTTCATCCTAATAGGTTAACCAGTCAAAATCCTTTAACAAGGTAGACCTAACAATATTTTCTAAATCTCTTTACTAAGTACATACTTCATTGTATGTTTGTAAATCCTCTCATAAGGTGAACCTAGTAGTCTTGTTTGCTTCTAATGGAGAAGATCATCAGAAGTGATCAATGTAAGCCTTAACAGGCCAACTTTATACTATAGTAGTAAATTTTGTTGGTTTCATCCCCACTCCAATTTTACTTTTTATTTGGAAGGTTTCTAGGTCACCAATTCATTGTGTTCAAGTGTTGTGGATGTTTTATATTTTTAATTTCTCATGCATGCAATTAGATCAGATGTGATGAATTAAATAGTTATTGGTTTATTAAAATTGGTAGAAGTTTTGGAAGTTACTAATTCACCTCTCCCCTCTTAGTAACTTAGCCTAGTCTTGAAAATTTTCCGAAAATAGAAATATCTTTGCATGGTCTTATGATGGCTTTAAAGAATATAGAGAAGAACTATTCTAGCATATTATACCCTTTAAGGAAAATGTTAAACCTTTCAAGAAAAAGAAAAGACCAATAAACCCCACCTAAGCCCCTTAAATGCAAGAAGAATTAATGAAGCTAAGGGATGGGGGAATAATTAAACCAATTAGGCACTCCACTTGGGTATCAAACTTAGTACCTATCAAAAAGAAGAATGGAGACATAAGGCTCTGTGTGGATTTTAGGAACTTGAATATTGCTTCATTCAAAGACAACTATGGATTGTCAAACATGGAATGCATGCTGCAATGAGTGACTGGTTCATAATTAATGCCTATGATGGATGAATTTTTAGGTTACAACCAAGTTCTTGTAAATGAAAAGGAGCAATTTAAGATAGCTTTTACAACTTTGTGGGGTGCCTATGTATATGTAAGAATTTCATTTGGGTTAATTAATGTAGGAGCCACTTTTCAAAGAGCCATGGATGTAGCCTTTTATGATTATATTGATAATTTTATGGAAGTGTATCAAGATGACCTGACAACATATTCTAAAAGGGTTGAAGACCATTTTAAACATCTAGAGAAGATTTTCATCAAAGCATTAGAATATGGAGTATCTTTGAATCCAAAGAAATGTACATTTAGGGTATTAGAAGAGAGATTAATAGGTCATATAGTGTCAAAGGATGGTGTGAAGGTAGACCTTGAAAGAGTAGCTTCATTGATAAAGTTCCCAAGACAAAGAATGTAAAAGGAATACAATCATTTTTTGGTCAAGTAAACTTTCTAAGAAGATTTGTTACAAATTTTGCTGAGATTAGTAGACCAATATCAATAATGCTCAAAAATGGAGGAGTTATCAATTGAGATGGTGATCATTCAGAAGCCTTTCAAGACATCAAGACTACTATAGAAAATGACCTAGTCCTTAGGACTCCTGATTATACAAAACCAATGCATATATTTTATTTTGCATCCTTTCATACTATGGTAGCAATTCTATTGCAAAAAAATGAAGAAGGGTATGAAAAACTTACTATAATTTTTAGTAAGTCCCTTCAACATGCTGAATTGAAATATGAAATAAATGAAAAATAGGCTTATGCCTTGGTAAAAGTTGTCAAAGCTTTCGGGTGTTATCTTGTAGGTGCCATTGTTATAGCATTTGTACCAAGTGCAATTGTTAAAGATATATTTTCTCAACAGGAAGTGTCAGGTAGGAGATGCAGATGGATCAATAGGATTTAGGAGTTTAATATTGACATCTAGGTTACTAAATTGGTAAGAGGTCAAGGTCTAGAAAAATTCATGGCTCAATCAAAGTTGGATGCAAATCAAATAAATGTGGTAGTAGAAGATCTAAAGTCGGATTTGTGTGACATGGATCAATGTGAATGGTATACAAATGTCATATACTACTTGCAACATATGGAAGCTCCACCCCATTTGACAGATAATGAAAAGAGAAGCACAAAGTTACATGTAATAAGATACATTATTGTAAGAAACAATCTGTCATGGAGAAACTTTGAAGGAGTATTATTGAAATGCGTTGATCAAGAAAAATCTGAGATATTAAACGAGATACATTCAGGAATTTGTGGAGGACACTACATGGCTAAGACTACTACTCACAAGGTAATGAGGGCTGGTTTTTGGTGGCCTACTCTTTTCAAAGATGCACAGTTACTTGTTAGAAAATGTGATGTGTTGGTCTAGCCTTTTGTATGTGCTTTATGACTACCCCATAAAAAAAAACTAGTGCCTTTTGTTGATCTGGTGATCCTTAAATCAAAACCCTAGTTCAAATTCCTAAATGACAAGTTAAAACCCTCATTTTGTGCCCTAGTTTTCAAAAGGGGTAGCATTTTCAAAATAGTGTAGGAATACATTTTACCTTAAGTCTTTCTTTTTTATAAAAGATACTTTTTTTTTCTTTTTTCTGCATTTAAACCTTTTATTTTCTAAGTCTAACCTGACCATGGTTATGTTTCCTATGCATTATTATGAAGTCTTTTGAGCTTAAGAGGGTGATTTTTGCCAGCCGTCGATCTAGGTAAGATTGAAAAATAACACTTACCTACATTATGGAGTTACATGAAATTTAAATAAAGAAGGGAAGCACTGTTGAGACACATAGCCTTTGCTAATACATTACCCTATTGATGCCACAAAGTTCTAACATCTTCCACTCACTTGTTTTCTCATTGGTTGTTCTTTTCCAAGTGGGTCATTCTTTTCATAGTTCTATTGTATTGTTGATCTATGCTAGATAAACAATCAGTGCTTTACCACAATATAAAATTGATCAAATTTTAAGTGATGTGGGCAAGTGTTGTGTTGACACCTATCCAAGGTGACAATAGGTTAAGTACCATAAGTAGATCACAACTATTTCTTACCCACCATAGATCTAAAGGAAGATCCACGATTGACACTTTCTTGCATTGTCAAGATGCAAGAATTTTAAGTAATGTTGGGAAGTGCCTTGTGGACACTTGTTCATGATTATGTTAGTACCACATTTTATGAAATGGATAATTGATGCTAATAGTTGTTCTATATTTTTACCACATGTGTTATACTTTCATTGGTAAGATTTTTGATGTGGTCCCCCATGATATCTTTTTTCTCCACCATTGTTCTTGGGTCAATCAATAGACAGTGCTTTCTCACTTGATGAAATTGCACGAGTTTTGGATAAAGTGGGGAAGCACCTTAATGACACCTGTCCATGCTAATGTCATTACTAGTCTTTCATCTTGTCAAAGGGTCCAGATTGTTCTGCCATTAATCTTTCAAAGATCAATAGCTAGCACTTACTTACACTATGAAGATGATCGACAGTTAGATAAAGCAGGGAAGTGCCTTCATGACATGTAGGAAATGATGATGTTATGGACCCACCTTTTTAGAAGGTAATAAGGAAGTTGTGGGTGTGGTGCTTGTCAGAATTTATTGTTTTAAGAGGAGATTTTCTATTGGTCAAACTAGATGCTATGAAAATAAAAACTTTTATGATCATCAATCTGAGCAAGATCAAGGGTTGGCACTTGCCTAGATTATGAAGTTGCAAGAACTTTAATTAATGCAGGGAAGTGCCAATCTGACATGTGGCAAGGTAGGGCCAACTGTGAAAAAGATGCACCAAGTTGTGCTAGGTTGGAAAAAGGTGTCAAGTTATGATGCCAATTGGAATTCACTTTTAAAGATTTTATTGCAAAGAGTTTTGAACTTTTATAACCATAGATATAAAGGAAGACTGATAGTCGACCTTGCTTACATTGTCAAGATGCGAGAACTTTAACTAATGCGAGGAAGCACCTGTTTGACACGTGGCCAGATTTTTAAAGTTGTAAAGTAGTTTTTTTTTTTCGAAATAGAGTCATCTGATGATTTGAGATCAATGAATAAAATCCAAACTTGAGCACAACATGAAGTTAATGGCTAAAGTAGTTAATATAACTTAGAGCTTGTTTGTGTGATTTTAATACCCTAGTATAATTCACAAATTTTCCATTATTCAATCATACAATCATGAAAGGTTATTAGAGAACAAGGGTTTTCAGAGCTAGGGCATAGAAGTCTAGTAGTTTTTCAGCAAATTGCAGCAAACTTTTACGGAAAAAGAAGGACAATTTAGCGGGTAAGTGATCTGCAATCTTTGAAAATCAAGGAATTAGTGTTGTGTGAAATTAAATTTTCAAAAGATGCCCCCATGAAAGGAATCATTTGGTCATATTGATTATATCAAGAGGTCTGTCCATGATGATTTTCTTGAGAAATTCCCCTCATCTGTACAAGAAATAACAGTAGGCACGGATTTCATTCCAAAGAACCCTAGGTTTGTGGTAACTAAGGGTTTCTATGAAAAAGCCAATTACCTAAGGGATGCCCAAGTTTCTCTGGAAGAATTAGAATTATTCAAAAAGTGATTTTCTAAGAGAAACCTAGATACCCCTATGAGTAATCTCTAAGAATTTGATATTGGAAAATTAGTAGTCCCCGGGGTTTTCTTTGATAGTGATCTACGAGCTGACCTAGCTAAAAAGTATGACCATATTACTAGGTTTGTGAAGAATTATTCTGGTGAAAATCTCTTTAGGGTTTCTCCTAAATTGATTAGGGAGGTTTTCAATCTCAACCCTAACCATGTTGTGTATGAGCTAATTGATATGGATGACCTTCAAGTAAGGTATGATGCATAGAGAGTGTATCTAAGAGCATGGCCTCTCCAACAACATTTTGTCAAAATTGGTACATTACCCTTGGTCACACCCAATACCCCAGAGCCACTGATGAGGAAATACTTCAATACTAGGGCTCAAGCTTTATACTTCACCCTCTACCAAATCTTTGGGATAGATGAAGGGGAATACATCTAGGGCTCCATTGTTCTTATTATGGCTTAAACATTACAATTTGGAATGAGTAGTATTCTAGGTTGTGTCTCTTTCCTTACAAAAGAAATTCATAATGGTTTGGTAAGAATATCATAAGGAAAGGTAAATAGACCCTTTTGTTGGTACTCCATGCTCATGCACATATGTCTTTTTAAGGGAGTTACCTTTTTCTCTAAAGGAATGGAGCTAGAATTAATGAAGGATGGTGAAAAATCACCAATCTAGTTATGGAGTGTTCATATGACTTGGGAGGCCAAGAATTCTAGTTATGTAAGATTTGATAGATATTTTGCATCCAAGCTCAGATTTCTTTTGAGAGAGGATAGCCCTAGAATCCCACAACCACTGTTAGAGTTGATCAGACCTGAAGACCATGCAAAAGAACTCTTGGTTAGTCACAATTGGGGGGATATAATCCAATTTATGTTTCTACAATGATTAGATTGTATGATTTTTTGGGAAAACCTCATATTCTACCTTTCCATGTACCTTTGAAGATAGGGATAGCAAAAAAATTCGAAATATCAAAACTATTGAAGAAAGAGACATGATTGGTAAAAATAAAAGTACTTTCTTCCTAGTTGTCACTCTGGCACATGATTTTGTTTTTATAAGAAAGGGATGGAGACACCTCAATTTATTTTTTGAATAAATACAATATGGAAGAATCCATGCAAAGTATATTGATCCAGAGGGATTCTATGATCTTTTGATGGAGAGAACAAAAGCCAAAAGTATTACACATCAAGTATATTTCCCTTAAGATATTATTATTAATATCTTCTCCCTATAGGAACAAGAGGTTGGGAAAGAGAAATGGATAGTGTTTAGTAAATTTTTGGAATTCATTAATACTTTTGACCCTAATTATAATCCTTTTAAAGACAAAAATTTTTAGGGGGGCAAAATGCATGTATTAATGAATAATTTTATTGCAATGATGCAAACTATGAATGAGAAAAAGGCTACATATGTTAAAACATATCCTGATAGAGAAGTAGAGGTGGAGAGAAGAATAAACAGTAGGATAATAGTTCCTCCAAGTCAGTACACATTGTAGTTTAAAATATACAACAAGTTCCCCCTCACAGAAGGCCAAGGCCAGAGAGCCCACCTACAATTAGTGCTCCAAAAAGGTAGAAACTAGAACAAGGATCCTCTTCTCATGTAGAAGATTATTCCCTAAGCCAAACCTTGATTAGAATAGAAGATGAAGCATCTTTAAGAGAGAAACTAGGACAAATGGGTGGGGAAGGGGATGTAATTGTTACTTCTACAAAAATGGAAAGAGGAGTGCCTCAAGAGCCTCTTATGCCCTCCTTGGACCTCACAGTTGTTGAATATCAAGGTAATAAAATAGACCCAATCATTTCTCAAGCCTCATAGAAGTTCATAAATGATGAGAATTTTGTTAAATCTAGAGCTTGTGTGTAGTTTTTGTGGAGAAGAAATATAGAAAATTTTGAAAAAATATGTAAGACAGTAAATGTAGAATAGCCTAGCAAACCAGATGTTGATATCAAGGAAGAGGTAAAGTCTAAATTTTTGAGTGATTTTTCCCAATTCACACCTAAAGTCAAGAGGTAATTAGTTAGGGAGTCAAGAGTTCTAATTTTTCCTGAGTGGGACATAGCTAATGCTATGATTTTTTATTCAATTAGAAAGGAGAAAAATGTGCAGTATAAGACAGAGGAAGAAATATTACAAGCACATAGGGGAATCAAATTCAGTAATGATCATCAAGCCCTGGTAATTTGGTCAATTAAAAAAAGAGATAAGACTAGAATACAAGAAATTTCTACTGTAGAACATACTAGTACTCTTATAGTATATAGGGTTGATGAAGTGAGTAGTCAACAAGCCACTAGAAAGGTTAAAGAAATACTAGAGTTTGGGGATGTGATATCTGGCAAAGAACAAGATAGGTTCTTAAAACTCAATGCTAAATTTGAACAAGTACTGAAGACTTATGAGGAAAGTGGAAAATAGATACAATTACTAGAAAATCAGATATCTCAAATGGATAAGCAGCTTAGGAAGAGAAAGATGGGAGAATCCAACAAACTAAGTGTAGACACCTAAAATCCCTTAGAAAATAAAGTATTTTTATTTTCAAAAAAAGTCCCTGATGACATCATCATTTATTAATTAATTAATTATTTAATTATTTAATTTATTTTTATGCCATTAAATCCCCTTGTCTTAATTAAAAATATTTAATTAAGGAATCCCTCCCAAAAATGTTTAAATCTTATTTAAACATTATTTTTCTTATTTATTAATTATTTAATTAATAAATTGAACAAAAATCCCAAAATAAATAATTTATTTATTTATTACCCAAAACTTGGCCAATTTCTTTAAGATCACTAACCTCTTCCAAAATCTTCTAATCCTTCTTTAATTTCAATTAAAGACTAATCCCATCATTTTCTACCCCTAATTCCAACTCAAAATATTTAACTAAGGTTAAATATTAATTCTCAGATTTATTAAAAATGTTTTAATAAATATCTCCTCAAAACAAACCTATGAGATAAATAAACTTTATTTATCCTAACCCTAAGCCTATCCCTAAACGGCTTTTTTAGCCTAATCCACCCCCATCCACCCATACTAACCAAGCTTAGCCACTAACTCACCCACCCTCATTGAATGCCATCCACTTACATATCTCTAACAAGCTTAGTCTAATCCTAAATCACCTCTAATCCTCCCCCTAACCTTCTCACATTCCCTAAGCAAGCTTAAGACTTTCCTAAGCCAAGCAAAGTCAACAATCTCAACTCCCTCCAAAATATCCCAACCACTAAGCCTTCAATGCTCTTACAAGCCCATTCATTGCTCTTACAAGCCATTAAGAAGGGTCTTTAAAAAGATATTATCCCTTGAGCCTCCTTTATTGACTCATCATTGCCCTTTCCTCGATCCACTCACCCTGTGACATGTGTCACTCCCTGATTGGCTATAAGGAAGCACAATCCATGTGCTCTCCTTTCATGCAATCTGAGCCCTCCATAAGCTTTTCCCCATCCTTACATCTTAGCCCTCAAACCCTCAAGCCCTTAGTCTATAAATTGAATCCCCTCCCAAGCCATTTCATCACAATCTTTGAGTTAAAGTTATAATGCTAGTTTGAGAAGCCAAAGCCCTTAACCATACCCTTATAATGCCAAATTGAGAGCTCACAAAGCTACCAATTTTTCATTTTCCATTTCCATTGAAGCATAGTTTGAGTATCTTGAGCATACATACTAATCCTTCATTTAGACTCATCTACCAAGCAAAGAGCTAATTCCTATTGAGAGAGTCCATTCATTTGGCTCACATTCCTAATTAGGGGTTCCTCTTTAGTCTCTCTTATATATTATATTAATCTTTGTTAGTCAATGCTTTGTTCTCTTAATAGATTAGTGTTTCTTGCTAACATATTAGTATATACATTTTGGCACACCCGATGTGACCCCACTATGGGTCATTTACTCATCCATTTCAATCTACATGTTGCTTTTATAAACTAACCCTCTAATGCTTGTTGTTGTTTGTGTGGGTTGTAGGGTGTTTTTCTTGTTTTTGCAAGTTGAAGGGTGTACTTAGGAAGAAGACATACCCTCTAAAGATCTAAAAATAATCAAAAAAATCAAAAATTTCTAGAAAAACTCGTGCATTTCAGTTCTGTTCGCGCAGTGTCGTCTCTGCAGTTCAGCGTCTTCGCAAATTGGCATCTACACCTGGTAAACTTTGGACTCTGCAACCTCAACCGTTGTCTCCGAAGTTTGGCATCTGCACCTGGTGAACTATCATCTGCACCTGATAAACTGTCATGTCTGCAATCTCAACTGTCGTCTCTGAAGTTTGGCATCTACGCTTGGCAAACTGTCGTCTACGCCTGGTAAACAGTCATCTCTGCCGTCGCCAACCTAAACGGTCGTCTCCACTACTACCAAACTGAACTGTCATCTCTGTAGTTCAGCGTCTCTTCCTGATTTCTTATTTTCTGCACCACCAAACTATACTGTCATCTCTGCCTCTTTCTTTGTCATCTTCGCAGATCAGCATCTCCACAGTTCAACGTCTTCACAGTTTAGCATCTCCGCCTGATGAACTGTCATCTCCACCTGTCATTGTTGAATTTCTATTTTAACATCAAATTTTAACTTTTGGTGGTTCCATATAGTAAAGGCTTTTTAAAGAATTTTTACACCTAGGAAAAAGAACAAAAAAAGTTGATTTTATTTTTCCCATAGTTAAGCTTCAAATTTTTAGATTTTTGGGTTACTAATCAAATCGGCTTTTTGTAGTTATTGCAGGTTGGAGCATATATGAAACCACTAACCATGTTTCTTGCAAGTTTTCATGTTTCTAAAATGAACTTGAATGTTTAAATTTTTTTTTTTGAATATATGTTGCTCAAAACACACTCTTGAATGCCATGGATTAAAATCAATTTTCTTTGGAATGTATGCTTAAAACAAACAAACACAATCTTGAATGCAAAAGATCAATTAACCATTGCAATATCTCACACTTCAATTTTTGGTGCATTAAAAAGAACAAACAAATATTTCTTTTGCATACAACTTAGACAAAGTTAATTTTTGAACACTTAAAAAATTTGTTAAGTTAAAAACAATTCAACAAAAATCAAATTGAGTAGTTTCTTCATTGGACTCACCCTCTTTAATCACCCATCAATTTAACCATTGGTTGCAATCTCAGCGCCATCTATGTGATGGGTCCACCTAAGAGAGTGTTAAGTGTTCCATAATCAAATTCTACTTAATTCACTTTTTGAGGGTTTGTTTTAAACTTGTAAGATTTCTTTAATGTCCAAAAATCTAGATTAAATCAATCACACTTAAAGTTTGGATTTTAAAACTGAACAACCAATTAACGTGGAGGGCCTTCGGGTGCACGCTTGATAATTGACTTTCACACATCTTTCTTTTGGGCTTAAAACAAAATCACACCAACTCTTGAATGCCTTAAAAGAAATTAATTGATACTTGATGTGGAGGGCCTCTGGGCATGTGGGTTTACTTTCTTGTTGACCTTAACTCTTCTCTTTGTTCGCATTCTTCGATTGATTTTGCTTTGTTGGCACATTTCAAAGTTGGAATTGAACATTTGTCTCTTAAACATGAGTGCTTGCAAAGTCTAGATCAACACACATAAGAGTCAGTTGGTAAAGGAACAAGCGTGTTTTTAACCCAAGGTCATCCAAGTCTTCTCTCCCTTTGTCGTCTTTCGAGACCATCTTGGGTGAATAAGATTAGGATCCAAAAACTTGTTTCTCTTTTTAAGAGACCTACTTGGGGATTTCATCACCCCTTGGATGACCTCAACTCCAGCGCTCTGGCGGAGTATAAAAATCAAGAGGTGAATCCAAAGACACTTCTCTTGGAATCAAGATTTTGTCACTTGGGCTAAGCCTCAAGGAACTTTATACCCTTGAGAAGTGAAAGAGGAGAAGCGGGTTACCACTCCTCTCAGTTCTGTGACATCTTTTTGGTTTCATCTGTGGATTTGAACCTCATGTAACTTGGGTATATCGAGGACTCCCTAGCTAAACCAACTGTCAACCTTACAAACAACCATCTAGGATGTTAATGTGTTCGAAGTGACTGATCGAAACATTTGTAGAACATACACACTTCTTGACGCAAGTATCACATTCTGAGAATCAAAAAGTTCTATCTAGTTGTTCCTATCTATTGCTTGATTTTTTATTTGTTGAATGAATGTTTTCCAAACTTGGTCAATCCTAGTTTAGGGCATACTTAGCGTAGTCACTACCTATTTCAAGAATTGAACAAGTTGAAGCAAAACAATTGAGATCTCTCAAAGCCAAGCAGATTCAGGAATTTATGTCAGAACAACCCAAAGCCAAACTCAAGCCATCTCAGGTATACCAAGAAATTGCAGCTAAGAAGAAGGAAATAACACCAAGCCCTTGAATTGCCAAACTCCACAAAGCAGAAGACAAAGTTGCCGACGAAGCACTTCAAGAAGCCTGGTTAGGTCGCACTATCAAATTTAGCAAACATCCAGGAGTTAACCCTGCTTATGCCTTACCAACTAGGCATGATTTCTATGATTAGACCCCCTTGTTTCTCCACATCTTCTTGCATAAGCTTCACTTTAGAGTCGTATTTATAGGAAAGTCAGCCATCTTTAGTCCTCCCCTTAAGAATTTTAGCTCATCCATCTCATTTAGAACCAAACCATCTAGCCAGCAATCCAAAAACTTCACATCCAAGCCTTCAGAATTGTTGTCACCTTGCCAAAACTTTTCCATTCCTAACATCTTCCAAATCCACCAATCTCACCAAGGTTATCACCTTGAGCTAAAGGTTGGGATCCACAAGTGGTCAATCGCGTGTTCTTCCTAAAGGATCATCAATCTATCCTTAAGTTGACACAATCACCACCAAGCTTCTACATAGGAAAGTAGACCTTTCATGCTTTGGCAACATATATTTGAAGTTAGAATCCCCAGCCCAATCCTCCTTAGGTTTTTTCATATAGCTTTGACTCAACCTAGGAAATCATTTGCATAGAAAAGTCTTCCCCTTTTGCATCCATCAGCATTGTTGCATCTCATCCCTAGGAAACATTCTGCATTTTCATGCCACCTATTACTCGCTTAGGCAAGAAGAAGAAGGAAATAATGGAGCCCCATCATTTGGATCAAATAGCTTTTCTCCCCTTGAGTAGTCAACCATCCTTCAACCCAGAGAACACTATACCATCACCTACTGACATTGAAGCTTTCATGAACCAACCAAGAAATGTAGTATTGGTGAATGCCATTATAGACAAGAACAAAGAAACAATCATGGCTAACTTTCGAAGGGACAACATTGGAGCCTTCAACTTTGGAAGACTTCCTCCCCTATTAGAACCATCTCACCCATTTTTTGAGCAACTACCACTCCCAATAGGCTCTTATGATTCAAATTATCCTCAATATGTGCCAAAAGAAGAGCCTCAACCCACCCCATATGATCCAATAGACCCAAACATACCAGCCTCCAACCAAGTTGAAATCTCCCTTCCACAAGCCAACCCAACCACCACCACTCCACCATTGGTCCATACCACTCCATCCCAAACCCCCTTCACCCAAAACACCTCATCATTCACTCCCTTCACTATTGTTGCTACCGCTCTCCAACCTAGCCTTCCAAATCCACCCATCTCCCAAATCAGTGCTAGCATCTTTAGCCAACCTCAACAATATACAATAGGGATGCCACCCATGGGGCCAAGTAATCAACATTTCATCACCCTTAACTTGTTTACCTTAGCTCATAACACAATTCCATCATTTCCACTAGGTCCTTGGAGCTCAGTACCATCAGCCACAAATCCACAAGCTACTACCCTCACTCCACAAAGCTATCAAACCCCACAAGCTACTAGCAATGTTCTTCCAAGCTCTCTAGTAACCCAAGATCCTACCACAACTCTACCAAGCTTTCAAATCCAACCACCAAGCTATCAAACCCCATCAATTCCATTCCAAAGCTTTCAATTCCCACCACCTCCACAACCAACTAATCCATTATCTCCTACTACCAACTATTTTTCTATGCCACTTCTAGGAGGAAATCCACCACCACCAACCACCAATTACTTGGCCTCTTTTGCCATGCAAATACCTTCCCAAATGGGGGCACAACCCACATATATTGGTCAAACTCCTCAAATCCAAAGTCAAGTTCCACAAGCTCCCTGATCCTTCCCCCAAGCTTCATAGCCATCTTATACCTTACCTCCACAAAGAAATCTGTTTATCCCATAGCCAGCTTATGTTCCTCAATCCCTATCCCAAATCCCATACCAGCAGAAAGCCTCACAACACATGCAGCAATATGTGCCCCCTCCACCTTAGCAACCCATCATCCACCATTCAATTGCCCAAGCCATGTACAATCCCTATCAGCCCATACCTCAAAGCCATCCATATTCCATTGACCCATCTAGTACATACCTACCTTAGGGCACTTCTACATTGGGGACACCCCAGCCATCACCCATTAATTTAGAATGGGAAGCCATGAAGACAGCTTTGAAGAACATCCAGGAGGGAAATGATCCAAAAACCTTCAAATTTGAGAATGTGTGTCCTTACCCATTTGGCAGAGCCATTACCATGACACCATTTCCCAAACACTTTGAGACACCCAAATTTGACAAATTTAGATGAAAAGGAGACCTTGTCACACATATCAAAGAATTTCACATGCACTACCAAGAAGTGGCATATGATGACACCTTTCTCTTGTGTCTCTTTCCCAAAAGCTTGGTCGGACCAACTCTCGAATGGTTTTATAGAATCCCCTATGGCACAATTAAAATTTTTTTTGAATTGTTAGAGGCATTTGTAGCCCAATATGCCCATCTTGTTGAAACAAAGCTATCAATAGTTGATCTTGTCCACACTAAGAAAAGAGGTGGAGAAAGCCTTCCTGAATATCTGCAAAGATGGAAAACCCTTACCACCCGCATATCTTGCACTTTGCCAGAGCGCCATTTGGTGACAATGTTTATTAATAATGCTCATCCTAGCTTGCCTCATCACATGACCATGAACTGTTTGCAGACCCACAAAGATATCAAAGAGAAAGGAATGATCCTTGAGAAAGGACTCATTAAAGATGATGTGGTCAAGATTTACAAGGAAGCCAACCAAAATCAAACACATTCAAATGACAAGTCTAGGTATTGGAACAAAAACAAGCATGTTGCAACAGATGGCGTCACTGACACCAGACATGTGAATATTGTTGGTCCTTCTCACAACCAGTCCAACCCACCATATCAACCAAAAAATAAACAAGCTATCAACTACCAACAGTAGAATCACCAAAGCTATCAAAACCACAATCCAAGACCCAACTTTCAAGGGTCTAGCAATCAAGCTAATGCCATCAATGTAGCTACAGGGCAAAAGCCCAGATTCCAACCTGCACCTAGAAATTATACACCCCTTGGTGAGCCATTGGATGTAACTTTTGAGAAATTAGTCAAGGAAAACCTCATCAAATTTCCTTCTACCCAGCAAATTGACCCAAGCCAATCGAAAGCTGCATGGTACAAAGATAATGAGTACTGTAAATTTCATAGGGTAAAAGGTCACACTACCCTCAGGTGCATGAAACTGAAAGATTATGTGCAGGACCTCATTGATTGGAAAGAAATCACCGTTGGTGCCCAAACCTCTCCCAATGCAGGCTTACAGATCTATCAAAATGCTTTTCCTCGTCACAAAAACCAAAATCTTGGAAAAGCATCTATCCAAACCAACAACAACAACACCAAAAACCGCCAGCCAAACCAACAGCATGGGAAGAACAATGACCACACTTCATCCTATATAGACTATGGTAGCCCCATAGGTTGTATATCCGAGAAAGAGCCTTCTGTCAATGTTATCAATATCCAAAGACCAAACAATGAGTGTGCAGTCACCACTCGAAGAGCGCAATTTAACATTGCAAGCCCACTTGTTTCACCAACACCATCAGCTCCATCAAAAATCTAGTATAATATCTTGGAACACCTTGGGAAGATGCTAGCCCAAATCTCCATTTTAGATCTTCTCTACACTAGTCCTGTGTACAAAAACATCCTTGATAGTGCTCTCATAGAATCCCATGTCCCTTTAGATAGCAACACTACTGATTTTCATAATCTTATTGGAAACTTATCCTCCTCATGTGCCCTATCATTCAAACCCACCGACATACCCTTGGTCGAGCCAGATCACACCCTTCCACTTTGCATAGCCATCATGGTATCCAATTTTTCTATAAAAAGAGTAATGATAGATAATGGATCAGCCTTGAATATTTGCACCCTAAAATTCATAAAAAAAGTTGGGTATACTGAGGCAGATATCATCAGTGAGGTTATCACCACCAAAGCTTATGACAACTTGGAAAGAACCACAGAAGGAACTATTTTGCTACCAATCAAAGTTGGGCCAGTCATCCAAGAGACACTCTGCCATGTTATTGATCTAAACCTACCATTTAACATCCTCCTCGGTCACCCATGGATTCATGCCATGAAAGCCATTTCATCCACTTACCATTAGTGCATCAAATTTTTGCATCAGGGCACTGAGGTAACCATCCATGTCGATCCAGAACCTTTTGCTTACTGCAATGCGGTTGAAGCTTCACATAAAAACCATTTCCTTGGAATAGATATCAGCACAGCCATCACTAGCTCATCCCACACTTGTAATGACATAGAAACAATCCTCGCCTCCACCCTGTCTACCGTGAAGATCAATAACAAAGGTTGTGAAGAGTATAGTCTTTCAGATGCATTTGCTGTCGAGGCATTCCCACTTGATCCACACACCCATGGATGATCAACATATCACAAAGCTAAGGAGATTCCACCTCCTTGATACAAATAGTTTGGCCCAACAACCTTTGTATCCTCAAAAGTCCCTCTTCATGAGGAGCTCACTCCAGATACCAACAATTGGTTACATAAGGATGCACCTCCAAGAAATCAAGCACACCTTGATCACTTCAGCTAGAAGTATCCCCAAGAACATAAGCTCATCACTGACAAATGGAACTATCAAGGTGGTGGTCTAGGACTAGAAGAAAGAGGCATGCAGTGCCCCATCGATGCACACAAGTGGGAATCAAAGTTAGGTCTTGGCTTTGGCATAGCCACAACTGGGGGCACCAATACGAATGGTCACACTTTTTTGAACATTCACCGCGACCTTGTCAAAATTGAAGACATTCCTAAGGAAGTTGAAAAGAGAGCCTATGATGATATCCAAGACCAAATCTTCCTTGTAGACTTTGTTCTCCAAGAACTATCCATCCATTTCATTGACCTATAACTCGCCCATCCACAACTCATAGATTGGGACCAACCAAGCATCATACAACATTGATGAGTTCACATCAAAGGAAGCGCTTTTGAGATTCATGGGAGCCAAAACTCCTCACAAGAAAACAAACCCAGATTCTACCTATATCTATAAGCTAGATCCCAAGGGGTATTTTGGAGAAAATCCCCAACCTAGTTCTGATACACCCAAAACTGGAACTAAGGTGAATCTGAGACTAGCTAAGGTAGCAAAGAGAACCCCTCAGCAAGAAACTCCAGAGTCACAATTAGAACATGAGGATTTAGCATTGCCTCCTCAAGATAATTGACCAGAGGTGTCTTCTATTCTAATTGAGGATACTAGAGAAGTCAACATCATTTCTTTCGAGATCCCTAGACTTGTTCACATTGTTGCATCCCTATCACAAGACCAAGCTGAACTCCTCTTCTAAGTCTTAAGAGAGGACATTGGCGAATTTTCATGGTCATATCAGGACATGCCAGGACTAGATCCAAAGCTTCTAGTTCATCATCTTGCAGTCGATCCAAAGATCAAGCCCGTCAGACAAAAGCTTAGAAAAATGCACCCCAAGGTGGCATTACTGGTCAAAGCTAAATTAGAAAGAATGTTAGCTGCTAAGGTTATTCGACCTATCGACTACTCAGAGTGGATCTCCAACATGGTCCCTGTCACTAAGCCTTCTAGTGACATCAGAATCTGCACTTATTTCAAAGGTCTTAACAAAGCTTGTCCAAAAGATGATTTTTCCTTGCCCAATATAGATATGGTTGTAGATCTTACAGCTAGACATGAAATTTTTTTCCCTCATGGATGGATTTTTTGGGTACAATCAAATCAAGATTGTAGAAGAGGATCAGCATAAGATAGAATTCACTTCCCCTTGGGGAACCTTTTGTTACAACATGATGCCTTTTGGCCTAAAGAATGCTGGGGCTACCTATCAAAGAGCTATGAAAGCCATTTTTCATGATCTCATCCATAGAATTTTGGAGGATTATGTGGATGCTATCTTGGTCAAATCTCATACCTTCATGGATCATCTTGCTAACCTAGAGAAAGTCTTTGATAGGTTAGCCAAATATCATCTCATGCTGAATCCCAAGAAGTGTGTCTTTGGGGTCACATCTGGCAAGCTTCTAGGCTTTATAGTTTCTAAATGAGGTATAGAGATTGACTCCAAGAAGGTCAAGGCTATCTTAGACATGCCTCCTCCCCAGACACTGCAACAGCTTCACTCTCTTCAGGGAAAGCTTCTATCCATTTGGCGATTCATCTCCCAGCTTGCAAATAAGTGTACACCATTTGCACATTTACTAAAGAAGGATGAAAACTTCAAGTGGGATCCTTTATGTCAGCGCAGTTTTGATCAGCTCAAGCATATCTCACCAATCCTCCTATCTTGGTTCCACCAGTTCCTAGTTATCCCCTAATTTTTTACATATTAACAATGCCTACTGCTCTAAGGGAACTTCTAGCATAGCTCGATGACTACGATAGAGAAAGAGCCATCTACTACATCAATAGAACCCTAGTTGGTTATGAACTCAATTATACTCCTATGGAAAAATCTTGTTTGGCAGTTCTTTTCTCAACTCAACAGCTTCACCACTACATGCTAAGTCATACAATCCAACTAGTCTCCATGATCGACCCTCTCAAGTATATGCTCTCCAGAATAGCACTCTCAGGCCATTTGGCCAAATGGGTTATGCTCCTTAGTGAATTTGACATCTAGTATGTGGACAGAAAGGCAATCAAAGGGCAAGTTATAGCAGATCACCTAGTTGATGCACCTTTAATAGATGCATATCCTTTAATCACAGAATTTCCAAATGAACATATCTATCTAATTGAAGAATAGCCCCCATGGAAACTTTATTTTGATGGCTCACACACATCTCGTGGATCAAGGGTAGGAATATTGTTGGTCACACCTCAAGGAGATTACATTCCAAAAGCTTTTAAGCTACAATTCTCTAGCACCAACAATGAATATGAGGCTCTCATAGCAGGATTAAAGATAGCCGCAAAATGGAACATCACTGAGTTACAAATCTTTGGCGATTCTCAGCTCATCATCAAGCAAGCCCTAAATGAATATCAAACCAAAGATGAAAAGATATTACCCTACAAAGAGTTGGTTGATCACATAGTATGAGATTTTAGTCGAGCAGCTCCTCACACCTACCTATGCGAATGATGACTCAAACCATGTTTGTACCTTGGTTGGTCCCCAATCCCCTTGGTACCATGAGATTTATGCTTACCTTAACGATGGTATCATATCCCCTCACCTCACATGTACCCAATGCCAGAACCTCATTCAAAATTCATCCCGCTATGTTATCATAGCCAATACCCTATATCATCAAGGTTATCATGATACTCTCTCTTGATGTTTAGACCAAAACAAGGCTGCAATGGTGTTAAAAGAAGTACACTCCAAACTTTGTGATGCCCACATGAGTGGTATTGTCCTAGCACAAAAAATCATTAGAGCAGGCTACTATTGGCCTACCATTGAAGAAGACTCCTATGACTTTGTCAAAAAGTGTCTCCCATGTCAGCAACACGCAAATCTCGTGCACGCTCCAACACAGGATCTATAGCCTATTACACCACCTTGGCCTTTCACTTGTTGGAGCCTTGATCTAGTTGGAACTATCACACCTCTCTCATCTGATGGACATAAATGGATATTAATAGCTATAGACTATTTCACTAAATGGGTGGAAGCAGTCCCCCTAGTCTCAGCTATAGGAGTTTAGGTCTCCAAGTTCATCTTGTACCACATTTTTTGACACTTCGACATCCCATCCACCATCTTCACCAACCATGGATGTAATTTTGAAAATCTCAACATGGAAGAACTATACACTTCCCTCCGTATCCATCATCGCTTTTCTAGCCCATATTTCCCACAAGGTAACAGCCAAGCAGAGGCAACTAACAAAACCATCCTCAAAATCCTAAAGAAAGTTGTCAATGATTCTGGCCACGATTGGCACCTACAAATAAATCCAGCCCTATAGGTCTATCGAACCTCCTTCTGTACATCCACAGGAACAACTCCATACTCCCTAGTCTATGGTGTTGGAGCAGTACTACCCATAGAGGTTGAACTTCCCTCCTTGCACATATCTTTGCAAGGGCAAATATCAGATGAAGAATACAGAGTAGCTCAGCTCACCCAGCTAGATCTCTTAGATGAGAAGTGACAACAAGCCTATGATCATCTCACAGTCTATCAAACTCATCTCAAAAGGAATTTCAACAAGAAAATTCTCCCACGACACTTTCAACCAGGCGACATGGTCCTCAAAGAAAACATGAAAGTCCAAGCAGAGCGAGAAAAAAAAGGCAATTTTGAACCTACATGGCTTTGCCCTTATGTTGTCACTACATCCTTTGGCTCCAAAGCCTATCAGCTATCTACACCAGAAGGAGAACTGTTGAATGATCCTACTAACATCATTCATCTCAAGAAGTTCTATGCTTGAAGATCCTTAGTATATGCAGCTCTTGAAAACTACAAAAAAAATAGTAAAGAGAAATAAGCGTCCAATGGTGAAAACTTGGCAATTCAAGTGCCTTGGATAGGTACCTTTGTGAAAACCTAGTAATTCAGGTTCCTTGTGTACTAAGACTAATCCATTATCTATCACTATCCTATCCCTCATCCATTCCCTCACCATCCCATAAAACACCTGCTTGTTCCTTTGTTGTTCCAACCAAATATCCAAAATCTAATGAAGTTTGTAAATACCTCCTGTACAGCTTGTAAATCTTGTATCTCAACTTGTAAATCTTGTACCCCAGCTTGTAAATCTTGTATCATCCCTTGTATCATAGCTTTTATATCCAAAGCTCGTACCATATTCTAGCTTGTATTATATACCAAAGCTTGTATCCTAGTTTGTATCCTATCACATGCACACAAAGAATCCCATTTTCATTTAATCTTTTCGCAAACAATCTACCTATCCACCTATCAACTATTTTAGACATCCCACCCTTCACAAACATTTCCCTCTCACAAACCCAAAACATGAACAACCTTGTACATTTGTAACATATCTGAGTCTGCCAGCTTGTACATCCTTTTTAGCTTAGTACCATTGTATCTATCTAGCTTTTGTGTCAGTTCCTCCTTGATCAGCATCTTGCACACATCACACAACCCTTGGTTATCTATTCCAATGCATCCTTTAGCTAGATCTCCTATCACCAAAGTGTTATCCTCTTAGTTCAGCTTGCCAAACGCATCACTCATCCAGATCCATTAGCTTAGGTGCTCTTCGATAGATCCTTGTAGGATATAGCTTTCCTCATGTTTGATCTTGGTTCGTTAGTACCTCGTCCTACCCATCTCATTGGCAAACAATTCTCTTTTGGATTTTCACTTTCTTTTGATTTGGAATCTTCCCTTTTGGGTCTTGAAGTATCTTTTCCAAGCAATCTTTTTGTTCCCTCCTCAAGGTTTCCACAATCTTCCATATCATGGTATGTTGTGAATGGGGCACTCTGAGCGTACGGTTTTGATCAAGTGTTTTTTTTGTTTCTTTTTTGCTTGTGGGTTACCCAGTGTTGGTTCCACACTGTTTCCTCTGGGTTTCATGTGTGATGCTAGGTGAATCCTTGCGTGTTTGTTTTGAGTCAGTTCGTCACTCCTCTAGACAGTTGGTGAAAAGGCCTTGATGTTCTTGGTAACCTTGGAAATTAACCAACAGTCCTATAGCAAATCTAGTGCTCAACTACATGGTGGTACTTCTCTTTGAAGTATCCCCCTACTCAAAAAGCTTCAATGGATTCCCTTCATCTCCATTATGCCCCATCCATATCCAGTATCTGTCTCTCCTACCCTAGCTTGTGCAACTGTATCTCTTCAAATCAATAATCACTCTTAGCTTTAGAGATCCACAATCCTAGTCTTAGGGATCCACCCATCCAATCAATCCACCAAGCCTCATCTTTCGAGATCAACAATCCTAGTCCTAGGGATCTCCGAAACCCATCTTCCACCAATCTAACTCTTTGAAATCTTGTTGCATCAGCTTTATAATCCCCTCATCCATCTCCCTATCCTAGATTCCTTTCTATAGTGCTCTGCTCCTTCATCCTCTGCAATCCATGAGATCTTAAGCTTGCTTCCTCTTGTGCCTCTAATTCTCCCTTTATCATTCTCCCGTAGTGAGAGGTTGAGCTAATTTAGCCCCTTCTCTTTGCCAACTTGAGTCTCCTTGCTCATCCCGAATTCTTATATTTTTCAAGAAACCGTCGAGTCTCACTTTCTCTCCCCATTGCCTTCTTGAGGGGGCATCTTGTAGTCCATTCTCTCCTCTTCAGCTCTAGCCTTGGGCATCTTATTTTCTTATCTTTGATGTCATGCCACTTGCGGCATCACATCAAAGAGGGGCAAAATGTAGACACCTAAAATCCCTTAGAAAATAAAATATTTTTATTTTCTGAAAAAATTCCTGATGACATCATCATTTATTAATTAATTTATTTATTTATTAATTTATTTATTTTTATGCCATTAAATCCCCTTGTCTTAATTAAAAATATTTAATTAAGGAATCCCTCCCAAAAATGTTTAAATCTTATTTAAACATTATTTTCCTTATTTATTAATTATTTAATTAATAAATTGACAAAAAATTCCAAAATAAATTATTTATTTATTTTTTGCCCAAAACTTGGCCAATTTCCTTAAGATCACTAACCTCTTCCAAAATCTTATAATCCTTCTTTAATTTCGATTAAAGGCTAATCCCATCATTTTCTACCCCTAATCCCAACTCAAAATATTTAACAAACGTTAAATATTAATTCTCATATTTATTAAAAAAATTTTAATAAATATCTCCTCAAACCAAACCTATGAGATAAATAAACTTTATTTATCCTAACCCTAAGCCTATCCCTAAACCCCCTTTTTAGCCTAATACACCCCATCCACCAATACTAACCAAGCTTAGCCACTAACTCACCCACCCTCATTGAATGCCATCCACTTACATATCTCTAACAAGCTTAGTCTAATCCTAAATCACCTCTAATCCCCCCCTAACCTTGTCACATTCCCTAAGAAAGCTTAAGACTTTCCTATGCCAAGCAAAGTCAACAATCTCAACTCCCTCCAAAATATCCCAACCACTAAGCTTTCAATGCTCTTATAAGACCATTCATTGCTCTTACAAGCCATTAAGAAGGGTCTTTATGAAGATATTATCCCTTGAGCCTCCTTTGTTGACTCATCCTTGCCCTTTCCTCCATCCACTCACCCTATGACATGTGTCACTCCCTGATTGGTTGTAAAGAAGCACAATCCATGTGCTCTCCTTTCATGCAATCTAAGCCCTCCATAAGCTTTTCCCCATCCTTATATCTTAGCCCTCAAACCCTCAAGCCCTTAGCCTATAAATTGAATCCCCTCCCAAGCCATTTCATCACAATCTTTGAGTTAAAGTTATAATGCTAGTTTGAGAAGCCAAAGCCCTTAACCATACCCTTATAATGCCAAATTGAGAGCTCACAAAGCTACCAATTTTCCATTTTCCATTTCCATTGAAGCATAGTTTGAGTATCTTGAGCATACATACTAATCCTTCACTTAGACTCATCTACCAAGAAAAGAGCTAATTCCTATTGAGAGAGTCCATTCATTTGGCTCACATTCCTAATTATGGGTCCCTCTTTAGTCTTTCTTATATGTTATATTAATCTTTGTTAGTTAATGCTTTGTTCTCTTAATAGATTAGTGTTTCTTTCTAACATATTAGTATATACACTAAGTATTGTGTATCCTCAGCCACCAGTTGAGCCATTTAAGTCAATTCCTATTGTTAAAATACTAGAAACCCCATAGAGGCCTGAGTTCTATACTATAAAGGAATTTGAAGAGGAAAGAGACAAATTACGTGAGATGCATATAGAATTGAATAATTAATAATAAGAAAAACTTAGGCAAGTTGTCATGTACTTGGTAGATAGAATTGAGTGGCCAACATTTTATGATTAGTTGGCAAGAATTGTAGCTATATGGTATGAAATAAAAGGAGATGAAGATAAATTGAGACCCATTATATAGAAGTGGAGTGAAAGAAATAATGACATTACTATTACGTGCATATATGAAAAAAATAGGTAAGTTGTTATGTACTTGGTAGATAGAATTGAGTGGCCAACATTTTATGATCAGTTGGAAAGAATTGTAGCTATATGGGATGAAATAAAAGGAGATGAAGATAAATTGAGACCCATTACACAGAAGTGGAGTGAAAGAAATAATGGCATTACTTTGATTGTCCTGATGATAGTACTTTCAACAAGTGGAAAGAGAAATTTATGTCTGCAAAATAGATGGTAGAAAATGATGGGGTAGAGGAAGATGTAGAGGTAATTATTACTTTAACAATCCATGATAAAGACAATGAGAACCCCTAAGTTTAGGTGAGCTTGTAGGTAATAGAATAGGACACATCACTCTCAAGCCTAATAGCTACATACTCCAAAGAATCAGAATAACATGGGAACAAGTCATTGATTTCACAATTTTGATGTATAACATAAAAGTAGCCCACCAAAAAAGAATATTTTGATTTAAAAACTTTTCTATTACACAAAGTTTTTGTCCTTTTGTGACTATTTGCAAAATATAAATATATTTTGTAAAAAGGAAACCTGCCAGTTCTCTACGCCTCAAGCTTGTTGCATCTCACTCTATTTAAGTGATATTCCAAGGCTAGAGAATGTTTTTATTTCATTGTTAACTTTGGTCTATACTGAATATGGTTCAATCCAATTTATTAGTGCAAAACTTATGATGTATCTCTTCTGCAAATACTTGGGAATATATTGATGTTACAAGGGTCTAATGTTTTTATTTAGAGTTATTCTAAGTCTTATTACAATTGTATACAATTTTCAAAGAACATTAATACAAAGTTGAATTGTCCCCATATCTATTCTTGCTGAATTTTGTCCCCATTGTTATTACCTAGTCATTCTATGTTGTGTTAGCAATGCTTGTCCAATTGAATGCAATTCACTTAGATTGTATGTCAATTCATTATTTCTATTGATTCAATGAATTAAGTAAATACTCCAGTGAATTTGATAGGGTTGCTAAGGTAATAGGAAGGATATCTATAATAATGAATTCTAGTAAGAATTGCTGATAGTATTGGTTCTAATGCAATCAATTAGATCTATGAATTGAAGTAGACTTTGAATCCCAATGGATAAAGCATTGCTCCAGTTAATCTAGTCTGCAGATAGAGAAATCATGATTAAGCACCAATTCTAAAATCAAAATCAAATTTATTTTACCATTTGAAGAGTTCCAAAGAGGGTCAGTACTCGTTTACATTTGATTTTTGAGTCTTAGATAGCTTCTATTTTTAGAAATATTTGTAAACCTAGGGAGAATTGTGACCAAATCTACAATCTACTTATAAGGGATGTATATCATTTAAAAATGTCAAGGAATGGATAAACGATTGTATATGTTAGAGGTAGAAGATGAGAATCAGAATGAAACTAAAAGGATTCTCTTACAACAAGATTCATTTGAATCATCCCCTAGGTATACCCATCTTGGTTCTACAAAGCCTAGAGAGTAGAAAACTAGTCTTGGTTTTATTGAAGTTGGATCCAAGTAATATACATGCATACTTGTTAATGGAAAGTAGCTAGTTCCTAGATTTATGAGTATTATTATCTTAGTATTGGAGTTTTTTTGTTCAATAGTTTAAAAACACCAACATGAAACTTGTTAGAGATTTTTAGGTAAGCTAAAATTTTATGGAAATACTCCTTTAAAACCAATTGAAGTCCAAGCACCTTTCCAACAATGGGGTATTGATTTTATAGGTGAAATTTCTCCCAAGTTAAGTACTAGTTATTCATGGATCCTTGTAGCTACTGATTATTTTACCAAAAGGGTAGAGGCTATTCCTACAAGGAATACTACCAACAAAGTGATGAATAATTTTCTTTTGAACAATATCATTTCAAGATCTGGATGCCCACAGAAGATTGTAACTAACAATGTAATGTGTTTTAGGTTAGAGGAATTTATAAATTTTGTGATAAGTATGGCATAACAAGGTCAACATCTTCCCCTTATCATCAACAAGGAAATGGACAAGGAGAATCCACCAATAAGAGCTTGTTAAAAGTTATAAACATAACTCTGGATGATAACAAAAAGGTATGGGATTCCAAACTATAGTTGGCAATATGGGCTAATAGGGTAACAATAAAGAAAGAAATGCGTGTAGCACCTTTTGATATTGTGTATGGAATCTCGGAAATAATGCCCCAGAATAATCTAGTAAGCCTATATAATTACATTTAGATGTATGATGAAGATGTAATTGATGATATGCAAGAAAGAACGGATGAATTGGTCGGACTAACTAAGAACAAAAAAGAAGCTTCTCTCATAAATAAAAATTTGTAGCTACAAGTCAAAACATTATATGGTGAGGAAGAAGTTTGAAATTGAAACCTAGTTCTCATGTGGAATGCTAGGATTGAAGATAAAGGGAAGCATGGAAAATTTGATCATATATGGCTAGGTCCCTATCTAGTTTAAGCCAAATGGGGAGATGATTCTTATATTCTAAAAGATTTATCAAGCAATATTCTTGAACTTCCTGGTTATGGATAGTTTTTGAAGATTAATGTTTTCTAAAATTACTTGAATTCCATGAATAGAAGTTTTAGGGTATTCTATGTTTTTTGTAAATCCTTGTATATTTTTTGTCTTTCCCTATATATTTTTCCTTCTTGTGTTGTTTCTTTCTTAGAGTTGTCATCAAATTTATTTAAAGTTTGTGGTCTACTTCTTCCATGGATTCTAAGCCCTTGTATGAGATGCACATTTATTGTCCCCAAACAGAGCCACTGTTGGTCTTGTTTTCACTTTAGGTTTATCTGAATTTATCTCAAAGTGAATATTCTAGGTTCCTTTTGTGATAATTAGGGTTTCATGATTTTATTTTATTAACCCTAGAATAACCCTAATTTTTGGTTTCTCTAATTATCACCCTAGAAAAGCTTTTGGGTTGTGGGCCTTTTTCAAATTAAATTGAGCGGGAGAAATCATTTTAAAATTCCCCCTTTCTATTTTTGGGAACCTTTTAAAAGGTTTTTTGCATTGTTTCCTAAAGCTCCCAAAATAATTTTTAAATCACTATGTCCTTATAAGAAATCATGTGCCTTTTATTCCTCGCAACATAGTGAGCAAGTAATGTTCACCCACAGGACCTAGTTAATAAAAGAACAAGGTTATAAAGTGAATGGACCACACCATTAGATATTCCTATGATTGATGGAGGTCCCTTTGTTGCCATGACAAACTCCAAGAACTTTACCATTAGCAACATAGTGACCACTCGCCATGTGGACATGTGGTAGGACCAACCTTTGAAGACAACGTCATATTTTCTAGGTCATTAATAGCCTTTTTAGCATGTTAGCACATCAATATGTCAAATTCCATGGTGGATTTTCACTAAAAGAAATGTATTGTTGATCTACACTATTAGATCTCCTCAAGATCAATAGTGGGCACCTTATCACCTTGGGAAGTTACAAGAATTTTAGACTTGGTGACATAGCAACCAAGAGGAAATACCATGGAGCCACCTTCATTTACAATGAAATAATCATAAATTTCTAACTATCTAATGTAAAAAATATCATTAATGATGGTCCCTATGTCACCAAAGGGAGTTACTCAATTTTTACCCTTGGAAACACAACGAGAGTATGACATGTGTCCAAAGGCACAAGTGGGTCCAATGCAAATTACTAGTAATGAAGGGAAAGGCTTATGTGGAAGGGTTTGATTGGATTGACCACCAACTTGGAGGGTTGAAGCTGAGTCATCAAAGGTTTTTCTCCTAAATTGTCAAATTTTTTGAAGATATGTGACTTGGTTTCAAAATTGAAAGATGGTGCCACCCTGTTTCTCCATGATTCATTTATGGGAATTAAGGCTCCCTGTGCAAAGTAAAACAAGGGATATATTGTAAAACTCAAAGATTTTCTTTGTGCAAACATATTTTTGAGAGCTAGAACATATTAAAGAGTTGTTTCCCACCTAGTTGAATTGTGAAGAACTTTTTGTATCAACGATTCACTACAAAATTCAAAGAGGAAATAGGAAAGCCAAGTAAGTACCTTAGTCCAAATATAATTCAAAGATTTCTAATTTTTTTGCATTTGTATCAAATATGCCTCCAAAGAGAGGTTTTTTAGGGAAAGTAGAGTGTGCTAGTAGGAATATACATGATGATTTCTTGGAGAAATTAACTGAATCCACAAACGAGTCAGCCCAAATGAAAAAAATAATTCCTGTGAACACTAGACTATAGATTGTAGATGGTTTGTATAATAAGCGGAATTAGACTAGGAATGCCATTACCTCTAAAATAAGGCTCTAGTTGTTAAAGAAATGGTTCTCAAACAGGAAATTGTTTGCCCCCCATGGGAATATTTGGAATTTTGATTTAAGAAAGCTTGTAGTCCCTAGGGTTTTCACGAATTCAGACCTTCTCATGGTCATATCCCTAAATTATGACATAGTAGCTAGGATAGTGAGGAGATTAGATGGAGAATGTTTGATAAGAATAAATGCAAAAGAGATTTGAGAGGTTTATGGGTTAGAGGTAGTTAAATTATCATGAGGTCATTGATTTCCAGGGATTGGAAAAAGAATACTTGTCTCGAAAGGATCAAGTCAGACAAGGTGCATTGAGAGGACACTTGGCCACCGATGGAAACTTGACTTTTTTTATAGCATCAACTAAGGAGCCTTTCAAGAAGCAATTTTTTAATACTAGGGCCATAGACATTTACACAACTTTATGTAGTATTTTTGGTGAGGATGAAAAAGATTCTAACCAATAAAGACCATATACATGATGACATAGATCTCTTTTTTTTTTGTGGATATCATCTTTGATTTTGCATCTTATCTAATAGAGGAGATTCACTTAGGTTTAGTTGGGATTACAAAGGGAAAAGTTGATAAAACATTTAGCCATTATTCATTGTTGATGCATATGTTCTTGTTTAAAGGGGTTACTTACTTTGGAAAAGAGATGGTTTTGAAAAGAGAATATGAGGGAGAAGCTCAACCACTCTAGTTATGTAGTGTAGATATGACCTAGGATGCAGAGGAGGCTAGCTTTGTGAGATTTGATAGGTACTTTTCATCCAAGTTGAGAAACCTCATATTTAGGGACAACCCCAAAATTGTTAAGGCACTACTGGATTTTATTAGGCCTGTGGACAACCCTACTAGTTCAAAGGTGTCCCACAATTGGGAAGACATCACACCTTACCTTGTGTCTACTATTTTTAGAGTATATGGATTCCAAGGGACTCCCCATGTACTTCACTACCAAGTACCACTAAAAGTAGGGATTGTTGAAATACTATGGTAGATAGGTGGATTGGAGGAAGCATAATTGATTGGTCAGTCTAGGGGCTCAATTTTCCCAAGTTACATAGTTGCTCACTAATTCATAATCACCAAGGTTGGTTGGTTATTTTTGTACTAATTCTTGAACCCCTACAAAGTGGTTGTCTCTCATGACCATTTCAATGACAGTGAAGGATTTTTTGATATTTTTAAACAAAAGGCTAAGATTGGTGCCAGGGATCATCAACCTTAATTCCCTAAGGACATTATAAGTAATTAATTCTCTCTTCAAGAGCAAGAGATTAAGAAGGAGAAGTGGAGAGTTTATTCTAAGGTCTTAGAATTTATTAATTGTTTTGATAAGGATTATAAGCCTTTGAAAGATGCTAAGATAGAGGTAGAAAAACTAAATAAGTTGATGATCACTTATCTGGAGATCATGGAGGCAATGAAAGAGAAAAAGGCATTCTTTATTGATTCTTACCCTGATAAGGCCCAAGAGGTCATGATAAAATGTTCTTTCACCCCTGTAAAATGATTAGGGTAGCTAGTTTTATAGAAGATACCTATTTATGATGTCATTCAAAATAAGAGGCCTACAGTGGATAAGGGAAAATGAATAATTGAATCTACTAGTGTTGTTTTGGAGGAGAGGTCTAATGAGGCAATTCCTAAGGGGAAAATGATAGAAGAGAAATAAATGCCCCAAATAGAGGAGTACTCACCTACCTAGTACCCACTATATATAGGAGATGAACAGCTCACTAAGGAGCAGATGGAATAGTTGGGATACCATAGAGGAGTTTTTATCACTATTTTAGAGTTGGAAGAGGGAAATCCTAGAGAGCCTCCTATGCCTTGCCTAGAACTAACTATTGGTGATTACAAAGGAAGGGAATCAGACCCTGTGGTAGAGCAAGCTAGTCAAGAATTTCTTCCTAATGATAGTTTTGTTAAATCTAGAGCATTTTATCAATTATTGTGGAGGAAAAATATTTAGTTATTTGAGAAAAGATGTAATAAGGTGAAAATAGAACATCCTAAGATGGAAGAGGTGGGTCTAAAGAATCAAATCAAGGATGAAATGATGCAAGAATTTTAGATCCTTACCCCTGAAGAGGGGAGGAAAATGATAAAATTATCTAAGGTTCTACTTCTTCCAAATTGGGATATAGCTAATGCAATGGTCTTTAGTTATGTTACCAAGAAATTAAATTCTGATGAGAAGGTGAAGAAAGAGCTAAAAGATGCCAATTTTAGTGAGGATCATTCTGCATTAGTGATCTAGTCAATGTGAAGAGGATCCAAAGCTAGCTCTTCCCAGCTTGATGATATTGGCTTGATAGGAAATTTGATTGTAAAAAGGGTGGAGGAGACAATAGGTGAAGAGGCTATATAACTAAGTGTTGGAATAGCCAATCTCACCCTAGCCATAGCCCTCAAGGATAAAAGGAAAAGACTAGAATTATAGGAAAAATATGAGAAGGTTTTGGCTGCTTATAATAGGGAAGTCCAAAAGAGGACTAAGATTGAAAATAAGGTGATGTGGGACCAATGGCAACCAAGCAGGCCAAGAATTACTTACCCTCATCCACTAGTAGAGTCTTTTAAATCCACTCCATTAATTGAAATTCTAGACACACTACAAAGACCTCAGTACTATTAGAATTACAAGTGGGAAAGGAGTAAACTTCTAAGGGGGGGTGATTTAGGAGTTTAAACTTGCACCCATAAAACTTTCACCTTTCATATATTACATGCATTAATATACTAAAATAACATATAAGGCATATGCATCAATCATGTAAACATATAATCAAACACACACACTTAACACCATATATGATTACCTAAAAACCCTCCAAATGAGAAGGTAAAACCAGGGTGGGGATGACGCCCACAAATCTTCACTACTATAGTAATAAAGTGTATCCAATTAAGGTTACAATGGTTTGACCATGAATCATGGTCTACCCTATGAAAGGCCTACCCTATTAAAGGCTTTCAAATACTGTTAAGTCCTACCTTTTTAGAGGATTTCAACAACCTATTAGAAGTGTGCCTTGTTAGAGGACTTCAACTTACAATTAAGTAAGAACCCTATTAAAGGATTTCATATAGCCTGTTAAGACTACTCTATTAAGAGATTTAATTGAAATCACCTGTCAAAATGTCCTAGCATAGATCTTGCGATTGGCACTTGTTTGCCTAATAACAGATCACCTCTATCCAATCTCTAATTAATCCTTCATGATATGGTGTATCAATGTTGTATCCTCTATCCTCTATTCTTCACTTACCTGATTGTGCAATTCACTCTTACTGCTAAGTCACCTTGAATGCTCTATAAAATATCTTGTTTGCTCCTCCAATTTGATCATTCACCCCTTTTCAATGCTCTCAACATAGTTAAAAATTTAGGGTTTTGTCCTCCTTAAGAAGACTAAGGTGGCTTAAGGTTAGGTATGAATCTACTGTTGAGATTCATCCATTTTGCCACTTAAACCTTCCCATGATTGGCTACATGTAATTTCATAGGGAATCTACATATAGATTCATCCTTGTCTCTAAAAGATTGAAATCTATCTTTAGGTTGGCTAAAAAATGATTTACATAGTTGTTTGTACCATAACAAAAAAATATGTCCAATCTATATTACTTGGCATATGTAGTCTTTGATGCTTGGCATACACTATTCTAACTTAGCACTTGAATCAATTGACATGGTCTATCAACTTGAGGCTTGAGTGACTCGACACTCATTGCAAGTCAGCATGGTCTAATATTTACATGTTGTACTTGGCATGCATTGCTAGTTTGGTACGAACTAAGTAAATGTTTGAAGTGTCTTGACACTCACTTATCAAAACTAATCTGAGATCAACAATCTCTCCCTTTAACATGAGTGTCAAAAAAACTTAAATATACATAATCAATCTAATCTTCTCAAGTATAACATATCCATGACTCAGCTTATATATAGAACTTCAAAATTTTCAAAATTTTGCAATAACCTAACATCAAAATTTATAACTCCCCCTAAATTAATATGTTTTTTCTGTATCCAAAATCTATTCTCCATTTTGAGTAGATTTGTCTCTACTTACTGATATTCTTTGACTTCAATGCACTTATACTCTTTCATGCTGTATTTCTATCTCTACATTGTATTTCTCAAAAATCTATAACTCCCCCTTTCTTTATTCTTCCTCATATGATATTCTCATCCATTTTTCTATCTCCCCTTTTTTATCTGTCTCCCCATAGGATATTCTCCCCCTTTATATTCTATCCCTTATATTATATCTCCCCCTTATTGAAACTTATGTCGAATTGGCTATACATATATAGTGTGTTTGTCCATAAATGATTTGTGGACCTACATTATGATTTTTACAGTTTCATCCTAGTATTCACATGCAACATCCAATGACTTGAGTTGGATAGAAAGCTTGGTAGCCAGGTGTACTAGGCCATCTAGAGTAGAAATATTGGGGTCTTTCTTTAGCAAAGTTTATGCATAGCCTAGCTCCTTATGCAGTATCTCCATATGAGGGGTGAGAGATGCATTTATACTTGTCAATTTGGCTCTTGTGCTAGCCTCTTCTATTGCTAATATAGATAATTAACTTTATGTTTGAAGCAATGTATTAAATTTTTTCTCATTCTGAGTTGGGTTCTGAGGTAACCATGTACCTAATATATTGAGATTTCTCTCTAGGTTCAAAATATGATGTCTAGTATCTTGAGTGAAGAGTTTAGGGTCACACAATTTGGTGTACAATGAGAATGTGTTCTCAAGTACCTTCTTGACATCCTCAACCTTTTCTACTAATGCAACTTGTGTTAGTGCTATGTCACTAGATAACTTCGCATTGACCTTGCTCTGGAATTTCTTTTCTAACCACTCTAAAAGTTTGGCACTTGTATCAATGTCTTCATTGTTGACCTTTTCCACTATGTCTAAAAATTGTTCTAATAGTGGCTTTGTTTCTTCAAAAGTAGGCAAGCTGAATGCATCTAAAAAGATGTCTTTAATTTCTTGCAATGCTTACTTTTGCCTATATTCTTTCTTAAGCATTTCTTGATGCTTCTTCTTCTCTAACGCTTGTTGTAAAATCTTTATTTGATCTATTGTCATTATGTCATAATTAAATTTAGAAATTATTATCTCTTCATCTAAAGCGATATCACCATAGTGAATTACCTTTTCAACTTTTGTAGAGCTTCATCCTGGAACTAAGATATACAATGGTATAGCTTCTGTGTTTGGCTTCTAAAGAATTTTTGTAGGAGAAGTACCAGATGTTGGTAGTGTTACCAGTGCCTGGATGGGTTCTTGCTCCTTTACCTAAGGTTTTTTTACCACCTTCAGACTTATCTTGATCTATGACAATGGCCTTGCTTACATGTCATGTTTGTGCTTTAGGTACAGATGAAATTGTCTATCCTACTTCTTGCTATCCATTTGTATCTTTTTCTTCTTCCTAGTTCTTCTCAAGAGTACCAACTTTCACAAGTGTATCAACATTAGAGGGTATCTATACTATAGTTTGAATCAAAAATTGCACTTGAGTAACTGAAGGGATGGCAAAAGGTGGTTCTTGTGGATTCACCTTGTCCCTTGTGAGGTCAATTACTACTTTTTAGATCTCATCTACACTCACCAAGACTAGATAATCACATAACTTAGCATGTAGTGTAGATTGGTCCAATATTTTATTCAAGTCATCTATAGTCAATAGATTGATGTTCTGAGTTGATGCATTAGGAACATCCTTGACAATTATGGTTTCTACAATTACACTTGTGTCATGAGGGGGATTGGCACTCAACATTTGTGTGTCTTGCACACTATATTCTTGTTGTTGGTCATCTATGGTCATGTCAGTATCTATCTTTTCAATCTCCCCCTTAACTATATTTCCTTTTTCCTTATTGTCTTCTTTTTCGTCCTCTTCTTTGTCATCATTCTTACCCTCAAAGGGGGCCACTTCTCCTTGTTTCACAATAATTAATCCATAGATCAATTTCCACATTTGTGTGGATTTATTTACAACATATTCAATGTTATTTTGAAGAATGCTCAAGGCTCTATATTTTGGTGCAAACCTTCCTCCATATTTCTTATTTTCCTTGGAAATCTACCCTTTTGTTAATTCTAGCATTACTTGGGCTAGTGTTGTTTCTCTAATCTATTTTTTCAAAATTTAAACAATAATGTCACTTTTAATCAAAAATGTCATATAGTTTCATTGGTGTAGTGTTATCAAATTCAAGTAGAGTGTTCTTAAATTTATACATCATTGCATAAACTACTTCTTCTACTAGATTCTTCTCCTCTCTTACAATTTTTTAAAATTAAATGTTCTTTAAATCTAGACAAATCTGCATTATTTCTAACATTTTCACACACATTTTTAATATCAAAAAGTGGTTTGTGACTTACCACTTTGAACTGACTCTAACCATCTGATTTATTCTTTTCTTTATCTAAGTCAGGCTATGCAACATGTGTTGTTCTTTGTTTCTTCTGCACTTGGCCTCCTTATTCTATAGTCTTAATCTTCTCCTTGGTCTTGTGTTTGCACATGTGTTGGCTCTAGTGGTAGGAGTAGTAGGCTTTTTTGGGCTAGGTTTGACAACTTTCTTTCCCTTGGCCAAAAGCTATGCTTTAGCCTTTCTCTTCTTTGACTCAGCATGTGTTGGTGTTTCCTGGGCTTCTTCTCCCTTAGCATCTTTTGTTTCTTCTTCTTCCCTATCCTCTCCCATTCCTTAGGTTAATGCAAGAGGTCCTTGTGTTTTTTCTTGTTCTTCTTCTTCTTCCCATTCTTCCTCACTTGCACCTTCACCAAATTTAGCCTTTAGCTTCTTTACCAATTTGTCTTTCTTCTTTAGTGTGGAAGAAATTTTGAACTCCATTTCAATATTTGATTTCATCACATCATAATTTCCAAATATTTTTATAGTCTTTTCCACTTTCTCTACTAGAAGTTTAGTTATTATTATTGATGATTCATCAATATTGATCTCATATCCAAGTGGTCTTAACCATCTAATCCTTGGTGTAGTAGCCTATATAAAGGTGTAATCAACATCAACTAGAAAACATATATCATTATAGTGTTTCTAACTAATGAAATAGGTATCCTCATTCTTTGTTTCATTGACTTCTTAAAGTCCTAAAAGTAGCTAGTCATCAATATTTCAAAAATTTCTCCCATTTGTGGAATATACTCATTGATCTACATTGCTATTGACTTACTAGTCTTCCATCCAACTATACCAAATGAAAAAAATGTATTTTGTACATAAAAGAATAAACAAATAAGTATTGAAACAAATTTGCAATGTGCACTTTTAGTTTTCCTTATAGCTACTAAGTTCTCCATCAATTATTGCAATTGTAGCTCAGCTATATGATAAGTATGATATTTCTTTACAATTTTATAGCCAACATCTACTTCAATAGAAGGTACACTATTCAATCTACTAGATTGATAGAATTTGTGTGAAATTACCCTAATAGCAAAGTCCATTAGAAGATTAGTGATAGTATCAATTTTCATTCCTCTCTTGTTATACTTTGCCCCTTTGTTCCTCTTTATCACTTCTTTGGATTTGCTCCTCAAAGTCTTGGGCCAATCTAGGGTTGTGTAACCAGTCACCTATGAATTATCCTTTTTGATATCTTAATCAGTCCTACTTCTAGCCATAGGGATCCATCGTGTATTCAGCTTAAGACAATTCGGATCCATTCAATCTTGAAAATAGTAGGAAAGTCTAAGGCATGGGTCAAATGCTTCCTTTCGACAATTTTTAATTCTTCTTTTAAAGCACCATTTTCACATAGTCTCTCATAGGCTTCTCTAATTTCTAGGTCTCCAATGCTACCAATCTTATAGTTGTAACATAATATCCTGAACCATAATAACTTTTGGCAAGATCATAGATAGTGTGCTAGAGGGATATTGTCTATATGCTATGTTAGGGATGGCCTTGAATATGGGTTGTTTGACCTCAGTACTAACTAGCTAAACATTTAAAACCTCTTTTCCTTCTACATTCCTTGAATTGGATGCCATTTTTCAAACTAGGGTTTATTTACAATAAAAATTGCATAGCTTAGCTTGTGATAAGTACCTTCAATATCTTGTAGAATTGGTCTAAAATCATTGTTGAAATCTTTGCAATCAATTTGAACAAGTTTCTAAATTGCCTTCTACTATATTTGCTCTTGCTTGAATTTGAAATGATGAAAAATGAGTGAAAATGACCATACACCCTTTAAGAACCCTTGCATTTAATGCTTAGTGCTTGTACAATTATCAACTCAATATTAACTTGATTTCAAAATCATTCAACATCCACTGATATTACCATCACTTGGTAGCCACTATAGACTTGGCATCAACTAGCTAGGTTGATAGCTCAACATCAACTAGTATTCCACTCGGCACCCATTGAAAACTTTTCATGCTCGGCAACAATATGAAAACTTAAAAATTTAATCTTGAATTTCAACATCTTGCATCTTCATTCATGCTAATGTAGTATTCCTAGTACTATTTCCTTTGGAACTTATGTATGATATAATACATTAAGTATCAGTCCCACATACCTCTTGATTGTTCAATTTGATGAGGTGTGATCACTTGACCCATTGGGTGAAGTGATTCCTTCTCCATTTTATGTACTACTACCATCTTTCTTCTTCCATGTCTTCTTCATCTCATTCCTGATGTGTTCAACATCTACCTTGCCTTTTCCTTTATCAAATTCACAACTTGGTTCCTTTGACCTAGTTGGACAATGCTTACTAATGTGACCAGTCTTCAAATTGCTAAAGCATGTGGCTTGACTCAACCACCTTTTGTAGTTACCAGAAAAGTGTGTCCTAATAGAATTCTAGAGAACATGTCCATATTCTTGACAATAGTGGCATCTATATCTTGTATTTTAATCCCAATTATAAGAGTTTTTATAGCTTCTTACCTTTGTTGGCTTGTTTGATGACCACATGGACTTGGATCTACATTCAAAAGCTCTATGTCCATACTTCTAATAGTTGTAGCAATATCCTTCAATTTTTTGTTAATACATGGTCCTGGTTCTACATTCATGTGCCTAATGACCTTGTTTCTTGAACTCATGACAATGAACCATATTCTTAGGCTTGACATTCTAATTTGTATTGTTGCTCCTACACACATTAGCAGTATATCCTTTCTTTCCACAATTATGACAAGTAGGTTTGGAATTCTCACCTCTGTTGTTCCTTTCTTCAACATTGGATGATTCTCCTTCTTTAATTCTTGTATAGCACAATCATGATATATCTTTATTAGATCTAAGGGATTTTAGTAATTTCTCAAAGTATTTGATGGCTTCCTTTGGCTTGTTGAAACTTTCAACAAATTTCTTTTCTCTTTTTAGGTCATTCTACAATTGTTCATTCTACAACTTCAATGTGGTTATCTCAATGTCCTTGACATTTAGTTCATAGTTGGCATTCATCATTTGAGTTAGAGTATCCAATTGCATGTTGGAGATCTTGGTGTTGGATACAATTGTTTAATTGTGTGTTGTCTTTGATGTCACACAAATGTCATATCAATCATCAGATAGTGTCTACCGAGCTCAGAAGGTTAGCAAGGCAAAGGACAGTGTCTACTAAGCTCAGAAGGTCAGCAAGGCAAAGGACAGTGTCTATCAAGCTCAAAAGGTCAGCAAGGCAAAGGATAGAATCTACCGAGCTCACTCAGTCATCAAAGGAAATGTGGTAGAAATAGTTCTTACTGAGCTCACTTGGTCATCAAAGGGAATGTGGTAGAAGCAATTCTTACTGAGCTCTCATGAAGGAATTCAGTTCTTACTGAGTAAACTCAACAACTAAAGGATTTTATAGATATTGCAATATTAACCGAGTCAAGAAGGTTAACTTAGGAAATTTCTAGAAGCAGTATTTACCGAGCAAGGTTAGCCAGTAAAGGATTTCATTGTTTTATGAAATAACGTTTATTTTTTTAGAATAATACCTGTAGCTGACTGATGTATGGTTTATTGGTAAATGTAACATGTAAATGGGCTAACTTGATAATCTAAATGGTATAAGTAAGAGGTCAAGTTACGAATTCTAAGTGTGTGGAAGTGTGTGGAATGAATGTGATATGAAGACTAATTATTGTGGAAGTGAATTTGAAGGATGATCAGAGATCATTGAGGAGTAGCAGAGCCATATTTGATCAAGGAGGATCTAATGATGTTGAATAGAGACCTATAGCCAGCAAATTTAGTTGCATCTTGTTCAAGTCAATTCATTGTTGCTTTCTAACCATTGTAGCAGTGATTTCAAATCTCTTAATAGAGTTGGTTTAATAGCCATTTTGTAAATCCTCTAACAAGGTGACAGTTCAGTTGAATTGTTCTAAATACCTCTAGCAAGGCCACTCCTAACAGCATGATTAAATCCTCTAACAGGGTCACACCTAATAGTGTGTATTGTAACCTTTAACAGTGTTGGCTCCTAACAGGGCTCACTTCATAAGAGTGAAAATTTGGTGACTAGTTACTTGGTGGTTTTCCCCATATTGGGTTTCCACGTTAAATCTGGTGTCTCTTGTGTTCATTTTTTTTTCAATTACATGCACGTTTACTTGAAGATAAGTAACAATTTAATTTACCAAGTTACAGCATTTTTTTGTTATGTTTACCGAGTATAAGCAGTAACTAGATCTTTAAGACATCTAAGGGATCTGTGGATTAATTTTTTGTAACTGATTCACCCCCCCCCCCCCCCCCCCTCTCAATTACTCTACCTTTAATTCAAACACTTGGTTAGCTCTATTGACTTTTCCTCCAATCTATTTGCCAGAATTATTTTGTCTTCTTCAATCATGGCCTTATCTTCCATGGCTTTCTTCTTTTTTTCAATCACCTCACATAGCAATATAGCTTGTGATTCTTCCTCCAACTTGAGATTTCTGATTTCTTCAGCTTGGATTCTATTCTTCTCCATTAGATCTACAACTACTACATCAAATTCACTAGATTTACCATTTTCCAATAGCTTGGTGGTTTCTATCTCTTTGTATAGTGTGTCATTTTCTATAATGGCAATTTCTTTCCTTCAATTCAAGGAGCTCTTTAAAGCATCTTTGGTTTCATTCAATTGATGTAGTATAAGATGTATTTCAATATCCTAGTTCTCAATAGTTATTTCCCAATTTGTAGACTTCCATTTCAAGATCTTTCCTCTAAGCTACAAAGCTTCTCTTTCAAAGAACTTAGCTCTAATACCAATTATTGGAATTACAAGTGGCAAAGGAGTAAACTTCTAAGAGGCGGGGTGAATCAAGAGTTTAAACTTGGAACCATAAAAATTTCACCTTTCATACATCAAATGCATTAATATATTGAAATAACATACAAGGCATATGCATCAATCATGTAAACATGTAATCAAACACACACACTTAACAACAGATATGATTACCCAAAAAACCTCCAAATGAGAAGGTAAAACTAGGGTGGGGATGACACCCACAAATTTTCACTATTGCAGCAATAAAGTGTATCCAATTAAGGTTACAATGCTTTGACCTTGAATCATGGTCTACCCTATGAAAGGCCTACCCTATTAAAGGCTTACAATCAATATTAAGTCCCGCCCTATTAGAAGTGTGCCTTGTTAGAGGACTTCAACTTATAATTAAGTAAGCACCCTATTAAAGGATTTCATATAGCCTGTTAAGACTACTCTGTTAAGATATTTAACTAAAATCACCTGTCAAAATGTCTCAGCATAGACCCTGTGGTTGGCACTTTCTTGCCTAATAAGAGATCACTTCTATCCAATCTCTAGTTAATCCTTCCTGATCGGGTGTATCAATTTTGTATCCCCTGTCCTCTTTTCTTCACTTAACTAATTATGCAATTTACTCTTACTACTAAGCCACCTTGAATGCTCTAAAAACTATCTTCTTCGCTCCTCCAATTCAATCATTCAACCCTTTGCAATTCTCTCAACATCATTAAAAATTTAGGTTTTCATCATCCTTAAGAAAACTAAGGTGGCTTAGGCTTAGGTATGAATCTATGGTTGAGATTCATCTATTTTGTCACTTAAACCTTCCCATTTTTTGATTTGTTGCACTTAATTGCATAGGGAATCTGCATATAATTTCATCCTTATCTCTAAAAGATCAAAATCTATCCTTAGATTGGCCGAAAAATGGTTTACATAGTTGCTTGTGCCATAACAAACAAATATGTCCAATCTATGTTACTTGGCATATGTAGTCTCTAATGCTTGGTATACACTATTCTGACTCGACACCTAAACTACTTGACATCTACTATTTCTCATCACTTGAATCACTTGGCATGGTTTATTTTCTTGACACTTGAGTGACTCAGCACATGAGTGACTCGGCACTCATTACAGCTCAGCATGGTCTAATATTTACATGTTGTAGTCAGCATGGATTACTAGTTTAGCAAGAACTAAGTAAATGTCATAAGTGTGTTGACACTCACTTGTCAAAACCAATTTGAGATCAACAAGTATTATACTACAAATGATTTTGAAGAAGAAAAGAGTAAAAAATCAATTATCTAGTTACTAGATAAAATTTAATGGCCAACATTTTATGAACAATTAGCAAAAGTAATAAATATTTGGGATGATCTAAAAGGAAGTGATGATGACCTAAAGCCAATTTTTAATAAATGGAACAAAAGGGATAGAGATGTTACTTTGCTATGCTTTTCAGTTATTAGTTTATCTTGTGAACAAATAGAAAGGAATTTTGATTTAACAAATGATCTCTCTAATTTTGACAATAAAAGAATTACATTGCAAAAGAGAATCATATACTATATTGACAAATATAAGACTAGAAAATTTTTACTCTTCCTACATGCCCTAGATTAAAAAGATAAGTTAAAGAATAAAGAGGAATGGGTCTAGGAATTGGATGACCATTATGTCTTAGGTTGAATAGGATTATAAATGAGAATGGTAATGCATGGTGGGAAAATACAATAGAAGAAGTTGTAAAAGTAAAAATATTTTATGATTCTTTAAGAGAAGATTTTATTGAGATTGATAAATTAGGAGAATATGTGATGAAGAAGTAGCATGAGATTCTGAATTTTAATTGTCTAGATGACACACTTTTTGACAAGTGGGTGGTAGATTTTGTTCATTCAAAGCAGTTGGAACTTGATAATATTGATGATGATGAAGTAGAGAAAAATGAAGTGAAAATAATTAACACATCAATGAAAGTAGAATAGGACAGAGGTAAGAAACCAATTATAGTTATGAGCATAGAGGTCCAAATAGATGACTTGGTAATAGGACACTCATATGTAACTATCAATCTGTCAGTACAAGATGACATGGATGGAGAACCCTAGGTTCACCTCAACTTTCAAGTATTAGATAAGGGCCCATCACATGCAAGTCCAATGCTCACACACTCCAAGGAAGAACAATGAAAACAACAAAGCCAATTACAAACCTCTCTGCAACAAAAAGTGTAGTAGACATGGTTCCACAAGAGAATATTGATGGTTAGAACCATTTTGTTGCAACAATTTTTGTCTTTTATGATAATAACTTTGTAAATATCTTTCTATCTTAAGGATAGTTATTAGTACTCTCTAGACCTAAAGCTTGTTGCATCTCACATTACATACATGAGATTCCAATGCTAAAGAAGGGGTCCAAACTATTGTATAACTTTTAGTTTTGGTATTTTATTTTTGTCCAGTTTGCTTGATGCCAATTTAGTGATGTATCTTCTTTACAATTATATGAATACATTAGTCTTCCAAGATCATGGTGTCTTACCTTGAATTTTTCTAATTTCTATTCCCATTTTACATAATTTTCAAATAGAATTAATACAGAGATAAACTGTCCCCATATCTTTTTTCTCTAAATCATGTCTCCATTGTTATTTAGTGGTTATTTTGAGATTGCATGGACAAAGCTTGTTCAATTAAAAGTAACTAGGATAGGTTGTATATCATATCGCTATTGCTTTTAATTCAATGAGTTAAGTAAATACTTGAGTGATATGATAGGATTTTCAAGTAGTAACAAGGATATGCACACGAATGAGTTTTAAGGAGAATTGTTGATTATATTGATTTTAATGTAGTCAATTAGGTCAAATCATTGGATAGACTCTGAATCCCAATGGATGAGGCACTGATCAATAATTTCAGTTAGCATATGAAGAAATCATGGATAATTATCAAGAAAAATATTTAAATCAAAATCAATTTATTTTAAATATGTGAAGAATATCATAGTTGGTCAATACTTGTTTGCATCTAATCTGTGAGTTATATTTGATTGTTGTTACCTAGAACTACTTGTAAATCTGAGAAGAATTATACCAATTCTACTATAGGGATAAATATTATGATAGAATGTCATTGAATGAAATAAGTGTGAGGGTAATATCAAACCATGAAGCTTTTTATTCCTCAAGTGCACCCGCCTTGGTTTTGTAGAGCCAAAAGAGTAGAAAATTGGTATGCTTTTGTTGAAGTTGGGTCCAGATCTAAAGACCATCTAGTAGATTATAGGGAGTAGCTAATCCTTACGTTATTTTGATCTTCACCATTTTGGTATTAGGTATCTTATTGCTTGGTAGTGTAAACAAACAACAACATAAGGCATAATGTATAGTTGGAGATCCTATGGTCAGAGACAGAAAATTGTCTAAGTGTTAGACATTTTTAATATCGATAAAGAGATATTTTTCCATATTGTAAAGTCTACAAAGACATTTGGCTTGTGTGTAGTTAAGGATAGGTAGTATAGAGTGTCCTTATGACATGTCTAAGTGTGTAGATCAGTACAATTAGTACGAAAGAAGTTACAAGTTAATTATCAATAAAGGCAATAAGCAATGTAGAACAGAGTAGGACATAAAATAGCTAATTATGGGTTGAGGAATTATTTTGGAAACAAAATAATTGCTTAACTAATTAGGGATGAGGTCCTAGATGTTAACCCAAAGTTATCATAAGCTAATTTTGCATTTATCCAAACATGTGAAAGCATCTAAGCCAATTGGATAGAGTTTTGTAAAAAAAAAAGGTATATGTAAGAAAGCATAACATGTGAAGTAGTGTGTAAGTATGTGAACTATGTGATGATATTAAAAATTATTTCTATGATATGTGAATTTATTTGAAGGCAATGTGATACAAATTATGATGAAATATAAGTGATATGCGATGTACATACATTTGTAATTGTATTACCAACTCCTAACAGGGTTGAAGCAACTCCTAATAGGGTTGAGGCTTTTGATAGGGCCTAGTCATCTACCAAGGACCAAGACACTATATGTACTTCATATACTCGTAATAGTTTCAATATCCTTAACAAGATTCTTTTGTTTAGTGGATCATTCTGTGGGTTCCATCTTCACTGGGGTTTTCCCTAGCCCAAGGTTTCCCTACTTAACAAAATATGGTGTTATGTTTTCTCTTTATGTATGGATTTATTTACTATTAAATATTATTGGTTTACTTTCATATGCATATTATAAAGTAATTAAAAATATTTAGTTGTGGGAAAAATTTTGTAGAATACTAATTCAACCCCCCTCTTAGTATTATATATATCTAACATAAAGAATAAGTGTAGTTTTCTTGATTTAAATTTGCTCAAATCCTTGAAATTTATATAAATTAGATATAGTACATAAGTTTTTCATCATTCAAAATTGGGCTATCTAGGAGTTAACTTTTTCACCAAGTCTTAAAGTGCAAGCATGCACTCTAGGTGCACCCACGCACCTTTCTAAGGTGTGTAAGGTACACCCTTTCAGCAACTCCCTCAGGATATTGCACACCCTCTGGGGTGTGCTAGGTTTGCACCTCTCATAACCTTGTTCCTATAAATAGGTGAACCCCTCCCCCCCTTAGTTTTCCATTTACATTTTGTGAGCTCCTGTTGATCACACCTTCGCACCTCCGCTACTATGCATGCATTGATCAAAACACATAGGGTAGTAAAAAGTGCACACATTGAACACCTTAGTAGGTACACAATGTGTGACATGTACACTTCCATTTCAAGTGTTGATAAAATCATGCCCATTGGAAAAACTCTAACTGCACTTCTTGCACCTACACAGGTGTGCAAGGTGTGAGAGTGTTTTCTCTATGCATAGTGCACGCTTAATCCACTTTAAACACCAAGGCCTCACTATGCTCATTATGCACACATGTATATGTACACTAGGTGCAAAATGTGTGCATATGTACTTTTTAGTCTTTTTTTCATTTTTTCAATTTTTGTCAATTTTTGTCATTCTCCTCTAGTCTAGTCATGTCAATCAGTGTCTTTTTACTATTTTAATGATGGTATGCTGATATATATCTTTTTTGTAGATCAAAATGGAATCTTCATCATCATCCATGGTATTAAATATCACACCTAAACTAGTGGCATTCAAATATTAGGGTGCACCCAAGAAGTCTCAATTCATGGATAAACACTTTAAGATTCACAATACTAAGTTGTGACACAGATTGGAATGCATTCTTGGTTCTATGCAAAAAACCAATGCAGAGGTTAGGTATGATTTTAGCATTAATTTGAAAAGGATTGGTGAATGTGGATTCACATCTAATATCCATCCGATTGTCAAAACTGATCATGACAATGGTGCATCACTATATACCTAGAGAGAAGGTCATGAAGAGAATTAATGGAGAGATAGTTTTACATATCTACCCTGATAATATCAAAAAAAAATTCCACATGCTAGGGTAAGATCAATACCTAAAAATAAATTATGACATGGTAGATAGGTGCTACCAAGATAATGAGCCAGAGGCAAAGAACTTGGTGGAAGAAGAACACCTCCTTACAAAGCCTCCACCTAATAGAAGAGGTGGAAAGGTAGATATGACTTGAGGCTACATGACAGATGACATTGGTTACTCTATAATTATTCTAAGAAAAGCCATGGGGATCCCATTGGCAAGGCACCAGGAAACATGGTTGATTCACTTCATAAAGACTATTGGGAGGGGAACCATGCCAATTAACTGGGCTACCATCATTAGCAACAACTTGGTGGTGCAGGAGCACATTAAATTTCAGGAAGACAAAGATATAAAAGCTAGAGAAGCCATTTGTAATAAGTTGTCAAAGGAGGTCTTAATATGATAAATAATGTAAAAATGTTTATTTACTTGGTGAATGGATCTATTGACATCCATCTAAATTCATTTGAGTCATAATGTTGGTCTAGGTTGGGTTTGTATGAAAGTTGTAATGTAAAAATGCATAAAGTGCATAAAATGTTGTCAAAAATGCAAAAGGGTTAAAGTAATGTAATGGGTTGGTTTAAAGGGTGGTTTGGAAGTTATAACCAACCAAAAAATCTATAAAACTGTATGTAAGGTCGAACCAAAGCATGAAGGAAAGGAATAGATACATTTTGAAAAAAATTTGGTAATATTCTGAGTTGTTATTTTGATTGGTTTTTTTGTTTTAGTGTTGGTTCCAGGTCTTGTACGACCATGTACAGCCTGGAAACCATGTAAATTTTGTATATTCGGATAGAGAAGTCAATAAAATTTATTTTGGCTTTGGTTTGGATTTCTTTCATTTAGAAATGAAGAAGTTATGCAGGTTTTGGAAAAGCTTGTAAATTGCAGATTTGAGAATGACCAACTACAGTCAGATTGAAACGTTTGGTACAGGAATATTTTGGAAAATAAAGACCTCTAAAAGTATTCATTGGAAAGATACATGAATTATCTTTCATTTATTTCTGGTTTGAATCATTTTTATATATATTTGTGAAAGTTATGGGCATTTGAGTGAAAACTGGTTTTTAACAATTTTCATTGGAGTTACAGACAATGATTTGTGCTTGAAACTTTATATATGAATGTGAAAAATGAATGGCTTACATATTTGGAAACTAGACTCAATAATGGATAATATGGAATTGGTTTGGTTTCATTTAGATTTATTTTGAGGAAGATATTTGATGCCCTAGGCAGGGTTACCAGTTTTGGTTCTGGTTTATGACAGAGAAAATGGGTCTTGGTTCAGAGTACGTAATTTATAATCTGCTTATTGGATTGGTCTCAGATTTGGATATGTTTTAGAATTACTAATTTGGAACAATTCCTCCAAATTTTTTTTCAAGAAGACGTTTAGAACAGAAGTTATGAACAATGCAATCAGACATCGCAATCTGATTGTGTGAGTGAAGATGTTGTCTTTATCGGTGTATAATGTCAGGGTTATTTGTTGTAATCTTTGAGATGTTCTTGGTTCCTTGAGGGTGTACCAGCCTATTGTGAATCCCTTGAGTTGAACTAAGATTCCTTGAAGATAAATACAGAGGGCTCTGCATCACTTGGATGATCAACTCATTTCAGTAAAGATGGACCCATGGTTCTACATGACTTCTTATGTTGTATATCTTCTGGTAGCAAGATCAACAAACTACATACTCATGGCTGGTAAAAAGAGGGAGAATGCAAGATGCTAATGCTTGGTCATATATAGTGTATCTATAGCTGATGAGAAAGCTCAGATAAAAGATCCTAGAGTAAAAATTGGTGAATGATGGCTTTATCTTTACCATAATTCAATTCATTGAAGGGGATTATGCTAAGATAATATCCTTGGAAGTAGCTACTAGGGTGGCACAACTGGGTGCTTATTTTATTTTATTTATTACATTCATGTATATTAGGGTAGCAAGAAGCCTTGTGTGCCCAAAAAAGCTTCCCCACCATCCCTTGGATAGATTGATATTATTAGAGATAGCTAGGTAGTTGGTTTCAACTTATGATAGATTATAGAAATAGCACAACAAAACCTAGATATGGTCGATAACTATTGCAGCCTTTGAGGTGAAGAAAAAGAAAGATATTTACACCTATGGAATAGAGTGGGATTAATACCCCTTGGATGGCTACCCAGTTCCTCACCCATATTTTGATAACATTATAGTGGTTCAACACCTAGTGGGGAGAGTGTTCATACTTGATGTGTCTATTGATGATCATTGGATGAATAGCATAGACATCTATGATGTTCAAATTAAGAACTATTATAGGATGATTCTTTAACTAGTAGAGAGGGAACTCAATCTAATCATACCCATAAAGATATTGAACAAAGATAGTCCCAATATAAATGACCCCTTTATAACAAGCACAAGATCTTTGAGAGATGAATTATGAATAAAAAGATTGGTTGTGAAGATAATAATGGTGTTCACCATAGGGAAAGACATGTTTTTTAATTGACCAAGGATTGGGTTTGAAAGCCTTTTCACCCAGAGCCAGTCTCCCATGCACCAACTCTGCAAGCAACTACAAGGCCTAAGAAGGGTAAAGGGACCAGGGTCATAGTGTTGATGTACCTAGAGAAGTCACCTTTAAGGCTAGAAATTGTGTATCAGCATGAGTGTAAAGTAGCATACTTTCATTCTAATGAGGTAAATGTTAAGAAGAGGAAGAGGCTCAGCTAGATAAAGCTTAGCCCAAAGAAGCCCTGGCTCAAGAAGAAGAAACCTTGTTAGTACCAAAGAAGGAAAGGACTCAAATGGTAGTGGTAGGGGAGAAGAGAAACAAATTGAAGAAGAAAATCACTCCATCTCCTCAAATTCTAGAGGCAATCCCCAAGATAGGAGAAGAGGAAGAGCATGGGGAATAGATTGAATATGTCCCACTCAATAAGAGAACACAATCATCAAGGGCCATGGAAGAGTAAAGATGGAGGAGCCTAACTCAAACACCCCCATCCTATTAGAAATAGGAATTATTTATAGGGGGGGTTGAATTAGTAATCTACAAACTTTAGCCACCAACTGGATATTATTTCTTAAAACCATGCATAACAAAGCAATAAAGTACTGTTGAACAATAATAGTAAAAATGCACAAAGACAACTCATAACACCATATTTTGTTAATGAGGGAAACCCTAGCCAAGGGAAAACCCCGGTAGGGATGATACCACTAGATAATATGCTGATATATAAGTTCCTTGTTAGAGGATGGACCTCGTTAGGAGTCAATGAGAAAATTCAGTATAAAGAGTCCCTATTAGGAGACTTTGAATCCATGCCAAGAGATTCAAACCTTGTTAGGAGTTATAGTATAGTAAATGCAAGATGACCCCATTGCCCAAATATGCACTTCCAATTACAAGAAGAGCTCACTACCCAAACAAGTAATTTGACTTCTAGAATATAAGTACTATATCTTCTTCCTTGATTGATCTCTAATCTTTAGCTCAATCTCAGATCACAAAATAGCTCATATAAAACTTTGAATATATCACTTTCATACAAGTTTGCATATAATTATAATTACAAGATAGCACTTGCAATCACAATCACTCACTTACCATTGCATTTCTCATCACAAAATGTCCTTTGCATAAATATCATGCCTTTACACAAATTGTTGTTGGGTCAGCTAAGACCACAATCCACTTTTCCAAATTAGAGTAAACATCTAGGATGTTGGCCCTAATTGGACAAGTAATTATCTTGTAAAAAAAAAAATATTTTCCTTGAATTTCAATGTCCTATTTTTCTTCAAACATGATTATCTCTATTCTGAATAGTTCGTACTAACTTTCAAGGTTATACACATCATCACCAACATTTTTACTATCTCTATCTAACTTTTCTAGTCATAATATGATTTTAGCAACTAGTTATAAGCAAAACAATACACTGTTGTAAACCAAATTCTAGACTTAGACAATTTCTTGATTACCAAACACTAAGTATCTTTATTTTTGAGATTTCCTCTGGTCATGTACATCATGTGTTGCCATAAATGACAATTATTACATATCACTATTAGCCAATTATTAACAATCTCCCCCTTTGGAATTGATGGCAACAAAATAAGGAAAATTGACTAAGTGACAAAAACTTAACACAACAAAAATAAACATATTATATCTTTTACAGTTTGTCCAACTTTACATAAGCTCTGCCTTACAATATACTTTGCAATTTTTTGCAACTACTCCAATTTTTTGCAACTAATAACTTTTTGCAATTACTCCCCATTTGACATCAATGAAAAAGGTCAAAAATGTTAGAAATCTATCCAAAAATGTTGTCCTTCCTTATGTTGATATGATCTTCATGCAATCATCAATATTTTCCTTTAGAGTATCCATACCCTTAGTCCATGTTTCCTTTGCGGATTCAATTGAGGTGAGAATTTTACAAAGAGCATATGATGCGATCTCAACTACATTAAGATCTAAATACAAAAATTTAGAATATGTCTCATTGGCCTTGACACATTCCTCCAACTATTTCTTAAGAAAAGATAATTTCAGAGCAATACATTCTTTGAAATCTGATATCCTCTTCAAAATTTGTTCCCTCCAAAGTTCCAATTTCTTGATATCATTGTGGATACTAGCCACTTGTCCTTCAAAATCATCTACTTTGCAAGATGGATGCTGGATCTAGATAGATAAAGCCTCTATCTCACTCATCTTTCCTTCTATTTGACTATCAATGTCTTTAGTAAGTTTGTATAATAAGGTACACTTGACATACAAAATTTTCCCATCCTATTGGCATTTCCAAAGGTCCTTTATACAAGTATCAAGATTAACCAAATCACTCTTAATGTTTTGACAAATGGTGCTAAACAAGTTAGCATCATGGGAAATCTATGCCTTAGCTTCTGTAACATTTAACAAATTGGTAAACTCTTAATCAAATGATTTTAGCACTACTTGTGCCCTCTATTTAGGATTTGATTCAATGTGTTGTATTGTCAAGGTACTATGTAGTCAATCAGTAACTTCCATTAAAGTTCTATGTAAACTCTTCACTTTCCTATTCTTCTTGATAAGCTTTGTCAAGGATGAGATCAAATCTATTTGATCATCATCATCAATAGCTAAACTAGCAAGAGAGAGTAGAGCAGATGAACTAGATGGTTTAGTATCATCCTCCTTTTGTTTCTTAGCTACCACCTTCTATCTTCTCTCTTCTTCCTCTTTCTTTTCTCTTTCCTCTCTTTCGTTTACTCTCTTCTCTTCTAATCTCCTCTTCTCATCTTCCTCAATTTTCTTTCTCATTTCTTCTTTTGCAATTCTCATATTTCCCTCCTCTTCCTTTCTTTTATTTTCTCTCTCAAGCAATTTCTATTTGGCCTCCTCTATTTTCCTCTTCTATCCTCAATGTCTAGTTTATTAGGTTCAGAACCACCAAATGGATTGGTATGATCAATATTAATGGTAACATGTGTCTGATCAATTTGCATAGTGTCATTGCTCACTGACACTTCCAAGGTTTTAGGTGCTAGAGGAGATGTTGCCTTTGACTCTGTCAACATCTGACTGATTTTTGCCATGGTCTCACTCCTTAGTTTATCTTTTCACCAACCATAAATAAAAATGGTCTTATTTTATTTCTCAAATACAATGTGACTTTATTCAACAATATTTTAATTTCTTCATCATTAGTCTTGCAAACAATTCTAAGCATAGAATTCTAAAGTTCTAGATCTTTGTCCCTTGTAGGAGCCTTCTTCTACATGAGTCTTTCATAGAATTTCTATTTAATTAGGTTGTCAAGATCTTTCAATTTTAGATTATTTTCTAAGATATATCTCATAGTAGATATATCAATCTAATCCTTCTCAAAATTGTTGTACAAATCATAAAATTTGTTCATCTGAACAAAGTTACCTTCATTAGCAATAGTTGTGTTGATCTTCTCTATCTTTGGATTCCAAGGTTGTAAGGCTTTTCCTATTGATTGTGTTGATGGAGTCACTTTCTCTTCTTTCTTGATCTCTTCTTCTTCTTCTTCTTCTTCTCTAGACTCAACAATTTTCAGCAATGATTTTTGTCTTTTTCTTCATCTGGTGGCCTCTTGTTTGACTTTTTTTATTTTAGTAGTTACTTCTTCCACCAATCTTTAAAATTTTCTTTTAGGTTCACTAGGATAAACATCTGACACTACAGCATATGAAATTCTTTATTCTGAAGATGTCTCTACAATAGATACTGACAAAGGTTGAATATTCAATATTCATTGTTTCATTGTTTGTATTACAACCTCAGACTCACTCTCTATCATTTCAAATTCTGATAGTGTTTTCTTCATTATAGATTCTATTTTATTATGTAATTCCTTCTCCAAGGTTGCTTGATGAGCTGACTATGTGATCTCATTATATGTATCAAACCTATATTTTTCTTTGTTTTTATCTGATTCAATAATAAATCAATGTAACCAACTACTATATCATCATTTAATTCATAACCCAAGGGATCAAGAAATATTTCCCAAGGTTCCACTGCTTGAATATAGGTAAAATCTATATCAACCAAAATAAAAATGTCTATCTTCCTTAAATCTATCAACAATTGTAGGTGCAATTTTGAATCTTTTTTTCATTTTATTCTAAAATATTCTCATTATAAGGTTTCCACTGCCCAATATTTTATCTATGGGATTCTTTCTGGATACTTATGTAATCTTCTCCAATGTACATCTCTCACTACTTAATATGTTTGTGACTGATAAGTAAGGAAATCTTTTAAGTACATGAAAGAATATGTTATTACTTAATGAATGGCATCTAAACACATCATTCTTCATCCTTTTGATCTTTTCTAGGTTTTCTAAGAGTTTCATTCTTAGAATTTCACTAAGATTCATTTTTTTCTTCTCTACACATATCTTATAAGTTGCATAGATGAATCCTGTTGAAAGTTCATCAATCTTTGAACTTGCACAAATAGAATAGGTAGTAATCCTACTCAAAAATATTACATCATCCTACTTGATGGTGTTGATCACCATAACCTTTCCATTATACACTGCTCTATTGTAGCTCTCAACTTTCTTCTTGACCAAATTCTCACCTATAGGTACTCTATCTTGTTTACTAAGACTAGTTACCACCTCATGAATAAGGTTGGCAGACATGTCAATTACATTATCTTGCATCAATAGTTTCCCATCATGTATCCTACTCAATATGATCTGTGTCCAATTCATGGTAGAAGTGATATTTGAACATGTCTAGTTCCCTTAAATGTTAAAATCTAAGCTTCATAGTCATTTCATGATTGAAAACCAATTCCATATCTTTGTTCATGAATGCATTACCAATCGACTCAAACTTACTATTCAAATAACTTCCTACATCTTCAAGATATACTATGTTGTTCAGAATGATAGACAATGTTGAGTTAGAGTTTCCTTTAGTAGGTTTTATGAAAAAAACCTTCAACTTAGGTATATCCTTATTCTCAACATTGTGCACTACTGACATATCCATGATCTTATTAATTATAAACTTGTATTGAAGAAATTTGTGGAAAAATGATAAAATGCCTATTTTTGAAAATAGTATTTGCTTCAAAATCACTCTAACAAGTTTCTTCTGAGTGCTCTTCACTTTGAATGAATTTGCAATGAAGTGAAAATCAATCTTGTACTCCATTTATTCCATAAACTTGAGCTTGCATTAATTGCATACTTTGCAAACATGAAATAGCTATCAATTATGTTCTATAATCAAATAACTACTCAAGATCATTTATCTAATCTTCAAATTCTGCCCAAGGTTTGCAATAGCTATTTTCCATCATGACAAAACTCTACAAGGCTTTGCATTACAAAATTCTCTACAAAAATGTACTTTTCATCTACTATTACAGAATTAGCCTTTTTCTATAAAAACAGTAACTCTAAATTCCTTTATAACTTGATTAGATGAGCTCCAAATTAAAAGGAATGTTAGGTAAAATCTAAAATTGACTGAATACACCTTTTCCAAACTTTTCTACCTCTAATTTGATCTATAGATGAAGTTATCAAATTATGATGATGTGAACAAGCTTAATTCAACTTAGTTGAATCAAACTCAACAACTAACTTTGATCTTCATGTCTCATCATCATCTAGCTTTTCTTTTGAGATATCTATTCCTTCTACAAATGCCTCATTAATTTCTTCTCAAAATTCACTAACAATGTTTCTATGTTCCTCATTGTCTCTATTTGTTCTGAAGTTCCTTTCATGGTTCCTTCTATCATTTCCAACATTCTTTCCATCATTCCTTTTGTTTCCAAAATTTCCTCTATTTTTCCTCCTATCCCCAAAGTTTCTATCCAATCTACACTACTTTGTTGTGTGTCTAAAGTTGTTGCATATTTTACATACAAGTACTCTACTTCTAGGATTTTGTTGATCATCAGGTGCATGAAAATTCTGAGCAATCTGACCTAAGTTGTTACACTTATAACACATCATTTTTCTTCTATCTTCATAAGATCTTCCTTCTCCTAATGTTCTTTCATTAGATCTTCTTCTATCTACAGGCTTAGTATTTATAAACATTCTACTATTTCTTCTATTGTTATCACACTTAGGTTTTCTACAATCAATTGTATTATGACCCATACCATAATAATTATGACAATAGAATTCCTTAACATGATTAAATTATTTATTAGTACAGTCTCTTTTCATATGACCTATTTCATTACATAAAAAGTACTCACCTCTAAATTCACACCTGGTTCCCTTAGGAGATTCCACATGCTTTGGTTCATCCAAAATTTCAACTTCCTCGTTTTTCTCAATTTCTTTGGACTTATCAAAAGATTGATTGGATTCAATCTTATCATCAAATTTACCTTTTTATTTTAGATCTTATCTAATCTCAAGCTTCTTTGCAAACATGTTAATTAGATAACCAGACTAGTATGTCTTTGTATTGGCATTGAATCATCAAGCTTTTCTCTGCTAGAATAAAGCTTCTCAATTTTCTCCTTGCACTGAGTTAATTAACCTTTCACAATAGTATTTTATTTATGGAGTTCTTTATGATCTTCTTTCAATGTTTTAAACTCAGATGTTTTCTTTTCCAGACTTTCTCTTAGATCTACATTTTCAGTCTTCAAGTCAGATTCAACTTTGTTAGGATCATTTCTAATAGTCAATTTCAGATTTATCTTCAATTCATGCTTCAAGATTTTTTTACTTATCTTAAACTTTGAATAATAATCATCATTAGTTCTAGATTCAATAGACTTAGGCTTGGATTTGAGATGTTCAATATTTTCCCTCAATTGACCAATGTATACTTTGGAGTCTTCATATCTATCTTTTAGTTTATCTCTTTCTTTAATAAGGAGATCAATTTTTTCAAGAGCTTCTTCAAGGTATTTCATCAACTGATCCATATCCATAGGGATCTTACTTAAGTTGTTAAGCCTCTTCAAAGATCTTGGGCTCTGATACCAAATGTTAGAAATAGGGATTACTAAGACTGGGAAGGGGGGTGAATCAATAATCTACAAACTTTAGTCACGAACTGGATATTATTTCTTACATTAACCATGCATAAAAAATAAATAAAGTAATGTTGAATAGTAATAATAACAATGCATAAAGATAACTCATAACACCATATTCTATTAACTAGAGAAACCCTAGCCAAGGGAAAACCCCATTGGGGATGATACCAACTAGATAATGTACTAATATATTAGTTCCTTGTTAGAGGATGGACCTTGTTAGGATTCAATGAGAAAATTTAGTATAAGGAGTCCCTATTAGGATACTTTGAATCCTTGTTAGGATTTGTAGTACAGTAAATGCAAGATAATCCCACTGCCTAAACATGCACTTCCAATTATAAGAAAAGCTCACTGCCCAAACAAGTAATCAAGCTTTTGGAATATAAGTATGATATCTTCTTCCTTAACTGATCTCTTATCTTTATCTTGATCTTGGATCACAAAATAGCTCATATAAAACTTTACATATATCACTTTCAAAAAAGTTCACATATAATCACAATTACAAGATAGCACTTGCAATCACAATCACTCACTTACCATTACACTTCTCATTTCAAAATATCCTTTGCATCAATATCATGCCTTTACACAAATTTTTGTTGGGTTAGCTAAGACCACAATCCACTTTTCCAACTTAGAGTAAACATCTAGGATGTCAGCCCTAATTGGACAAGTAATTATCTTGTAAACAAAATAATCCTTTCCTTCAATTACATTGTCCTATTTTGCTACAAACATGATGATATTTGTTTCATACAATCTATACTAACTTCTAAGGTTATATACATCATCACTAACATGTATACTATCTCCATCTAACTTTGCTAGTCATAATATGGCATCAGCAACAAGTTATAAACAAAACAATACACTATTGTAAACCAAATTCTATATTTAGAGAATTTTATGATTACCAAACACTAAGTATCTTTATTTATGAGGTTTCCTATGATCATGTACATAATGTGTTGCCATTAATGATAATAATTACATATCACTATTAGCTAATTTTCAACACATCCATCCCAAGACAACTAATTTGGGTGAAAGAGTCCGCCCATCAGGAATAGGATTGATCTCGTAAGGAGAGATGGGTCAAATGTTTTTTATCTTTCAAAGTTTGAATTCATGCTCATAGGGACTCACATAGAAGGAGTGATAAAGGAGAATGCATTTAAGGAATAGTTGGGTGAGGATTGGAATCAACTGCCCTTACTCCCTCAAGGTCTCATTAGTATACCCCTTCCACTTCTAGAGAGTCAACCATGTGTGTCTCCTCAGAAAAAATAGAAAGTCATTATAACACCCCCTCAAGTCACTGAGATAGAAACCCATATAACAAAAGGTGATGAATATGTCCATTTACATTCAGATGAAGTCTTGGATGAAGGATATATTACTAAAGAGAGTGTATAGAGACCACCTGTGGAAGAATCAAGATCTTCCCCACCAAAGATTCTAAAGGTTACCTCAATAGTAGAACCACCATGAGAAGAAGGAACTCAAGAGAGGAGTGATAAGGGAAAAGACCATCTTCATAGCTGACTTCATCATCAAGTTAATATATGTCACCTATGGGCACTACTCCATAATTGAAATGAGAAGTTGATGTAGGAGCATCTTGTTTGTCATGTTATCTCACAGATTATGTTGGTAGTTTTTGAGTTATAGACATTGCCAAGTGCCAATAATTATTTAGTATTGATAAAGTTGAAGTTTTTAGATGTCATGTTAAGATACAAGTTAGCATTCTATGCCATTTGTTCTATCAGTATCAACTGAGTGATATCTCAAGTGTTGAGTTGGTTGATTGCAATTTTTGTCAAGTTGTAGTGTTGGCTAAGTTATCCAGTATTGGCCAAGTGTTCCAATTGGTGTCAAGTGTCCCTCCATGTGTTGAGTGCTAGCATTTTCCTTGGTCCTTCTTTGACTGAGTTGCCTATATCTAGTTCCAATTTGGGCTAACCTTGCATGTATTTAATTTTTTGATCAGTATTTAATATTTATTGAGAGCCAACTTGTGGCTTCGTTATGCATTTAAATTAAGGGTTTATTTAGTTGGTAATTTTTAATAGGCTAATTTTTGGTCATGCAAGTATTTAAAGGTGTCTTGGGTAGAGCCTTAGGCATTATTATTCAAGCATGGAGAATTCACTTTTGTTTAGTAAGTCTTAGCGTGTAGTAGCTTGGAGATAGAAGTCTACATTTAAGTTTGAAGATTTGTTCTTCTTTAAAAAGATGTATTCTTCTCTGTAATGGTTGTAACCTAGAAGGTTGTATAGTTGGGCATGTTGGATGAAAGGTCCTTGATTTGAATATATGGAATATTATCTCTCTGGATCTGAATCTTATTCCTTTTGTTCATTTTCCACTATGTTTTTTTGATGGTTTTTGGATCACCTCATTTTGGGGTACATCTAGATTTGCATTGCATCAGAGGTGTTGACTCTCCAAAGGAGATACATAGAGTATATTGAGGTAGAAGGGCTAGAGAAATTGGCAAAGGCACTTAAGACACCAGCACCTATCTAGGGTGATCCAAAATAACTAGCCTTTGTCATGAGGAACCAAGACAATGACTTGATAGTATACATAGTTATTTCTCCTACGCATGTAAATATCAAGGACATTTCCTTGAAGGATTATCAAGTAAAGGAGGTTGTACTAGGAAAGGCCACCTAGGACATAACCAAAGTTTTGATTACCACAAGCCTTAAACAAGTGTTTTGACACTTGGAAAAAGATGAGGCCAATATTTTAGAGTTGAGAAAGTAGAATGATATTCTACAAGATTATGTAAAGGAGGTATTCAATCCATTATACCTTGACAATCTTGAGGTTACCCTAGTGGTTTTTCTTGACAAACAAGGTTCAGCTCTGACACCCACAAGCTCGTTTATGGATGCATGTCATAGATGGAACCATAATTTTGAGGACAAAAGAGTAAAAATAATTGAAGGAAATTTGAACCTACTGTAGAGTATTCATAAGAATGTTGACAAATTGGTTACAATAGTGGACCAAGATTTTGGGTTAATGGATGAGGTGGCCACTTGGACCAATGATTTGGAAGTATTAAATACCATCAAGGGTCAACTATATTTCATGCTACTAGATGTATATTTAGAAAGATAAGATATATGAGTGTATTTAGAAGATAGAAAATAGAAATAAGATTATGATTGAACTTTATGAGGACATTCAGGAAATGAATGACAAGGATTTGGAATTTTTTTGGAGGCAAATAAATATTATAGTGCTACAAAATTGGAAAATTTTGGAGATGACTCAAGAACACAACTATCTTCATTTGAAACAATCATGCAAAAATTGTAGGAATTTTTTTAACATCTTCTATATATTATGTCATATGTGTATTCAAGACTGAGGAGATAGTAAAAGAGGCAAACTCCAAGATAGAGGATTTTGCAGAAACTAGGGAAAAAAATCAGTGACTAGCATTGAGAGGTTTGAACTAATTATAAGTCTGTGGACTTTCCAAATACTAAAGAAATAACCATCATGATTCAAAATTTTAAGTTAGCACATCCAAACATCATTTTGGTAGAAGGGTTACAAAACCTAGATGCTGGAATTTGAAGCATTGACACTTAGACAATTTTTTTCAATTTTGGTCATTCCACCCAAAGGAGCACTAGTATGATGGTGCTCCAAACACAGAGGTTCCCTTTTCATAAGTTCTATGAAACACAAAGCTACACTCAAAAGTTTGGATCACTTACAATGGCACCAATAGTTAATTTTCAATTCTATCTTTTACGTGTTTCATGCATCAAAAACATGTTTTAGTGATGGTTTAACTAGTAGAAATTCTAGAGAAGGTCAAGCTTGCATTTTTAGAAGTCTCAGTGACTCACAGATCATCTCATGGCTTCCTTATTATTATCTTCTTCTTTTTTTATTTTTTTAAAGTCATGTAAAGGCTCATGCACCCACTAATTGATATAAACAAGGGTGGAGACCTACTTAGCACCATTTAGACAGTCATTTTGTATATAATTATTGTTAATTTATTAGTTTTTAGCATACTATTTGCATTACAATAATCTTCACTTCTAGTAGAATATGAAGGAGAGGGAACACTATAAATACATGGATGTAATATTTATTCAAGGTTGGTATTTTGATGCAATAAAGGATGTTATTGGTGCTCTCATTTTGTTGTAGTATTTCTTGTTGGAATGTGTGTTTCTTTTTATGAAATTACAATCATGAATAGTAATGGAGCCAATGGTCTTATTTTGGTGTGATAATCATGTGACTAACTAGTTCTCGTGTTTTCCATCTATTAAAAAACTGTTAACAAATTTCATTGTTGTGGAGAAATGGAGAAAGGATTGTCTTTGTTCTTACATAGTATTTTGTCTAGTATACACACACTTTATGCACCTACACAATTTAATGAATCCTGAAAAATCATTTGGTTTGTATTAAAGCTCCCATCAACAATTGCATCAATGGAGTTAAGGAATCCCTACTCCTAATTCATTGGTTTTCCACTAAGATCCTTTTGATAATTTAATTCATAGACATGTTACTTTGGTTTATGTCTGTTAAGAATTTCATTTTCAATAATTTGTTTTAAATCTCTTGTTACTCTATCTTTTCTTTTCTTTTTTTTTAAAATGTGTGGTTAATATAGAAATTCATATAGCTGCACTATTAGAAATTACACTTATCTCAAAATCTAAAAATACAAAAAAAGGATATTGGTTTGTGGTCATGTTTTTCCAAGTCTTATAGAATTTATAGATACTAGCAAAGGTCTCCTTGTGAACATTCATATTTATCTTCAATTGAGAAGTTTAGTGGATTCAAAAAATAGCCATCCAAAACCTTGGAGTTGGTTCTAAATCAGCTTTTCAAGAGAGAGATTTTTGAGAATCTATGTCATTGGCATCGTCCAAAATAACTGCTCAACATTTAAGTATTCACTAATTTATCTATTTACTAATAGGTCTTTACCTATTAGTCTATCTATACATTGATATGTCCTACATTCTAGTTCACCAATAAGATTTTGCCTATCTAACATGTTTTCCTATAGCATGTAGTTCACTTGTTTGTTGTTACTACTTCCTTTCAATGATAGGTTATGCATGTTTACCTATTTCAACTACCTATTTACCTATTGGCGTAACTTCACAAAAATGAATTCACCTATAATGATAACCATATTATCCAATGACATCATCAATAACCTTATTATGATTTTCAAATCAACAAAGCCCATCTTTTTCAAAATATTGTAATGTAATTTGATTTGGTAGTGTAACTATGTAATACCCCCACTAAAATTTCTCTTTCTAAAATTCTCCTACATATCATAAATATTTGCAAAATATTTTCCCACTCTTCCAAATTCACCTCCCAATCAAGATAACATCACTTCATTTTTTAAATGTATGAATTCCACCTTGGTCCCACCTCAAATTGTGTTTACTCATGATGATTTTCCTCTTAAAAATATTCAAGATCATTATGATTCTCTTAAGGTAGTTTTCATTATTAATGGTGTTTGATTAATAGAATATTAATTGATAATGGGTTTGGGATTAATATTTGTAGTATAGGCATTCTTAACTATAATCTTTCAAATATCAAACCCAAAAATGTTCCTATATGTGGCTTTGATAATGTTTCTAATAAAACTTTAGGAATCATCAGTATACCTATCAAAGTAGGTCTACTTATTTTCAATACTCCCAGTGATGTTATGCAAGGACCTCTTAGTTGCAATCCTCTTTTAAGTAGACCTAAGTGATATTCTATGCATTTTGTTCCTTCGACTCTTCATCAAAAAGTCAATTTTATCTATAATAACATGATGTGCAATATTCATGTTGATACTCACCCAAATAATTGTTTGAATGTTAAGGAGAAACAAGATCAAGAATCTAATGATGATCCTCCTTCTATGAGTGTCGTTTTTGAAGATGATTGGAGATCCTTATATTTCACACCAAGCTCTATTGGAGAATATAGAGTTAATGATCAAATGATCTTTCATTCATGAAATTTAAAACAACTCCTCTTTCTAATAATGTTTTCACTACTTCCACTCATCATGAATTTGTCAAACATAGTAATATGGATTCTTTTTATATCCCTAGCATAATGTATTCATTTAAAATGAATATGCTAAACAAAAACAAAGACATCAAATACCCTTAGGCAATTAGGCACATGAGCATTATTTAAAACCATTATTGATCATAATTTAGGATGCTTACAACAAAGTGTTGAATCAAACTCTTGGTCCATATTCTCTCCTTATCATCTAACATATCTTCTCCTATGAATCAAGAATTTTTTTTCCTAACTTCTTCATGCTAAGGTGATTACTATACCTAAACATAGAAAAATATAGTCAACAACTTATGAATATTTTATTTTACATGTATCGCCTCTATCATGATCACTCTACTAAGAATTGTCAAGGTTTACATTAAAATATTAAACAACTCATTAATAATTATGTTATTCACATATCTCCTTATGGTGAGCTCTATTTCAATCCTAATTTATTTAAATGGCATCTAAGTCCCTATTATCTTACTCCATGTCATGTAATTGATGCAAGAGCATCTTAGGTACTTTAGAGATCTCGAATCAACCAAAAATATTTATTTTCAATTATTCATGTCCACTATTTGAGGAATGGCCTTTTTTAAATTTGTGTTCTCTTTCTGTGTAGCTAGCTTCTTAATGTGTACCTATTGTGGACCATGTAAACTTGCATAAACTAATTCCATCATATGTGGGAGTTATTCTTCACTTTTTTTGAGGTGTTCTTATGTTCCTAGTAGCTTGAGTAACATGCATATTTGAATGTCATGGGGTTTTTTTTAGCTTTGAGACCTTTCATATTGGCCTTGGGTTTTTCTTCTTGGATCATGGGTTAACCTATGTTTGTTCACACATAAGTTAATTTGCTAAAGAATAAGGTCTATGATTTCTCCTTTGGGGAAAGACCTATATTTTGTAACAATCTTCCTAACATGCCAACGTGTGGTCTTGTTGCCTATATATTTTGAGATCTAGAGTTACAATAGACTTAATGAAGTTATATAGAAGGAAAACATTAAGATCTGGATCTTTGGTCTTGATCTTCTAATGATGTAACCTCAATATCATAAAACAATAAATCTAAATTTAACACAATATAGGTGTTTCAGAATAACAAAGCTCTTCATTAAAAAAAATTCTCCAACTCTACTCTGTCTCTACAATGAAAAAAAAAACCTACTTATTACAATTCCAAAATTTACCATATTTGGCAAATTTTTGGGAAAAACAAAAATTTCCATTTTTGGTAATTTTTAGAACTCATCCTATGAATCCTGATTTTTTCCAAGAAAAGCCCCCAACTAAGGTAAGATGAATTGTCAACTAATCTTCAAAATTTAGAAAGAAATTTTGAAGTTATTACAAAGCAGAAAAAACAAAAAACACCTAAGATATTTTAAAAAGGAAATTATGAGGTCAAAATGGAATTTCTAGCTCTTCAAAAAATAGTCAAAATGGCCCCGAAAAAGCTAGCTTAGTTGGAATCCACCTCAATAATAGATTTTGAAAAAAACCTAGAAAAATCTAAGAATACCCAGATTTGAGTCAAAAGTCATGACTCTCCGAACGCCCTGCATCATTCTCCCCTGCTTGAAAAGAACGAAGCTCCTACGAGTTTCAGTCCTCAAACTACTTCCTTTTAGGCTCATCCAGCTTCTGCAACTCCCATTCTATAATCCAAGTGTTGTCTGTTGGAACTAATCCTTCCCACTGCACGAGATATCTATTGTAGTCACCTTGACGAGTCTAAACATTCTTCTTGTCTAGAATTTGTGCAACCTTTTCTCTCTTTTTGATGGGTATGGTGTGTGTCCAGTCTACCTCAACCTCATTTTCAACAAAAGTATCATCACCATGGAAAGTATACAAATCAAAAATATTAAACAAAAGAGATATATCAAGACCATTTGGGAGCTCTACCTCATACGCATTATCATTAATCTTCTTCAAAATCTTGCAAGGACCAATTTTCTTGTATTTTAATTTATGATAAGTCCCAGTAGGAAACTTCTTCTTTCTAAGGTAAACCATCACTAGATCCCCTGCATTAAAAACCTAATACCTTCGAGTAGCATCTATAGAATCTTTGTACAACTCATTGCTATCCTACAACTTTTGTTTTACATTTTCTTGCAACTGGTGGAGCTGCTCTACAAAGGCTTCTCCATCATCACTGACTCTATCACCCAAAGGAAGTTGCAGCAAATTGAGAACGCCCTAAGGGTTATGTCCATAAACAATTTGAAATGGTGATTTACTAGTTGACCTGTTTACTAAGTTGTTATAAGAAAATTATGCTTGAGGCAATGCCAAATCCCATTGTTTGGACTTCTTCCCAACAATATATCTTACCCAAACTATGATTGACAACCTCTGTTTGTCCATCTATTTGTGGATGGTAAGCACTACTAAATTGTAATTTTGTTCCCATTTTTTTTCATAATGTCCGCCAAAAATAACTCAAGAACTTGGTATCTCTATTAGAGGTGATTGTTTTAGGAACCCCATGCAATATGACTATCTCAGAAAAATAACTCAGCCACCCTAGTAGCATCACTAGTTTTCTTACAAGCAATGAAATGAACCATTTTTTAAAATCCATCCACAACTACAAAAATAGAGTCATTACCTCGATGTGTATGAGGAAATTCCAATACAAAATACATACTCAAATCTATCCATGGTCTAACTGGTACTGGTAATGGCATGTATAATCCAATGTTTTGGGAGTGCCCTTTTGCTACTTGAAAAACTCAACACCTCTTCACAAACTTGGTGAGATCTCGCTTCATCTTTGGCCAATAGTACTTATCTGCCACCAAAGCTATTTTTTTATCCTTCCCGAAATGCCTAGCCATACCACTACTATGAAATTCTTGAATAATATTTTCTCACATTGAGCCTATAGGAACACATACTTGCTTTCCCTTGAATAAGTAACCATCTTGCAATAGATAGTTAGCTTGAATAGTGTCTCCATGTCCAAGTACTAGATTCTTCAACTGATCAACAACTTCTCAAAAGTCACTATTAGATTCATAAAAGTCTTTGATTGCATCAAAGCCAACCACCTTTGTTTCCATGATATTTAGAAGAACAACTCGCCTGCTTAAGGCATCTACAACTTGATTCTATTTTCCTGATTCATGCTTTAGAACAAAGGTATACCCTTGTAGGAAAGAGACCCACTTAGCATGTCTAGTGTTCAATTTCTTTTGTGTGTTCAAGTATTTCAAAGCAATATGGTCTGTAAACAACACAAATTCTTTGGGTACTAGACAATGCTTCCAGTGCCTCAAAGCTTGCACAATTGCATAGAATTCTATATCATATGTAGAATATTTCTTCCGCACATCATTCATTTTTTCACTAAAAAAGGAAATGGGTTTACCTTGTTGGCTAAGTATAGCACCAATGCCCACATGTGAGGCATCATAGTCCACTTCAAACACTTTGTCAAAATTTGGCAGTGCTAGTACTAGAGCTTCAGTGACCTTCTTCTTTAGGTATTGGAAACTCTCTTCAGCCTCTTTGGCCAATGAGAACTCTTGACCCTTAGTGCAATCTGTCACAAGTGCTAAAATACTGCTAAAATTACAATTGAACTTTCTATAGAAATTAGCCAAGCCATGGAAACTTCTCACCTCGGTGATACTACGTGGACTAGGCCACTCAAGAATGGCTCAAACTTTCTTGAATCCATCTTGACACCATCTGTAGAAATGAAAAATCCTAGAAAAACCAAGCTTTCTTGCATGAACCTACACTTCTTTAAATTAGCATAGAGCTTTTCTCTCCTCAATATCCCCAATATTATTCTCAAATGTTGTAGATGTTCTTCCCTTCCCTTACTAAAAATCAATATATCATCAAAATAAACCACTAAAAACTTACCAATGTAGGGATGCAACACAGTCTTCATGAGTCTCATAAAAGTACTAGGTGCATTAGACAAGCCAAAAGGCATAACCTTCCATTCATACAAACCATCCCTAGTTTTGAAAGTTGTTTTCCACTCATCCCCCTCTCGGATGCAGATCTAATGGTACCCACTTCATAGATCAATCTTAGAGAAATACTTCGCTCTAGCATGTCCTCCAAACATGGGATTGGAAAATGATACCTAATGGTTATCCTATTGATGGCTTGATTTCCTGTGCACATCCTCCATGTTCCATCTTTCTTTGGAGTTAATAAAGCTAGGATAGCACAGGGGCTTGTGCTTTCTTCTACTAAGCCCTTTTCTATGAGCTCAGTAACTTGTTTGTCTAGTTTTGCATGTTGTGTTGGACTTATTCTGTATGTCGCTTGATTGGGAAGACTTGCTCTTGGAATAAGACCAATATGATGTTGGATATCTCATTTTGGGGTAAGTCCATTAGGTAGCTCCTTTGGAATGACATATGAATATTCTTCCAATGCTATAGCTACTTCTAGTGGTATAGTCAAGTCTTCTTCTTTCCTCTATTGTACTACCAATGCATAACAACACCTTGTCACTTTCATCTCCTTGATAAGTTCCTTTTTAGACATCATACTTTTAGCTTTTCCATCACCTTTTAGAGGTAATAAGACTACCTTAGATCCATCCTTCCAGAAGGTGTAAGTATTCTTTTTCTTATTATGAACAACCTTTCAGTCATACTACCAAGGACGACCCAAGAGGACATGGCATGCATCCATTGGAATCACATCACACCACAACTCATCCTTGTAGACCTTCCCTATGGAAAATTTAACAAGGCATCTCTTATCTACTGTGACTTCACTTCCCTTTTTAAACCATGCAATTCAATAAGGATGAGGGTGCTTTTCCCACTAGAGATTTAATTTATCTACCATCTCTTTAGAAACCATATTCTCACAACTACCTCCATCAACAATTACTTGATATAACTTTCCCCCTGAGGTGCACCTTGTCTGAAATATGTTGGTCCTAAGCCATGAATCATCTATGGCTTTCTCAACTACATCCTCCTTGGTTGGAATAATATTATCCTTCTAATCATGAGGCTTTCTCCCATATCTAGAGGTACTTCTTGTTCAAATTCATTGTCAGCCTAGGCTAGGTTCACTCTAGATGGTCCTCCTTGATTTCTATCTTGCATGTTGAAATTGGAACACTCAAAAGCCCTATGGCCTTCTTCTCTACACCTAAAATAAGTGAAAGGCCTTCTCTAGTTTCCCCAGCCTCTTCCACTTTCGGAGCCTCGACCTCACAGAAACCCCCTTCCTCTTTCTTGATTTGGAGGATCTTGCCTAGCATCTATACTTTTTTTCAAAGCCTTGAAAACTCTCTCCTCAACCATTATTAAAACCTCCTTGAAATAGAGTTTACGTACCCATTTGACCACCTTTATTCCTCTAGTTATATTGGCTTTTCTACTTTTCTTCAACCTTCAGAGCTAGTTGGTAGGCTTCCTCCATATTGTTAACATGATGCATGCTGAGTTCATCTTGAATAGAGAATTTCAAGCCATTAACATATCTAGTAGCCATCTACTCATCATTTTCTTGATGTTCTATGTGCATGGATATCTTGTAGAACTCATTTGTATAGTCTTACACTGAAGAAAAAATTTTCTTCAAATTCTGGAATCTTCGAAAGAGGGTTTGTGAATAATCCATGGGTAAGAATTGTTCTCTCAGCTTTTTCTCCATCTTGATCCATGTCTTAATCTTTTGCTTTCCATTTCTAACTTGTTCCTTTTGGAGGTGATCTCACCATATCATTGCATGCCCTTTTAGCTTTGTGCACGCAAACTTCATTTTCTTTTCTTTTATCATGGGTTTCCATTCAAAAAAATTTCCCATCTCATTCAGCTAGTCTATTAGTTCTTCTAGCTTAAGACTACCAGCATAGTCTAAAACATCAATTTTTATTGCTCCACTCCTTCCTTCTAAAGCCCTAAGAACTCTATCTTTGTAGCTCAGTTCTCCCATTATCTCATCTTCATTTTCTCCCTCTTCATCAGTATCATTTCCTCTTTGTATTTCTTGATTATCTAGCCACTCAGTGAGTCAGTCAATCTCCATTTGCATATATAGTACTAATCTTTGCACCGGCATGATGCCTCGGCTTCCTCTTCCTCTTCCTCTCCCAACCATCTTACTGCTCTGATACCAAATGATGTAACCCCAAGATCATAAAATAATAAATCTGAATTTGACACAAGATAGGTGTTTCAAAATAACAAAGCTCTTCATTAAAAAAATTCTTCAACTCTACTCTGCCTCTACAATGAAAAAAAACACCTACTTATTACAATTTGAAAAATTACCATATTTGGAGATTTTGAGAAAAAATGGAAATTTCCATTTTTGGTAATTTTAAGAACTCATCCTATGAATCCTAATTTTTCCCAGGAAAAGCCCCCAACTAAGAAAAAATGAATTGCCAACTAATCTTCAAAATTTAGAAAGAAATTTTGAAGTTATTACAAAGCAGAAAAAACAAAAAACACCTAAGATATTTTAAAAAGGAAATTTGGAGGTCAAAATGGAATTTTTGGCTCTCGAATAAATAGTCAAAATGGCCCCAACAAAGCTGGCTTAGTTAGAATCCACCTCAACAATAGATTTTGAAAAGAAAAATCTAAGAAAACCTAGATTTGATTCAAAAGTTATGACTCTCTGAACCCCTTGCATCATCTAATCTCGTAGATTATATTTAAATGTTTATCGTTGCAACTAGGTAGGACTTATGCCTGGCATGTTAGTGGAATATTCTCTTATTATATATGTATTTAATTCCATATAATTTCTTGCGGTTTCTCCTATACATTGGCTTTTATGGGTAACTCTTAGCAAGCATAGCTTGGGATTTCCTATCTTGGGCTCCTAGCCCTTATGTTAGTAACATTATTATCCTGCCTCTTGGGATCTCATTTTCATACATGGTTCACTTTTTGAGTAGCATAACATGTCCTCTCTTCCCTTGTTCCTACACTTAGTGGGGAAAGGGAGTCATATCCTTATCTTTCATTCTCCTAAGGATCCACTTTTCCCTTGGTTTCATGATATTTATTTATCATGTGACATCCAATCTTGCATAATTTTCAATTGGATATCCATGATAGATAGATCACTCACCTTAGATCTACCTAGTGGTGTGTTATCTTTTACAAGGATTTCATTTTTCTCTTATTGAACGTACCTCATTGTATTCTTCCTTTCCATAGCCTCATAGGAGTTGTGACCTCTTTGGTTCTAACTAGATCTTTCTTATGGGTAATATCTTGATGTTGAAATTGTGTTATCCTTATTCATTTCTTCCTTAAGATGTCAAAATAAGCTTTAAAAATCATCTAAAGGGGGTGGGCATACATGTCCCCTCATTTTCATATGTTCTTTCTTATTTAAAATGTAACACATAGAGCACACTAGAATAACACAATTTGTTAGGGCCAATTACTCTTCCCTTTTTACATGCCTTAAATTTCTTGACCAGCATGCCACATAGACTTGCTAGACCTTTTGACTTGTCCTAGAACATACATAAACCATTATCATTATATAGGAGTACTATATCGTGTAGGTGTAAAGTCAATACAAGGTGAAAAGTTTGTAGGATTGACTATTGGGTACACAAACCCACTAGACCATTCAACCCTACCTCCTTTTTTCATGTGATTAACTATCAAGCACACAAACCTATTAGGAAATTTTTTCCTACCCCTTTTTTCTTTCATGGGATTGACTACCAAGAGCACAATTCAACTAGACTTTTCAACCCTATCCCTTTAGTGTGGTTCACAATAAGGAACACAAACCTTATTCAGAAAGTTGATCATACTTCCTCTCTCCTTTTCTCTCTTTCTTGTTAATTATATCTCTTATTTTGATTTTGGATATGATGAAGTCTCAAGTCTATTAGGGAATTGGTATTTTCATTGTCTCCTTAGTCATTATAAGATAAACTCTTTCTTTTGATCTACTTCATCATGAGTGTGAGGTAGCTCATACTCATACTAGAGAGGGGGGGAAATGTGTCATCTTAAAATAAACACACATATTGTTTCATGTCTTTTAGAACCCATCTTTTAGTGACCTTATGGACCATGGAACCATTGATGGACTTGTACTCAATCAACTCTTTATCCCACTCAATTTCCTCTTTTCTAGTTTAACCTTCTAGAGATATTTTTATTGAAATAGTCTAGGAACAAGTAAAATTGGAGGACTAGGTAGACTTGGAAGGGATAGGTTGACCCGATTCAATGTGTTCCTTGAAGATTTTGGGTCTTGGAGCCATTTATTTCTCAAAGAGTTAATTTTAATTATTGGATGACCGATTAGCTTGCTTTTTTTTGAGCTCATAAACTATTAGAAAAAGAAGCCTAAGAACCTCATTTACACATAAAATAAAATTACAAGGAATAATTACACACACAGGAGCACTCAAGATAACATATTTCATAAGGTATTTCAATAATTCAAGATCCAAGGATCCTTTGTGAGCATTTCTTTTTCAATATATAACATTGTGTTGGCCATCAAGATGGGCGATCTACATTGAAGAATTCATCTTCCTCTTTATTGATGCACATTTACATCCATGGATCTATGATTTGGTTTTAGTAGATCTATTTCATTTGTGGATGTATCCTACATCCTACATTGAAAATTTGACATCTACAAAATATAACTATTCTAAAACCTTATTGATAAGGATTTCTACATGCAAGGTGAATATTTCAATATATCTTTATTTTCTTTACACATTTACATTCCAATTTCAAGTTTTATTTGTCATTCTAGGGCTTGACTAGAGAAGTCACTCATCTACCCAAAAGAAAAGGAAAAAGTTTTTTTTGTGTGTAGGAACAAGATAGACAAATTATGACCGTAGATCTTAAAACAATTTTTGAAGAAGTTGGGTTGACCCTACTACTATTTCCTAGAAACAAGGTGACTTTATGGTAAAGCATCCAAAACATGGTGACTAGTTTGACATCTTCTTGGGGCCCTGAGAAAAATAGAACACTTTTTTGTTTTTGATTGTGATTAAAAATTTGCAGTCAAAATTTCTCTCATAGTTTCATACCCACAAATTTTAAAGAAAAAACTAATATTCCTCTACACATTTCAAGGAGAGTATTTTATCATTTATTTCATCTTTTAGTCTAGACTTATTTTCATATCTTAATTTGATGGATTTCTTATATTTATAACTTAGTCCTATCTTACACTTCCCATTCAATCAATTAGCTCAATTGCACTTTTAGTTTTACACATCTTTAATCAAATGTATATTGCATGAAAGATTACTTTCTTTTGTACTTCCTTAATATAGTTTGGATTTAGCATTAGCATCCCTTTATCTCCTTGTGTTTTGCTAATCTAACTTGAGAGTTATGTTTGGAAGACCCTCTTTCTTTGTATTTAATGTTAGTGCTAAGTAGACACCCTATACTAATGAGCACTTCCATTTCACCCCTAAACAATTGATTCACCCCTAATTTTAAATGTTTCATTATGGAAAGATAAAGAGGGGCCTTCAAGCATAAACTTCCAAAGGGCCCAAATTAAATTGGCACTACCCAAAGTGGATATAAAGGGTTCCAATATTGAATCTTAGTCTTTTTTCCAAGATGTATACTTAAGGGATATCTTTCTACAAGAATTTATTTCCCCTTATTGTTGTGTTATTGATTATTTTCATTATGTATTTATTTAGTGCAAGTACATTGATTAATTAAGATGTAAATAATGTAAAGTATATATGAAAACAAAGAACTTGAAAGGATCATATCTGATACATCAAAGTAAGCACTATGAAATGAAAATGAGAAACCAAAATCAAATTGAATATTAATAGGAGAGAAAACTTCAAATGTGAAAACATAGTAGAAAACAATGACAGAAACTAAAATAGGTGTGGAGATTTTGTCCTAAAGCTTGAAATTTTTTATCATTAAAGTTTAGGAGCCTCTAAATAGGGATCACTTCTAAGGTCAAGGATGACTTGGGTCAATTTCAAGGTCAACCTTAACCTAATCAAGATAAATTTTTAGAATCTAAAACTTTGCCAAGGATCTAAAACCCTAGTTTATCTTGTGGTTTCACAACGCATGCCCCATTTATCCTAGAAATGGGGAACCCCTGGTAAAAAAAATTACTTCCCTAGACCCTAATCTAGGGTTTGAGTCTTTTTTATGGTTCTACCTAGTATCTAAGCCTAGTTTAGCCCTCTACATAAAAAACCCAATTGTCAGAAACTGGAGGTTTTGAGGGAAAAGTGAATTTTGATTTCTAGGTGTACAATAGTACACCTAGCACACCCTTCAAGGTGTGCTAGTGCACTAAATGCATAAGTGTGGGATCACTTCCCTTTGGAAGTGTGCTCTTGTACACATGCATAGGTGTGCACCTCCAAAGGTGTGCTCCATCCCAGGCCTATAAAAGCCTAGGACCCCTACCCTTCCTTACTCAATTTCCTTCTTGATCTTTGTCAAGCACACCTCTACACCTTGAGAGGTGTGCCACCTTTTTAGAACCTTCACACAACATTAAAAAAATTCTAAGTAAGAAGGTTCACACCTTGCACACCTATCCAAGGTGCACAAGGTGTGCACCTTTTTTCACAAAAACTTAACAAAACTTAAAAAAGAATGCAATCACCTAAGTAAAAGTTGGGCATGTGCACACCTATCCAAGGTGCACACATGTACACCTTTCAAAATCAAAAAATTCTCCAATGCATAGAAATGGTGCACACATAGCACACCCAAAAAGGGGCACTATGTGCACAACATTTTTTCAACACTTCAACCACTTTGCTCATAGTTTACGATGCACACATGTGCACTCCAAAAGGTGTGTTATGTGCACACCCTTAATGACTAAAGATTTACTAAAGGAGAAAGGTGCACCTAGAAAACCCTCAAGGTGCCCAAGGTGTGCCAAGTTTTTTTCTAATAGAGTAAAATAATGTTTTATAGTGTTTTAGGGTTCTGGTTCATAATTTTTTATGATTAAGGTTTGTTTAAACTAATTTTTTCCACCTTCTAGAATAATGTATGTCTATTTTGTGTAGATAAAATATATTCCTCCTTGTCCTCCCTCATTGTAAAGATTTCTCCAAACTAGTGGTTTTAAAATTTCAAGGTGTTCCATCAAAATCATGCTTCCAGGATGCACAGTCAAAGATTTGGTACACTAGGATGGGTCATATTGACTAGAATGCATTCTTGGTTGTATGCAACAAACCAAATGAGAGACCCCCAATGGTATCTGCACTCATCAGATTAGGTCAATAAACATAGCTTCACATCTTACTTGAGTATAGTCTACAAAGCTAGTTATGGCATTAGTAGGGAATTATGTTTTTGAGGAAAGAGTTGTGAAAAGCATAATAGAGGAGATTGTCCTAAATCTAAGGCCCAAGAACATTGAGAAAGTATTCCATCTTCCAAGGGTAGATTTGCATATAATACTAACATACCATCAAGTAGAAAGGTGGTATAGAGATCATGAACAAGAAGCTACAAAAATTATTCAATCTTCATATCTCGTTGATAGAACACCTTTGGGAAGAAAACCTAGGAAAGTAGATGTGACAAGAGGTTATATGAAGGATGATATTGGGCATTCCATAGTGCTCCTAAGCAGAATCATGGGATTACTAGTAGTAGAACACTTAAACATATGGATGGTACATTTCATTGAAACCATCAGAATGACAAAGAAGCCAATTAACTGGGTCACAATTCTCACTAATAATTTAGATGAACAACTAGTGGTGGTCAAAAATGATCTAAACTTCTATATGACATCTTATTTGGTGTATCTATTAGTAGCAAGAATTACATATTACCTTGGATTGTTTAAGAGGGGAAACTTGCAAGATGTTGATGCATGGCCTTATGTCGTATACCCCCAGCTAGTGAGGAAAAACCTCTTAGATCACAACAATGAATACAAAATAGTGAATAATGCTTTCATTTTTGCAATCATCCAGTTCATTGAGGGAGATTGTGCAAAAAGGGTGTCAGAAAAGGAAGCAGCAAAGATTATAAAAATAGGTGCCTACTATATCCAATTCAAGACATTCACCTACTTAAGGGTAGTGGGTACAACTATAAATCCTAAGAAGCTCCTGAGGTATCCATGTGATAGGCTCATTTTTGTAGAGATTGAACAACAACTTTCATCTGCATATGATAGAGTAAGGAAGTAGCATAAGAAGACCTGGGTATGGCCCATCACTATAGGTTTTTTTTGTGTCAAGTAGAAGCAAGATATCATGACTTTTACGTCAAAATGGGATTAGTATCCCTTGGAGGATTATAACTCCCCCCGTCCATATTTTGATAACATTTGCAAAGTTCAATACTTGGCAGGAAAATAGTTCAAACATGAAGATGCTATAGAGGATCATTGGATGAATGCAGTAGATGACTATGAGATCTAAATAAGGGATTATTGTAGGATGACTCTTTATTTGGTAGGCAGTGCCTTGAAAATGAGCCTCTTATTAAAAATTATGCAACAAGACACTGAAGAGGTCTTAAATCCCTTATATAATTGAGATAATATAAATGATTGGCCTATCATGAATGCAGAGATTGATAGAGAAGAAAATGTAGATATCAATCATAGGGCAAGGCATATCATCCAAAAGACCAAGGAATGGATTGAGATACCATTCAAGCTAGATCTAATTCTACAAATAGTAGTTTTCCAAGCTACAGCCTACCTATTGAAAGGTAGAGGAGAAAAGGTTACAATACCAAGGTTCATAGCCTAATCTCCAATCAACCCAAAGATAGTGTATTAGCATGATAGGGAAGTTAGGTACTTCAAGGTATAGAAGGGCATGAATAAAATGAAAAAAGTTTCTCCATAGTGATCTAAGCCCAAGGATGAAGGGATTCAATGCCAAGAAGTCATTCAAACTTGGGATAATCTATTGATGCCACCACCAGAACAAGTGCAAGAAGTTGAAGAAGAAGCACAAGAAGTGTCTCCACCTACCCAAGAAGAAGAAGTCTCTCCATCAACTCCCAAGAAGAAAAGATGAAAACTCTAATTAAAAGGACAAGGAGACAAAAGGTGATAAGAAATATTATTCATTTTCCTTTAGTCCTAGAAGTTATTCTAGAAGAAGAAGAGGATAACCTTACTTTAAGTCAAAGGACTCATCTGTTGAAGGCTACTGAATTAGAATGAAGAAGGAGTTCCACAATAACTCTATCATCCATTCCTACACAACCTATTTAGGTTACTACTTCAGAGGATGAGTTATAATAGTGGATTGAGGAGCAAGAGGATCAATGGGTTGATGTCTTTGAGATGTCAAATTTTGATTTCATGCATATAGGTACTAAACTTGTTGGTGATAAGATAAGGGATACACTAGAAAATCAGCCTTTGGACGAGGATTGGAGTCAATTTCTTCCTCAACCACAAGGACCTCTAGATGCCTCACCATCACCAGCTCAAGATATATTGTTAGTGGATAAAATTTTAGCCACTTCTCTCCCTTTGGTCAATGAAGGACAAGTGCAACTAGCACAAGAAGAAGAGCCACAACAAAGAACTGTCAATGAAGTATCAGAGGAGGGGGAAATATATGAAGAACCCTAGCAAACTTCTTAAGATACAAAGGTAAGTATAGAGGGATCAATAGATATAGGGATGTCTGATATAAATACTTAATAGAAATAAAAGACTTCAGAGAAGAGTGATAAGGGAAAGGGTCTACTAGAAAAAAACCCCTCTTCATCCAAGTGTCTCTGATGGAAACTACTCCAAGGTGGTTGAGAAAAGAGGTGACAGTTAGGCATAAAAGGCAACTGTATTGTACTAAGGAAGAGGGAACGAGAGAATTAGTTGAAGCTATCAAGAAGTTTGAATTACCTAAGGGTGATGCACATACATTGGCCTTCATTATGAAGGATAGAAATCAAGACTTTTTGCTCATATTGCTAACCCTCCTCTACATGTAGATACTAAGCATTTGACCACAAATGATTATTAGATCAAAGAAGTATTTCTTGGAAAGCCAACTATGGACACAGCTAAATTGATGGTCACCACTGGAATTAAAGAAGTGTTTAATCACTTAGATAAAGATAAGGCTAAATTAGTTAAATTGAGAAAGTAGAATGAATTCATGATGGGATTTCTACATGAGTTAGTTAGTCCTATTGACCTAGAAAATCCAGAGGCTACTCTTGAAGTAGCTTTAGAGAGGAAAGATAAAGAAAAGACAATTATATAGGTGGATCCATTTTTTAAGGCTTATCAACAATGGTGGGAAAGTTTGGAGGAAAAGGGGGTGTACATAATATAAGGGAACCTCAAGATATTGCACCATATGCATAATAATGTAGAGAAACTAGTTGTCATTTCAAACCGGATGCTTGTAGATGTATATACAAGGGATGAGTTAGATAAAATACATGATTGGATAGAGAAGATTGAGACTAGTAATAAAATAATGGATACATTACTTGCAGATATTCATAAGCTCAAGGATCAAGCCCAAGAGTAGATTTTGGAAGTAGAGAGACATTATAGTTATTCTTTCCTTGACATTTTTGAAGATGATTCGAGGGATAGACTCATGACTATGTAAGTAGTTTTTGAAAAAATTTAGAATACTTTTGAAGAAGCTTCCACTTATGAGGATATTAGATAAGCATTTAAGACCGAAGGGGAATTGCTAGAATTGGATGCAAAATTGGGAGATTTTGCAAAGACTCACATAGAAGTGGGCAACTACCAACAAAAAGTAAAGGATAAATATGATGCTTTATATTTTCTAGATGAAACCTAAGTGATGGAGACCATAGAGAAATTCAAGAGCAAATAAGGAAAACAAAACTCAAAAGCTAGAATTTCAATTTTTACACTTAGGAAAATTTTACATTTTTTTGAACCTTGTCTTCTAAGGTGTGCTTCTCCCAAGGCATGCAAGGTGCGCTTCTCCAAAGGTGCACTAGAAGGTTTGAAGAAGTTAAAGGTGCACTGATAGTTAATTGCTAGTTCCAAATTTAGAGTTTTCCATGCATCAAAACCACATTCTAACAGTAGTTTAACTCCTACAAACATCCAGAGAAGGTTGAGCTTCTATTTTTGACATCTCTAGAGACTCCTACATCATCTAATGGATTTCTTCTTCTTATTTTTCTCATGTTTTATTTGTTTTAAGACATGTAAAGGCTTATGCACCCATTAAATGATATAAACAAGGGTGCAGTCTTACTTAGAACTAGTTAGAGAGTTAGTTTGTACATAAATAGATTTATTTTATTAGTTTAGAAGCATATATTTGCATGAAGAGACCTCTCACTCTTAACACAAATTGAGGACAAGATTTCTTGTAAATTGAGGAATTAAATATGTATTCCAAACTATTATTTTGATGCAATAATATATACTATTGGTGCTTTCATTTGGAGTGTAGTCATTCTTGCCTGAGTGTGTTATATTTTGTGAATGTATGTTCATGGAGTATAATGGAGTCAATATTTTTATTATGTTATTTTGATTGAGTGATCTTTTAATTCTAGTGTTTGGTACATGTTTAAAAACTCCACTCACATACTTAGTTGGAGAAGAGATCGCCCTATTGTTCTTGCATAGCTTTTTGTCTCACATGAGTGCACTTTCTATGGCCTTGTGATCTAAGGAAAAGTGAACCATTTTATGGTTAATTAATTTCCATCAAAAATTGAATCAATGAAATTAAGGAAACACTACTCCTATTTTTATTGGTTACCTACCAATATTTTCAAAGGCTTAACTCATAGATGTGTTATTTTCATGCCTTATGTCCATTAGGAATTTACCTTTCAAGTAATTTTCTTAAACTTATTGTTACCCTATCTTTGTTATTTTCTTTTACAAACACTTGATTAATTTAGGAATTCATATAGTTTCTTAGTTAAAATTTCATTCATTACAAATAGAAAAATAGAAAATTATATTTCTTCTCATTGTGGTTATTCTTTTGAGATAGCAAGAAAATTCAACATCTTATCCAAAATTGGTTAGAACCAACAAAAGCCTCCTCATGAACACTCACATTTACCTTCTACTAAGTGGATTATAGTAGGTTGCAAGATTGCATAGAACCTTTGAGTTTATCCTAGATTAACTTTTCAAGAGAGGAGTTCAAAAGGATTCCTATCGTTGAGCACCGTGCAAAATGACAGCTCAACAGTTCCAAGATCCAAAAAAATTTCTCTAAAAAGCCTATAAATCTTTACTTGTACACAAGAAAAATTGTATTATTTTTGGTCGGTGGGAGGAAATTTCCTAGTTAAATCCCCCATTTAGTAATTAACCTTGTAATGAGAAAGAATGTAAAAGTGAGATAAATGTAAATATTCACCTCCCTTATCAAATCGATATGGATGCATCCATATTACTATCCACAAAGATGTATAAATACTTGTATGTAAGATTTAGAATGATAACATAAAATGTATCAACAAATAAAATAAATATGCAGTGCCAAATCATAGATCTTTGAATGTAAGTATGCTCTTGAACACTTTGAAGAGTTGAATGTTTGAATGTTTGTACAAGATGGATAAAAGGATAGCATAAAAGTAACAATTTGAGAACATGAATAATGGATGGATATATTGCATTAAAAATGGATGGAAAATGAACTAATTAAGGCTCTTTTATAGTTATTTTAGATTCAAAATTGAAAGGGTCGACTACACCAGGTGAGAAAATAAATTGAAAAATCTAAAATTAGCCTAGGATTCAAGGAAAAATTCATTTGGTAAGAGATGACCTTATCCTTTACTATAGGGTAAGGGATGAGCTTGTCCTTTACATAAGGTTAATGGATGACCTCAACTTTACCTAAGATTTTCTTGAGCCTCAAGATGGCCAATGTGATCTTCGGGATGGAAAGAAAGGGCCATAAATGGGTAGAAACTTAAGGAAAGTAAGTAGTTCAAATAGAAATAAATCCATGTGTACCTAGGTGTAAGGAAACTTGAAAATAAACTATCATTGTTTCAACATAACCCATAATATATCTAAATAAAATAAATACTTAAAATCCACATGTAAGAAAATCGATAACATACCCAAGAAAATGTGACACAAGATATGTTGGAAATCTAATAATGAAAGAAAGTAAGATGCTGAGAGCAAGGGGTGAATTGGAATCTATAAAAATTTGACCACTTCAAACATGAGTCACATTCACACTTGATTCTCCACACATCTTAACCTTAACCTTAACCCTTAACATGCAATATCATATATCAACATGTAATAGTAGATCTAACATCTAATAACATGAATAACACATATAAGCAATAGATCAACACATGAAAAAAGAAATGGTAACCTACAAACCATCTAAGGTGAAGGTAAAGTTATTTTTAAGATGACACCAACAAGATCTTCACTAGTGTAGTAATACAATGTTCCTATTAAGGCTACAAAGTTTGATTACTTCTATGTTCTACTCTATGAGGGGTCTACCTTATTAAGAGCTTACGACACTATTAAGTCTATCTTGATTAAAGGATTTTTAGATCATAATAAAGTGAGTACTCTATTAGGATATTTACAATAGGCCTATTAGGACCACTCTATTAAGAGATTCACCTGATACACTGGTTAGAATGTAATCAGTGCCATGATCCTTCAATTTGAAATTGATTGCTGACGACAAATCTTCTCTTTCCAATATTCAATCACCTCAATGTGATAGATATACTTTCCCTGTTCTCTACATTGCTCAACTACCTTAGACCTTCAACCTCTTATTGACCTTTAACTACATAATCATCCCTCTTACAACTTCAACATCTTGAAATTAAGTCTTAAACCTTCCTTAAATAGCCATCTAATGAAGCTTCTAGATCTTGATCAATGTTTAGAATTCATTCTTTTTGCCACTTAACCTTTTTATTTTTTTGATTGGAAAATCACACAACATAGGGATTAATTATCTATAATTACAATCATAATTACCTCTATGATTGATTCCTCAGTCATATAAATATACTTCCAACTCACCAAAATGGTTTACCAATGAGTTTGTGTCACTCAAATTCAAATACAAAAAACTATGCTACTTGGCTCATATAGCTTATGGCACTCTGCTTATTCTAGCATGTTGTCCCTTGGCCTGAACTTGACTCAGCCATAATTGATTTTGCCTTACGGATTTTTTGGTGTATTTTGCCTCTTGAACCACTCACCAACTATTTAAATACTTAGCAATGTTATATGTGCTCAGCAACTATAATTGCCTTAGCACATAGTAAATTCTTTCACTTCTTTACTTAATAGCTTGGCCTATATATTGGCAAGGCTACAGTGATGAACGACCAACATTGCCTACTTAATGACTAAGTCTTTTTTGCTAACTGATAATACTACAATTTCCTTTAGGGTCAATGATCTCCCCCTTTAGAATTGGTGGAAAAAACACTTATCATTATAAAAAATGCTCATAAAAAAACATCAAAATTGAAACTCCCCCATTGGAAATACTCCATAACTTAGCTCGATAACTATATATAGTATGTTTCTCCTTGGTATACAAAATTTCCCCTCTTGTGATCTCTAATCTTTGTACTTTTCTCCCTTTTTTTTCATGGTTTCCTTTTGATAGTAATTTGGAGACCATGAAGTAAACCATACTTAGTCAAAAATGGTTTATGCCATTGAAAAAATAGATTCATTGCAATATCCCATTTTTTCTTAAGTGTCTTAAGAATATGGTGTTCAATCTCCATTTTGGAAGTTAAGTCTACCATATTATCTACAATGGATAAATTCTAATTACTCTTAATCATATCATTGGCCTTCTATAAATGTCTATGTATGACCTCCAATGAGGTGTTAGCAAAGATTGAACTGGTATGATCTATGCCTTTATCTTTCTCTCTTTCTATTTCAACTTAGATTGCTTGCCTTGTAAGAATATCAACTTTGAAAAATGTACTGAACTTGAACTTACATCCAAGGTTGGTATATCTCCACTATGCTAGAAAATAGCATCAAGCTTGTCCATTTTGTCTCTTATCTCTTTTGTAAATGATGGAATATAATATAGCTTTACAAATAATGTATCTATATTTTGGACTCGCTTCTCAAAATAATTTACAAGGGTAGAAAGTTCAACTTGTTTAACTGTAATTTTTTTGCAACTTTCTCCATTACCTTATTCTCAAATTTTCTCTTTGACCTCTGCATAAGATTTTATCTTGTGTCTATATCAGGATCATTCAATTTCTCCACAATTTAAATTAAATGTTCAATTATTTGTGCATGTTTATTCAAATTTTCAACATTAATAGTCTCAAGAAATGCATCCTCAATCTCATGCAATTTCTCTTCTCATTTCTTCTTCTCAGATATTACCTTCCAATAGTTCACTCAATGTCTTCATCTGATCATAGGTTAAGTTATTTGTGTCCCAATTAGGAATCATAATCGCTTCATCTAAGGTAACAAACTTACTTTGAATTCCCACTAGAGACTTCTTTTTCTTTTTCTTTAGTCTCTTACCCTTTGAGTCTAAAGTGTTGGAACTTGGCATATTCATTTGTAGACCTTTATTTTATACACTTACACTTGATCTATGTGTATCCTTATTCTAAGTATGCACCACAATTATCGTTTGATTCTCAGTAGTAGTCACCTATTATTTGGTGCATTCTCCTTTTTTGGCTCGACATTAGTAGTGAGTTCACTTGTAGAACTCAGTTGTACAGCCTGCTTTTCTCCCACAATCTAAGTTCCTAAGGAAATTTCTCTCGAGTAGTAGACTGATCTGCTTGATCATTTTGAATCTTTTCATTCTTCTCCTCTTTAGCATTCTTATTTGTGTTACCCTCATTGGAAATATTGTGTGTTACCCTCATTGGAAATATTGTGTTGATTAGGCACTTTTGCATTCTTCTCTTCAGTGGACAAAATATTATGTTGCTCAAAAAAAATCTTGACTAATTGTGAGAACTAGAATACGAGGAGTAATAGGTTTAGATTATATCTATTGTAAATACTTTTGTGCATCAATCATGGGATAGTCCTTTATTTGCATGATCATAGGATTGAGATCCAACAACTTATCATGAGCTAGCATTTGTACTAACTCAATCTATATAGGATCTCCTCTCAAATTATCAAGCTCAATTGTGATATTCCCTTCACTCAGCACATTTCTATCAGGGCTCTTTCTTGGCTCATCATTAATGACCATTGTTTATGTCTTCTCTTCACTTAATTGTAAAAAATTGTGAAATGTATCAACAATGTTATCCATTCCATCATAAATATCTTCAATATTATCAAATTCCAAATGTTCCTTTTCATATTTTTCTGCCTCGTCTTTTTTTCATCATCGAGTATTAAGCCATATATCTTCTTCCATATCAATTTTATCTCCTCAACAATATTTTTAATTTTTTTCTTTGAAATTAGGAAAGCCCTCCTTTTAGGTACAAATCTTTTGTTGAACTCTTTCGTGGATTTTTGGTATTTTTTCTTGTTCAACTCAGACATGACTTGGGCATGTGTGGCTTCTTGAATTTTCCTCTCATTTTTCATTGCATAGTTCCACTTCTCATATGGTCTACCATATATCTCATTGGGTATCATATTCCCTAACTCTACAGGTGTATATTAGAAGTTGTCCATCCTATGTAACATTTCTTCTTCTACTTTGTTCTTTCCCTCCTTGTCCAATTTATCAAACAATAAAATAGAATCCTCATAATCCTACACTTTTGATTCCTTTTCCTACTAACTCTAAACTAACCTATATCCTCATATCATGTTATATCCTCATCATCATCTTCTTTAGAAACTATAAGCCTTCTCTCCAGAATCTTCACTATTTTGCTGGACTCGACCTTTTCTGGAGATCCTTTTCTCTTTGTTGTGCTCTTTCCTTGGGTTGGTCTTGTAAATTTAACTACTCCTTTTTTGGTTCAACTACTACAATAGTAGCTTCCTTATTTCTCTTCCTAGTCACTCTTTATATTTTAGGGTAGGCTTTGAATCTTTCCTCTTACCTTTGCTAGTTTGTGTCTTGGTCACAACTATCTCATTACCTTTACCTTCGGCATCTTCTTCTTTATGACCTTCTTCATTATCATTTCTTCCATCTTCATCTCCTTCTTCTTCTTCTTCTTCACTAGATATATCTTCACCTTTTCCTTATGTGATTTGCAGGGGTGCCTCCTTCTCGACACCTTCACCCAAAAGTCTTTACAAATTCTTTATCATTCCTTTTATCTTCCTATTCACCTTAGGAACCTTGCTTTTCATCATGATTTTGACCTTAGCTGTTTCATGTATGTTAAGTGGCTTGGCATCCTTGTTAATTGGTTTAGAAAATAATGATGTGATTATTTCCACCGCTTCATCAATGTTAATTTCATAACCCAATGGCTTTAGCCATGTGATTCTAGGTATGACAACCTAGATGTAGGTCCTATCTGTATCTACCAAAAATAAAATGCTCTTATATTAATTTTCCACTAATGATTTAGGTATCCTATAAATTTCATTTATTTTCTTCTTGAATTTGTCAAATAACCATCCATCACAATCTCAAAGTTATCTCCCAACTGATTGATAAACTCATTGATTTTTTGGTTGATCAACTTCTTCTTACTCCATGTAATGTTACCTTTGGTAGGAAAAGAATTTTTTAGGTTCTTTGCCTTTCTAATACCTTTTAGGTTCTCATCCAATTGTTGTAGTTGCAGGTTAGCAAGGTCATAAGAATGACCTCTCTCCACAATTTTCCATGCAACATCAACTTGAACATAGGGAACATTGTCTAGATGTCTTGATTGGTTATACTTGTAAGAAATGACCCTGACAATAAATTTTGCCTCAATTTCCTTGATGGTAAAAATATTCATAGCACATTTGTTCAAAACTGCCATTGTGTTGGTTTCAATCACATCTTTACTCTAACATCAAATGATCTTCACTTTGTCCATCATAGGGTAACTAGTCACTTAATGAATGATTTTATTAGTGATCTATTCTATTCCACCCTCTAGCAACAACTTCATTTCATGTAGTCAAATTAGAACAATCTTGATCCATTCAACCTTGAAAACTTTGGGAAAATCTAGGACATAGGTGAATTTGGCTTGAGCAATATGCTTGTGGTCTTCTTTCATCTTTTATGCACAAGCTCTTATATGCATTCCTCATCTAAAAGTCACCTATTTCACCAATTTTGTACATATAACATGACCTAACATCATGAATCATTGTGTGATTGATAACAGAACACCAGATACGTCACTTGTCATTGGAATTTTAGAATATGCCTTAAACTTTCGAGGTTTTATAGCTTCATTATGAATACATTGTACATCACTAACCTTTCATGTTTTCACCTTCTCAATAGTAAAACCTGATGTCATTTATGTGTTTAGGGTTTCAAATTTGAACTTCTTCTTTAGTTGGTAGTGGCACAACCTTTAAATCACTTCTAATTGTTGATGATACGCTATAAGATCTTTGCACAAATCACTAAGCTTCACTCTGGAATCACTCTAGCTCTTCTTCTCTAAAATCTCAAATGAAAAGTATTAAAATGATTAACAAAACTCACTATATATCTCAAAAATTCAATTGTAGGGCCTCGTAAATGTCTTGTACACATAGTGGGTGCACAATAGTTGTCTCTAACTTCATTTTGAAACTTAGAAAACATACTTCACACTTCCTTTATTCCTCAACTTGGCCAATACACCAACTTAGTTAATACTAGAAATCTAACTCGATCTCTTAACACTTTCATCCTCCAATACTAATACTCAGTAACTTTTTACTTTTCAACTCAATTTTCATACTTTACTCAATTCAAACATCAAATTTGTCCTTATGCATATAATAGTATTCTAATTTGGACTTTTGCACTTTTAATATTAGGAAATCATGTATGATATAGAAAATTTAAAATATAGTTCCATACATACCTCTTTGTTTAGTTTGAGGTGGGGGAATCACCTAATCCATTGGATTAGGTGATCACAACTTTACCATTAACACTACTTTCTCCTTCAGTTTTCTTTTTCCAAGATTGATTCATTTAGGTTCTCATTTCTTCAGCATTGACATTTATCTTTTCATTTCTTTCTTCATTATTTGATACTGGTTCTTGTTTCATGCAGTCTCTTCTTAGGTGATTGACCTTCTGATAGTTAAAATGTATTGGTCCAAACTTTCTCCAGTTTCATAATCTTCCTCTAAGATGTATCCTTGCACAATTTTCTGCAATGTGTCCATATATTCCACATTATTAATAATTAACCCAATTACTATAACCCCAATTTATAGTATTACCTTACCTATTTGCTTTTCCTTGACCTTTGTGTGTCCAACTATTCTATGCATTAGATCTTCAATATTGTATCTCATGGCCATACTTTTGACATGTGTAACAATAACCTTCAAATATAGATGTAGTGTGTATCTTACTGGTCTTTGATCTACATTCATGAGCTTAGTGTCCATGCTTGTTACAAATGAAACTATTACCATTGAATTTAAGCTTAGGATTTGATACTAGTTTTGCTGCTACAAACATTTGTTGTATGACCTAGTTTTTCAAAGTGATAACATGTAGGATTCTTTTTCTTAGCATTCCTTTTTTCTCAATGCTTTAATGACTCTCCTTTCTCAATAGATGACATGAGCTTGATATAGTCTTTCCTAGTAATTTCATGAGGTCTTCTTTTTTGTCTTAGTTGTTCATCAAGTTGTCTTATAGCCTAATTATATATTTTCATTCTTTCTATGATTTATTTTTTAGCTCTCAATTTAGCTTTCAGTTGATTGTTCTCATATCTCAAGTTTGCAATCTTTTCCACCTTCCTAGCAATCTAATGATTGGAACTTAATAATTTATTGACCATGTCAATTTGATTTTGTGTAATCCTTTGCACTTCATTGATCCTCTCATGTAGACTTGTAGTTATTTTCCTTTTACCATCATCATCCATTACCTTGTTTTCTTCAACCTTTTTCTTTTCTTTGGTTACTTCACATAACCTAGTTGATTGTATTGCATGTTCTCTTTTTGGTGCTCTTATTGCTTTGTTTAGGATATTGTTCTTCTCCAATAGATCTATTATTGTTGCATCACTTTCAATGGATCTACCTTCATCACATAAGTCTTCAATGCTTTCTTCTCTATATTATGTGTAATTTTGTTGAATTGACATCCCCTTCCTTCAATTTAGTGATTTCTTCAGTTCCTTCTTTGTACCCTTTACTTTCTCAAATGCAAGCTACAAATAAATGTTTTGATCCTAAATCACCTTTCCCAACTTGTAGGCTTCCATCTCCAAGATTTTTGACTCTCAAGTGGTTAGACTTCTTCCTTTGAGAACTTAGCTCTGATACCAGTTGTTTGAAATCTACTAGGAAAAGCAAGATTTTGAGAGTGTGGGGTGAATTGGGATTTATAAAAATTTTAACACTTCAAACATGAATTGCATTCGCACTTGATTCACCACACATCTCAACCTTAATCTTAAACCTTAACATGTAGCATCATATATCAATGTGTAATATCATATTGAACATATAATAACATGAATAACACTTATAAGCAATAGATCAACACATGACACCAAATATGGTAACACGGAAACTCTCCAAGGTGAAGGTAAAATTTTAGTGGGGGTGACTCCCACAAAATCTTCACCACTGTAGAAATAAAGTGTGCCTATTAGGGCTACAAAGTTTGATAATTTCTTATGATCTAACCTATAAGGGATCTTCCCTATTAAGATCTTACAAGACTATTAATTCTACCTTGATTAGAGGATTTTTACATCATAATAAAATGATTACTCTTTTAGAAGATTTACAATAGGCTTGATATCACCACTCTATTAAGATATTCACCTTGTACACTAATTAGAATGTAATCAATACCATGATCCTTTGGTTTTCACTTGATTGTTGATGATGGATATTCTCTTTCCAATATTAAATTAGCTCAATGTAACAAATATACTTTACCTCCTCTTTGTACTGCTCAGTCACCTTAGTCCTTCAACCTCTAATTTACCTTCAACTATGAAAATTCTCTCTCTTATGACTTCAACAACTCAAAACTAGGTCTTGATCCCTTATTAAATAGCCATATGATGAAGCTTCTAGATCTTGATCAATAGTTATAATTCATTGTTTTTTTTACTTGACCTTTTAATTTATCTAGATTGGCTAATCACATAGCATAGGTATTAATGATCTATAATTATAGGTGTAAATACCTATATGATTGACTCCTTGATCATATTAAAATGTTTTCAAATTGGAAAAATGGTTTACCTACAAGTTTGTGTCATTCCAAACTCTATTAAAACAATTATGTTACTAACCTCATATAGCTTTTGGCACATGGCTCTGCTTGTTCCAACATGTTGTTCCTTGGAATAAACTTGACTTGGCCATAACTAATTTTTCCTTCTAGATTGTTTGATACATGTTGCCTCCTAAATCACTTGGAAACTATTAAAATGAGCATCAATTCTTATGTGCACTTGACAACTATAATTACCTTGGCACATACTAACTTTTTTCACTTTTCTACTTAATAGCTTGGCCTATATAGTGGCTTGGTCACAATGATGACCGACCACATTGCCTAGTTAATGACTAAGTGTTTTACACTAACTAATAGTATTATGATTGCCTTTAGGGTCAACAAGATATACCCTGGGAAAATCTAATTGAGGTAAAAATCTAGCCTCCAAAAGCATTTATCACCATGTATTACTCAATAAATACATCATTGCAATACAATCATGGAAGCCTTCAAAGACATAGCCATAACTAATAAATCCATGTAAATAGGCATGAATTCACACATCCCATGCGATGCTTCCAACCTCCAAAAATTTGCCCTTGGCTAACCTATCTCACCTATCTTGCATCTCTAAGTATTTTTGTGGTTGATTTTATAATAGAGAACTCTCACAAAACCACTAAGTGGTATTAAATAAACCATGTGCTATCAAAATTCCATTGACCCACATTTAATATTTGTTATTTAATTTATTTTTCCCCAATATTAAATAGTTACATCAAATATTATCACAATGTTAAATACAACTCATCAAGATATTCTATGAGAATTTGTCTATGTTGTATGTCCATCTAAGTTCTCATAAGTGTAACATTACATAATAAAATAAAGTAATATAATATAAATAATATTATGCAATGTGTATAACATGCATAATATCAACAATCTCCCACTTGTTGTATGCATTGCATAGGGTCAATCTATAACCACATAAATGAACAAGGGAATGATCCTAGCACATACACCATCATGGATCATAGTACACTATATGCTCCATCTAGGTACCTATGACAAGATCAAAGTATCTAGTATCTCAAATATGAATTATTCCACCTCCTATTATGTCACTTCTACTAAAAGCAATCCAAAGAGAAATCCATCCAATATGCTACATAAGAATGATAAAATCTTGTACCAACTAAAATGTTGAGCACAATAACCCAATCCAAAGGAACTCACATGTATTTATATCTATCATAATCTATATATGAAATAGCACCCATGACAAGTGCTAACCCATACAACTATCCATACCTCCAAAGGTATACCAAGTGAAACTCAAATCATCACATATCCAATCTATAACCTGAAATCACAAGCCTCAAGTGCAATACCTACTACATATACACCAAGAAGATACCACTACAAAAGATAATGAAAAATATATAACTAATCCACTCACTACATCTCATAGAAGTAAATCAATGTAGGTATCAAAAAAATTTGCAATACATAAACCCATAATCTCCAAGAACAACTCTCATAACAAGTCTAAAACACTCTCCCAAGTTAGCCACAACAAACAAAGAAAGAGATAAAGAAAAACCATGCCATTTCTCACATGAAACAAATGAACAAAAACTAGTTATCACACTCTCCAACCAATCTCAAATCCAATATAAGTGAAAGTAAACATCCAGTAAGATAACCAAGACCAAAGATAAGCCATGAAAATCATACATGTATCATGTCCTTCTACACATATCTATAGATGTAAACCATGCCAAGTAAGATGTCCAATATAAAATCCCAAAACAAAAACCACAAACATGTCCAAAACCATACCATATAACTAATCATGGATGTAAGCCTCTCCAAGAAGATAAAAATCGTAAGCCATTCCTAAATCATGGAATAATCATTCCTAATCCAAGGAATTTTCCTAATATAAAACCATCTCCCAAACTCAACCAGCATAACAACATCATATGCACAAGGAGATAATTGATATTGAATCATCTCTCAATGAGGCCTCCAAAAATAACTCATATGTCATAGCTCTAGATCCATATCAATGAAATGCAAGCATAAACATAATGTAGCTAAGAAAAACAATGGGATATACCTCTCAAGTAGTAAAGTGTCAAGTAAACCAAGAGTGGGGAATTAGATTCTCATCAAGATATCCAAGTCTCCAACCAAAACTAATCTAAGAACAATATCCTCTCAAGTCCATATCAAATGAATGCCCCTCAAACTTTCTACTAAAACTATCAACCATCCCAAGAAATACACCTCTAATCTGAGTGAAATTGGCATCACCGCCATCTCTAAGTATCCATTAGAACATGTCATTGATCAATCCATGCCAACTCCAAATGTAACATAGAAATATCACAAATAATATGATAAATCATCAACATAATCAATAAAAAGAAACTATATAAAAATCAATGTCAAAGTTCTAACCATGGCCTTAGAAACATAAACATAACAACATGATCTAACTATCTCAGCCAAAGGAGATAACACGCTCTATATGAATATACCATTACATTCCAAAACTCTAAATGTGTATTAAGATTATATTTCAAGAATATACCATGATATACCAATGAAACCATCCTAACACCAAGGATAACATGTCAAATGAAAGCATAAAATACACCTCTACCAAGATCTTCGTGAATCCTAAAGATTCAACCATCTCTACACACCATGAAGATAACCACGAACAAAAATGCACCATGCAAATGTCAAAGACGCTTGTATAGCAACAAGATCTAAGACATCCTCCAATATCTAAAAAAACTCAATAAATATATCAATACTAATAACTCCTATTCAATCATGGTGTCCAATTACCCATGGAATCATAAAATTCATCTCCTACATTAAGATCCTCTGGGTCTTAAAAAAAGTCCTAAATTTTTAGTACCATGTGAAACAAAGATCTTCAAACCAAGAAGATATAAACTAAACTAGAAAACAATCATGTATTGGTACACTGTCATTGTTACAAGCTCCCACTAAAATATGTATCTAAGCTACCCATGACATCATGATGAAAACCATCCTCTAACCATGAGAACCAACCAAGGAATCAAACCATCAAAGAACTCAACGTGAACATCATGAGCTCCTCAAATAAATAAAATAACCATGATCCTCAATCAAGAAGATATATATCACCATAACCAAATTAGAAATCCAAACTAATGAAAATCAATGAAGTACTTGTACTATATTCAATCATATCATGCCAAAAATCATGGCACCATGATCACCTCCATGAACTAAGCACCTTAGTGTCAAAGTGTCTAACCTATCTACATAAAATAGTCAACCCCAATCCTCCATCATGATTGTACCTAGTAACAACATCTCCTCCCTTCTACATGAAGATAATTTAGAAAATCATGTGATTCGGGGTATAAACAACCCAAACCCAAGCCTTCACTCTGAATATGCCTCAATAATTAAAAATAAATGGGAGTAGACAACCCATATCCAAGTCATAAATGCAATCTATAAGTATAGATCTCTTACATCACTACACAACTTGTAGACCCAACAAGTCATCATACATATCCAAATAAAACATTGATAGCCATGTCAACAAGAGAACAATCTGATATATAAATTGAGTATAAAATGACATCAAATCTCAAATTTCCAAACTTACACCATGTCATAAAATAATAATGTTTCCATAGTCAATATAAATCATAAATTGTTTAGATCAATATATCACCTAAGAAAATCATGCCAAACCTACACTAAATCTAAACCAATGTGTAGAGCTCTCCAAGGTCTTTCTATTGACTATTTGAAGTCTAAAATCTAACTTTGTATGCCCAAGTTATGTCCAAAACTGTATTAAAACATTTAAAAAGAATCTAACTTTTAGGCTCATAAAATATGACAAAATATCAAAATCAAAAGATTAAATGTGTGCCAAATTGTAGTGTTCTAAATTACTTTCTAATGACTATAAGAAGTTTGAAATCTAACATACTGGGTGAAAGTTATGGTCATTTTAACAAGACATTCTATTTTCCCATATAAACCATTTTTTGGTGAAAAAAATACTAACGAGATTAAATTTGATGATCGTTACAACTTATACCTAAAAACCTTTGCATTTTATCTCAATATAGCCAAACTAGGGGAAATTATATATCAAATTTTATAGAAAGGCCAACCCAGATCCATTGATGAGGTCTATTTTTTCACAAGAGGTCAATTCTACAATCTATCCCCTAAACCCCTCATCTAAAAGAAACATCCAAAAGACTTTTTGACCAATAATTTTACATGCCTAAAATCTGCAAATAAGCCATCATAATAGAAACCCAAAACCATTAGATATGCAATAAATAACCTAAAAACCCTATATATCTTGTTATTTATTTCATTCTCTCATGCAATCCCTTGGATTTAATCTAGGGTTACAACAACAAAACCATAGCTCTGATACCACATATAAGGAAACTTGAGAGTCAAATATCACTATTTTCACATAACTCATGGTAGATCTAAATAAAATAAATACTTAAAATCCACATGCAAGAGGATAGATAACATACTCATAAAAATGTTACACAAGATATATCCTAGGAAACCCTCATTGAGTGAAAAGCCCAACCTCTAAAAGAATCCATCACCATGTATTATTAAGCAATTACACTATTGCAATAAAATCATGCAATCCTTCAAAGAAATGGCTACAAACAAGAAATCTGTGTGAAAAATCATGAATCCACACATCTCATGTCATGCTTACAACCTCCACAAATGCTCCCTTGGCTAACTTGTCTCACCTATCTTGCATCTACAACTACCCTTTTGGCTACTTTTATAATAACTATCTCTCACAAAACCACCAAGTGGTATTACATAAACCAGGTGCTACCACTGATGCCTAGTCAATTCATCCCAAGGAATCTAGTCCTGCTACAATATGCACCAACAATATTGGTTCCAGCCATAACCTATCCAGGATTTGAACCTCCAAAAGGTAGCAATTTCTGCTGAATCAAAAAATAATGTCAACTCTAAGATTGGTCAAATTAAGAAAATAATGTGTCAAATTACTGATGAATTAACCCTCTTAAGGTTGTCACAAGGGCTAAACAAAAACTTTCAAAGAATGAATGTAGCCCCTTACAACAACAACTATGGTCAGAATTACAACAAGAATTTTAAAAGAAATAATAATGTGGTAAATAACAATGCAGGGAATAATTATTATCCTCTAGATCCCAACAATGGCTTCCAAAGGCAGAATCAACAATGGAATACTCATCCTAACAATGGAAGCATCCTTGCTAATAATAAAAACAATGATCAGTACATAGACATCAACCAGTATGAAAATAACTAGAATTTACCTAATGATTGTGGTTCATATTTCAATGGAAATCAAGTGATGAACTAGAATTCACAAGGTGGTAAGGGTAAGTTTCCTATGCAAGAGAATTCCATGGTGCTAGAATCTTAAAATTTTCAACAAAATCCTCAAATGAAACAACTATCTAGTGAAGAATTCACTTTTCTATTCAGTCAAGAATTGGATCCTCAACTAGAAGAGATACTAGCTTTTCAAAATGACAATCAAAATAACTAAAATTTGCATAACTAAAAGGAACCTATGATTGATGGTATTCGTCAATGCCTTGCATCCAATACTCCTAATCCAAGATCTAATAACAATCCATTACCTATTAGAGCATCCTACATTAGGCAAAAAACAAAAATCAAGGGAACGTACCTACGATCCTAAAGAATCCTATGTGGGCAATTGAAAAGGACAATGTTGTGGAAGATCTAAAGAGAACCAAAGCTAATATGTCCATGTTTGATATGCAACAAAATTGTCCTAATCAAAGGGATGTAGTGCTAAGGAGTTTGGATCATGCAAGGGCAATGCCAAATACAAACATAGTCCCTCAAAAGACAGTATCACAATAAGTCAATACTTCTGAGGCAATGCCTACCATGTATAAAGACAAGGCTGAAGTACCTCCTTTATGATTGTCTTATAGATTAAGGAACTTCTTGCAATGTCATGTCACTTTTGATAACTCAAAGGTTGTGAGTCACTCTTCAACCCTCAAATCAGATAATGATACAACTCAACAAGACATACATAAAATTTATACGGGTATTGAAAGATGTTAGAATATAGTTGAAGGTAGACCCTTAAATTCAAGACATTATAGGTATACATGTGGTTGAAATCCCTAGAACTTATGGATTATTGCTAAGTAGAGAAAGGGCAAGGTGCTTGAGAGGATGGTTTTCAATTACTTTTACTCAATTATGGCTACCTTGGAAGGGACTAAATAATCAAATCAAGATTGATGTTGAACCAAAGTTGAAGATAATGATCAAAGAATACAATGCACCTAATGAGGTAGCATTTTTCCAAGTTGAGTTAGACTCCTATAAAGTAATGTCTCTTGACATAAATACAGCTATGAAAACTAGCCATCTAAATAAAGAATCTATAATTCCTACTCCAAAAGAAGAACTCATTACTCAGTTTGTAGATTGTATCATTGCAAAATTACAATGCTTAGGTGAGAAAGAAGACACAAATATTTTTCTTCTGCTAGGATTATGTAGGTTACACAAAGTTAGTCATCCAAAATTTTGAATGCTCACATTATCAGAAAGCAATAGCCAAAGTACTCACTTTGATAATGAAATTGAAAAATGACCAAATACCAAATAAGGTACAAATGGAAAGTTCAAGTTCTACAAGAACATTTGAATTGGTTGAGATTTATGAAGCAGAAAAGGAAGATTCCAATGTATCATATAGTGACACTTCATTAGATGGTGGGGTTTTATCCAATCCTCCACCTAGAATGATCAAAATCCAAAGGAGGAGATGTTTTGTACAAGATCAAGGTTGGACCTCAGTGATCATTCATCCAAAACCCTAGATTGAGAAGATTACTAAATTAATTGGGGATATACAATGATGTAGAGCAAAACAGTGGAAGCTTCTCTCGTTAGTAAAATTTTTACAAATAGGCTCGAAGGTGTGCCACTGGTTTATGAACAAATTGGATTTACTCTCCTTGATAGGAAATTACCTATTAGTAACAATAGGACTTTTCAAACTTCCCCAAGTCCCTCAAGACTTGACACTACTTGACACACTTTTGTAGAATAAGGATAGGTTCCTAAAATTGACCAACAATGGAACTATGTGTTTTGAATACTAAATTCTTAGTCCAAATTTTGAAGTCTGTTATGTAAGGTACACACAAATAAGAACCTACAGCCCCTTAGTTTCAACAATCCTCAACTGAACCTACATAATGGAGATTATCTCTATTTATAGTTTTAATGATTAATTTACTAATCATTCCAAAAGACTCTACAGCAAGTTATAGTTTTCAATGTCATTCTAATGTTCTCTAATACCCCCAAAAAAAAATAATGAATCCACTCTAGTGTGCCCTAACCCAACAAATTCATAGTCCTAGTTGGCCAAAATAGGCTTGGTTTTTTATGAGAGAACTAAGGACAAGTACCTAGATTCAAACTTTTGATTCTCGGTGCTTTCTAACTATTTAGAACAATGCTTCTTCAAATCCTTGCTACATAATTATATCTCTCAAATGACCATCCTTCTAAAACCCTGTTGCATTTTGTGTTTCTGATCTATTCAAATCTTCTTGCCTGGTCAAATACATGGAATATTTGACCTAGTGTTGGCTTCCAACATTCTTGATTCTCCTCTCTCTATTCAAAGTAGTCTAAAATGAATAAGGTACATCCCAACTTATTTTTCTATGTTGTCATCGACTCCACTAGCTAGTTAACAAGTTAGGGTCATTTAGTTCTGCAAAACCCAAAGTAGTTGTTCCTCTATACAGTCTACCAGAGAACACAATATTTCTTAATCTCGATAACTTGGAGTCAATAACAAGATTCAAACATCTCTACTATATGATTCTAATTTTTAGATTGACAAGACTTATTCTTTGTTGACACCGAGACTATGCTATTTACAAGATTAACATAAGACAAAATAATACAAAATTGCTCGAAACAATAGACTATTATATTTATTTGAAAGCCAATTCATGTGTATTCAATTCTCTACCTCAGACTCAATTCTTCAATGCCTAAAAATTTCCTCTACAATAATTATGCCTGACCATTCAATTGGTTTGGGCCATTAGGCTATCAAAATAGCTTTTTTTTAAAATTGTCCGACAACTTTTAGAGGTTGCTTAACTAGCACTGCAACATTTCTATTTAGTTGCTCCAGAACTATTTTAGGAAATGAACTGGCTCCTATTATTTACTAAAACAAATCTTAGAACTACAACACACCACATGGTTTCCATATGGTCCAAATGATGCCTTTAGTTTATAAGTTTACCAAAGGGTCTTGTGACCTTACAAGATGGATTGTCCATAGGGAGATCATTAAGATTCAACCCTTGACCTTTATTACAAACATATTGAAGAATGAGAGTTAGGTGCTCTACACCATACTCCCCTACTCAAAAGTAACTCTAGCCTCTAGAGTGGTGAAGTGGGAAGGATCAACACCATGTTCTTTGAGAGCTTTCTTAGTCAGCCAAGTAGCATCTATTGTTGTTTGCCCCTTCCATTGAACTAGGTACTCATAATATGTGTGCCTCCTTGTTTGTTTGCTGGTCCTTCTATCTAGAATAGTTTCCACTACTAATTTTTGCATAGATGGTATGGTTTTCTTCAACACTTCTTTGGGATCTTCAAGTGTACCTACATCCACATCAATTGACATAGCAACCTTGAAAGCATAAATGTTAGAAACATTGAATATAGGAGAGAAATTAATGTTAGAAGACTAGTCAACTTGATAAGCATTATTGCCACATCTTTTAACTATCTTGAAAGGACCAATTTTCTTCATTTGGAGCTTGGTATACATCTATTTTGGAAGTCTTTCTTTGTTAAGGTGTACCATCACCATGTTCCCTACTTTGAACTATACTTCTCTTCTATTTTTATCTACCTACTCCTTATATTTTATTGAAAAATCCTTCAACCTGTCCTACACTTGTTGATGAATCTCTTTCATAACTTCTACAAAATCTTCAACTTGAGCACTTTTCTTCTCCATTTCTTTGATGTTCCTAAGTTCCAATGTACCCTTAGGATCAGTGCCATATACAACTTGAAAAGGTGTGAGGCCTGTATTTCTATTAACCCAATCATTAAAGGAAAATTTTTCCTAAGGTAAAACACAATCCCATGAAGTTTCATGCTACTTTAAAAGACACCTTAAGAGGTTCCCCAAAGACTTGTTAACTACCTCTATTTGACCATCAGATTGTGGATGGTAGGAAAATGAAAAAATAAGTTAGTTCTTAACTTCCTCCACAAAGTTCTCCAAAAATGCCCCAAAAATTTTGGATCTCTATCAAATATAATAGATAAAAGAAAACCATGAAGCCACACTTCCAAAAAAGAAACATACAAGATGAGCCCTAACCAAAATGAGGAGATAGTAAGAAAAATTGAAGAGTTGTTGGCTAAAGGATTCATTAGGAAAAGTATAAGTTCTTATGTAGTCCCTATAGTCCTAGTACCTAAGAAGGATGGCACATGGAGATTATGTATAGATTCTAGGGAAATCAATAGGATAGCTATTAGATATAGGTTCCCTATGCCAAGGATAGAAGACCTCATGGACTATTTGGGGAAAGCAAAAATTTACTCTAAGGCGGATCTCAAAAGTAGATATCATCAAATTAGGATCAGTGGTGAAGATGAGTGGAAAATAAAATTTAAGACCTCAAAAGGCCTTTATGAGTGGCTTGTAATGCCCTTTGGCTTGTCCAATGCACCTAGCACCTTTATGATACTTATGAATGAAGTCTTAAAACCTTTCTTGAATAAATTTGTTGTTGTATATTTGGATGATATACTAATATTCAGTAAGGATAGGGATGAACACTTGAAGAACTTAGATTTGGTTTTAAATAAACTTCATGAGGAGAAACTAATGATAAATTTGGAAAAATGTTCATTCTTGCAAACAGAGTTGATCTTCTTAGAATTTGTGATATCAGGAAATGAGTTGAAAATGGATCCTTCAAAGCTTGAGGCCATCCTCAACTAGCCACCTCCCACCACACTATCAGAGGTAAAAAAAAATCGTGGTATGTGTAGTTTGTATAGGAAATTTATTAGAAATTTCAATGGTGTGTGTGCTCCTATGATCAATACTATAAAAGGAGGGAGAAAGTGTGTTTTTTCTTGGATTAAGGAGGCTAATGATTCATTTGAGTGTTTAAAGAAGAATATTGTAGAACAACCTATCTTGGTGTTACTTGATTTCTACAAGCTTTTTATGATTGAATGTGATGCTAGTATCAAGGCTATTGGAGGTTTTTTGAGCCAGGAGGGAAGGCATGTGGCATTCTTTAGTGAAAAGCTCATTGAGGCCAAACAAAAGTTTTCAATATATGACCTTGAACTCTATGCCATGGTGCAGTCTATTAGGAAATGGTGACATTATTTATGGCCTAAAGAATTTGTTATATATACTGATAATCATGCATTAAGTTTCTTGAATAGATAAGAAAAATTGAACCATAGGCATATGAAGTGGATAGAATTATTGCAAGCCCAAACCTTCATCATTAAGCATAAAAAAGAAGAAAGCAACAAGGTTGCTGATGCACTTAGTAGGAGGAACTTGACAATCCAAGAAGTTTAGTTAGAAAGCATCGGCATCCATGCAATGAAGGATATGTATGAACAAGATGAGGACTTTAAGGAGGCATACCAAGTTTGCAAATCCATGGGGGAAAGATATCATACTAATTACAGTGAATATATTTTGTAGGAAGGACTTTTATTCAAATATGGTCAACTGTGTGTTCCCAAGGGATATATCAAAGAAAAAATTGTAAAAGAGAAGCATTGTGGAAGTTTGGCAGGTCATTTTGGAGTAGATAAGACCCTAGAACATGTTAGGAGATTCTATTTTTGGCCTAGGATGCAGACATATATCAAAAAGTTTGTTGAAGGGTGATTGATTTCTCAAAAACCAAAGGGGAATACATTAAATGTAGGTCTATACACACCTCTTCCAATACCTCACAAGCCTTGGGATTTAGTAAGTATAGATTTTGTGGTAGGACTTCCAAGAACCAAATCAGGCAGTGATAGTGTTTTTGTAGTTGTTGATAGGTTTTCTAAAATGGCTAACTTCATAGCTTGCAAAACCACTCATGATGCCTCCCACATAGAAGGCTTGTTCTTCAAGGAGGTCGTTAGACTTCATGGTTTGCTTTTATATATTATATCTAATAGAGATCCAAAAAAATTGGGGCATTTTTGGAGAACTTTGTGGAGGAAGTTAGGAACTAACTTGTGTTTTTCATCTACCTACCATCCCTAATATGATGGTCAAATAGAGGTAGTTATAGGTCTTTGCGGAACCTCTTAAGGTGTCTTTCAAAGCAACATGAAACTTCATGGGATTGTGTTTTACCTTAGGCAAAATTTTCCTTTAATGATATAGTCAATAGAAGTACAAGCCACACACCTTTTCAAGTTGTATATGGCACTCATCCCAGGGGTACATTGGAACTCAGGGACATCAAAGAAATGGAGAAGAAAAGTGCTCAAGCTAAGGATTTTGCTAAAGTTGTGAAAGGGATTCATCAACATGTGTAGGATAGGTTGAAGGATTCTTCAAAAAAATATAAGAAGTAGGTAGATGAAAAGAGAAGAGAAGTATAGTTCAAAGTAGGGGACATGTTGATTGTACACCTTAACAAAGCAAGACTTCCAAAATAGATGCATACCAAGCTCCAAATGAAGAAAATTGGTCCTTTCAAGATAGTTAAAAGTTGTGGCAATAATGCTTATCAAGTTTACTTACCTTCTAACATTAATTTGTCTCCTATATTCAATGTTTCTAACATTTATGCTTTCAAGGGTGCTATGTCAATTAATGTGGATGCAAGTACACTTGAAAACCCTAAAGAAGTGTTGAAGAAAACCATACCATCTATGCAGAAATTAGTAGTGGAAACTATTATAGATAGAAGGATTAGCAAAAAAACAAGGAGGTGCACATATTATGAGTACCTAGTTCAATGGAAGGGGCAAATAGTAGCAAATGCTACTTGGCTGACTAAGAAATCTCTAAAAGAACATGGCGTTGATCCTTCCCATTTCACCACTCCAAAGACTGGAGTTCCTTTTGAGTAGGGGAGTATGGTGTAGAGCACCTAACTCTCATTCTTCAATATGTTTGTAATAAAGGTCAAGGGTTGAATCTTAATGATCTCCCTATGATCAATCCATCTTGTAACGTCACGAGACCCTTTAGTAAACTTATAAACCAAAGGCATCATTTGGACTATATGGAAACCATGTTGTGTGTTTTAGTTCTAAGATTTGTTTAAGTAAATAATAGGAGCCAATCCATCTCCTAAAATGGTTTTGGAGCAACTAAAAACAAATGTTGGAGTGCTAGTTAAGCAACCTCTAAAAGTTGGGAAATTTTTAAATAAAAAATTGTTCTGATAGCCTAACGGCCCAAACCAATTGAATGGTGGGGCATAACTATTGTAGAGGGCCTTTTTAGGCATTGAAGAATTTAGTCTCAGATAGAGAAGTGAATGTACATGAATCGGCTTTCAAATAAATGTAATAGTCTACTATTCTGAGAAATTTTGTATTATTTCTTCTTATGTTAATCTTCTAAATAGAACAGTCTCGGTGTCAACAAAGAATAATTCTTATCGATCTAGAAATTAGAATCATATAGCACAGATGTTTAAATCTCATTATTGGCTCCAAGCTATCAGGATCAAGAAACTTTGTGTTCTCTAGTAGATTGTATAGAGGAACAACTACTTGGGGTTCTGCATAACTAAATGGCCTTAACTTGTTAACTGGCCAGTAGAGTCGATGAAAACATGGAGAAAAAAAAAGTTGGGGATGTGCCTTATTCATTTTAGACTACTTTGAACATAGAGATGAGAATTGGGAATGCTAGAAACTAACACTAGGTCAAATATTCCATGTATTTGACCAGGTGGGAAGATTCGAATAGATTAGAAACACAAAAGGCAGCAAGGTTTTAGAAGGATTATCATTCAAGAGATATAATTATGTAGCAGGGATTTGAAGAAGTACTATTCTAAATAGTCAAAAAGCACTGAGAATCAAAGGTTTGAATCTAGGTACCCATCCTCAATTCTTTCACAAAGAACCAAGCCTAGTTTCGCCAACTAGGACTATGAATTTCTTGGGTTAGGACATGTTGGAGTATATTCAATGTTTTTGGTTTAGGGTATTAGAGAACAACAGAAGGACATTCAAAACTTTAACCTGCTATAGAGTCTTTTGGAACGATCAGTAAATTAATCATTAAAACTGTAAAGAGAGATAATCTCCATTATGTAGGTTCAGTTGAGGACTGTTGAAACTAAGGAGCTATAGGTTCTTGTTTGTGTATATTGTACATAATAGAATTAAAAATTTGGAATCAGAATTTAGTATTTGAAACACATAGTTCTACCATTGGTCAAGTTTAGGACCCTGTCCTTATTCTGCAAAAGTGTGTCAAGTGGTGTCGAGTCCTGAGGGACTTGAGGAAGTTTGAAAAGTTTTATTGTTACTAATAGGTAAGTTCCTATCAAGGAGAGTAAATCCAATCTGTTCATAAACTACTGGCACACCTTCGAGCCTATTTGCAAGAATTTGATTGAGAAGTCAAGCTTCCACTATTTTTCTCTGCATCATTCAAAGTCAACAAGAAAAAAATAGTCCTTATATCCAAGATAAATTGTGGAAATTCACCAAGTCCACCATGTGAAAGATTATAATGGGTCCCAAAGAAACAATCATGTAAACCTCAAGTCAAGGAAAAGCTATGTACAACAATCACAAGGTAAATTAGGAGTCAGCACATGTATTGAACTAATTAATCCCAAAGGTAAGTGTTTTTATGCAGCATATCATTTATAGTTTAGATGTACTAACAATGTTGCAAAGTATTAAGCCTTGATTTTTGGACTCCTCTTCATTGTGGAGAAAGATGTCAAAGCTCTCATAATTGAAGGAGACTCTCAATTAGTCATCAAACAAGTGAAATCAATCTACTCATGTAATGATAGGAGACTACTTGTGTATTGAAAAAGACTTTGGGACTTGTTGGAAGATTTTGAAGCCTTGAACATAAGGTCCATCCCAAGGAAAAAGAACATGGTATCCAATGCCCTTTCCATTTCAGAAAGTGCATTGCAACCCATTGAAAGGAAAGCACTAAAGAGATTTTAAGTTAAACTGGTTGTTGCCCTGTCTACTCCAGATGATATTATGAACTTCCAAGTTTTCAAAGATGACCAGCATATTCTAAATTTTATCATGTGTAATGGACTTTTTGAGGGACAATATATTGGTGATACTCCTAATAATAAACTTGGAGAAGATGAGCTAGAGGATGAAGACAGAATTATAAATTTGAAGACCAATACTATTCCCAAGGGGGTGGTAGGATTAGAATGCATCTTTGATCGAGATGAATCAGCATGTAATAAAAGAAATGATGAGAAAAAAGGGGTTGGAGAATGTGATTCATATAATTTAGGCATGAAAGAATATCCAAAGATGGTTAGAATCATAAAAGCTTGTAACCCTTAAGAACAAGAAAGTATGCTTCAATTTCTCATAGAGTATAAAGATGTCATAGCATAGAGTTATGAAGAATTGAAGACCTATGATCCTAAGATCATCACTCACAACATTCTATTGAAGTCAGATGTCAAACCCTTTTTTCAAAGACAAAGACTGAATCCATAATTAAGCCTTTGATAATGAAAGAAGTACAAAAGTTACTTGAAGCTAAAATTATCTTCCCAAACTGATATTCTACATGGGTTGCCAACTTGGTTCTAGTAAGGAAACAAAAAGGAGAATTTTGTCATTGTTTAGATTTTCAAAATTTGAACTTGGCCACCCAAAAGGATAATTAGCCCTTGCTTGATAAGTGTTGCAAACTATAAATGGGTCTAAAATGATGTCTTTTCTAGATAGATATTCTAGATATAATCAAGTGATGGTGGATGAAGAAGATAAGTTAAAGATGACATTTACAACAAAATGAGGAACCTTTGCATATTGAAGGATGTCTTTTGAGCTGATTAATGTGGGATCCACTTTCCAAAGGGTGATGGACGAAGAATTCAAAGGGATGGTATGTTGGCTCATGATTTAACAGAGTTTGAATAACCAAGTATTCAAGGCAAGAATGCATCTATGGGCATTTATCTCCAATAATGGACACAATTTACCAAGAACCTCATCCAACTATAAGGCTACACTCCTTCACTTCAGGCTCTGTAAAACCAAGGTGGGTAAACCTCTTAAGATCTAATCATGTGACCAATGTAATGAGCATAATCAGGATCTAGAATAATAGATGAAACCCCTAAATCTTCTATACTTAACCAAGAAAATCACAAGCATGAAATAGCTAATAGCATGACTCATGAAACTGGTAAGCTAAGTGCAGGTTAAACTTTGAATAAATTTCAACATAAAAGAGAAAATAATTTGATATGTTGATATTAGCAAGACCCAATTTTGAGCAACAAAACCTAATGATCCTATCTCTAATCAGTGCCTTATCTATTGGGCAATTAAATGAATTACAACCATACATCTTTTGGTAATCTTTGACATAATTCCTACATCAAGATCCATGATCTATCTTTCACCTTGTGAAAAAACATCCACTTCAAATTTAAATCTCATACTTGAATTATCCCATCACTAAATCTACAAACCTTGTGATAAACACCAAGCAATTACACGGCTCTTTGTTCCACAAGCAAGACATTTCAATCACATACATCCTTAAATAGAATGCAACCTAATTCATACTCTTGGTTCACAAATTAGAAAAAATTACAAATCCATGAACAAGAGACAAGATTCAAACTAAATTTAAATCCCTTTGATGTGCTTTATTTGTTTTCCTTGAAACCAAATACATGAAATATATATAGAAAATAACTCACAAATCACATAACAAGTAAATACTATCTGCATAAAACTTAAAGTGTTGTTCATTCAAGAAGAAATGTTGGGTGTGTGGCTTTCACAGCTTGAGCAAAGCTCCTAGAACTAGAAATTGAAAAACCAACCAACCATTATACAAGAGAAGAAGAAAGAATATGTATCAAGAAAGCCATTCCCAAATTTGATCAACAGATGACAAGTGTCCCCTCAAAATTATTTCCAAAGAAGCTAAAAAACCTCTCTCTACATTCTCTCATCAACTACCAAAATCAAATCCTCATCATTTGATTTCCAAAAGAAAGAAATATTTGAGATAGTTGATTGAACATCATAACTAATTTTGATGCCAAAATGAACTCAAGGTAAAAGTGATAATCAGTTAAAATAGCCTCTAGAATGCAAGAAAATTGTTTAAAGTTGATTTTCTCCACATTCAAACTTCAACAAGCCTTTACATTTTCCCTCTAACCACTTTTGATGCTCCATGGTGAGAATTACCCATGGAAAAAAATTATCTGGATTTCTTAGTATGACTTTCACATTCTACAAATGCTAGTCTAAGCAAATAGCTTGGGTAGTCCATCCTTAATTTTTTCAATTATATAATTATGATGTTGATATGTTTTCCCAGTCACAACATTTGCTAAAGTCACAAGTGTTGGCCTCTGAAAATGATCAAGCAATAGAGGAAGGGAGACAAAAAGTTCTTTTTCTAGAAGACACTTGATTTTTTCTAGTTCCAAAGCTAACCGTTTCACTATGGACTGGTAGAAATTATTATCAAATTGGTAATTTTTCTTGAATGCATCAAAGCTTTCTTAGATTTTTGACTTCATAACAACTGTAGAATTGTCATCTCTTAAAAATGACTTCAAAATATACTGGTCCCCCAAGAACCCACTTTTAGATGAGTCCTTAATGCTACTTCAAGAAAAATCAAGATCTTTTGGCCATCTCCTTGTCAACCACCTCTTCTTCACCAACTATGCCTCCTCTTCAAAAGCATCCCATCTTCTCTTCTCTTTTGCACTTCTTTATTATTCACTGTGTATGATTTGTCTAACATAACCTCAATATCAACATTCTCAATAAATTCAATCCCTAAAATCTTCAACGTAACCTCACCATCCATAGACTCATATTGGTCTGGTGGAAACAGTCGAGCCCAAAGTGGGTCCGGCTAAAAAAAATTCTTTTTCAAACAAGTGATATGCCAAAGTGATCCATTCACCCTCTCATACTTATTAGAGACAAGTTTTATCATTGAACCATCAACTTAAAACTCATTTTACCATTAATTTGCAAACTGTCAATTTAATTCCAGAGGGTCCTTTGACTAGCCTTAAAAACTGACACAAACACCTAACCAGGCTCTAAAATCAAACATGCTAATTCTTTGTTCTGGACTCTTGCACCCTGTTGAATCTTGTCTCATAAAAAATTCTCATTCAAAAGATATTGACTTTCAAAGTTGCCTTCTTAAAATCATCTACACAAACATGTTAGAAAATTCTAAATTGCGTTCAGATTTGGCTTCAAAAACTAGGCAAACTGACACTTAGGGGCACAAAAATTGGGGCATTGTTTCAATGTCATGAGGAGAGTATAAATCTATGGTTTGGTCTCATTATGAATAATTGGGTGCAAATGGAAAGCAATCAAAGTGGGCTACTCAAATTTGCAAACTGGAAACAATGTCAGAAAAGCATTTTTTGCAAATGGATTCGTCAAGATTTGAAAATTGGCACACTTGAAGTATTTTTAGACTAAAACACAGTGGTACAATTCATTTGACCTCACCTATCATCGATTTTGAGATATTACATCACAAACAGGGGTTCTAACAAATCTGCACTTCTTGACACCAGTAAAAAATTAGAAATTGCATTTGGAATTGCATTCAAAAAATGATCAAACGGATTTGTCATAATCTCAAACTTGAAACATTACATGTCTCTAACCTCTAAAATGAAATGAAAAAGGAATTTTCTCATTTTTCTCAACTGGGTCAAAGTTATAACCAATCAAACAGGGGTTCCCAGAATTTAGGACAATTCATATCAGCATGACATCAATAAATGACCAACTTTGAGGGATTCAAAACCTAGTCAAATGGATTCAAAATGACTTCAAATATGAAACATAAGCTCTTAGGTATGGACACTAAACACTTAGAAAGTAGTGAGTCATGAAAAATTATTGGGTGTGAGATATTCAATTGCAAACATAGCCTCCTGTCATTGTTTGACACTTAGGTGAAAATGCAAAATTGACAATTGCTCAAAACGAGACTTCACAGAATAGCTCGGAATGACAATTTAACTTCATAAAATGAGTAGGCATACTGAATTAAAGGTGCTAGAAGCATTAAACACCTCATAAGCTTCAAATGTATAGCTGGGAACATAGGCATCAAAAAGCATTTATAGGACCTAATTTCTCAATGGTACTCAAAATCGGGGCTTCAATTTTGAGTCCCAATAGTGGCTCTGTCTAGAGATGCATGTCCCTTGTGGTCATGGAAAGGATTTAGATCTTTGGTAGAAGAAAACCACCCACTAATAGAAAAACTTCTCCCGAACAGCTTTATTGACAACAAAAACAACTACCTCTACTATGTACAAGTGATGACCCCAGGCCACTGAACTTCAACAAAACTTCTTACCTCTGTCATAAATCTGATTCTCATTCCTTTCATCATGAGGTAAGCTAAAATTATCACTCATATTAGTTTCACCAATTTCATCAGCATCTTGAAGCTCACAACTTAGCAAAACTAAATCTACACCTTTATTTTCATAATGCATACAAAAACTAGCTTCATTCTCAAGCAATTGCAAATTATGAATGTTCTAATTGGCATGCTTAAAAATATCACACTCAAACTGAAAATTCTCTTCATCAAATGAATCATTCATAGTATTAGTCTCGAATATGAAGGCATCATACTCAACTTGGGGAAAGATATCACATATACCTTGAAAATGTGTATCCTTATGCATAACCGGAGAGTATTGATATGAGCAATCAAACTTGTACTCACACATGTCATCAATGTTAGAATTTGCAACTAATTCAAGATCCTCAAATGGTCCTTTGAAAATAGCAAATGGATTAGTCACCATGTTAGAGTATTCATCATAAAGCTTGCTACAAGGTACATGTTGATACTCAACAACAACTTCATCAAACACCTTATTATCAATCTCACAAGATGCAACATCATAATCACTTTCACTATCAGACTCAAAAGAAGAACAATCTGACCTCTTACAGTAGTAAGAAAAGGTATCATAATTAAACTCATTCTCAACTAAATTTGAAACTTCCATGTGCTCTTTTAAAAATGGGTTGATAACTCCATGCAGTGATCCTCTTTGAACATTTTGACAAAAAATGGGTTGATCATCATTAGGATTTTCATCATATAAAGCATTATTATAAATCTTGAAACCATTTTCGACACCATTTTCATGAGATCTTTCAACATGTGAAGAGGAAAAATTAGAATCATTATCATTACTTGAAGACATAACATCCACTTTATCAACTAAGCAAGCAGTATATAAATCAATATTAATCATATCATCTTCACCAAGATGATTCAAATGACTTACCCACCAATCATTTCTTATTTTATCACTAGGTGCTATTGTAGTAACTATATAATTACCTATATGTTGATTATTATAGTCACACACAATCCCATGGCATTCATCTACACAACTAGTCAATTGATCTTTGTAAATAATCTCTTTGTTCTCAAATTGTGTACATAGTTCCTCTTCAAAACTTTCAATTGCATGTTGGTTTATATAATTCTAAAATGGAACTTCGTATTCAGATTTGGAGAAAAAACTCATACTTCTACTAGCATAAGAGTACTCACTTTTGTCATTACTTTCTTCTTCCCAATTTGCATCTGATTCACATGAAGATGGATATGTACTATCACTATCCTCTTCATGACTCGAGTAACAACTCTCGCCATTATCTTCACATGATGTTTCTTCACAATACATTGGATCAGCAAGTTCACCTTCATCACTTGACGCATAAATTTCAGCTTCTTTGTCCTCATACTGAGATGAATACCTTTCCTCTTCATGGCTCATTATGTTTTCAGCATAATGTAAATCATCAAAGGGAGAAAGAATAACTAAACTTACATCTTGCATGTAGGATTCATCAAGTGAACTAACTTTATGTTTTGCTGCTGTAATACTACAAACATGTGCATTCAATTCAGCAAGAATGGAATTTTTTTTTTTTGCAACAAAGAGATTTTATCTTTACACGTTTGCATTTCTGAATTTTCAACAAAATTATCTACAATAGTAGGGGTACCTATTTGCTGATCTGAAAATAAACACTCCTTTTGACATTGATTTTTCCTTTCCATCTCATCTTGCTGACAAACATTGCTAGAAAAGTGACTCCTGGATAACCCATATTTTATGTTATTTTCAATCTCTATTGGCGTCATAAATGTCTGATGCAAAGTCATGGGCTCTTTATCTCTCAATAAGTAACTCATCTTTTTATCAAATGTGTTGAGATAAATCACTAAATACACTTGATCATCTGGCTTATAACTCTCAGGAATGTCATTTAAAACCTTTGCAAATTTGATATTAAATTCAGGAACTAATTCATCATTCCTGATTTGAATCTTTAAAAACTTATCAAAATAATTAGAGATGCTTACTCTTTCCCCGAACTACTTCATGAAGACTGAAAGTAATTTGTCCCAAGATGAAATTAAACATGATGGTAGAAAGGAGAACCAATCTCTAGCATCACCTTCCAAAGTTTGAACAAATAGTTTCATGTGTATGTCCTCGTGAGCAATCTCATAGTCACCTATCAAATCACTGAACAACTCAACATGATGACTAGCTAAAACAAGATGGTTCCCACTATACTTAGGCATTTTATTTCTAACATCATTAGGAATGCCATTCAGGAAACCATGAATGCCATTAAAACTTAATGGCATATATCTCTTGATAGAAAAAGATCTACAAACATCACTAATTGGTTGCATGCTTGATGAAAGGAGACTTGTCATTCTTCAAGGCCTTGACACTCATCAACAATAATTCTGATTTGTAATTTATCATACGCTTATAACCTTCTACTAATGAATCACTTCAAACACTTCACAAAACTTTACAAGCTAAAACTTATTCCCATGAAGTGTATAAAACCTATCACACTATTCTCCTCTTCCAAGTGCTGAAAATCACTTGATGGAGAACACACACGTATACCACTTTCTTTCATGACAAGAATAACATCACAAAAAATAAAATACCTCAAGTGTTGATGCTGAAACCATTGATTTGTTGATTAGAAAAGGTGTTGGTCTCAATTCCTCACACCACTGATCAAATCCTTATAGAGTCGCCATCTCCTTGAGAAGAACCAAATGAAATCACTACAGTGATTCACTTTAACATTTAAAATTTCTTGTAATAGCAAATCAATCAACACTTCAAAACTTTTCAGCAAAGAATTCATATATTCTCTCTTCTTGCTTAAAATTCAACTTTCAGATTTGCCTAATTCATCTGAAAACTCTTCAAAAATAGTTATTTCTAACTGATCTACACTGGTACAGAGATCCTTTAGAGAGTTTCCACTCACAATTGTGACAAAGATTTTTAAAAATATGATTTATAACATGATAGATTTGAACTAGATTTTCAATTTGTAGAACTTTACAAATCACTAAACACTTAGAAGAGAGAAAACCACTTTTGATCAATTTTAACTCTGAATTTACAACTTAGAAGAGAGAAAACCACTTTGACAACCAAACCAGCTAAATTGATTGAAAATAAAGCTTAGTAGAAACAAAATTTACATTCAACCTTCAAAGATACTACTATCCTAAATAGAGCATCACTGGGGTGCATGATATTTGAGTAAGAAAATTGGAAAAGACATTAGATAACTTACTACTGCAATTTTTTCACACACTTCTCCTAATGTATTGAATCTCCTTCTTTCAAATTCTCAAGGTTTGTCTATTATTCAAATTCAATATAGTCCATAGCAAAGTCACCATTTTGTTGGCTCTTGATTTAATAGAGTTTGAATAACCAAGTATGCAAGGCAAGAATGTGTCTATGAGTAGCTATCTCCAATAATGGATACAATTTACCAAGAACCTGGGCCAACTATAAGGCTACACTCCTTCTTGACTTCAGGCTCTGTAAAACCTAGGTGGGTAAACCTCTTAAGATCTTATCATGTGACTAGTGCAATGAGCATAATCAGGATCTAGAATAATAGATGAAACCCCTAAATCTTCTATACTTAACCAAGTAAATCACAAGCATGAAATAGCTAATAGCATGACTCACGAAACTGGTAAGCTAAGTGCAGATTAAACTTTGAGTAACTTTCAACATAAAAGAGAAAATGATTTAATATGTTGATATCAACAAGACCTAGGTATGAGAAACAAAACCTAATGATCCTATCTTTGATCAATGCCTTATTTATTGGGCAATTAAATGAATTACAACCATACATCATCTAGAAATATTTGACATAATTTCTACATCAAGATCCCTGATCTATCTTTCACCTTGTGAACAGACATCTACTTCAAATTTAAATCTCATACCCAAATTGTCTTATTACTAAATCTACAAACCCTATGATAAACACCAAGCAATTACATGGCTCTTTGGTCTACAAGCAAGACATTTCAATCACATACATCCTTAAATAGAATGCAACCTAATTCATGCTCTTGATTCACAAATTAGAAGAAATTATAGATCCATGAACAGGAGACAAGATTCAAACTAAATTTAAATCCCTTTGATGTGCTTTATTTGTTTTTCTTAAAACCAAATACATGAAAGATGTACAGAAATAACTCAGAAATCACCTAACAAGTAAAGGCTAACTACATAAAACTTAAATTGTTGTTCATACAAGATGAAATGTTGGGTGTGTGGCTTTCACAACTTGAGCAAAGCTCCTAGAACTAGAAATTGAAAAACCAACCAACCACTTTCCAAGAGAAAAAGAAAGAATATGTATCAAGAAAGAAATTCCCGCATTTTATCAAAAGATGACAAGTGTCCCCTCATAATTCTTTTCCAAGAAGTTGAAAAACCTCTCTCTACCTTCTCTCATCAACTACCAAAATCAAATCCTCATCATTTGATTTCCAAAAGCAAGAAATATCTAAGATACTTGATTGAACATCATAACTAATTTTGATGCCAAAAATGAACTCAAGGTAAAAGTGAAAATCAATTAAAATAGCCTCTAGAATGTAAGAAAATTGTTTAAAGTTGATTTTCTCCACATTCAAACTTCAACAAGCCTTTACATTTGCCATCTAACCACTTTTGATGCTCCATGCTCAGAATTACCCATTCTACTGAGAATGCCCTAGAATTTACAAATTTGCTTAATGACTGAACAAGTGAGCACCTGTGCAAAAATTGACCTCAGATTCAGAAAATTTAGATCATTCTAATTCCAACTATACATTGGAGCACCTATTTTGAGAAAAAATTTCTCCTGTTATGCCCATTTGAAATTCAAGTTTCCATCTCATGGCTTTGCACAATATTATTGCAAAAATTTAACCTTTTACAAAGTTTGGAATATATTATAACTCCAAATTTATTAAAAAGGAACAGCACATGATTTTGAGGGAAAATTAATAAAATATTAAAATTTGAATTTTTCAAAATTCCCCACCATTCTCCTCTAGGTCAGACCTATTAACCAGCTCTGGTGACACGTGTCGTGCTCTAATTGGTTCCTTTTTGCACAATCATTAGGCCCTACCACCTGGATGCTAGGTGGCATCGTCTCATTGGTCCAACACCTGCCACATTTTCATCCACAATGCACCACATGTCACATCTACATTGGTTTTTATCTGCACAATTCGCACCACATGGCATCACTTGATTCATCCTTCTCACAGCCATGTCAGCATGCCACTTGGATGCCATGTCATGGTCACTATGTCACTATGTTAACTGGCATACAACTTTTCTTAGTGACATTCGTCAGATCTACCACATGGCACAATTTGGTGCATTGCAAGATCTGAACTGCCACGGTGCCACTTGTCCTTTTGTGATTCATTCTTGGGTAGCCACCTTAGTTGAGTCACTTCACCACATCACTACTATTGAGTCTCAGGTTTTTTGGGCTAGATTTTGAGATTTTATGATAGGTCACCATGCTACATGCTAGAAAATCTTGCCATTTTTTCATGGTGACATAGCGACCATTGGAAATTTCCACTTTTCTAGCGAACATTCCTAGCTTTTCTGGCAACTCTCTTCAGTGACCTCTATGTGTGTGCCATGTCAAAATTTACTTGCCTTCAGCTATCTAGGTCAAACCCAATGACAAACTTGCCTTCCAAAAGGCTTATGTCTCATAAACACAATGTAATACGAGTGGATTTGCATTTAAACATTTTAGAATCCCTCTTTCTAGCGAATGTGGGATATAGGCTGATGACAAATTCTACACACTCTACCCCTTGTTTTATTTTGAACCAACGTTGAGTCTTCATGCTTTTACTTGCCTCACATGGGCAGTTTGCCTCTCTTCACATGGGCAGCTCCCTATTCCTAAGGCCTTTGCATGCAATGTTGGGCTTCCTTTTCCTACTAGTTTCTCAATCACATGGATGGCCTTTGACTGGAGTTTTTTCTTTTACCTCGTTGATGTTCTATCCTTCACGTGGGCCTTTTTCTCACATGCCATGCCCTGCGTGGAGGCTCTATTTGAGTGGTGGTGCCTCCCCTTTGAAAATGCCACTTTTCCTTTAAACATGTCAACTTCTTTCCTTTAATCTATGTGGATGGCTTCTTCTTCTGTTTGTTTCCCCATCATAGCACTTTGATTTTACATTTGTTCTTTTTAGCTATCTACTCAAGGATATAATCATCATCCTTTAGATAGAACTCCACGCCCTCCTCTGTCTCACAAATTCTCTCCTTGCGTATGGAGTGGATCCCTTGTTTGGCATTGACTACTCTTTTTATGCATGGTGTCTCGCTTTCTACATGAAAAGTCTTCCCTAAAATTCATTGCCACCCCAATGAAGTCCTTTAGAGATGGACAACAATAGCTCATCAAGATTATCATTTAGAATATGTGGGGAGATACCAATCATGTGGTTACAACTCCACGTAGTGATGGATGAGTGTTCTTCATTTGTGTCCATAGATCAGAACATTATAACAAAGTTGGCCACAAGAACGCATTTACCCAAGGTTCTATGTTTTTAGAAGGAATTCCTCATGTTGGACTCCCCTATTCTCCTTCTTGGTGGCTTCTCCCTTTTTCAAAACCATGGGCTCCCCCCAAGTGTCATAGCCTACTAATCTCCTTTTACATCTTACTGAGGAATTGCAAAGCAAGAGTTAAAACGTGATGCCACCTGTGTAGGTTAGATGATAATGATTACAAGGTGCAAGGATAGATAAAAGAAGAAAATACTTAATTCTTCTTCTTCACTGAGCCAATGTACATTTAGCCACAAATGACGTAGAGGAGGGCTTTTCTGGCATTACTGTAGCACAAGGTGGTAAAAAAATATTTGAATTTCTTAGTATGCCTTTCACATTCTACAAATGCTCAAAAGCATCCTGACTAGTCTGAAAAAATAGCTTGGCTAGTCCATCCTTAATTTTTTTAATTATATAATTCTGACGTTGATATGTTTTCCTAGTCAAAACATTTGCTAAAGTCACAAGTGTTGGCCTCTAAAAATGATCAAGCAATAGAGGAAGGGAAACAAAAAGTTGTTTTTCTAGAAGACCCTTAATTTTTTCTAGTTCCAAAGCTAACTGTTTCACTATGGACTAGTAGAAATTATTATCAAATTGGTAATTTTCCTTGAATGCATCAAAGCTTTCTTAGATTTCTGACTTCATAACAACAGCAAAATTGTCATCTCTTAAAAATGACTTCAAAATATACTGCTCCCCCAAGAACCCACTGTTAGATGAGTCCTCAATGCTACTTCAAGAAAAATTAAGATCTTATGGCCATCTCCTTGTCAACCACATCTTCTTCACTAACTATACCTCTTCTTTAAAAGCATCCCATTTTCTCTTTGGCACTTCTTTATTATTCACTGTGTATGATTTTTATATACTTTAGATCTTAAATGAAGGTATAAGCATATTAACATTCTCAATAAATTCAATCCCTAAAATCTTCAATGTAACCTCGCCATACATGGACTCATTGGTCTAGTGGAAACAATCAGGCCCAATGTGGGTCCAGCTAAAAAAAAAGTGTTTCCAAACAAATGAGGTGCCAAAGTGATCCATTCACCCTCTCGTACTGATTAGAAACAACTTCAATCACTGAGCCATCAATTAAAACTCATTTTACCATTAATCGGCAAACTATCAATTTAATGCCAGAGGGTCCTTTGATTGGCCTTAAAAATTGACACAAACACCTGACCAGGCTCTGAAATCAGACACATTGATTCTTTGTTTCAGACTCTTGCACCCTATCGAATCTTGTCTCATGAAACATTCTCATTCAAAAGATATTGATTGTCAAAGTTGCCTTCTTAAAATCACCTGCACATAAACATGTTAGAAAACACTAAATTGTGTTCAGATTTGGCTTCAAAAACTAGGCAAACTAACACTTGGGGGCACAAAAACTGGGGTGTTGGTTCATTATCATGAGGAGAGTATAAATTTGTGATTCGATCTCATGATGAATAACTGGGTGCAAATGGAAAGTGGTCAACGTGGGCTACTCAAATTTGCAGTGGAAACAATGTCAGAAAAGCATTTTTTGCAAATGGAATTGACCTAGGAAAGTGTTCAAACAGATTCATCAAGACTTGAAAATTGGCACACTTGAATTATTTTTAGACTAAAGCATAGTATTATATCCATTTGACCTCACCTATCACAAATTTTGAGATATGATATCACGAATAGGGGTTCTGGAAAATCTGCACTTCTTGACACTAGTAAAAAATTAGAAATTGTGTTTGGAATCGCATTTGAAAACTGATCAAATGGATCTGTCATAAGCTCAAAATTGAAACATAACATGTCTCTAACCTCTAAAAAGGAATTTTCTCATTTTGGTCAACTAGGTTAAATCTGTAACTAGTCAAACAGGGCTTCCCAGAATTTAGGATAATTTATATCAGCATGACATCAATAAATGACCAACTTTGAGGGATTCAAAACCTAGTCAAATGGATTTGAAATGACTCAAAATCTGAATCATAGGCTCTTAGGTATGGGCACTATGCACTCCCATAGTAGCAAGTCATGAAACATTACTAGGTGTGAGATATTTAGTTGCAAACATAGCCTCTTGTCATTGTTTGACACTTTGGTGAAAATGCAAAATTGACAATTGCTCAAAACAAGACTTCACAGAATAGGTCAGAATGACAATTTAACTTCATGAAATGAGTAGGCATACTAAATGAAAGGTGCTAGAAGCATTAAACACTTCATAAGCTTCAAATTTACAGTCAGGCACAGAGGCATCAAAAAGCGTATATAGGACCTAATTTCTCGATGATACTCAAAATTGGGGCTTCAATTTTGAGTCCCAACATGGTAAACAATTGCATAGTCATCTATATGGATTACCTTACTATCTTTTCTAAAGGAAGGAGTACTCATATTATAGACTTGAAGCAAGTGTTCAACTGATGTCAAAGGTATGGAATATCATTGAATCCAAAAAAGTGTTTATTAAGGGTCATCAAAGGAAATTTGCTTGGTCATATTATTTGTGAAGTTGGGATATCTATAGATCCTAAAAGAATAGAGGTCATTCTTAATCTGTCACCTCCTCATAGTCATAAACAGTTGAAATTTTTCTTTGGAAAAATTAATTTCATATGTAAGTTCATTGGTGGATTTGTTGAGATAGTACATCATCTTAATGGGGTAAAAGCACAAACTTGTGTCACCCTTTTGTAAAGGAAAAGGCTAATAAAAATATAACTATTCACTGTCAATGACATAAACTTGGTATTATTATTTTGAAGTTGAAAATGAAATGAACTATTAAAATGTGTAGAAATGGATGAAGTTGAAGTTTAGGATTATAATTTTTAATAATTATTTGGAATAAGAATTGATATATTTTCCTAATTTTTATAGATAATTTTGTAGCTGCTAAAAAATGCTTAAACTTAGGGGTCTAGTTCCCACAACAAAACTATATGGAAATAAAATTATTTTTCTTTGATCTCAGACTATGTTATAGATAATGCATATATCTAGAACAATCAAAAATAAAAATTTACTTTAGATCTATATTTTCTCTTTTATAATTACTGAAATTTCAGCTCACCTAAAATCGATAGTTTTCATCTCCCACCACATTTTTTGAAACAATCTATTCTAACTAGGAGAAAATATATATATTCTAGAAGAGGACTCTCTCCTCTAGAATGTCGTATGATTTTTATATTTTATGATATGATTTAATATTTTTTTCTTTCTCAAAAATGACATCTTCTTGAGTGTTAAAATGTGTGCTTGTAGAATTTTTTAATTACAATATATTATATCTAATTAAAACACTATAAAATCTATATGAGAATATTCTTGACGCTAAGCTCTATAAAATGGTGTTCATATGTTATTAAAAAATTATCATAAAAGATAGTAAGAGTTATTGAAATGCCACTTTTCTGAAATAATTTTATTTCTTTAGTAATTGGATACAAACTAGTATAAAACATGCATTTAATAGAAATTTCCAATTGATAAAGTGTGATACCATATATAACTTAGCTATAATGAATTTATCAAGATCATATGTTTAAAAAAAATGATTTTTACATAGAAATACTCAAATTCATTCGTTCTAATAAGTTAGCCTAAAAGGTGACACAACTTTGTACTTTTACCCAATGATCTTCTCAAGAAAGGAGAAAAAACTGAATGGGTTTCTAAAATAAAGAAATCTTTGGAAGATATCAAAATGGAAATCTCTACAGCCCCAATTCTTGTGAGTCCAGATTAGGATTTACCATTCAAAATCTACTCATTTGCTGCTGAAAATTCATGTGTTGGGATTCTTACTCAAAAGAAAGACAAAGAGAATGAGAGGCCAATTGCACTCATTAGTTTCCTACTAAAGAATGTTGAGTTGAACTATTCTAATCTAGACAAATATTCTTTTGCATTGTTAAAAGTAGTTAAGAAGTTTTTCCATTATATACTTAGTAGTAATATTTATGCAATTGTGTCTAATCCTGTAGTCAAGATGTTGCCGATGCAGAATGAACTAGGTGAGAGACAAGAAAAATGGATGGCTATATTACAAGAGTTTGACTTAGAGATTCAATCAATGAAGTTGGTAAGAGGACAAGGATTAACCAAGATGATAGTTGATAATGAGATTGGTGATGATATCAAAATCAAATTTGATGATGAAATCAGCACTAATAACCAACAAAAGATCATGGTGTCTTAAGTGGATATTGATCAAAAAATAATCACTGTTTGGTATCAGGATATTGTTTACTATCTTATTCAAAATCAATACCCTAATGGGATAAATAGTTTTTAGTGTAGAGGACTAAAGATGAAATGTGAATCCTACATGTGAACATTCGTGTGTTGGGATTCTTACTCAAAAGAAAGACAAAGAGGATGAGAGACCTATTGCATTAATGAGTTTCCCACTAAAGAATGTTGAGTTGAACTATTCTAATCTAGACAGATAATCTTTCACATTGATAAAACTAGTTAAGAAGTTCTACCATTATATACTCAGGAGTAAGACTTATGTAATTATGCTTGATCCTGTAGTCAAGACATTGTTGATGCAGAATGAACTAGGTGAGAGACGAGGACAATGGATGGCTATATTACAAGAGTTTGACTTGGAGATTCAACCAATGAATTTGATATATAAGAGGATAAGGATTAACCAAGATGATATTTGATAATGAGATTGGTGATGATAACAAAATGAAATTTAATGATGAAATCAACACTGATAATCAACAAAAGATCATGGTGTCTCAAGTAGATATTGATCAAGGAATAATCACTGATGTTTGGTATTAGGATATTGTTTACTATCTTATTCAAAATCAATACCCTAATGGGATGAATAGTTCCTAGCATAGAGGACTCAAGATGAAATATGAATCCTACATTTTGCAAGATAGAAGACTTTATAGAATAAATTAGAAGGAAATCTATTTGAAATGCTTGGGACATTAAGAAGTGAAAGAGTTTTTGGAATAGTTTTATGATAGGTATGACATGGGACATGGATTAGTAGGAGATATAGTGCATATGATTTTGAGATTAGATTATTTTTGGCCCACCATCTTTAAGGATACATTTGAACATGTACATTTTTTCCATATCTGTTAGACAAGTGCAAATAGAAAGAGGCATCTCGCTATGCCATTACAACGAATGTTCGAGGTAGTCCCTTTTATAAATGGGGGTTGGACTTTATTGGTCCTGTAAACCCACCATCATCTGTGGGCCATATGTTCATCCTCACAACTATAGACTATTGCACATGTTGGACAGAAGCTGAAACTTTTAGAAATTGCACAATAAAGGTGGTTACAAATTTCTTGGAAGAACACATTGTCACAAGGTTTGGTATATCATTCTTCCTAGTGCGTGATAATGAATTATCATTTGTATTGATCTTCCTTACTCAATGGGCACTAGATAATCACGTTATAATCAATTTCTCTTCAAATTACTATCCCCAAGGGAATGGTGTGGCTAAGTCCAACAATAAAAACTTGATCACTATGATAAAGAAACTATTACAAGAAAATCCAAAAGATTGGTACACCCAATTGAAGTATGCATTATAGACCAATAGAGTTGGGATAAAAAATGCTTGGGGACATCCCCTTATTTACTAGTCTATGGACAAGAGCTAGTGTTCCCACTTAATCTCAGGATTCTAGTATTGAAATTTATGAAGGGATATGTTGAGGATATGGATAAGTTCATATCAGATTAATGAATCTCTTGGAATTGGATGAGAAAAGAATAACAGCCTTGGAGCATATGGTGAAACATTAGGCTATCATTAAATGGTGGTTTGACAAGTAGGCCATAATAAAATATTTTAGAATATTTCACCTTGTTCTCCTACAGGATAAGCCAAAAGAAAAGTTAGGCAGTCACACTAAGTTTCAACGCTTATGGATTGGCCCTTATCAAATTGTGGAGATTTTGGGAGAAAATACTTTTAGGTTGAGTTCCTTATAAGGGGAATTGGTCCCATTACCTATCAATGGTCAGGTCTTGAAACATTACTTTGAGGCCAAGAAGCGGAAAAAATTTTCAAATATAAAAAATATTAAAATGTAAAAAAATTATTTCTCCAAGTGTGTTTATTTTCAAATAGTGTGTTTTCTTTTAGTTGTGTGTTTAATTTTAGTTGTGTCTTTTCTTTCAAAGTTGTGTTAGTTTGGGGGTTAGGCGCAATCAAGACTCATTCTTGATGCATTTCATAAATCACTTCTTGTGGTTTTGATTTTTAAGAAGAGGTGTTTCTTTGTCAAAGCATTTAGATGATTTTGTTTCTTATACCAAGTGGAGAATGGATATCACTTTCAGTCAAAAGGATTTATAGTCTTGAAATCAAAATTTTAGATCAATAGTTCTCAACACTTGGAAAATTTAATGATTGATTATCTTAGTGTTTTTAAATCAAGGTTGATAGCAGCAATGGATAGTCTAAAACTTGCCAATTTAGACGAAAGGTCTTTTCAAGGAATTGTTAAAGTCACTACTGGGCATGAGAGTTTCCAAAAGTTCTTAAAAGAGGAACCCAAAGGTTATAAAACTAAGGAAAGAATCTAAGAAATGACACCAATGCCTTGGCCACATAGTCTAAGCATGGTCAAAGTACAAAAAAAAAAACAAGAAAAAGGAATGATGGTGTTAAGAATGAAAGATTCCAAAAGGTATGAGAAAGATAATAGGAAAATAGGGATATGTCCTCCAAAATGGCTATCCAATACATATACAAATTGCTTCATGGAAGAATCAAATGGAAACATGTGAGTTATTTGAAGTAGGATTCAAAAGATTACTCAGGACCTAAAATACAAAATATAATAACCCTTCTAGAGCCCTCTAAATGGATTCTCTCATCTGGTTAGAAAATGATTAATACACATGATCTACAAGGATTTTGATGAATGGACTGGTGGAGTGGAGGATTGTTTCTGAGTTGTTGCAAAATCATGATAAATAGTATCTTGAAATGTCAATTGAACTTGAAGATTCAAGATTATGAATTTTTGACTATTAAGGAACGTGAAAGTTGTTTGTGATGTTTGGGATTTAGTTATTATTTGACACATGTTAGATGAATGTTTGCTAATGAAGAAATTCCTTTATCATTTCTTCCTTTCTATTGGGGCTATCTTTTATGGTTTTGTAATGCATGCGCCATTTCTCATAGAAATGGGGACTCCCCAAATCCCTAGTCTGGGGCTTAGGTTATTTTGGGACTCCCTTAGGAGTCTAAGTCTAGTCTCTGTCTCTAACTGGCAAGCTTGGAACTTGTGAACTAAGAATTTTGAGAGTTTAAGGGTATTTTAGTGAAAAAGGGTGCACTAGCACATCTAGCACACATGCGCACCCATTATGGGTTCATAGGTGCGCTAAATGCTCAAGTAACACTTATCTCCCTTTGGAGATGTGCACATGCATAGATGCACACCTACCTGAGCCTATATAAGCCTGGGTACCCCCTCCCTCTCCTCATTATTCTCTTAGCACTCCTTTGATCCTACACCTTTGCATCTCTAAAGGTGTGTCGCTAACTTGCAAGAAAGACAACAAACATCAACACCAAAGGTGTGCACAAACACACCCATCCAAGGTGCTTATGTATGCACCTTTGTCCACACAAAACCTCCTAAATCCTAAGGAACTTAACAAAAACACTAAGAAAAGGGTGCACATGTGTGTACCTCCCCAAGGTATGCACATGCACACCTTTTTATGCTAAAGCACAACATCAAAAGGTGCACATCTATGCACCATTTTGAATGCATAGTAACCTAAGGATAAAATAAGGGTGTGCACATGTGCACCCCAAAAAGGTGCACATGTGCACACCTCTTCAAAAATCTTAAATAAACCTAAGTCCCCTATCTACCACATGTAGATGCACAATAGTGCACATGCGCATGTGTGCACCTATCAAGGTGTGCATGTGCGCACGTGGTAACTATGCATAAATGACCATTTAGGGGTCTTTAAGCACATCTAACACACCTATCAAGGTATGCAAGGTGTGTTATCTTTCATTCTAGGGCTATGAGGGGGGATTGAATTGGTTTTTTACTATTTTGGTGTTCTCGGTTAGGCTTTCTGATAATTAGGGTTTTCTTTGAGTTAGGTTTTTTTTGCTCTCCAAACTAATTGTTTTCTCTTCATGTGCAAATAAAATGGCATCCTCATCATCCTCACTTGTAGAAAAGATGGCTCCCAAACTAGTACTATTCAAATACCAAGGTGCACCAAAGAACTCACACTTTTATCATGGACATGCTAAAATATGAGACATCAAGCTAGGGCATATCAATTGAAACACATTACTCACCACATGCAACAAGCCTAGAGATAGATCTGCAATGGTGTCAACGCTTATCAAATTAGGGTTAGTCAATATGGTAACATCCTACATCAATGTACTCTTCTAAACTCATTATGACATTGGCAGACCACTATGTTACTAAGGAAAAGGTTGTCAAGAGTGTCATACGTGAGATAGTCTTGGACCTCCAACCTTGTAATACTGAGAAAGTCTTCCATTTTCCTAGGGTCGATCAATATATAAAGATGACCTATGATTGGGCATAAAGATGGTATAGAGAGAATGAAGAGGAAGCCAAAGAAATAATTCAATCTTCCTTCCTAATAGATAGAGCTCTAGTAGGTCATAGAATGGGGAAAGTAGAAATGACATGAGGGTACATGAGGGATGATATTGGCTACACAATTGTACTTCTAAGTAGAGCCATGGGACTCCCTATAGTGGGACACCTAAATTTGGATGGTGCACTTCATAAAGACCATCAAGATGGAAAAAATTCCAATGGATTGGGATATTATCCTCACTGATAATTTACATGAGCAGCTGGTGGTATTCAAGACTGACCCCATGTTCTATATGACATCATATTCAATGTACTTATTGGTAGCAAGGACAATTAACTATCTAGGACTTTACAAAAGGGGAAGTATGCGAGATGAAAATTCTTGGCCCTATGTAGTGTTTCCTTAGCTAGTGAAGAAAAAGCTCTTGAATCAGAGCAAGGAATACAATATAGTGAATGACAATTTTATATTTACGATCATCCAATTTATAGAGGGTGATTATGTTGAAAGAATGACACTAGAGGCACCATCAATGATCATAGAAGTTGGTTTCTCCTACATTAAATTCAAAAAATTCACATACCTAAGGGTAGAAAGCACACAGGTGAACCTAAAGAATCTCCCAAGATATATGTTAGATAGACTCATTTTGTTGGAGGTTGCCAGATAGTTCACCTTTGCATATGATAGAGTGAGAAAATAGCACAAGAAGACATGGGTGTGACCAATAACCATAGGTGCATTTGAGGTCAAATAGAAACATGATATAATGACCTTCAAATCATAATGGGATCAATATCCCTTAGAAGAGTGCAACTCCCCTTGCCCATATTTTGATAATATTGGGATGGTACAACATCTAGCAAGGAGGTAGTCCATACATGAAGATGTACTTGAAGATCATTGGATGAATACCATAGATGACTATGATGTCTGAATAAGGGATTATTGTAGAATGAATCTATACTTAGTAGAAAAGGTGCTTAAGATGAAGATCTCTCTCAAGGTTGTCAAAAAAGACACAAAGGATGTCTTAAATCTAGTGTATAACAGGGACAAGATATAAGATAAGCCTATAATGAATGCAAAAATTGACAGAGCTGAGAATGCAGATATCAAAAAAAAAGCTTGACATATTGTCTAATTGACAAGAGAATGGATCAAGAAACTATTCAAACTTGATCTATTTCCATAGGTTGTTCATCTACAAGCCACAACATGTCTAGTTAAGGGTAAAGGTGCAAAAGTCATAATACCAACCTTCCCTGCTCAATCTCCAGTGAGGCTAGAAATGGTGCATCAACATGAGAGGGAAGTTGAATACTTTAGGGAAGATAAAGGGAAGAATAAGAGGAAGAGAGTAACCAAGGGTAGTGAACAAACATATCAGGCCCAGCCACCTCAACAACCACAATAGAATCCAACATAACTAGAGCCTCAAGATGAACAAGCAACTCAAGTCTAAGAGGCTAAACAAGTGCCTCCTCTAGGAGAGGAATAGGAACTAGAAGAGAAAGAATAGAGGGTGCCACAAAAAGGGAAAGAAGAGGAAGAAGCCTCCCCCTTAGCTCTTAAGAAGACCAAGGTTCAATTCATTATAAGGGAGCCACGGAGAAGGAGAAAAGTGAAGAAAAAGAATAATCCTCCCCCATAGGTGCCTAAAACCATTCTTGAGGTTGAAGAAGAAGATGAGAAAGAATAGCCTAATAATGTTCCCTTGATTCAAAGGACTCAATTAGCTAGGTCCTTGGAAGAGGAAACAAGAAGAATTTCTACTCTAACATCACCATCAAAGTAGAAAGAACTTGTTTAAGTTATAACTTTCAATGATGAGAAACAACAATGGATTATGGATATAGAGGATCAAGGGACTAATGTATTTAACTTGTCTAATTTTTATTTCATGCTAGTAGGCATTGAGATGGTGGGGGAGAAAATAAGGGATACTCCTAAGAGTTAACCCTAGGCAAGGATTGGAATCAAATAATGCCCCTACCTCAAGGACCTTTTAGCCTATCCCCACCACCATCTTAGGATTTGTCATTAATGAATAGAGGATCTGTGACACCACTTCCTCTGACTATTGAAGTAGAAGAACAAGAACTAGAGGACGATGAAGAGCCTAAAAAAATGCCATCCAAAAAAGTATTAGAGGAGGGTCAAATATTAGAAGAAACTTAGCAAACTCCTCATGACATAGAGGCTAGGACCTCTGCTACAGTAGACATGGAGACTCCAAGTATAGATCTTTAACAAATGGAGAAGATGCTAGAAAGGAGTGATAAGGGGAAGTGTCCTATAGTACGAACCCCCTCTTTAGCCAAAGAAATATCTCTAATTGGCACTACACAAGCCTAGTTGAAGAGGGAGGTTATGGATTGACAAAAGAGCCAACTAAATGTAACTACATATGAGGGAATGGAAGAGTTAGTCAAGTCTATCAAGAAGCTCGAGCCACCTATGGGTGATGCACAACCATTGACCTTCATAATGAAGAACCAAGACTAGGACTTACTTGCACATATTTCCATCCCTCCTCCACCTGGTAACATTGAAGATCTGACTCATAGTGATTACCAAATCAAGGAGGCCTTGTTAGGGAAGCCCACAGTAGATACTACCAAAGTTTTGATGGCAAAAGGTGTGAAAGATTTTTTCAAGAACATGGACATAAATGAGTCAGAATTGGTGATTCTTATAAGAAAAAATGAGATTATGAGAGGGTATCTACATGAAATAGTGGGCCCAATAAACCTAGATCATCTAAAGATTACTCTTGTTGTAGCATTAGAGAGGAAAGAAAAGGGGACAACTTAGATGGATCCATTTTTGAGAGCATGTCAACAATGGTGTGAAAATTTTGAACAAAAAGGTGTAGGGTAATTTGAACTTGTTCCATTACGTTCAATAAAGTGTAGATAAATTGGTTTCTATATCAAACCAAGATTTTGGGTTAATGGATGAGGTACTACTTGGGCTAAAGAACTACAAATTTTGACAACAATAAAGAGTCAAAGGTATTGTACACTCATGGAGGTGTATACAATGGAAGAGCTTGATAAGCTCAAAGATTGGATTAAGAAGATTGTTGTAGACAATAAGGTCATGGAAGGACTTCATTAACATATTCAAAGATTGAGGGACTAGACTCAAGAGTAGATTTTGGAAGTAGAGAAGTACTATGATGTTGTTGCTTTTGATATTGTTTGAAGATGAGTCAAAAATAACACTCAAGCCAGTGCAATAGGCTATCCAACAATTCTAAAGAACTTTTGAGATTGCTTCATCTGATGAAAATATTAGTCAAGCATTTAAGACTAAAGAGGTATTGTTGGAATTGGACACTAAACCAGCAGATAGTTAAAGATAAGTATAAAGAATTGGATTTTCTGGAAATTTCCTAAGTAGTAGAGATTATAGAGAAATTCAAGAGAAAATATCCAAACATCACTCTAGTATAAAGGCGTACAAAACCCAAAATCTAGAAATTTAGTTTCAACACTTGGAAACATTTTAGATTTTTTTGAACTTGTCATCAAGGTGCACAAGTGTGCAGGTGTGCTATTTATAGAGGTATGTCAAAAATTTTGAAGAAGTAATAGTGCACTAATAAATAATTGTAAACTACTAAGTTAGAGCTTTCCATGCATTGGAAATGCATTTTGATGGCAATTTAACTCCTATTAACACCCAGAGAAGGTCAAGCTTCTAGTGACTCTTAGATCCTCTTGCAACTTCCTTCTTCTTATCTACTTCTTCTTTATTTTCTTTAAGTCGAGTAAAGGCTCATGTACCTATTAATTGATAAAAACAAGGGTGGAGTCTTACTTAGCACCATTTAGAGAGTTAGTTTGTATATAATTAGCTTTATTTTATTAGTTTTAAGAATATGTTTACATTAAGAGATCTTTCACTTTGAACACAAATTAAGGAGACAATTTCTTATAAATTTAGGAATGTAATATGTACTCTATGTTGTTATTTTGATGTAATATGTTATTGGTGCTCTCACTCTAAGTGTAGTTATTCTTGCTAAAGTGTGCTATTTTTGTGAATGCATGTTCATGAATAATAATGGAGCCAATGGTTTTGTTGTGTTGATTTGATTGTGTGATCTTTTAGTTCTAGTGTTTGTCATTAGTTGATGAATTCTGCTGATGTACCGAGTTGGAGAAGAGATCACCCTATTGTTCTTGCATAGATTCTTGTCTCACATGAGCACACTTTCTATGGTCTTGCAATTCGATGAGAAGTGAAACATCTTTCAATTTTTTTTTAAAGTTCCCATCAATGATTGCATCAGTGGATTTGAGGAAGCATTGTTTTTATTTTTATTGGTTTCCTACTTGATCTTTTTAACGATTAACTACTAGACGTATTCTTACTGTGGTTTATGTTCATTAGGAATTTCTCTTTCAAGTTATTTTATTTAATCTATCGTGACCTTATCTTTTTTATTTTGTTTTCTAACACTTGGTTAAATTAGGAATTCATATAGTTGTATTGATAAACTTGCATTCATCATAAAACAAAAAATATCAAAAATATATCTCTTTGGTGGTTATGTTGTTGGAAATATAAGAGTAACTGAGAGGGGAGGGGTGAATTAGTTACTACTAAAATAAATCCTAGATTCCTTAGATTTTAGTATACAAATGTAAAGTAAAAATGGAATATTACTGAATCTTGGTAAACACACAAAAATGTTGTAACTCAGTAAGTACTTGGTAAATGCTTAGCATATAAACTTTAGATGTTATCTGTGATTACCAAGACTTTAACTTAGTTGAAAACACATAAAATAAAATAGCATGAATTCATTTGACACCAAGATTTAATTTGGAAACCCAATTTGGGAAAAACCACCAATTGCAACTAGTTACTATTTTCACTCTTTTGAAGTGAGCCCTATTAGGAGCCAACCTTGTTAAAGGTAACAAAATACACTGTTAGGTGTGACCCTATCAAAAGATTTAATCATCTTGTTAGGAGTGACCTTGTTAGATGTCTTTAGAAAATTCAATAGAACTACCACCTTGTTAGAGGATTTGCAAATAGCTATTAAGCCAACTCTTTTAAGAGATTTAGATCACTACTACAATGGTTAGAGAGTAACAATGCAATTAAAGTAGATCTCCTCCTTGATGGACAAACTATAATATCTCCAATGAAGAACGAAGCTAGATCTAGGAGCATAAATGCATGATAGATGGTAGAGATCCTAAATGGTTGAGCATGGATTACATACATATAACACTAAATTTCTTGAAAAAACCCTAGATAAACTTTCTTGATTGCTTGAGCATGGATTGCATACATAACACTTTCTTGAAAAATCCTTGGATATACTTTCTTTTTGCTTGAGCATGGATTGCATCCCTAAATGAAGTGAGAAGGCCTCCTTTTATATTGATTTTGAGATCAAAATCAAAGGTTTGATTTCACATTGTTGGAAACTGACTATATTTGACATCAAGCCTAAGAACTAATCAACAATTACCTCATGGGTTAAGGTTGACCTCAATCTCAACCCCAAGGTGCTGGCATCTAGAAAAGTTCCCAAATCCAAGAATATTGTAGGATCAAGGAAAATATGGTGAGGCATAAATTAAAAAATAGTCAAAAATGTATTTAAAGTATTATTTTGTGATTAGATGAATAAATAGGAAGCTAAGCATAGAAATTGGTGCCAACCTAGCGTTAGAAAAAATAGTAGAAGAATAAAAGGGACCTTGAAAATTATTAAATGAAATAGGGGATCCTAATGTACCAAACCACACTAAAGAGGGATAAAAGGTCTTAAAAAACAAGTGTTTATTTTTTAAGATGATATAGACCTAAGCTCTACTATATCTTAGCACACAATTTTCTTTCAATAAAATTTCATTTCTATTCTAAGTTTGATTATAAAATTAGGGTTTAAATGAAGAAAAACCCTTTTTATGCAACATTTTCTCTCTTTTTTGTGTGCAAAAAGTATGGAGAGAGATTTGGGTAGATCAAGATATTGACTATAGTTTACAGATAGATTTGTCAGAAAGTGTAGGGAGTAGGAAAAGTGAGTCATGACATTTCTTGGAATAGGTTAACCAAGTCACCACATTCCCCCCATCCTAACCTAAAATTTGGTCTATAGGCATGTTATAGTCTTCCCTTTCTATTTTCAATCCCAAAATGGGTATGTTAGTTCCCAAGTGTTTTGTGTACATAACCCATTTTTTTTCATCATCTAGACCAAGGAATTGAATTTATATTTATAAATCACATTAATGTTGATCTCAGAATTGGTTTTGACAAGTGTCAACACACCTAAGTTATTTACTTAGTTCATGATGAATAAGTAGTAGATGTCGAGCATAACATATATATTATAGTATATGTTGAGTTATAGTGAGTGTAGAGCCACTCATGTATTGAGTCACTCAAATGTCAAGTAGAAAAACTATTCCAAATGATTTAGGAGTTGAGTAAATAGTGGATGTCAAGCATTATAGATACAGAGTCATAGCAGAAAGATTAGTATTTACCGAGCATTAAAGACTTTAGATGTAGAGTGAAATAGTTTTGACATATTTGTTTGTAAAGGCACAAACAAATATGTAAACCATTTTTGAGTTGACTTACAATTATATTTCAATATTTTTTAGATAAGGATGAATCTCTAGTCAAATCCCTATGCAATTACATGCAGCCAATCAAAAAATGGGAAGGATTAAGCAAAAAAATAGATGAATCTCAACCATAGATTCATACCTAACCCTAAGTCACCTAAGTCTTCTTAAGGAGGACAAACCCTAAACTCTTTAGCGAGTGTATGACATATTGAAGCAACAAAGAAAGAAGTTTGCATGTGCAAATAGAGCATTCATGGTGGCCTAGAAGTTATGAAGTGAAACTATATTGTGGAATCAGTTAGAGTAGAACAAAGGATGGAGAAGAGTATACAAAAAAGAGATATCTTATCAAGAAGGATCAAGAAGACAAGTTTTTAGAGGTGATCTGTTATCAGGCAAGCAAATGCTAACCATAGGACCAAAGCTAAGACATTCTAACAGGTGATTTTAGTCAAAATCTCTTAACATAATAGTCCTAATAGGTTGTATGAAATCCTTTAAAAAGGTGCTTACTTAGTTGTGAGTTAAAGTCTTTTAGCAAGGCACACTTCTAGAAAGGTGTTGAAATCCTCTAACAAAGTGAGACCTAATAGTCTTTGTAAGCCTTTAACAAGATAGACCTTTCATAGGGTAGATCATGTCACATGGTGAAAACATTGTAACATTCATTGGATACACTTTATTACTGTAGTAGTGAAGATTTTTGGGTGTCATCCCCACCCCAGTTTTACCTTCTCATTGCAGGGTTTTTGGGTAATCATATCTGGTGTTATATGTGTGTGATTACTTATATGTTTACATGATTTAGATGTACATACTTTACATGTTATTTTAGTTTACTCATTCAATGTATGAGATTGATGTGTGGTGAAATTTGTATGGATCCAAATTTAAACTACTGATTCACTCCTCCCCCCTCCCTAGAAGTTTACCTTTCCTATTGTAATTCCAACAATTGGTATCAAATCCTTATTCTCTGAAAGAGAAGCTTTACAGCTTTGAGGATAGATCTTGAAATGGAAGTCTACAAGTTGGGAAAGACTATTGAGAATCAAGAGATTAAAATACATCTCATTCTACATCAACTGAATCAAGCAAGAGAAGACCTAAAGAATTCTTTGAAGAGAAGGAAAGAAACTGGTATTGTAGAGAATGACACACAATACAAAGAGATAGAGACTAGTAGCTATTTATAGATGGAAACTCCAATGAATTTGATATAGTAGTCATAGATCTAATGAAAAAAATAGAGCCCAAGTTGAGGAAATCAAAAATCTCAAGTTAGAGAAAGAATCACAAGCCATATTGCTATGTGAAGTGGTTGAATAGAAGAAGAAAGTTGTAGAAAATAAAGCCATTATTGAAGAAGATAAAAGAATTTTGGCCAATAGACTAAAATAGAAGTCAACAAAGCTAACTAAGATTTCCAACATACAATTGGATACTCTAAGCCAAATGATGAATGCCAACTATGAATTGAATGTCAAGGACATTGACATAACTACATTGAAGTTGCAGAATGAAAAATTGTAGAGTGGCCTAAAGAGGGAAAAGGAATTTACTAAAAGTTTTAACAAACCAAATGAAGCCATCAAATACTTTGAGATTGAGATCCCCTAGATCTAACAATGATACATTTGGACTAGGATACATAAGCACTGAAGAAGGAGAATCATTCAAAAGTGCAGAAGAAAGGAACAACAAAGGTAAGAACTTCAAACCTACTTGTCATCATTCTGGTAAGAAAGGACATACTACTAATGTGTGTAGGAGCAAGATTTTAAATTATACTGTCAAGCCTAACAACATGGTTCACTGCCACAAGTGCAACAAGCAAGGTCATCAGGCACATGAATGTAGAACCAAGACCGTGCATACACAAAGATTTGAAGGATATTGTTACAACTATCAGAAGTATGGACATAAATCTTTTGAATGTATATCCAAACCCATGTAGTCATCAAATAGGCAAACAAAGGTAAAGAATAATGGTAACTCTTATAATTAGGATTATAAAACAAGGTATTTCTATCATTATTGTGAAGAATATGGACATATTCCTGAGAATTGTATTAGGACACACTTCAATGGTAACTACAAAAGGTGGTTAATTCAAACCACATGTTTTAGCTATTTGAAGACTAGTTGCATTAGTAGGTATTGCCCAACAAAGTCAAAAGCACCAAGTTGTGAATTTGATAAAGGAAAAGTCAAGAAAAATATTGAACACATCAGAGATGAGATGAATCAGACATAGAAAATGAAGGATGGTTATAGCACATCAAATGGAGAAGGGATCACTTCACCCAGTGGGTTAGGTGATCACACCTCATCAAACTAGGAAATCAAGAGGTATGTGGGACTAATATTTAAAGGCTATATCATACATCAATTCCAAAAGGATTTAGTACTAAAAGGTTTACATTATCATGAAAAAAGATGCAAGATGTTGATAGGAATTCAAGTTAAATCTTTACCATTTTCATGTTACTGTCAAGCATGAAAAGTTTCCTATGTGTGCCGAGTGAAATGCTAGAAGACGCCAAGCTAACACACTAGCTAGTTGATGTTGATCTTGTAGTGGTCGTTGAGTGATTGAAATGTCAATGGATGTTGACTAAGCCCAAAATTGGTTTATGTCGAGCTTACAGTTGTGCAAGCACCTAGCATTTATTGCAAGGTTTTCAAAGGGTATTTGATCAATTTTAGCTCATTTTTAATCATTTCAAATTTGAGAAAGAGCGAGTAGAGTAGAAGGCGATTTGGAAATCTATTCAAAGTGACTGCATAAGAATCAAGCTATGATTCTATGCTATTTCATCATATTTCATAAGGTATTTATCAAGAGTTGAGCTACGTAGTTTAAATTTTGTAAACCCTAGTTTCGCACAATGGCATAAAGTTCGAAGAATGTAGAGGGAAAGGAAGTTTTGAATGTTCAATTAGTAAGTAATGAGGTCAAGCAATCCATTTTCAAAGCTATTCTTGATATTGCATACAAGAAAGACCCTTCTAGTGCATTGTCGATATTGATTTCACCAAATGTAATAATGGTACAAGATGTAAGAAAAAGGCTACAACTACAAGATAGGAAGCATTGGTGATATGGAGATTAGGGAAGCATAAAACAAACTCTGTGATAATGGTGTCTTGAAGGAAGAGTTCAAAATCATAGAGAAGAAGGGATTAACATGAGCCCTAGATTTTTTGAATGTATTCAAGGTAAAGTGGATTAGGATAGTGCTTAGCCAAATTCATGATGGTTCATTATGGCTGAATAATGGACCTATCAAGATTACTAAGACAATAATTCATAGGGTTACTAGTTACCCAACCCTAGATTGGCCTAAGACACTAAGAAGTGATTTGAAGGAGGTGATTGAGAAAAATAATGGAGCTGTCAGGAACAAGAGAGGTATGACAATAGACACAATCACTGATCCATTGATTGAGTTTTTTGTAAGGGTTATATCACACAAGTTCTATCAATCTAGTCAATTAAATAGTGTGGCCTATATAGCTATGGATGTTGGATACATGATTGTCAAGAAAAATCATACATATGATCTAGAAGAGCTACAATTGCAACAATTAATGGAGAACCTTGGAGAAATAAGGAAAACTAAGAGTGCATAGTGCAAATTTGGTTCAATTTTGATTTGTATATTCTTTTATGTGCAAAACACATTCCCCTCATTTGGCACTATGGGATGGAAAACAAATAGATCAATAGCAGTGTAGATTGGTGAGTACATTGAGTAGTTAGGAGAGAATTTTGAATCTTTAATGACTAGCTACTTTGAAGATTTTAAGAATTCAATGAAGAAGAGACTAAGAATACCAATATCCTTAGTTGAGAAACACTATGATGACATTTGTTTTCTTGTGGATGTTGATTATACATTTGTACAAGCTTCTACACTAAGGGTGAGATGGTTGAGGCCACTTGGTTATGAAATAAATGTGGATGAGGCCTCTGTAGCTATTACTGCATTACTGGAAAAAGAGGTAGATAAAACTACAAATGTATTTGGAAATTATGAGATGGTAAATCCCAATATTACCATAGAAGTGAAGGTTGCCTCTTCCATGAAGAAAAAGGAGAAGATAGTAAAGAATTTGAAAGCTATGGTTGGAGAGGGTGCCGAGGAGGAAGAAGAAGAAGAAGAAGAGGATAAAGAGGAAGAAGAAACCCAAGCACAACACCACTAGCTTTGACACAAGGTATGGGAGAAGACCAAGAAGAGGAGGAGATTGAAGATGTCAAGGGAGAAGGAGCTAAGGAAGCACCTACTCCTGCCAAGCTAAAGAAGAGGAAGGCTAAGGTCCAACTAGTGACTAAAGCTAAGAAGGTAGCTAAGTCAAGTCAACCCAAGCCCACTACACCTACTACAAGGGCTATTACACATGCAACAGCTCAAAAGGCTAAAGAAAAGACCAAACAAGTAGAGGAAGGAGGTCGAGAGTAGAAGAGACCAAGAAGAAAATATGTTGCACAAGAAAATTCTAATGAGGAGAAAATAGAGTGAGATGACAACAGCCATTTTAAGGTGGTGGGTCATAATCCTCTTTTAAACCTTGAAAATTTATGTAAAAATGTTAAGAATAGTGTAGACCTATCAGGATTTACACATGTTGATTTTGATAATTTGGGTAAAGTGGAGAAAAATGAAGTGAAAGAATCCATATATGTTATGATGGAAAAAATTAAGACAACTCCACTAGAGATTTCCAACTCAATACCAAAGAGTCTATATGATAGAGTTGAGAAAAAATGGCACTATTTTCTGGACTTGGAGAGACAAATTAGAGAAACATCTCTACCCCAAGTCATGCATGAACTAACTACAGCATAGATTACTAGGGCTATGAAGAAATATGTAGTTAGGTTTACATCTAAATACAAAGCCTTTATCATTCTACAAAACAACATTGAAGATGTAGTGAAAAAATTCTACACAAATGTGGAAGTTCACTTATGAGTTGATTGTAATTAAGGAAGGAGAACAAGCACCCATTGAAGTGAAAGAAGATGAAAAAGATGGCATTATTGGAGGAGGAACAAAAATGCAAGTAGATGACAAGGAAATAGCTAAGCCAGAGCATCCAAAAGAATAGAGTGTGCAAGACACACAATTGTCGAGTGTCAGTCCTCCACATGTCACAAGTGAGACTACTGAAACAATAACTGTAAAGGATGTTTCTGATCTATCAACTTAGAACATCAATTCCCGTATTGAAGATGATTTGAAGAAGATATTAGATCAGTCTACATTACAGGCCAAAATTTGTGATAATCCTATTCTGGTCAATGTGGATGAGCTACAAAAGTCAATGACTGCTACTGCAAGGGAAAAGGTGAATCCACAAGAACCACCTTCTATCATTCCTCTAGTAACTAATGTACAACCTTTGGTCCAAATTCCAAAAGATACATCTAACAAGGTTGATACTATATAGAAGAGAAAAATGGAAACACAAGTTTCTACTATAGAATAGCAATAAATAGGTTAGATAGACTTATTTGCACCTACAGCACAAGATCAAGGTGCAAGTCAAGTGATTGTGGTAAAATAAGGAAAGTCTGAAGAGACAAAGATGACATCTAAGGTGAAGGAGTAAGTTTCCATCCAACCCTTGGTAACTTTACTAGTATTTGTCACTCCTTCCACTACCACTCTTCAAAAGCCAAGCATAGATTCTACACCGAGATAGATCTCAATGTTGAGCTCAAGTTCATCAAAAGCTAAAGAATTAGTTCAATATGGAGATGTGAGCCTTGATGAACAGATCATTTTTCCCAAATATGATTATGATACCATGACCATAGAACAAATAGGCATATTGCAGCAGGCCCTAGCAAAGAAAAAGCATCAAGAAATGCTTAAAAGGGAGCACAGGCAGAAGTAGGCACTACAAGATATTAAAGACATCTTTTTAGATGCATTTAGTCTATGAACTCTTGATGAGACCAAGCCACTAATGGAATAGCTAAAAAACATAGTGGAGAAAGTCATTAATGAAGACCCAAATACTAATGCTAAATTACTAGAATGGTCAGAAAAGAAGTTTCAAAGTAAAGTCAATGAAAAGATATTAGGTTATATAGCACTGACACAAGTTGCACTAGCAACAAAGGTTGAGGACATGAAGAAGGTAGTTGAGAATATTTTCTCATTGTATGCTAAATTGTGTAATCCTTCACTCTTCACTGAAGAGACCCAAAGTCACATCTTGAGCTTAGAAAGCCAAATTACTTCATCAAGTGCCAAACTACTTGTGAATCTAGCTCAAAGTGAGAAGCATTTTAGGACATTGCTTCAAACCCAGAGTTAGTTAGTTGTATTAATAGTAGATGAGGCCAACATAAGGGCCAAATTGACTAGCATCCAAGCAACCCTCATCCCTTATATAGAAATTTTTCACAAGGAACTAGGCTATGTTGAAACCCTAATGAAGAAAGACCCAAATCTTTCTACCTTAGATGGTCTAGTCTACCTTGCTACTGAGCTAGCAATCCAAATCAAGTCATTGGATGTAGCATGTGAGAACTGGGATGTAGCTCTAAAGATGATATTGGATGTCCATGAGTATTTTCTACACAAACACACAATGGGTGTATAGCCCATTGACATAAGCGTCAAAAAGGGGGAGAATATGATAAAGGGAGAGACATGTTTTTTGGGAGAAATAGAGCAAAGGGGGAGAATGAAATAAGCGAATGGAGGAGATATTACTTTTGGGAGTAATAATGAATAAGAATTTTGGGGAGATATAAGGAGAGTAAGAAATAAGAGGAACAAAGAAAAGCCAAAATTAGCTAAGGGAGAGAAAGCATCAAAACATATCAAAAGTATCAGATAAAAAAGAATCAATAAAATAGGATGAAGTCAAAGTGTATCAGGACATATTTACTTAGGAAGAGCACAAGAATTTTGGATACAGAATAGACATATTAACTAAGGGGGAGTTATACAATTTTGAGGTATACAAGTTATTACAAAATTTTGACATTTTGAAGTTTTGTATATAAGCCGAGTTATAGATATGTTATGCTCAAGAGGTTAAGGATATTATTGCATACTCAAGTATTTTTGACACTCATGTCAAAGGGGGAGATATTTTATCTCAGATTGGTTTTGACAAGTAAGTGTCAACACACTTAAGTTATTTACTTAGTTCATGACAAACAAGTAGTGAATATCAAGCACAACATATAAATTATAGTATATGTCGAGTCATACTGAATGCCAAGCCATTCATGTGCTAAGTCACTCAAATGCCAAGTAGATAGACTATATCAAGTGATTTAGGAGCCAAGTAAATAGGGGAAGTCAAGCATTACAGATGTCAAGTCATAGCAAAAAGATTAGTATATGCTGAGCATTAGAGACTTTAGATGCCAAGTGAAATAGTTTTGAAATATTTGTTTGTAAAGGCACAAACAACTATGTAAACCATTTTTGAGCCAACTTATGATTAGATTTCAATATTTTGTAGATAAGGATGAATCTCTAGTTGGATTCCCTATGCAATTACATGTAGCCAATCAAAAAATGGGAAGGATTAAGTAGAAAAATGGATGAATCTTAGCCATAGATTCATACCTAACCCTAAGTTACCTAAGTGTTCTTAAGGAGGAAAAACCCTAAACTCTTTAGCAAGAGTGTAAGGTATTGAAGGAGTGAAGAGAGAAGTTTTCATGTGTAAACAAAGCATTCATGGTGGCCTAGAAGTTATGAAGTGAAACTATATTGTAGAATCAGTTAGAGTAGAATAGAGGACAGAGAAGAGTATACAAAAAAGAGATATTTGATCAAGAAGGATCAAGAAAACAAGTATTTAGAGGTGATTTTTTATCAAGCAAGAAAGTGCTAACAAGCTGAGACATTCTATCAGGTGATTTCTATCAAAATCTCTTTACAGAGTAGTCCTAACAGGCTATATGAAATCCTTTAATAGGGTGCTTACTTAGTTGTGAGTTAAAGTCCTTAAGCAAGGTACACTTCTAACAGGGTGTTGAAATCCTAACAAGGTGAGACTTAATAGTTTTTGTAAGCCTTTAATAGGGAAAAGCTTTCACAGGGTAGATCATATCTCATGGTTAAAAAATTGTAACCTTCATTGGATACACTTTATTATTGTAGTAGTGAAGATTTGTGGGTGTCATCTCCACCCTAGTTTTACCTTCTCATTGGAAGGTTTCTAGGTAATCATATCTAGTATTATATGTGTGTGATTGCTTATATGTTTACATGATTTAGATGTACATACTTTACATGTTATTTTAGTTTACCCATTGAATGTATGAGATGGATGTATGGTGAAAGTTTTATGGGTCCAAGTTTAAAATATTGATTTACCACCCCCCCCCCCTCTCAAAATTTTACCTTTCCTATTATAATTCCAATAATTAATAGTTATATAACTTTCCATTTGTAGTCAGTGATCATTGCATCTACTCAATGTTTGATCCTTGTTGAACCTAGTGGATCATCTTACTTCCAAAATATGAAAACAAGCATGCTTAAGCTTCCTAGTTCATATAAACATCTTAGTGAAACCTAGTTCTTTCATTACATTTTGGAAAACCTAGTCCTTCTTACTTACTTCTAATTTTGTATTCTTAAATATGATTTTTGCATGATAGTGTCAAATTGAGATGCATCCATGATGTAACTAGATTTTTTAATCCTAGCAATAATCATAAGTGAAATCCATAAACACTATTGGAAATAATTCTTCAATTGTATATTTTCATTGATGTTCACACAAATGTTGATATTAATAGAGCAATATAGAGTCTTCACTATTAACCTTGTATATCTCAGTCGGGTGATGGAGACTTTCCTATATTAACCAAGCAATCAGTTAATAAAAGGATTCATGCTTGCAGTATTGACTGAGTGGTCAAGCATCAAAGAAGTGCAATATCGATTAAAAGGTTGAGCATCAAAGAATTGTAGTATTGACTAAGTGGTCAAGCATTAAAGAAGCCACAATGCCAATGAGTGTTCAGTCCTAGTGTTGACTGAGTGATAGAAGAATGTAATTGTCAAATATTTTATTAATTATGGTTGACTATTTGGATGTATATTGATGTTTTGGAATGGTATTCAAGATAACTTTTCCTAGCTTATGATATCTAAGAAAGGTTAAGTTGTGAGGATAAAATGTGAAACAAGTGGAATATGGAATAGATGGATATGTGAGCAAAGGAAAGGTAGAGTAGAAAAGTGTAGAAGATAAGTTGCAAAGAACATCCGATTAGGAAGGATCCAAAGTCAAATAGATATATGAATTCTCAAAGAAATTTTATTAGGTCAAATGGTTGTTTCTTTCTAACCAGTGTAATAGTAAAGAAATCTCTTAATAGAGTTGACTTAATGGTCATTTTGTAAATCCTCTAAAAAGGTGACCTTTCAAGATTGAAATATTTGAATACCTCTAACCAGGACACTCCTAATAGGGTGATCTAAATCCTCTAACAAGGTCATACTTGACAATTTTTTTGTAGCCTTTAATAGGGTTGGATCCTAACAGAGCTCGCTTCATAAGAGTGAAAATTATTGTAACTAGTTGCAATGTGGTTTTTCCCAAATTGGGTTTCCATGTCAAATCTTTGTATCATCTTTGTTCATATATTTTTTTATGCTATATGTCTCTACAACTAAGTTACTAAAGGATAAAATATTTTAATAAATATTAAGATTTTTTTGTTTACTGGGCATCAATAACATTTCAGTGTTAACCGAGCTATTCACTATTGCATATTCAGTGGAAGTTTGTATTGACATCTAAGGAACAAGGGTTTATTTTTGTGGTAACTAATTCACCCCTCCCCTCTTAGTTACTCTCTTACCTTTCCAACAATTGGTATTAGAGCAGTTGGTGCTTGCAAGTAAAGGTTTTAAGGACCTAAGCTAAAGATTAGGTTGTCTTAAAAAAGGGAGATACCTAAGCTTAACAGAGAAATCTTTTTAGCATGGAAGGAGTTGATGGAGCTACATATATCAAGCATCAGTGATGTTGGTGTGTTCTACTTGGAGAACAAATATGTGCCACCATCCAAGCCTATGACTATGGAGAAAATAAAAGAAGAAAAGAATCACAATATTATGATGATTAATATGGCATCCTCTTTGAACTGTTCTAAATTTGATGAAGTCAAACATTTTCCTACTGCATTTGACATGTAAGAAAAGCTAAAGAAATTCTTTGGAGGTGAAAATTGTGCAAAGAGCCAAGGCAAAGTATTTAAGAGGTAATTTTGATCAATTGAAAATGAAATAAGGGGAGAACATCGCCCAATATAGTGAAAGGGTCAAAGAAACTGTAAGTGAAATTAGAGCTACATGAGGTAAATTTGATGAATAAATAGTAATTAGAAAGGTACTAAGAACTCTTCTTCCTATTTATGCAGTTAGACTTTCATCCATTCAAGAGATGAGATACAATCCATGAGCACATGATTAACCCTAGATACTCTTGTGGGAAGATTGATTGCTTTTGAGTTGGATAACTTTGATAACTATGCTCCTTCTTCTAACAATCTATAATCTAAATTCAAATAAAAACTAACCCTTAGTAGAAAAGGAGAGAACTCAAAAAGAAAAAAAGTTAACAATGAAGAAGAAGATGAATCAAATGAAGATCTTGAAGTCATTGAAGCTCTTCTAGCAAAAAGAGTAGCAAAAGGAAAGGAAAATTCTAAGGTAGAATTCCATTGATCTGTTTCTCATGTGAAGAAGTTTGCCACATTGCTACAAGGTGTCCAAACAAGAAAGATAAAGATGAGAAAAAGTTCAACAAATTCAAAATCTACAAGAACTACAAAAGAAAAGGTAAGAAATCTTGTTATATTGTAAAAGATTTTGATAGTGATAATGATAAAAATGGAGTAGTTTATATTGTTGTTAAAGATGAATTTGATGATGAGGAAAATGAAAAGATGGCACTTGTCTCTCATGTGAACAAAAATGATACATGGATCATAGATAGTCATTGTTCTCATCACATGACTAGTGATAAAACTAAATTTGAACATTAGGAACACTATGATGGTGGAAGTGGTAGATTTGGAAATAATGAACTCATAGCATTAAATGATGAAATAAAATGTGAGAATTCCTATTGGGTTGAAGGATTAAGACATAATCTACTCAGTATAGCATAGTTGAACAATATAAGATACAAAGTTGAATTCATTAATGGAAAAATTAAACTAATGGATGGAAAAGGAAAACTAGTTGGAACTAGCAATTAGACAAAAGGAAATTTGTTCTACTTAGATCTCACTAAGAGTTCATTCTTGCTAGCTTAGATAGAGGAAATTTGGCTATGGTAGAAAACAATATGTCATGTTAACTTTGATAACCTAATCACCATAAGCAAGAACAACAGAGTAAGAGGCATACCTTATCTAAAGAAACCTAAGATGGGCATGTGCAAACAATGTCAAATTGGTAAAATCGGTAAAATAATTTTCAAAAGTAAGTCTTACAATTCTAAAGAATTTTTGGAACTAGTTCGCATAGATCTTTGTGGGTCACAAGGTGTGGAAAGCTACTATGGAGATATATATTTCATTTTATTTGTCGAGGATTATTCTAGGATCATGATTGTAATGCTTTTGAAAGATAAGTCTGATTCTTTTCAAAATTTGAAATGGCATTTGGCTAGAGTTGAGAAATAAACATGGAAGAATTTGGAATGCCTGAGATCAAATAGAGGAGGAGAATTCATCTCTAATTAATTCCATGAGTTCTACAATGAAAGAGGAATCAAAAGACAGGTATTAGCACCCATAATGCAAGAGAAAAATGGAATAGCAGAAAGAAGATATAGATCCATCATGGAATGTGCAAGGATACTATTAACAGAGAAGAATGTTGCACCAAAATACTAGAGAGAAGCAATCAGCATAGCAATCCATACACTAAACCAAGTTCAACTGAAGGAAGGTACAAACAAAACACCTTATGAATTATGGTATGGTTACAAGCCTAATATTTTTTATCTCAGAGCATTTGGAAGAAAATGCTATATCTTGAAAGATGTGAGGAAAGGAAAGCTTGAAGAAAAAAGTGATGAAGGGATATTCCTAGGGTATTCAAATAGAAGCAAGGCATACAAATGTTTGAATCTTACTACTCACAAAGTCATTGAAATTTCTCATGTAAATATTGATGAGTTTTCTGAAAGAAATAAAGTATAGAGTAGCAAAGATCCTAAGGATTACATAAAGTTTTTCTATTATGAAGAGGAACTTGAAACTTTACCTCACAAGATTGAAGCCAATCAAAAACCAAGTGTACCAAATGATTCTCTGGAAATTCAACCCAAATCATAGAAAAATGCACCTAAGTCATAGATAGTTCAATCTGAGTTGTAGCCCCAAAAAGTGCAACTCGAGTTACAACTATATTAGCCTATGGATCCTGAGAAAAAGGATGGAGATCTTGGAGAACCAAATGAACCAAATTTAGAGTAAAGAAATAAAGATCCAAGACTTGCCAAATATGTCAAAAGGCATCATGCACCTAAACAAATAATTGGAGGAGAGACAGAAGTCATATTGACAAGGAACAAACTAAAAGATACATGTTTTCTTAGTGAATTTGAGCCTAGATCTATAAAAGATGCTTTAGAAAAAGAAATTTGGATAGAAGAAATGAATGAAGAAATTGAGAAAATAGAAAAGAATAAAACTTGGTCTCTTGTTCCTAGACCCAAGGATAAAAATGTGATTGGAACAAAATGGATATTTAGAAACAAGATGAATGAGAAGGAGAACTGACAAGAAACAAGGCAAGACTTGTATGCAAAGGTTATGCTCAAGAAGAAAGTATTGATTATGGGGAAACATTTGCCCTTGTTGCAAGACTTGAAGGAGTCAAAATACTTCTAACATATGCAGCACAAAAGGGATTCAAAGTGTATCAAATGGATGTTCAATCACCTTTCTTGAATGGAGTCCTAGGAGAAGAAGTCTACATTGAATATCATAAAGGTTTCATTGATCCAAGCCAAAGAAACATGGTATGTAAACTACATAAAGCTTTATATGGATTAAAGAAAGCACCTAGAGCATGGTATGAAAGACTACATAGATATATGGTAAAATTTGGTTTTGAAAAGACAAATGATAATAGCAATTTGTATATTAAGAAAGGACCATAGGACAAGATAGTGCTAGCAAAAATATTTTTGGATGATATCATATTTGGTGGACATTAAATTTTATGTAAGGAATTTTCTAAAGCAATGAGGAAATAATTTTAAATGTCTATGTTTAGAGAGATCAAATTATTTGTGGGTCAACAAGTTCATCAGATGAAGGATGGCATATACGTCACTCAATCAGAATACATCAGGGAATCATTGAAAGTATTTGGAATGGAAGATTCTAAACTAGTTGGGACACCTATGTCTACTAGACATGAGCTAACAAAGAATGATGATTCAAAGGAGGTAAATCATACTACTTATAAATCAATGAGTGGGAAACTTCTATATATGGTTTACACCAAACCTGATATTGAATTGGCATTTGGCATAGTTGCAAGATTTTCTGCTAATCCTAAACAAAATCACATGGTGGAAGTCAAAATAACTTTGAGACATCTAAAAGGAACTAAAGAATATGAGTTATGGTATAAAAAAGGAGGAAATATTGAGTTTAGATCCTTTACTGATGCAAATTGGGTATGAAGCATTGATGACAAAAAAAGTACTAATGGAGGAGCATTTTTTATTGGAAAGAGGCTAGTGTCTTGGACAAGCAAGAAGAAAATTTGTATTTCTCAATTCACAATAGAGGCAGAATATGTTGTTGCAGCAGTTAATTGTTCCAACATAATCAAAATAAAACAATTAATGTTAGGAATGAAGGAAGAAATCAAGGAACCAATGGTTATCTATTGTGATAAAATAAGTGCAATCAATATATTTAAAAATCTAGTGATGCACACAAAGACAAAACACATTGCAATCAAATATCATTTCCTAAGTGAATTGCATCAAGACAAAGAGGTTAGATTGGAATATGTGAACACCAAGGAGCAAATAGAAAATTTATTTACTAAGGCTTTACCTAAAGATGCATTTATGTATCTAAGAGGTAAACTAAGGGTTACTCCCCTATCTAATTCTTACTAAAGCAAAAGGTAGTGTGGCATCAACCAAGATCCATTAAATATCAATCAAGTTGATGTAGGGAAATGAAAAGTATATTGCATATGAATAAGTACAAAAGGTATATTATAACTTCAAAGTTTGTTTCATTTGGCTATTGATCTCAAAGAGGGATATTTTAGTGTCAACATGGAAGATTGAGGAAAGTTCATGAGCAAAACATAATGTCTTGATGATGGAGTATATAGCTAAGAGGGAGAAAATGATAGAAGAGCAATGATAGGAAAGTAATAGAGACAAATCCAAGGAGAGTCTCTGAGGGAGTTAGTATGGATGAGAATCAAAATGAAACTAAGGATATTATCTAGTTTCTTATGCTTTTATCAATTTATGTTGACATGTTGTGTTGTCATTAATGCCAAAGAGGGAGTTTGTTGGAAATAATTCTTTAATTGTATGTTTTCATTGGTGTTCACACAAGTTTCAATATTAATCAAGAAATGTAGAGTTTGTAGTATTAACCTTGTATATCTCAGTTAGGTAATGAAGAATTTCTAGTATTAATTGAGCAATTGGTTAATAAAAAAATTATTGCTTGTAGTATTGACCAAGTGGTCAAGCATCAAAGAAGTGGAATATTGACCAAGTGGTTGGGCATTGAAGAGGTCACGGTGTTAACTAAGTGTTTAGTCCTAGTGTTGACTAAGTGATAGTAGAATGTAATTGAAAAATATTTTATTAATTGAGGTTGACTATTTGGATATATATTGATGTTTTGGAAGGGTATTCAAGCCAACTTGTCCTAGCTTATAATATATAAGAAAGGTCAAGTTATGAGGATAAAATGTGAAACAAGTGGAATATGGAATAGATGGATATGTGAGAAAAGGCAAGGTAGAGCATGAAAGTGTGGAAGATAAGTTGAAAAGAACATCTCATCATGAAGGATCTAGAAGTCAAAACAAAACAAAGATTTATATTTGCAAAGAAAGTTGCTTCATAAATCAATTCAAATGGTTATTACTTTCTAACCATTGTAACAATAAAGAAATCTCTTAACAGAATTGACTTAATAGTCCTCTAACAAGGTGTCATTTCAAGGTTGAAGTGTTTGAAGACCTCTAACTAGGCACTCCTTATAGGGTGAGTTTAATCCTCTAATAGGGTCATACTTAATAGTATGTTTTGTAACCTTTAATAGGGTTGGCTCCTAACAAGGCTTACTTTAGAAGAGTGAAAACTTTTGTAACTAGTTGCAAGGTGGTTTTTCCTGAATTGGGTTTCCATGTTAAATCTTGGTGTCATTTGTGTTCATTTTATTTGTTTATTATTTATGTTTTTGCAACTAAGTTACTAAAGAATAAAATAGTTTAATAAATCTTAAGATTATTTTGTTAATTGAGCATCAATAACATTCTATTGTTAACCGAGCTATTCAGTATTGCATGTTCAGTGGAAGTTTGTATTGACATCTAAGGGACAAGGATTTTTTTTGTGGTAACTGATTCACCACTCTCCTCTCTATTACTCTCTTACATTACTAACAAAACACAATAAGATTCACAATTCAATATTGCTTGAATATTCTTCAAATTGTTCTTCTACTACAATGAGAGAGAAAAATAATTAAACTACCATCTAAAAAATTATTATTTTTGGCAAATTTTTACAAAACCATTTTGTTGCCAAATTTGGAAATTTTAAAAAACTAACCCAAATTCTACAAAAATCTCCAATTATATGAATTTAATTTGGGTGAAATCACTCATTGAATAATTAATAAAGTACATGCATACAAAAATCTACCATTTATTTTGGAAAATATCAAAAAAAAAAGTTGATTTTGAGACCTTATATGGTGGAATTTGACCCCAACAATTCATTTAGACTTGGTCCAAAAAAATAGATTGTATTGTCATTGTTGTGAAATATGGAAGATCTATTTGCCTATAAAATTTCAACACAAACAAAAAATCAAGTCAAAAGTTACAATTATTCAAAGTCCCTACAATCAATATACTTACATTTGTAAAAAGACGTACAAAGTACACCTTGTTATCTCTTATTTTAGGTATTTGGAATATATTTTCATTCATTTCATTTTCAATTAAAATATTTTTATGATGTATATATTTCATAAAGGTGAACCTAGTTTAGCATCCCTTCTATAACATTATCTCTCTCCTTAAGACCCTCTTATCCATGAGGACATTTTGGTGCAAGAAGGCACTATAAAAAATTCTTTTGAGGATCTTGATCCTAAGAAAGAGCCCTATAAAAATAATTATGATTTTTCTATTATAATGATTTAGAATAACGCAAAGGGGGGAGGAGGGTGTATCAGTTATCCTCAAGTCTAGATGTACCAATTCAACTATTACTAACTTTAAACAACTTACTCAATCTCATATACCCACTTGGTCTATATAGCAAAACAACTTTTAATGTAATTTCATAACTCTTAATTTCTATATGTGTTGACTACTAGTAAATAAATTGTTGTAAAATATAGTATGCATAAAAACAACATCCACACATGAATATAACATTTTGACACCAAAATTTAGCATGGAAACCCAGTTTGGGAAAAACCACCAAGTAACATGCGACCAATTTTTCACTCTTCTGAAGTGAGCTCGATTAAGAGCCAACCTTGTTAAAGGTTATATAGTTGGCACACTATTAAATGTGACCATGTTAAAGGATTTAATCACCCTATTATGAGTGGCCTTGTTAGATGACTTTAGAATATTCCATTATAATGTCACCTTGATTAAAGGATTTACAAAATGACTGTTAGGTCAACCTTGATTAAAGGATTTTAACTGATATAATGGTTAGAATGTAATACAAGAATTGATCTATAAAGTACAACTCACTTTGCAAATTCAGATCTTGATTCTCTCATCTACTAGTTCATTGACTAGACTCCATTGTCATATCCATCATTGATCTCCTTGGAATATCTTCACACTCCATCTTTGTTGTTCCTTCCCTTCATAGCTTCTCCTTAAGATTGCTAATAAAAAAGGAACCAATGTTAGGAAACATCTTGTATGCCTTCTTAAGTAGGTAATTTTGATCTTTTGTCACTTAAACATTACTGTTGATCTTTGGATTAGGTTAGATTCATCAAATCCTTCCATCTTTTTGTTCTCCTTCTTCTAGAAACTTTTGATCAAATTCTTTCCTTTGAGCACATAAAGAACTCTCCTCGTGCATTAAATACTCCAACTCATCAATTCTTATCTTCTATGCACTTTGACTAATTCAAAATTCCTACTATGTTAGCCTCAAAATTAATTCTTTCTCAAACTATAACTTTTGTTATCACTCAGTAATCATTGTGTTCTTTTTCTCGATCATTACTATGTACCTTAGCACACACTATAATGTCTCACTCAGTATCAGCATGCTCACTTAGTCATTACTATGCTTGGTCACTACTAACACTTCTTCATACATTTTCTTGGCAATAACTAACACTCAGCTTGAATTGTTTTGTTTGGCTTCTACTTAAGTTCCTTAATCTTGTACTTCATCTCTTTCATTAACCAACCAATACTGATACTAGGTCAAGCTTATCTTTTTGACTTTTTTCAACTCTAGGCTTCATCCAACTATCTTCTTTACTTCATGATTGATTGAACAACACATTATCTTGTCAAGGACTAACTTATCAAGTGCCCACTGTATTTTTTGTGATTCTTAATGTGTCTCAACTCAACCTTTCACTAGGTTATCTCGTGAATTCTTCTTTTCAAATCCTCTTCATCAATTAAATGATATGACACTCTATATTGTTAGTAAATGTCTCTCCAATAGGTTTGACACTCTATCTTACCAATAGATTTAACATCAATGACAACATAAAAATTGCTCCAATTGTAGTTTCCAACATTTACTCCTCAAATACACCTCCCTATGAGGATTATTTTGTGTAAGAGGATGACATCATTACTATTGTACCTAGTCATGCCCCACTTTCTATGCACTTCATTGGTATTTTCTCTCTAAAAAAAATTTAATGTTTTTCCATCTCAAAATGATCATCTTACTTATTAGTGTATTTGGAAGTAAGTGAATGGTATTACCTCACTTAGGAAAATTCTACTTTTTCTATTCTTATAAGACGCATCTCTCATAGATGAAGCATTGAAGAATCATATTTATATCTCTCTTGGGGTATCTTTTATCAATGAGGAAAAAATTAATACTCATATTAATAATCTCCCCAATAGAGATTTAAAATTCAATATTAGTAATGATTCCTCTCCTCAAAAAAAAGTATGATATTAATCAAATCATTGTCCATGGTGATTTATGATATCTATAAAATTGTGTTATGATTTATTATTTATGGAAAACAAATCTTAAACCATGTGAAAGTTAGGTGTATTAATGCTTTATATGTCTAATAAAACTAGTTGTATCCTCAAGTAACTTTTAATCCATGGTAAATACTCCACAATATAGCCCAATCCATAATTTACATTAGCGGCATATGACCCCAAAATGTTTGATATTTCTTCCATTGAATTCTTTTTTTTTCACATGAATTAGTGTGGTTCATTTAAAATCAATCCGCCAACCATAAATCCTTAATAATCAATCAATTTTAGTATTCATGATTTAGTTACATTTTATAGAATTTTAAGTTTTCTAAATTATTAAAATTATTTTATTAGTTTTTTTTGGTAAGTATTGCTTCTAATATGTCTTCTCATCAACAATAAATAGTATAAGAGAATCCATTTAATTAAAATGAGGTGAAGTGAGCTAGATAGATTGATAAATGAAGACACCTAGGGAGATAGAAGATCAAATGCTAAGTAATCAAATAATTGCTAATTATTTTATTATTATGACAGAAGTGTAATAGGGATAAAGATGATAAATTTGATTGAATAGTAATGAGCTAATTTAGGTGTCTACATGCTTAAACAACATTATTTTACTTTTTAATAATCCTCTTGGATTCTTAATACTACCCAAACTGAGAATGCACTTGATCTCACCTATGCTAATTTATGTGTCCATTGTCAACCCTTTGTCCCACAACTTGATTGTTAGAGAGGTAAAAGCTCCAACCTCTGTACTGCTACTCCTTCCTTAGTTACTCTTAAATTAATTAATTTTGAGATCACTTATTAGAGACACTTATTATTATTTCTATTGCTAAACAAATTATAATGAAAAATATGATTTTCTACGAAATCCATGATTTTCAAGTCAAAAGTGAATACACTCCAAATCACAAAATAACATTTTGCAAATGGACTGATCTGTTGAAGCCAACAATCCAAAACACTAAAATACCTTTCTGTAGATGGACTAATCTACTAGGGCCTACAATAATAAAATGATGAAATATATGCAATTTTTCTTTGAATGTGTGTCTATATTTTGTTAGAAATATTTTAGAATAACTAAGACTGGGGGTGAATCAGTTATTCAAGGTCCAAATTGTTGGAAATGATTGAAAAGCTCATTAATGAAGAGTAATGGAACTAATAAAGAATGTTCTCAATCATTGTTTTGTCATTGATATCAAACTTGCTACTTGCAGGAATGACAATTGCTTTAGTGATCCAAATACTATGAGTTGGTTGATTGACAAGGAGGTGGCAATCAATAAGATGTAACTAGAGTACCTAGAGAAAGGTTGAAGGTTTGATGTTGTAATGAAATATAAGAATCAGCTAAGCCATTGATGAAATAGTGTATTGATGACATACTCTAAGACATAGAGGATGGACACACCAAGACATATCAAAGTTCAACTTAGTGTGTCCCGAGTGATCTTCAAGTGCCGAGAAGTCTTCAAGTGCCAAGTAAAGATCAGGTGTCGATTAGCAGAAAAGAATTAAGTTTCGAGTAATTTTTCAAGTGTCGAGCAATATATAAGTGCCGAGTGATATTGAAGTGCCGAGTGAATTTCAAGATCCGAGTTTCACAGAATTTCTTTAGGTGTTGAGCATCAGTAAATCAATAATGCCAAGTTGCTACATTATTTTGAAAATCGAAGATTCGTCAGATCTGAGCCGACATGGTAGTTATCTAGAATTTTTTGAATTAGATAGAAGATAAGAATGATGAGTTGGTGGCACAGAACACTATGTAAAACATTTTTGAGGAATACTATTGGATTCTAGATGAAGTTCCTAGATAAGAGAAAAATATGGGATAGATACATTGTATCTTACCTAACCTACTGAAACCCTAAAGTTGGAGAGGGTGAATCAAGTGGAAAAGGTATTCTAGATTTCTATTTAAGGATTCATAAGGTCATGAAGCAAAGTGTGGTGGTCAAGCATGAAATTATGAAGTGCTGAAGAAGGTGCTAAGGTGGAAGAGAGCACAGATACTCTACTTTGATAGGTGACCATAGATATGATTGCATTGGTATGATGAGTAAGAAGACTCAAGGTGACAAAGCTTGAGATGAAAAGCTTACAGAGCTATAGTGATTAAAGCCAAGCAAAGGATTGAATTGAAGTGTGATCTGTAATCTGCAAGATATGTTGTAAGTTGTATCAGATCAAAAGCCATTGTTGTTACTCTCTAGCAATTGTAACAGTTAAGATAAATCCTATGGACTTATGTTGGTTTAATAGCCATGTTATAAATCCTTTAATAGGGTGACATTCCAAGTGAATGTTCCAAAGTCCTTTAAACCAAGCCCATTCCTAACAGTATGGTGAAACCCTCTAATAAGGTCACATTTAACAATGTGTTGTAGCCTTTAACAAGGTAGGCCTTTAATAGGGCAGACCATCAGAAGTGGTTGAAATTAATTGCATAGTTATTTTGTGGGTATCATCCCCACTCTAGTTTTACCTTCTTATTCTTGGGGAGTTTATGGGTTATCAAATTCTTAGTATTATGGTGTGATGCATGTTTACTTTTCATAATTGTCTAAATGTTCAAATTGCATGCATGACAATTTCAGTTATGTGCTATTGAGGATTTTGAGAAAAAGTGGCATTGGACCTTGGATAACTAATTTACCCCCCCCCCCCCGCCTTAGTTATTCTAAAGAATTATAACAATTGGTATTAGAGCCTAGTTGCTGACTTAGTTTAAAGGGACTAGAAGCAGAAAAGATAAAAATGCCTAAGAGAGAAGTTCCAAAGCTCAACAAAGACAACTTTGTTCCATGGAAAAGCTTGATGAAGCTACATCGTGGATCAATTATTACTAAACATGTTGATTCAACTGGTACTCTTACTGTAGAAGATTTGAAAAACAAACAGGAACACAATCAGACAATCCTGGAAATTGCTTATGCACTCAACTATGCTGAATTCAATGATATCAAAGGATGTGACACTACATTCAAGATGTGGAAAGCCCTACCAAAAATTTATGGAGGAGATCAGAATGTCCAAAGAGAAAAAAGAGAAAGTCTCAAAGGAAAGTTCGATGATATGAAAATGGAAGAAAGTGAGAATGTTGTTCAGTATACCTCTAGAATAAAGGAAGTGGTAAGTGCAATAAGATGTTTGAATGGTCAATTAGATGATGATACTGTTAATAGTAAGTTTTTAAGAACCTTGCTTCCTATCTATGCTATTAGAGTATTAGCTATACAAGACCTAAGATGTGTGTCAGGAAACAATCTAAGTTTTGAAGGTATAGTGGGTAGACTCACTGCATTTGAGTTATCAAACTTTGATAACTACAAACTTGAGAATGTTGAATCCGCTTTCAAAGCCAAGCTATCATTAAAAGACATTGATCAGGTGAAATAAAACAAGGGAAGAAAGATGAAATATGTAACTAGTGACAGTAGCACTGATGAGGAAGACGTGGAACAATTAGAAGCATTACTAGCTAGAAGATTTCACAGAGGCAAAGGAAAATTCAAAGGTAAGCTACCTATCATTTGTTTCAATTGCAATGAAGTAGGACATATTGTTGCAACGTGTACACAAAAAAAGGAATACAAGGAAGGCAACAAGTACAATAATAGAAGAGACGATGATAAGAGAGATTACAAAGACAAAGGCAAGAAGTGCTATATTGTTGAAGAAGATTCTGATGATAATGATGATGAAGTTGTCTACATAGCCATGAAGGACCAATATGATGAAGAAGAGCCTACAACACTGGTGACATGTATGAACAAGAATGATGGTTGGATCATAGACAGTAGATGCTCACATCACATGAGAGGAGATAAAAGTAAGTTTGTTAACTTTACTCAGTATGATGGAAATAGTGTTAGATTTGGTAATGATGCTCCATGTCAAATCAAAGGAAAAGGTTCCATTAAGCTTACAGAGAAAATTTCATGTGATAATGCATACTATGTTGAAGGACTAAACTACAATTTTCTAAGTGTCTCATAGTTAGGCAATGTAGGGTGCAAAGTAGAATTTGGGAACAAAACTGCAAAAATCTATGATACTGATGGTAAATTAATAGGAAAAGGAGATCAAACAAGAAGTAATCTATTTTATCTTGATTTGGAAAATACTTCTTGTGTTGTTGCAAAATTTGATGATGTGTGGTTATGGCATAGAAGGCTATGTCATGTCAACTTTGATAATCTAGTCGATATCAGTAAAATGAAGAAAGTCAAAGGTTTACCTAAATTGAAGAAGCCTGACAATATCATGTGCAAACAATGTCAACTAGGAAAGATGACTAAGTCAAGTTTCAAAAGTAAAAACTATACATCTAAAGAAGTACTTGAGTTAGTTCATACTGACTTATGTGGTCCAATAGAAGTACAAAGCTACAAAGGAGATAAATATATTATGTTGTTTGTTGATGACTATTCCAAGATGATGACTGTTATGTTCTTAAAGAAAAAATTTGATGTTTTTCAAATGTTTAAGTGGTATGTGGCTAGAGTTGAAAAGGAAACAGGAAAGAGTTTGAAATGCCTGAGATCAGACAAAGGTGGTGAATTCACATCAAATGAATTTGATACATTTTGCAATGACAAAGGAATCAAGAGACAAACATCAGCTCCTAGAACTCCCCCACAAAATGGAATTGCTAAGAGAAGAAATAGATCTGTGATTGATTGTGCCAGAACATTAATGATGGAAAAGACGGTTGCCCTAAAATATTGGAGAGAAGCTATAAGTGTGGTTGTTCATACACTGAACCAAGTACAAGTTAAGAAAGGAATGCCTATTGATGAGGGTATTACCAATCAAATTGGGATTCAACAACAAGTTTCAGTCTCAGCCGAGTCACAACCAATGAATGCCGAGCTGCATTCAGAAGCCGAGTTGCAGAATGAAGGAAATACTCATTCTGACTCTAAAATTAGTACACATGACAGAAATGTAGAACTACCTAACAATGAAGTGCATAGTGATCCTGAATCTAAAAGATTAAATATGGAAACAAGGATAGAACCAAGGTTTTCCAAATATGTGAAGAGGCATCACCCTATTGAACAGATAATTGGTGACAAAGATGCAAAACCAATGAAAAGGAATAGACTAAGAAATGAATCTTGTCTGTTAAGAAAATTTGAACCTAAAACAGTGTATTCTGCATTACAAGATGGTGATTGGTATAAAGCTATGGAAGAAGACATTGATCAAATAAAGAAGAACAAAACTTAGAGTTTGGTTCCCAAACCAGTTGACAAGAATGTGATTGGCACCAAGTAGGTATTTAGAAACAAGCTAGATGAGAATGGTGAGATTACTAGAAATAAAGCCAGACTAGTATGTAAGGGTTATGCTCAAGAAGAAGGATTAGACTATGGGAAAACATTTGCCCCTGTTGCAAGAATGGAAGGAGTAAGAACTTTGCTTGCATATGCTGCATATAAAGGTTTTAAAGTCTATCAGATGGATGTAAAGTCTACTTTTCTAAATGGTATATTGGAAGAGGAAGTCTATATCGAACAACCAGAGGGATTTGTTGATGAGAACAATAGGGATATGGTTTTTAAACTACATAAAGCACTCTATGGTCTGAAACAAGCACCTAGAGCATGGTATGAGAGACTTCACAAGTATCTAGTGCAAATAGGATTTGAAAGAACTGATGATAACAGCAACATGTACATCAAATCAGAAGAAGGTAAGGATAGTATTGTATCTGAAATCTTTGTGGATGACATAGTGTTTGGAGGAAAGGAAGTGCTTTGCAAAAGTTTTGCTGACAAAATGAAACATGAGTTTGAGATGTCTAAGTTTGGAGAAATCAAATTTTTTGTTGGTTTGCAAGTACATCAACTAAAACACTATATATTTATGACACAATCAAAGTACATCAAAGAGATACTTAAAACATTTGGACTGGAAGACTCCAAACTAGTTAGCACACCAATGGAAACAGGACATAAGCTATCCAAAAATGATGTATCAGCTAAAGTTAATCAAAAAATATACAGATCCATGATTGGAAAACTACAATATGTTGTACATAGCAGACCAGACATAGCATTAGTAGTTAGAATAGTGGCTAGACTCTCTGCTAATCCTAAAGAGAACCATCTCATAGCAGTAAAAAGAATAATGAGGTATCTTAAAGGAACTGATGACTTTGGCCTATATTATAAAAAGAATGAAAAGTTTGAGCTCAATGAATATACAGATGCAGATTGGGGAGGCAACATTGATGATAGTTAGAGCACAAGTGGAGGAGCATTATTTTTAGGTAAAAGACTAGTTACTTGGAATAGCAAGAAGCAAACATGCACATCTCAGTCCACTACAGAATTAGAATATGTGGCAGCAGCAATCAATTGCACAAACATTGTGTGGCTCACACATTTATTGAAAAGAATGAAAGAAGAGGTAACCAAATGTGTAATATTGTATTGTGATAATACAAGTGCTATAAACATATCCAAGAATCTAGTAATGCATGCAAAAACCAAGCATATTGCAATCAAGTATCACTATGTTAGAGAATTGGTAGAAGACAAACAAGTGAAGATGGAGTACATTCACACAAAAGAAAAAATTGTTGATATCTTCACCAAACCATTGCCCAAGGATGCTTATGAATATCTTAGAGGCAAGTTGGTAATGCCCCTAACTCATGCAGATACAAACATTTAATGATTGCAAATGCTTCCTCTCCATGCTCAACAGGAACAAATCAATGAAATATCAAAAGAATGATGTAGAGGATGATAGCAAGAGCAAGAACTCCAAATCAGTCACAAGCATGGTGACAGAGGGAGACAATATGAGATGCAAAGCTTATATTTCGCATGTTAAAGATGTTACATCTTTGGCATTTATGTCAAAGAGGGAGATATATGTAGAAAACTGATCATCAATACAAAGTAAGAGGGAGATATATATGAAAGAGGGAGATTTATGAGAAACTAAAAGGTAAAGATATGGAGATATATAAGATCGGTAGTAAAGGATGCAGCAGAATGTAGCAGAAAAGGTATATAATTTTGGTGGTTGATCAAGTGATCAGTTTGGTTACCATCAATGCCAAAGAGGGAGATTGTTGGAAATGATTAAAAAGCTCATGAATGAAGAGTAATGGAATTGGTAAAGAATATTCTCAATCATTGTTTTTTCATTGATATCAAACTTGCTACTTGCAGGAATGACAATTGCTTTAGTGATCCAAATACTATGAGTTGGTTGATTGACAAGGAGGTGGTAATCAATAAGATGTAACTAGAGTACCTAGAGAAAGGTTGGAGTTATGATGTTTTAATGAAGTATAAGGATCAGCTAAGAAATTGATGAAATAGTGTATTGATGACATACTCTAAGACATAGAGGATGGACACACCAAGACATATCAAAGTTCAACTTAGTGTGTGCTGAGTGATCTTTAGGTGCCGAGTAGTCTTCAGGTGCTGAGTAAAGATCAGGTGCCAAGTAGCAGAAAAGAATTAGGTGTCGAGTAATTTTTCAAGTGTTGAGCAAGATATAAGTGTCGAGTGATATTGAAGTGCCGAGTGAATTTCAAGAGTCGAGTTTCAAAAAAATTCTTCAGGTGCCAAGCATTAGTAAATCAATAATGCTAAGTTGCTACATTATTTTGAAAATCAAAGATTTGTCTGATCTGAACCGACATGGTAGTTATCTAGAATTCTGTGAATCAGATAGAAGATAAGAATGATGAGCTAGTGGCACAGCACACTATGTTAAACATTTTTGAGGAATACAATTGGATTCTAGACAAAGTTTCTAGATAAGAGCAAAATATGAGATAGATACATTGTATCTTACCTAACCTATTGAAACCCTAAAGTTGGAGAGGGTGAATCAAGCTGGAAAGGTATTCTAGATTTCTATTTAAGGAGGCATAAGGTCACAAAGAAAAGTGTGGTGGTCAAGCATGAAAGTATGAAGTGTTGAAGAAGGTGCTAAGGTGGAAGAGAGCACAGATACTCTACTTTGATAGGTGACCATAGATATGATTGCATTGGTATGATGAGTAAGAAGACTCTAGGTGACAAAGCTTGAGATGACAAGCTTACAAAGCTACAGTTATTAAAGCCAAACAAAGGATTGAACTGAAGTGTGATCTGTAATCTGCAAGATATGTTGTAAGTTGTATCAAATCAAAAGCCATTGTTGTTACTCTCTAGCAATTGTAACAGTTAAGATAAATCCTATGGACTTAGGTTGGTTTAATAGCCATGTTATAAATCCTTTAACAGGGTGACATTCCAAGTGAATGTTCCAAAGTCCTTTAAACCAGGCCCATTCCTAACAGTATGGTGAAATCCTCTAACAAGGTCACATTTAACAATGTGTTGTAGCCTTTAATAGGGTAGGCCTTTAATAGGGCAGACCATCAGAAGTGGTTGAAATTAATTGCGCAGTTATTTTGTGAGTATCATCCCCACTCCAGTTTTACCTTCTTATTCTTAGAGGATTTCTAGGTTATCAAATTCTTAGTGTTATGGTGTGATGCATGTTTACTTTTCATAGTTGTTTAAATGTTCAAATGGCATGCATGACAGTTTCAGTTATGTGCTATTGAGGATTTTGAGAAAAAGTGGCATTGGACCTTGGATAACTGATTCACCCCCCCCCCCCCCCCCCCCCACCCAATCTTAGTTATTCTAAAGAATTATAACACAAATGTCCTATTAAAAATTTTTCATCAAGTAAAGTAAGCCTTTTAAACTATTCATTCATCCAAGGTCAAACTTTCCTACTTAGCAAGTTACTAAAAATCAACATGCAAGCATAACACATGAAAGATCAACACATAAACGTGATTTATGTGGAAACCCAATTTGGGAAAAACCACCAATAACATGCTACTCAATTCTCACTCTTCTAAAGTGATGCCCTGTGAAAGGCCTACCCTATTAAAGGCTACAACACACTATTAAATGTAACCTAGTTAAAGGATTTAACCACCCTATTAGAAGTGGGGCTGGTTAGAGGACTTTAAAAAATTTACTTCGAATGTCACCCTGTTAAAGGATTTACAAATGGTTGTTAAACCAACCTAAGTCCATAGGATTTTACCCTAGATTGTACAATTGTTAGAGACAAACAACAAGGACTTTTGACCTGATACAAATCACAACTTATCTTGAAGATTTCAGATCTTTGTTTAGCTCACAACATTTGTCTAGCTTTTAATCTTTTCAACTCTGATAGCTTGTCCTCCTTTTAAGCGTTGTCTCCTTCAGTCTCCATACTTGATATACCAATGCAATCTCCTATATGACCACTTATCGAAGCAGAGTCTCTATGCTCTGTTCTTCCTTTACCTTCTCCTTAGCATCCTTCAGCAATTTCACATTATGGCACCCCAACCACTCTTGCTTCTTGGCCTGTGACTCCTTAGATAGAAGTATGGAATTGATTTTCTCGCTCTATTCTTCCCTCCTTTAATTTTAATTTGAATGGATTAGGTAGGATTCATTGAATCTAACCCATATCTTGTTCCTTCTAGAAACATCATGAAGAATCCTCTTGAATTCACTCACCAGCTCATCATCCTTATCCTCCATCTGGTTGACAAAATTCAAGGTAACAAACTTTTTAGCTTAGATCTAGTGAATCTTTGACTTTTCAAATAATGCAGCAGCTCGGCAGTAATGAAATTCTAGTGGTTAGCACATACTATGTTACTCAACATCAACTACATTTTATTGATGCTCAGCACCTACTATGGATTCACTCGGCATCCATTAAGTTTTACTGATGCTTGGCACCTATTACTTTTCTTAGCACCTAAACACACTCAACTCTTTTTGTATCACTTAGCACACATTAGATTTTTCTTTTGCTCAGCACTACCTAAAAATTTGCTTGGCTCGAACTAGCTTGCTCAGCACTCACTAATGAACTTAGTTAAGCTTTGTAGTCAGCCTTGTTTCAACTTATTTCTTCAATATTTCTAAGTGTGGTCAGCCTTTGTATCTTCAAGTATATTATCAATACATCATTTTACCATTGTTTTATCTAATCCTTGCACTTCATTACAAAACCATAACTTAACCTTTCCCTTAGATGCTTTTGTTATATCTTGTTGATTAAATCCTCTTCATCAATCAATTAAGTGATAGTACTTGGATCTTATAAGCAATTATCATTTAGCAAATAGAAAGTTTGGAATCAATGACAAAACAATGATTGAAAACATTCTTTAGCAACAATCTTCCTTCTTTGCAACAATCTCCCTCTTTGATAGTATTCATTTTCAATTAGATTTCCAACAATCTCCCTCTTTGGCATTGATGGCAAACAAAACTAATCAACCAAGTTATCAAAATGCTAACTAGGTTAAAATAGTAAATCAAATGCCAAAAAGAAAAAAAAATGTGTTACCATCAGTTTTCACTTCTCCCTCTCTGATCTACTATCCTAATTACTTTGCTTTTGCTTCTCCCTCTTAGCTATTGTATCCTATTTCTCTCCTTCCTACTATATCTTCCTGAACATCCCTTTTCTCTCTCTTTCCTGTGGCTTACCATAGTTCACTTTGATGTTCACTTTTTTGTTGTGTTGCTCCTGACTCCTTATATTATTTCTCCCTTTCTATGCATTGATCATGTTCTACTATTCTGGTATTAGCTACTTCTCCCTCTTTCCAATTGAATGTTGTTGATCAATTACATTATTTCTCCCTCTTTGACAACAATGTCAAAGACACATTATATCAACATCTTAACATGCGGTTGTAGCATTTGTAGGTACTCCAATTTCTCCTTCTATCACCTTGCTTGTGACTGATTTGGAACTTCAGCATTTGAATTACTTTAGGCATGATCCTAAAGTAAATATTCTCTGCGTCAATTTGTAATTTGTCAATAATTAACTTATTTGATGCAGGGAATTCTTCCTTTTTCTCAAGTAGCCTTGGCTAGGGGTATCACCCCTAATTTACCTCTAAGATACTCAAAAGCATCTTTAGGTAGTGCTTTTGTAAAGATGTCAGAAATCTATTCCTTTGAGCTGACATATTCCATCCTTACTTGCTTGTCTTCCACCAATTCTCTTACATAGTCATACTTGATTGCAATATGCTTTGTTTTGGCATGCATTACAAGATTCTTTGATATGTTGATGGCACTTGTGTTATCATAATAGAGTATCATAGGTCCAGTCACCTCTTCCTTCATACCTTGCAATAGATGTTTATCCATACAATATTAGTGTAGTTGATAGCAGCAGCAACATATTTAGCTTCTATTGTGGACTATGAGGTACAGCTTTGTTTTTTTCTAGTCCAAGTAATCAATCTTTTACCTAAGAAAAGTGCTCCTCCACTAGTGCTTTTTTTGTCATCAACATTACCTCCCCAATCTGCATTAGTGTAGGCTTTCAACTCAAACTTTTCACTCTGCTTGTAGTATAAACCAAAGTCATCAGTCCCTTTTAGGTACCTCAGTATTCTCTTTACTACCATCAGATGATTTTCTCTTAGGTTAGCAAAAAATATTGCCACTATTCCAATAGCTAATGCAATGTCTGGTCTACTATGCACAACATACTACAACTTTCCAATCATTGATCTATACATTGTATGATTCACTTTAGCTGACTCATCATTCTTGGATAACTTATGTCCTATTACTATTAGTGTATTGACTGGTTTTGAGTCTTCTAATCCAAATTTCTTGAGTATCTCCTTGATGTATTTTTATTGGGTCACAAATATGTCATGCTTCAATTGATGTACTTGTAATCCAACAAAGAATTTGATTTCTCCAAACATTGACATCTCAAATTCATGTTTCATTTGGTCAACAAAATCTTTGCATAGAGCATCTTTTCCTCCAAATATTATATCATCAACAAAGATTTTAGATGTCAAAATGTCTTTACCTTTTTTTATCTTGATGTATAGGTTGTTGTTGTCATCTATTCTCTCAAATCCTATCTTCACAAGATATTTATGCAGTCTCTCATACCATGCTCTAGGTGCTTGCTTCAAACCATAGAGTGCTTAATGCAATTTGCAAAATATATCCTTCTTGTTGTCATCAAAAAATCCCTCTGATTGTTCTATGTAGACTTCTTCTTCTAGTATACCATTCAAAAAAGTAGACTTTACATCCATTTGGTAGACTTTGAAACCTTTATAGGCAGTATATGCAAGTAGTGTTCTTACTCCTTCCATTCTTGCAACAGGGGCAAATGTCTCCCCGTAGTGCAATCCTTCTTCTTGTGCATAAACTTTGTAGACTAGTCTAGCCTTGTTTCTTGTTATCTCACCATTCTCATCAAGTTTTTTCCTAAAGACCCATTTGGTACCAATTATATTTTTCACAACTAGTCTTGGAACTAGAGTCTAGGTTTTGTTCTTTTCAATCTGATATATCTCCTCTTCCATGGCTTTATGCCAATTATCATCTTGTAGTGCATCTTACACTATTTTGGGCTCAATATTGCTCAGCAGACATAATTCATTCCTTATTCTATTCCTTTTCATTGGTCTAGCTTCCTTGTGTCCAATGATTTGTTCTGCAGCGTGATGTCTTCTCACATACCTGGCTAGTCTTGGTTTTGTCCTTCTTTCCATGTTTGGTCCTTCTGCTTCAGAGTCATTTTTCACATCTCCATCTAGTATTTCATTATCTCTTCCATTTGTACTAATTTTAGAATCATAATGTGCATTTTCTTCATTCTAAAACTCAGTTTTTGAATGTAGCTCAGCATTCACTAGTTGTGACTCGGCTGATACTGAAATTTTTTGTTGATTGTCAACTTGATTGGTAGCTTCATCTTCAGTAGGCATTTCTTCATAGAAGTATACAAAAGATCTATAATCTTCTGGTTTCTTTGATTCATCAACTTGGACTTCTGCATGCTCATCAAAATTTACATTTGCACTTTCCACAATCTTGTTAGTGTTAGTATTCAAGCACTTAGATGATTTTCTTCTAGTGGAGTATCCAAGGAATATGCCTTCATCACTCTTTGCATCAAACCTTCCATTTCTAATATCTTTAAGAATATAGCATTTACAACCAAACACTTTGAAATGTTTTACATTAGGTGAGTGACCATACCATAGTTCAAAAGGTGTTGCATTTGTTCCTTTCTTGACTTGTACTCTATTCAAGGTGTAAACAACAGTACTTACAACTTCTCTCTAGTACTTTAGAGTAACATTTTTCTCCATCATTAATGTTCTGGCATAGTCTATTACTGATCTATTCCTTCTCCATGCAATGTCATTCTATGGGGGAGTTCTTGGTGCTGATGTTTTCCTTTTGATACCTTTATCATTACAAAATATCTCAAATTATTTTGATGTAAACTCTCCTCCTCTATTTGATCTCAGGCATTTCAGACTCTTTCCTATTTCCTTCTCAACCCTAGCCAAATACCACTTAAACATTTGAAATGCATAAGATTTTTTCTTCAAGAACATGACAGTCATCATCCTAGAATAGTCATCCACAAATAGCATCAAGTATATGTCTCCTTGGTAGCTTTGTACTTCTATTGGACCACATAAGTCAGTATGGACTAGTTCTAGTAATTCTTTGGAAGTGTAGTCTTTGCTTTTGAAACTTGACTCGGTCATCTTTCCTAGTTGACATATTTTGCACATTGTGTTTTCAGGCTTCTTTAACTTAGGCAAACCTTTGATTTTCTTCTTTTTGCTGATGGTAATCAGATTGTCAAAGTTAACATGACACAGTCTTTTATGCCATAACCAAACATCATCAAATCTAACAATAAGATAGGTTGCATCTTCCATATCTAAGTAAAATAGATTACTCCTAGTTTGTTCACCTTTTCCTATCAGATTTCCATCAGTATCATAGATTTTGGTAGTTTTGTTTCCAAATTCTATTTTGCAACCTACATTGCCTAATTATGATACACTCAGTAGATTGTAGTTCAGTCCTTCAACATAGTATGCATTATCACATGAGATTTTCTCTGCAAGTTTGATAGAACCTTTTCCTTTGATTTAACAATGAGCATCATTTCCAAATCTAACACTATTTTCATCATACTGGGTAAAGGTAATAAACTTACTTTTGTCTCCTGTCATATGATGTGAGCATCCACTATTTATGATCCACTTGTCATTTTTGTTCACAAAGGTTACCAATGTTGTTGCCTCATCTTCATCTGACTCATCCTTCATGGTTGTATAGACTACCTCATCATCATTCTCATAAGAATCTTCTTCAATAATGTAGCATCTTTTTCCTTTGTTCTTGTAATCTCTGCTATCATCTTCTCTTTTGTTCTTATAATTGGTTCCTTCTTTGTAGTTCTTCTTCTATGTACACCTTGCAGTAATATGTCCTACTTCATTGCAATTAAAAAAAATGATAGGCAACTTGCCTTTGAATTTACCTTTGCCCCTATGAAATTTTGGCCAATAATGCTTCCAATTGTTCCACATCTTCCTCATTTGTGTTGTTGTCACTGGATGCATGGTTTCCTTTTCTACTCTTCTTCTTTTATTTCACCTCCTTAGTATCTTTCAATGATAGCTTAGCCTTGAAAGTAGATTCAAGATTCTTAGGTATGTAGTTATCAAAGTTGGACAATTCAAAAGTAGTGAGTCTCCCTACTATTCTTTCAAAAGTTAGATGATTTCCTGGGACACACCTTAGCTCTTGGATGGCTAAAACTCTAATAGCATAGATAGGAGCGGGGTTCTTAAGTATTTACTATTAACAGTATCATCTTCTAAATGACCACCCAAACTTCTTATTGCACTTACCACTTCTTTCATTCTAGAGACATATTGAGTAGCATTCTCACCTTCCTCCATTTTTATGTCATCAAACTTTCCTTTGAGGCTTTCTCTTTTTTCTCTTTGAACATTTTGATCTCCTTCATAGATATCAGATAGGGCTTTCCACATCTTGAATGTAGAAGCACATCTTTTGATGTCATCAAATTCAGCAGACATGAGTGCAAAGGAAATCTCCAACATTGCCTGATTATGCTCCTTCCTTTTGTTCCCAATTGGATCTACATGTTCCACTCCAATCGAGGTTTTTTCATAATCACCTATTGATCCAAGGTGCAGTTTCATTAGGCTTTGCCATGCAACAAAGTTATCTCTGTTGAGCTTGGGAACTTCTCTCTTGGACATCTTGATCTTCTTACTTATAGTACCTTTAAACTAAATCAGTACATGGCTCTAATACCAATTGTTAGAAATGTTTTAGAATAACTGAGAGGGGGGTTGAATTAGTTATTCAAGGTCCAAATGTCTTATTAAAACTTTTTCATCAAGTAAAGTGAGCCTTTTAAAATGTTCATTCATCCAAGCTTAAACTTTCCTACTTAGCAAGTTACTAAAAATTAGCATGCAAGCATAACACATGAAAGATCAACACATAACACAATGATTTACATGGAAATCCAATTTGGGAAAAACCACCAGTAACATGCTACTCAATTCTCACTCTTCTGAAGTGATGACCTGTGAAAGGCCTGCCCTCTTAAAGGCTACAACACACTGTTAAATGTGACCTAGTTAAAGGATTCAACCACCCTGTAAGAAGTGGGCCTGGTTAGAGGAATTTAAAACATTCACTTGGAATGTCACCATATTAAATGATTTACAAATGGTTGTTAAACCAACCTAAGTCCATAGGATTTTACCCTAGCTTGCACAATTGTTAGAGAGTAATAACAAGGGCTTTTGACCTGATACAACTCACAACTTATCTTGCATATTTTAAATCTCTATTTAGCTCACAACATTTTCCTGGCTTTTAATCTTTTTAGCTTTGACAGCTTGTCCTCCTTTCAAGCTTTGTCTCCTTGAGTCTCCATACTCGATATACCAGTGCAATCTCCTATACGACCACTTATCGAAGCATAGTCTCTGTGCTCTGTTCTTCCTTCACATTCTCCTTGACATCCTTCAGCAATTTTGTATTATGGCACCCCAACCACTCTTGTTTCTTGGCTTGTGACTCCTTAAATAGAAGTCTAGAATTATTTTTCCCACTCGATTCTTCCCTCCTTTAATTTTAGTTCGAATGGATTAGGTAGGATTCATTGAATCTAAACCATATCTTGTTCCTTCTAGAAATATCTTGAAGAATCCTCTTGAATTCACTCAAAAATAGTTTACATAAAATTCTGTGCCACTAGCTTATCATCCTTATCCTCCATCTAGTTCACAAAATTCAAGGTAACAAACTTGTCAGCTCAGATGTGACAAATCTTTGACTTTTCAAATAATATAGCAACTCGACACTATTGAAATTTTGGTGCTCGGCACATGCTATGTTACACAAAATCAACTACATTTTACTAATACTCGACACCTACTATGGATTCACTCGGCATCCACTAAGTTTTACTGATACTTAGCACTTGTTACTTTGCTCAACACCTGAACATGCTCGGCTCCTTCTGTATCACTTGGCACACACTAGATTTTACTTTTTCTCGACACTAATTAAAAATATGCTTGGCTCAAACTAGCTTTCTTGGCACTCACTAATGAACTTAATTAAGCTTTGCAGTCAGCCTTGTTTGAACTTATTTCTCCAGTGTTTCTAAGTGTGGCCAGCCTTTTTATCTTCAAGTATATTATCAATACATCATTTTACCATTGTTTTAACTGATCCTTGCACTTCATTACAAAACCATAACTCAACCTTTCCCTTAGGTGCTTTTGTTATATCTTGTTGATTAAATCCTCTTCATCAATAAACTAAGTGATAGTACTTGGATCTTATAAGAAATTTTCATTCAGCAAATAGTAGGTTTGACATCAATGACAAAACAATGATTGAAAATATTCTTTAACAACAATCTTCCTTCTTTGTAACAATCTCCCTCTTTGATAGTATTCATTTTCAATCAGATTTCCAATATATTTTTTATTTAAATTAATATTTGTAGCCCCACTTTTCATCCTCTAAACAATTAGCAAAAGTAAATGCATGTGTTATGGTGAGTGGAGTGAGTTCTTAGTTATGACCAAGTATAGGTCTAATTCCTCTTAGGTGGAATTAATCTCCATCGGATTTCTCCTTTTTTCCCTCTACCCATTTCATAGTCGGGTGGTTTTTCTTTTTGTTGAAGTGATCTTATGGGGAGGTTAGTGCCTAGTCCAACGGAGAATCATGTTACTCATGCAATGATCAATTACAAGTTATATCTACTTTCGGCCTATCACTTTTCCAAATAGAAATAGAAGCTTGTGGAAATTTAGAAATCAACTTCTCATTGACAGGTTTACAACCCATGAAGATGATTTCCCACAAAAGCCACCAATTGATACACATGAATCAAAAACACGAAAATAGAAAGGTACCCTATGGTGAATCCATGTTCCCTTTGCGATTATGACCTTAGGAAATGTTTAAGATTTGTCACAGCTCTCATAATCATTCCTGATGGAAAACTCAAAACGAACTTCTCCTCAACAGGTTTCTAACCCATGAAGTTAGTTTTATGAAAAGGAAGTATAGAGTAAAAAGAAATGATAAGTGGACCCCTACAGAATTTTGGCACCTCACTTAAATAATTCCAAACCCAAAAGGGACAATGGTCTAAAGGTCAACTAAAAAGGAAGCATTGGTAGAAAAACAAAAATTGTCTTCTCCTCGTCAAGTTTTCAACCCATGAAGACAATTTCCCAAATTTTAAAGAAAACCAAGCTGGTAATCAAATTGGACTCACAATTCATGCATAAAACATCTTAAAACAATAATATAAAGAATCTAACCATTACAGGAAAGAGTTTATGAGCAGAATTTAACCCAGTGGATATTTTCCCATGGAGTACTCTATTAGTAACTTCTTGATACTTAAAAGAAAATGAGAACGTAAGTTATGGGGAGATAGAAAGTTATCGTTGAGCCAACAAAATAGTGAAAAGATCCCTAGATATCTATTAAACCCCCACATTTATTGTTTCAATAGATCTCTTCTTCAATTCATTAGTGTGGCACAAATTCTAAAGATAAATGGATGAATTGAGGCTCCCATATATATGGAAACATGAACAATTGAACAAACTACCACTCTTTCTTTGAGTTTCTCTTTTGTTAATGTGCATAACTTTTTCAAAAAGCTAGTATCTATTGCATTAGCTATTCTTTCTACTTTCTTAATTCAAAACTTGTTCTCAAAACAATGGTAACCAAATTTTCCAATTTTGATGAGTTGAATGGAATCAAATCCCAATTGCAGAATTTTACAAATACCTCTCTTTGTTTATATGACATGGGGGATTTTCAAAAAAGAGTGAATTCTAAGTTGATTCATCCTATCACTGAGAAGCTTTGAGGATGTGGATTGGTCAAAGCAGCTAGTTTTCTAATTGTATTTCAAGCCCTAGAGTTGATCTATGAATGTATACACCATTACAACCCAAAGACAAGGTAGATTGTACTACCAGATAACATAGTGTTGATTTCAATTGATAGGAAAACTGTGGTGAATTGCCTGTGAGTACTAAAAAGAGAGGAATTCTCAAACTTGACCTTCGGAGGAGTCATCTCTGAGTTCTCCATGAAGAAGATGATATGGAGGAAAGAAATCATGTAGACATGGTTCCAAAAACCACAGAGTGCTAGAAGTAAGGTTCCTAAGACCTTGTTTGGAACCAACCTCAAACCAGAGATTATTGACATCCTAGTCCTTTTGCATAGATTGAAAAGTAAGGCAAAAGCTTTGAATTTCATTGAGCAATATTTCTTTGTAGAGCAATTCATCTGCTCTGACGCCCAATATATTGATTGGGCTTATGAGGTAAGTAAAATTCTATCCAGTGCTCTCTGTGTTGTAAAGTTTTACAATACATTCTATATGTCCTCTTTCCTCATCTATATGTTAGCTTCTTTACAACTATGGTCGGGCCTCCCAAGAGTGGAAAATTTCCCTGATGATGTGAAATCTTATGACTTTTACCCATGCTTACAGTTGGAAAATAGATATGTAGAATATGTAAAATTTAATGATGCATTCACTATGAGGATTTTTAGGGAGCTACAGGGATGTCTAGCAAGGAGATTCAGTCCTAAAGCCATGGCAGCCATCAACCAATTTGGAAGTTATTTCATCCAATTCTCATCCTTTTCTTATTTATGTCTTGCATCTTTTTATGGTTCCCCTTGAAGCTACCAAGATATCCCAATGATATGATCATGTTGATTGAGACCGTGCAACAAGCTATTCAAGTGAACATGTTGAATGGGAGTTTGAAGAAGAAAGGGTATGAATTTCCCATGAAGGTGGGAGCTTTCAGCTGTGACACCTATTTGAATGCCAAGAACATGTTGAAGTTATTTGAAATGAAGTATAAATTGGAGATGTACGAAGTCTTGAGGCCCATGTTTCGTCTAAATCAATACACAAGGGATGTTTTGCAAATTAGAAGTGTAATCAAGCACATTACCACCATTGAAGACTATTGGGCCAATTACAAGAATGAGTTCAAGAGTCGTGATCGTGCTTTCTCCAAACTAACAGTTGATCAAGTGAAAATGTACAAGGTCAATATTGATGTGGAAGGAATCGAGGAAGATGGTCAGAACATTTATAGCAATACTTACCTGACTAAGCTAAGAGGCACTCCAATAAGTTTAGAGCCTTATGAAAATTTTGAGGAAGAGCTAGATATGATGATGGCTTGAATCTACAAAAGGACTAGGAAGTGGGTCAAATGGACCACAGTTAGAAAGAGTCAAAGCAAAAGCACAACCGCTCAAGCTTCCCCAATAGTTGCATTGACTTCCTCCTCCCAAGGTGGCACATCAGGTGCAACCTTGGCCATTATCCAAGGTTTAGAACAACCCTTAGATGGAGGTGATCAACCTCCTGACAAAATTATTCCCCTAGATAAAACTTGTCAGGATGGTTCCCTTCCAGTGATTGAAAGAAGAAGGCTAAGAAGAAGAAGGTAGAGGAATCAAAAGATGGTGTAGTCGCTCTTGCCCTCTCACCTCATAGCAGCCCAGTCCCATCTATAAGTGTTGCACTTCTCTTGCTAAGTAGTCCCCAAGTGCAAGTAGTGGATCTAGGAGATGGTGGAGCAGTGAGAGTGAGTCGACTGAATCTAATGAGGCAACAAAGAAGACTTCTGATGTAGAGAAAGGCCTAGATTATTCAAAGCTCATTTCATAAGCCCTAAAGAATCCTTTCTCTTCAGCCACAAAAACACTCACTCCACCCAAGAGAAAAATGTTTAGTATAGACATTCTTTGGACTATCTCCAAGGTGATTGCCACAAATTCATGGCTAGAGGACACCTTAGATAGAAAAAGAAAGAGGAGAGATGAAGGATCTCCTAAAAAAGAGACTTAATCTCTAGCTATCTACTCTAGATCAGCACTGAGAAAAGTCAAAAAGCAAATGACCTTGTCAATTCTTAGACAAGATCCTGAAACAAGGCATCTTATAATGGAAATTTCAAAGCCCACTAAAGAAGGAAGAATCAAAGATATGTTTGTAGATGATTTTTCCCTACATTCTATGGATCTCAGGGAGGTTAGGCATGACACCAAGGTTAGCTTATGGAAGTCAACAAATGAGGTGATAGGAGGACAGCTTGAAAGCCTATAATTATCAAAAGTCAGAATGAAGGTGGAAATCCATGAACTCAATAGCTTCATCAAGCAGTTGATTACCCCATTGGCGAGTATCTTTGGAATGGTAGTCACTAGTGACCCTATTGCTGTCGATGTCCAAGCACTCATCTCTTAACTCCAAGAAGATAAACACTTCGAGCAAATAGGTAGAGAGTGGAGTGGGAAACTCAAGTTAGAAGGGCTCACCATCATAGAGAAAATCAACAATGTAATATTGAGGTTTGAAATTAGAGAAAGATAACATTTAGACAAATAGAGCCACCCTGGCCATAGTAAGATTGAAGATTGTGTTTCTTTACTAAAGATGATTATCCATATGAAGGCTAAGGAGGCTATGGAAGCAAAGATCTTACCTAAAGGAGATAAGCCTTTATTCAAATGGCTCTAGAGCATACAATTCAAGTCTGAGATGATCATGGTAGCGGAGGAAGGACTTAATGAGATAGAAGCTAAAGTGAAAAAGGATCAAGATAGAAATTATGAACTCCTAAGAGGTCTACATATAGACTCGTAGACTAGTGGGCAAGGGAAGGGAATCATTGGAGAAACTTTAATGCAAATGAATTTCTCCAAATTAATAGATAGTTTGATAGGGATATCTTTTGGTCACCAGAACAAAGTTTCTAAGCTCTAAAAACTTGTTCGGTGTGTGCACGTGGCCATGGAGGAAATACAAGATTGGTTAAATGTTGTCAAAGATCTAGCCAGAGAGAATTCTAAATGGCTCTTAACATACACTAATGTACATGTTCATAGGCATGAGGAATTAATTCCAATCATTGTCACTGCCAAGGCCTATAGGGCAAAATTAGAAAAAGGAAAGAAGGTGAAGTGATTCATATTCCACCCCTTTCATATTTTGATGTAATGATTGTAATGGACAAATTGGTTCCTTGCCATTTTTCATTTCAAAGGAGATGAAACAATTTAAGTTCCTTTTGTAACGGTCATCTTGGAATCTTATATGTACTAGATTGAAAGATTAATAAAAGGTCAGTTCATTTTTGGTGTGAAATACTTGATGTTGCAAAGACAATTGAATGGTATTTTTTGTCAATTATTTTATCTTCCATTTTTTTAAATGTTAATTTTATTTTTTATCTTTCATTTGAATTAAATCAAGGAATGACCAGAGTTTCACTCCCATGTTTCAAAGCAGTGAGTTGAAGATGATAGTATTGTTATCTTAGGTTCAAGAGAAATCCCTTTTGTGTTTTCTTTCAAGTTAGTCTTTTAGTCTTTGTAGTTAGTTTCCTGTTGGTATCAATTTAGTTTTAGTTAGCATGCATTATGAATCATTATGCCTTGTGGGTTCATGTGATGTGTGAATTCATAAGGCTTAGTTAATCTTAAAGTACCAATTCTTGCCTAAGTTAGTTCCTATTTCCTTTTTTGTTCTCAAGTTAATAACACACCTCATTTTAGATTTAGAAGTAAACATAATTCATTGCAAGCCACTATGCAATAGGGAGTTGTACCTAAGAATTTAGAGGAAAGTTAGTCATTTCAAAACAACTTTCCAATTGTCATAACTAGATGTTGTTCACAAATTTGGGCATTTAAGAATTAAATCAAAAGAACAATCTGTTTACCAACAATATTACACATAATCATGGAAAAAGTGAATGAATATAAAATCACACTACTAGAGTCCTTAAGAGGCAACATGTGAAGCATAAAACATTAAAAAAATACAAAACTGCTACTTGTTAATCAAACCTAGTTATTTTATTTTAGCATTATTAAGATTCGTTCTCAAATATTCAAATTTGAATTTTGCAAAAGTACATGGAAGACATTACTTGACCCTCTCTCTAATCAATGTGATTAGGAATGTGCAAGTGATTAATGGTAGAAGGATTTGAGTAATGAAGAAGATTAGGAGTGCAAATGGGAAATCTTGGAGGGTGCAAGTGGTTGATGGGGAAAAAAAATTTGAATTAATTTGAAATCAAAATTTAGGAAAATGGTCGTAATTTTAGTTCAATAAATTTGGGTAGAGATAGGAGTTTGGAGAAGATCTTTCGTAAAGCAGTTCATTTGCCCATATTCTGATGTATAGAAGATGATGAAATAAAGGAATTTTTAATTCCTTAGAGAGGACAAAGGGGATGAAGACCCATGTAGGGTACCCTCCCAAAATAAGATTTATTTTTAGGCTTGGAGCAGAAGAGGGGAAAGTGGCTTTTTCATTTATGTTATGAGTTGATGTTCTCTCTAATTCTAGGGATTAGGAAAGTGTAAGTGATTAGTGGTATGAGGATTGTGATCGTGAAGAAGATAAACAATGCAAGTGGGAAAGTTAGGAGAATGTTCGTGGGTGAGGGAAAAAGAGATTTTTGAATTAATTTAATTTTGAAATGAAGGAAATGATGAAAGAGAATTTTAATTAAATAAATATAGGAATTCATTTAATTAAAATAAGTTAAAGTGAACTAGATAAAATTATCAAATAAAGACAACAAGGGAGATAGAAAAAAATGTTAACTAATTTTACAATTCATTATTTATCTAATTATTAAGACAAAAATGATAGACAAATAAAGATGATAAATTTGATTGACTACTAATGAGAAAATTTAAGTGTCTACTAACTTAAACAACTTTCTATTTCTTTTCTGAAAATCATCCCATCCCTAATTCTGCCCAAAGTGACAATACTTTTGATCTTGCCTACACTCATCCGTTGTCACCCTTTATCCAAAAACTTGAATGTTGTGGGGGTCAAAACCCCAACCTCTCTAACACTACTCCATTTTTTCGTTATTCTTAAAATTGTATTGTTTGATATCAATTATTAGAAATGCATTTATTATTTCTATTATAAATTGGAATGACAAGTATGAATTACTAGGAAGCCCACAATTTCCAAGTGCAAAGTGAGTACACTCCATATCACAACAATAGAATCTTGTAGACATACTAATCGATTGAGTCCTAAAATATAATAACATGGTGAATCTTTGGATTTAATTTATGAATAAGTGTTTAGATTTTCATCTATAAAGTAATAGTATACACACTTGTGAAAAAAGTGAGTGAATATAAAACCACACCATTGGAGCCAACATGTGGATTATATAACATATAAAATAAAACTAAAAATATATTACAAAATTGTTAATGGCTAATCAAACATAATTATTTCCTTCTAGTAAATTACTAAGATTGGTTCTCGAGTGTTCAAATTTTTTTTTTTAATTCATAGAAACAAATCTTGAAAATTTTATTATTTTAGAATTTGTATATCCAACAAGCTAATTGCATAATAACGTAAACACACGTGTTTTTCATATTAAAGAAGCCAAATTCTAGAAGGCTAGCCGAAGCATAGTCAAAACATTGACAACAACTACTTAATACCAAAAAATAACACAATCTTACCTTCCCAACTACACCCTCAAAAAATCAAACTTCGATGTTCTCCCAAGCTAATTGCATAATAATAAAAAGCATTACTATTCCATACATACCAAATGTTTTTCCCATACACTCTCAACATTATTAGTCCCTACCTTATCTATAAGATAGCAAACTAATATTTTTGGTGGGGGCCAACAATTAATTTTTGCAAAAACAAATATATAACAACCTAAGGTTTAAAATGATTTATTTTCAAAATATATTTATAATCGCCAATTTCTTAATTCTTATTGGTTGTTATCAATTTTGATGGTGGAGAGGGATCTCATTGGGGATATAGTCACTACACAATTTTGATGGTGGAGAGGGAACTCATTGGGGATATAGTCACTACACCAACACTCGCACACGATGGAGCTAGATACAGCCATTTATCATGTGTGATTTGCACCCACTACATACCATGTTGGTAATCCAAGCCTACATAGACAAAGGGTCAAAGGGCTTGAGGGACTTGAACCAGTGACCTGCACTCTGATAACACATACATTTTTCCATCACACCAAAAGCACATATTGATGGTGGAAAGGCATCTCATTAGAGATATAGTCACTACGCCAACAAAACTTGAGTCGTCTACCATGAATTTAGCTCTAAATTTTGCAAAGAATTTATCAACTCTGCCATGGATTTTGTGCTCTCGTAAATAATTTATCAGCTTTGCCATGGATTTTGTGGTCTAAAAAATAAAAGACAGTGGTCCTAAAAAGGTGAATTAAGTGAAATCATCCAAACATTGGGAGACTCGGGCGAAGATGATGGTCCTGAAAGAATGAATTATGTGAACTCATCCAAGCATTATGAGACTTGGGTGGTGAAACAAAAGGCGAAAGAGGATATGACAATGGCGGAGGAAAGTGAATGTGCCCTACGAGGGTCAAAGTAGGCGAAGAAAGAATTGATGTTTGTGAAATAATGTGAACTAATGTCAACACCATGATTTGAATGTTAGGATATGAAGTCCAACAGTCATATGTCTTTTCATTCTCCCTCTTGACTCTTTGTATTCATAGAGTGCTATATAATGGTTGTGTGCAACCCATGTAATATATTAGTTAATTAATACAAGTAATTCCTTGCTAAAGTGTGGTCGTAGGCAAGTTTTGCCGAACCATGATAAATCTGTGTTATTGTGTGTTTCATCTTCTTTGATTCAATTTCCTTGCTTTTTATTATATTTATAACTGGTATTAGAGTCGAGGTGTGGCTAGAGCAAAGATGGAAGATGGTGAAGTTGATTTTATCATCAATGAATTTCTTGGAAATTTGGGCTTGATAGAAAATGTGGTTGTGTCTACTAAGAGCAAAAGAATCCACCATGTGCACTGGTGGGATAGTTGGGAAAGCAAGCCTAAAGATGAACCAGAAGATTTAAAATCTCTTAAATCTTAGCTTAATGCAATTCTTGAGCACACAGATGCGCATAAGAAAATTGTCATGGAAGAATTGCAGAAGTGGACAAGAGAAGATAAGACTAACGAGTCTATAAAATGTCTAGTGTTGACATATTATAAAATGAATTCTCTTATTTCTGGTTCCAACCTCAATGACACAAATAATTTTGCATCTAGATTTCATAGGATGTTGCAACTAGAATACTTTGAAGAGCATGGGAAGTTTCTAGTAGAAGAAGATGAAAGAGCAGATGAGAAGTCTATTATGAAAGAAAATAAAGAGGAATGGGAGATATTTGTTGTAGAAGAAGATGAAAGTGGAAACAAAGAGTTCCCTTTGGAAGAAGGTGAAAGTGCAAAGGAAGGGGAAGAGAATCTTTGAATGTAGATACAAGTGGTATGCAGGACGTTTGACATTATGTGGCAGATGATGGGCCATGGATATCCCTACCAAATATAGAATATCTCAACAAAATCACTACAGCTAAACAAATACGAACTCTAGAGAATGAATCCATCCAGTTTGGTGATGACTTGGCATCCACAGGTGTGATTAGGAGTAAACAAGATTTTCTTATGCACATAGGTCTTTGGTCAAATGATGGACTAAGAAACGAGAATCCTGCAAAGAATTTGTAGATGGATGGACCACGTAGAGATATTTATAACTCCAATCTAATGTGGAGAAGATTCATTCGGAGTGTGCTGGAGCAACGTCTGGTGGCTTTGAAATCATCTCAAGAACTCATTCTTCTCTAAAATCAAATGGGATGCAAGGGATGTCACATTGTTGTACTGGTTGGACTTCACAAGGGAAATTTTTGGGATATCAAGTCCAAGAGTCGTATGTCTTTTTGTTCTCCCTCTTGACTCTTTGTGTTCGTAGAGTTCTATATAATGGTTGTGTGCAGCCCATGTAATATATCGGTTAATTAATACAAGTAATTCCCTGCTGGAGTGTGGACATCAGCAAGTTTTTTTGAACCACGATAAATCTATGTTATTGTGTGTTTCATCTTCTTTGATTCAATTTCTTTTCTTATTATTATATTTACACCGAACTCTCGAGCAATTGATTCATAGACACCATATCTTACTTGCTGAGAGAATGACTTTGGGGAAATGTGTCTCAAAATCATTGTAGGATATACACAATAGCATGTAAAAGATTACAAATCTCTTCCATTTTAAGATGATTGGTAGGTGTAATGTCATATCCCATAAGTGTTGCAAACATTTTGCATGTTTGTGACATATGCCATAAGAGCCAATTTAGTTTCCATTCACTTGAAGCAGTAAATAGAAAGCACATATTTGAGTAGGTGAAGAAAAACCTTGGGGAAGAGAATCAATTCCACATCCTATCAAATGATTTGAGTCAATTAAATCATTTTGGCACAGAATTTCTAGTGGGAAGATTTGTTGCCTTAAACCTCCTTTCCATTCAATGCAATGCAAACGTAGAAGGAGATGCATTGACTGGGGTGAGGAGTATATTGGGTGACCCACATAATGTTCTCACAAGTTGGGATCCAAGTTTGCTAAATCCTTGTACACAGTTGCATATCATTTGTGACAAAAACCACCGTGTAACAATAGTGTAAGTCTAATCCTACCCTTCTTATATGATATAAATGTTTACATATAGAACTTTACACAACACACGTAATCTTACTTGATCTAGTATTTTCTAGAGATTTGGAAAATATTGACCTTTCTGGTCCTCTTTCATCACTGATCTTTCTTCTTCTTTTTTTGATGAATGATCATTTTCTATTAATATATAATACACTTAGTTACAATTCACAAAAAAGGGGTTGGGGGATACAAGATCACCCCATGAAAGTTCACACTATCGTTTTCGGAATCAACAACTATTCATCAAAAAAAACTATAAGAAACAACCCTCAGGATGTCAAAGTAGTGCTAGTCGAGGATGGTGGTTCATCCCGATCATGAAATCCGTAGTCATCCCTGGGATTGGCAGGCAAGCTGGGAACAGTCCAGTTATCAATAGCATTGTCGAGTGCTTAGGCTTCATCCTTGTTATCAATCTATGAGGGCGAGATAGCCAACTCTAGGCGAATGGGCCATTTACCAAGTACAATACGTTGAGCACCAAGAGGATCTAAGTATAATTGATGAAATTATTTTATTTTTTCCTTATGAAGAGCTCTAATATTTTTTACACATCCATTTTTCTCAAATATCTCAACCTCAAAACATAGGTTTGATATTTACTTAAACACAACAAAATATCTCCATTGCAGCCTATGATAATTTACAAATTCTTTCTAGACGTGTGTCAAAATTTTAGATTATTGTTTATACAACCCAATAATTGTACATTCCACTCATTACGACTTAGGCCTTGCAACACAATATGCTCCTCCTTTCAAGTAAATGTATGGGGATGCTCTCCAACAAACACATTTAGATAGAGTCAATTATGAAATTTGTTTAAAAAATTAAACATTAAAATACAAAAAATTAAAATTGTGCTATTTAAAGTTTACTTAGATTAAGTTATAAATATGAGAATTTTCATTATAAATCAATTGCGATATTGTTGACTAGATAACAACTTTGCATTTGTACATTTTTTTGACATGTTTAATATTATAAGTTCTTATATGAAATTAAGTAGATATCAATATTATAATAAATTATTTTATTTAATAATGAAGAATCAACCTTTTATTGATAATTGAATATTAATAGCAATGATATAATTATAACATTTTTTTGACAATATATAAAATTATGAGCATGGAAAATTCACAATCTTAATTTTGGATTATATTATTTGTACACTTCTCCAACAAAAAGATATGATTGACCCCCACCAAAACTAACCTCTCCAAAAGAAAACAAATTCAAAACAATCTCTTACTTCTTCTCAAACCATGACATTTTTTCTTCTTAAGCATTCCCACTCAACCATGAAATCAATTGATAATTGAATATTAATAGCAATGATATAATTATAACATTTTTTTAACAATATATGAAATTATGAGCATGAAAAATTCACAATCTTAATTTTGGATTATATTATTTGTACACGTCTCCTACAAAAAGATATGATTCACCTCCACCAAAACTAACCTCTCCTTAAAAAAAAAAATCAAAACAATCTCTTGTTCTCAAACCATAACATTTTTTCTTATTAAACATTCCCCCTCAACCATGAAATGCTATAAATACATAAGTGCTATAAATACATAAGTGCACTTAATGATATAAAATCATTCATTGTATGCTCACATTTATTCAACTGATGTTTTATCTACTTCTTGGATAAGGTAGGGACAAGCTCTCCTAGTGCTGTTGTTTTTCAATATAACTTTTATATTAATAAAGAATAAAATACATAATAAAAATCTAATAATACCTAATGTCTTTGGAGTACTCAAATAAAATCTAAATAATACCAGGCATCTGTCAGTCCATCCCACGCACCCAACCACACGACAACTTCTCTCGACACGTGCACAACAAACGTTAAACATTACATATACTTAATTCTTTATTAAACTAAATGAGAAACATTATCACGTGATTTATCGTTAATGATACCTTTCCTTATTCCTCCGGAAACGGATATCTATTTTATTTTTATTATTTTCTTAATAATTATATAAACTCCGTACGCATTAAAAACCAAAAATGGAAAAACGTTATGGCCGGCAAATTCTCAAAATAACATGTCACACAATCCCCTAATAATTCTTTTTGTAGCTTATCATTAATATCAATATCCAGTCTAGTCAGATTACTCATTAATATGTGGACAATAAATTTCCGAAAGTGATTGAAGATTCCTCTTTCCACGTGTCTTCTTACCATCCACTTGGAAAAGACCCAGTATAATAATAATAATAATAATAACTTTGGAAAATAACCACATTGATATCACGAATAAGCGAGGGAATGAAAGCTTTGAAATGATAGCTTCCTCAAATTAAACGTGCCCCAAAATAGTAATAAATAAAAATAATAACGCATAATTAGAGAGTGAAAATATAAACACATTATATAGAGAGATGTGACTAGGCTCTACCCTACCTGCTACCTCAAATATACCTCAACCCCATTTTCTTTGGCACGTTTTTTTTGGGACTAAATTGGAGTTTAGTGTCCTAGTATGATGTTTTCTTCTTGAGTACCAAAGGTTTGGAATTGTAATTTTTATATTTTAATTATGATCATATGATTTCACATTACATAATGTTATTTTTAATTTTTTAATTAGAATAATAATACTATAAGGGTGTCGATTTTTATAAGATACAATTGTGAAGATTGTTCAATCAAACATGCTAGGAGGAGCAAAACAATAAAATTAAGGAAACTAAGAAACTAAACAAAATGGAGGGAGGGTCCCTCAAAGAACAACCCCAAAAAGTAAACAACCAAGCTTGACAACATCTCCTCGCACTTCTACAGGTGTTTACACACTCCTCCCTTAGGAAGTTGAATTCTTGTCAATTTTACCACTTGGAGTCTTGGTTCATTAGGCACAAAGTAGTGGCAACATTATACATGATTCTACAACCAAACCCAACAACATTGACCATATGTTTTTTGACCTCTAGGATTTCAAGCTTAGAAGATCCATTCTTTCTTTAAGAGATTTCACCTCCTTCGAAAACGCAAGACGGGCAAGACATCCTTTGAATGGGAAGAAGACCTCCTCGTCATTAATCTCTTGATCAACATCCTTATCAATGTCATCGAAAATCTATGATATGGAGTATGGGTTGTCAAACCCTTACAAATAGGTTCGACCCATTTTAGCTTCTTCATTGTTTTGACAATAAAAACCCATTCGTGTTTGTTGTGGATAGGAACCAAAAAATCATAGTTTTCAGTTTTGATTCTAGTCAAAATCATAGTTTAAGTACATAAAATTATTTTGGTGATTTTTTGTTTCACTTGTGTTTAAGATATATTTAGAATTTGATAGAGACGTTTTATAAGTAGATTAATTTTTGGCGAAAAAGAAGGGTCAAGTTGTAAGACAGTTATAATAACTTGTAGGACATCAACAATAAGACAAAAAATAATGTACTCCAAATTAATTGACATCCACAATAAGACTATAAGTCACATATAGTAAGTAGCTTTCTAGCTTTGTGAAGCTACAAGTTCACCCATAACATATGCAACAAACACCTAAACTTCTACCAAGTCACCTATATCAACATTAGGAGTGATAAGCTTCATTACAAAGTTATCTATATTCTTGGTTACTAACAAGAGCATATATCATAGTTGAAGGTATTTTTTGCAATAGTGTTGCATGTGGTGCTAAACTTATTCAAGCGTGTAGTATTGTTATATGTGTGACTGAATAAAAAGAGCATCTATTCAAGTGGTTTAGAATTGTTAATAGGGACATAATATCAAACTAACATGTATAAATGAAAGAAATAGAGAGAATAAAGTGACAAAGAAATTCATAGAGATAGTTATTCCCATGATGATAATTTGCATCTTTATTTGGCAATGCTAGTGAAATTCTCTCAAATAATAATGGTTTATTGTTGATGACAAGTGTCCATTCTTTTGCACAACTATTTGCTTCTTTCCAAATAGAAAAAGATAGAGTAGTGAGTATAATGATTCTTGCAGTCATTTTGGTAGTTCCAATGGTTTTGATTTTCTCTAGTGACCACTTTCTTGTATTACTGACAAATATTTCTCTCACTATGATGACTCACTTTATTCTTAAACCCTAGGCAATTAGGTTGCACTTTAGTGCATAATATATTAAACTGAAAGGGAGATGCTCTTGTCTACCTTTGCATGTATTTAACAATCTATGATGGTTGCTTATGATATTTTCCCTAAATGGCTACAATAAGAAACATCTAGAATTTCAAATAACGTGTATTGCATAGAAAACATACATCATGGTTTAACTCTAGAGAAACACTCAAATTGGTAAAAATATCTAGGAAGAGTGACATATGCTCCTCATAGATTGCTACTATTTGATGAATTATCATAGCAAGCTAATGTCACCAATGAAGAATATATGAATTATTACTCACCCTAGTAATTGTCTCTTCAGATTTCACTTTTCCACTTCATCCTCTTTATTACCACCAACTATATAGTTATTCATAGCATTCCATCCACTAGACCATGTTAGTAGGATAGAATTCAACCATTACTATTAGGTTGAAAACTTGAAAGGGTGACCCAGTGGAGACCACTAGTAAAACCTTACAGGGCATCCAAGTTTGGAAACTAAGAATCATATCCTTAAGTAGAACAAAATAAGTCCTTGTTATCATGAATTAATAAAACAATTTAGTGTGCAGACACCTATGACTTACAATAAATCTAGAGAGGCACTACTATGAAACAATGTGAACAAGGACATTTCTATATTTGTTGGTGTAATTAAATATTCACTAATTACACTTTAATTAAGTTTTCTTAGGATAATGCATTTGCATATGAGCTGTCATGTAGACACATAGGAGTTTGCATTTCATTTTAAGCACATGGTGTTGACGAAATCCACTTAAGGTGGAGTTAGTTGTTATCTCACCTCTTTATTTGTGAGATCCACCTTTTTTATTCTTATCAAATTGAATCATCCTCTCATTATTGCACATATTTTTTTTTTTACAATGGAGGATGATCCACCTTTGGTGAACATGTGAATCCACCATATGTGATTGATAGGTTATCACTTGCATATCTCCTAGTTATCATGCATTGCCTATATATTCACGAGGTGTATATGATGTATTCATATATTATTTTGATCATTTTTAAGTTATTCATATGATCATATCCTTTAGTCTCTCTTGTTTGTGTTATCTATTGAGATTCTAGATCTTGATATTACATTCATTGCCTTAGGAAGATTCTTACATGGTATCAAAGCCTGGGGAGTATTCATTGCATAGCCATTAAAGAGCCATTTTTGCTTCAATTTTTTGAGGGTTACGATTCAAATATAGCATCAACACTTTTTAGGAGTGTTTTGAACAAGATCAGATCTCACCATTGTATTAAGGTGGTCATTCTAGTAAATTTTGACTATAAATTTGTCTATCTTAGGCAAAAATCATAATTGAGGGATTATTTTTACAAATTAGACCTCTAAGGCTTGAATCACATATTTGTTAATGGTTTTTGGAAAAGATTATTTTTTAGAAATAAATTAATTATGTTTTCCTCAATTTATTTTTTTGAATCTGCAATTTTTATTTGTATTGTTGCCAGAATATTTTTGTTGTAAAAAATATGGCCTATTAGGCCTTTGGTTGTTACATAAAGTTGCAAGCAAGTGTAGACAAGTAGGTGATAGTAATTAGGCTCTCAACTCTAGAACCTACCCCTAACAACACATTGAATCAACAAAATCGATGTTAGGGGTCAAGTCAAGTTGGTGCAACCAAACCACCAACCGAGATTGGTGACATAATGTGATGGCTATAATTTTAAATTGGTGACTGATCACTACGTTAGGCTCTATGTGCTTGAAAATTTAAAAAAGAATTATTCTTTCCCACATGAACAAGTTCCCTTGAGCCATGCAACCTTCACATAAGGATGACACATGATAACATCACCTTGCATGACGCATTGCCAACATGTGATATGGACCCCATGCCACAAAACACACCAAAAGACACTTGTACAAATCAAAGACTGCCATGTGAAGAATATTAGGATTATTTAGATAGAAAATAATAATTACATGCAAATATAACCACTATCACAAAGTAGTAAAGTAAACATAAATGGAACATAAGATACAAATATTTAACATGGTTCACCCAATCTTGGGCTACATCTCCCAAATAGAGAGTCCAATATTATTATCCAATAACTTCAACCTATTACAATCTTTCATTTCCTCTTTTTCAGCTCAATACCACTACACACGTCATTCGACATGTAATCTTCTTTAAGGGTCATGTAAGCCTAGAGATTTATTTCTTTTTACATGTAAGCTTTCATTAGTTTGAATTTGATGGTTGTCCAAATGTCAAATCATGATGAACATCAATGTCAAAATAAACAAATTTATGAGTTGACAAACATAATCAAGAAATTCCATATTGATTTGACAAGTGTCTATAAGGGTTAAAAAATTTGCCTAAAGAAAATAATGAAAATTCCAAGATCTAGAAGCTCAATTGATAACATAAGAGAGACAAAATGACATGATCCTCAAATGACTTGATTCATTAATGATTAAAATAATAATGGAAAATGGATTCCAAAATTAGATATTTAGATACAATACATGTAGATGTGCTTGAATATATAGGCAATGCAAGATAACCAGGAGTGATAAGAATAAAAGCTAAGCACATGTCCACCAAAGGTGGATTATCTTCCATTGTGTATGAAAGTATGTGTGAAAGAGAGAGGATAAGAACACAAATATGTATCACACAAAAAGAGTTGTGAAACAACATGTTCTTGAATAAAGTGCAAACACCTATGTGCCTACATGACAACTAATATGAAAATGTATTATCATAAGTAAACTTAAGTAAAGTATAATTAGTAATATTTAATTACACCAACAACCCCCCTTAAGTGCAACTTAAGAGGAATGCACTTAAGCGTACAAAAGATAGAGGAGAATGCATGATGGGTCTCAATTACTAGGCCATGCTAGGTACCCATGTACAATATGCAAGAACAAAGAAAAAGGCATGCAATGCAATCTTTCATAAAATAAAGAAAGAGGGAAAACCTCATGGGAAAAAACCTCCCCCAAAAAGAGAGATGAAAAACAAAAACAAGATGCATGGATGGATGGAGTAATCAAGAACACACACCTCCCCCCCCCCATTATGACATACAACATGCATCTACTGTTGGAAATTTTTTTAGTGTTCCCCTCAAGATTCATGACAAGGGATTAACTACCTCCTATGTACTATAAGTTGAGTGGTTGTATCAATCATTTACAAGTTGATCTTTTGGTGCAATGACAACTCTAGCTTGTAGCAAGTGGTATCAGAGCTTGGTCATAGGTTCAAATCTTCAGACCCTCGAGTAATGTTGAGGGGGAGATTGTTGGAAATTTGTTCAGTGCTCCCCTCGAGATTCCTGACAAGGGCTTAAGCACCTCTTGTGTACTATAAGTTGAGCGGTTGTATCAAGAATTGACAGATCAGTCTTTTGGTGCAATGACAACCCCATTCTAACATATACAATAGAGAATTTCCATATAGGAGAATAGAAGTGGAAGAGAGACCATATAGGATATGTTGAAGCTAGATAGCCTTTGTAGCTACATTAACAACCCCTCGATACTTAGCATTAGTCAAAGAGATAGCAATATAATTTTTCTTCTTAATTTGCCAATAAATGGGGTTGGAACCAAGATGAAACATGTAACCTGGAGTAGATTTGTGAACATCAAGATCACTTGCATAATATGATTCTATGTGTGCAACCAACTCAAGTCCAATACCTACTGCATACTCAATCCTATGTGTACACGTACCTTGTTTGTAGTACAAGATGTGTTCCAAAGAAGGCAATGGTACTGCATAATGGAACCACTGTTATTGCTTAACAAAGTACCATAATGTATACATTTGGGCCTTAGACTAATTAAATATGCTTGGTCCTTGGACTAACTATACATATTTGGTCCTTTGACTGACCTCTTTTTGGATCCTTATGCTCATCCTCCTACTCTATTTGATGGGTAGAACTAGCATAACACAATTTGCTAGACCTTTTGCCCCTTCTCTCTTTCTCTCATGGATCACCTAGTGTAACATAAATTGCCTAGCCTATATCATCCATGGTTATCTTGATCTCTCCTTTGTAGTCCCATAGCATAATACACTTTTTAATTTGATTGGATCATGGATTCTTATCCTTAATGTATGCTCTTTCTCTTTTAAGGTGACCATGTTTACTCTTGCAATAAGTTTATGAGAGTGATGTTAGTAGTTGAAATATTTTCTCTTGCAAGGTCTCTTCAAATAGTTGACTTGGAATCTTAGTAAGCTCTAGCCAATTTTTTCTTTCTTTCTATATCCTTACATATGTAAGCAAACTCAAGTGTGGAAACAATTTCCTACACTAATCTCTTAAGGAAAGTATTGTGCAAATTTTATTTAAAACACTTACAATTTCATAGTTGATATTATGTAAACAATAATATTGCAGCCAACCATGAATACATAAAACAAATAGAGAAATAATAACACATAAACACAAAGATATGCTGGTGGGGAAAAACCTTTCGGTAAAACAATTGCACCCCTCCAAAACCTACACAATGTATTATCTTCAACTCAAAGGTTACAACACACTTGCAGTGTAAGCTCTTTCAAGACATGGAAGACTTATCCAATAGCAATCAAGAATACACTACTCACACTTCTCACACCTGCTCAACTATCTACAACCCTCAAAGTGCTTATATAATGCACTTTCCTATTTTTAGGGCATCTTCCAAAGATAGCTCTTACATGTCATAATAATCCATCATAACTATTTCAATCATGATTTCCTTACACACAATTAAATATTCCAAAAATAGCTCTTACTTGTCATAGGAATCTGTCATAATTCAAGATGCTAACACATGCAAGTGGAGTGATACATCAACATGCCAAATAGACATGTGCAATCACACTTAATTACATTATTTGCTAAAAATAAATTTACAAAATAAATAATAAGAATAAGAATTATACAAGGTTGAGACACCTTATTCCTAACATTCTCCCACTTGTCAAACACCTTGTAAGAGCAATAGGAACATAACAAGAACTAACTGCTATATGTCGAAAGGCCCATAGACTCTGAACACCATTTAAACTTTTTTTGTGCCCATTGGTTTCATCAATGCATCTGTAACATTCTTTATTGTATCTACCTTCTCCAAATTTACCTTTCTATCTTCCACCATATCTCTCACAAAGTGAAACTGCACATCAATGTGCTTTGTTTTGGCATGGAAAGTTTGACTCTTTAAATGGAAAATAACACTCTGACAGTCACAACAAATAGTAATCTATCTTGCATCAACACCCATATTAGAACACAATCTCCTAAGCCAAATGGCTTCCTTACAAGCATGAGTAGTAGCCATGTACTCAACTTCTGTAGTGGACAAAGCAACCATAGGTTGTCGCTTACTCATCCAACTAATGGCACCACCAAACATAGTGAATACATAAGCACTGGTGGATCTCCTATTGTCAATATCACCTACCCAATCTGAATCCACAAACCCACAAATACAAACTAAATGCGGAGCTCCATAAGAGTTATCATGATAAAAAATGGAGTAATTTGATGCACCCCTCAAATATCTGAATACTCACTTAACTGCATACCAATGTACCCATCCAGGATTAGCCATAAATTGGCTTAGAACTCCCCCTTCTTGGGAAATGTTTGGTCTAGTACAGACCATAGCATACATAAGACTGTCAACTACACTATCATAAGGTACTCTACTCATGTCCTCCACCTCGCTAGGAGATTTTGGACAATCATCTATAGATAACTTTGCTCTCATAGAAACATGAACACACAATGGTCTATAATCTACCATGCTAAACCTTTCCAACATAGACTTCACATACTTACTCTAACTCAAGAAAAGTTTTCTATTAGATCTATCTCTTCTAATTTCTATACCCAAGATGTACCTTGCTACCCCAAGATCTTTCATCTCAAATTGTGTTGAAAACTAAGATTTAAAATCAGAAATCATACCCTTACCCTTCCCAAATAGTAACATATCATCGACATATAATGCAACTAAGAAGGCAATCATTTTCAAATCTAAAGTAAACACAATGATCTGATTTCAATCTTACAAATCTAATTGACAACACAAAGGCATCAAACTTAAGGTACCACATCCTAAGAGATTGTTTCAAACCATATAGAGACTTCTTTAATCTACAAACAAAAGATTCTTTACCTTTAATAATGTAGTGCTTAGGCTATGACATATAAATCTCTTCCTCCAAGTCATCATGAAGGAAAGTTGTCTTCACATCCATATGTTCTATCTCTAAATCATATGATGCAACAAGAGATAAAATAAATCTAATGGATGTCAACTTTGCAACAGGAGAGAATATTTCACCATAATCTATTCCCTCTACCTGTGAATACCCCTTCGCAACCAATCTAGCTTTGTACCTTTCAACATTGCCATCTGCACAGAATTTCTTCTTGAACACCCATTTGCTACCAATAGGTTTTCGTCCTTTAGGAAAAGGTACAAGGTCCCAAGTTTTTTTTTTATCCAATGAAGCCATCTCATCATCCATGGCCACAATCCAGGAACCTGCATCTTCCATATCCAAAGCATCTTTCATAGATCTAGGCTCATCAATGTAGCCAAAGCACAACTGGAATCTAACATAGAATAACCAAACCTTTTTGGATGCTTTCTTACTCTCATGGATCTCCTCAAGGGCTAAGGTTGAGGTTGTTCTTCCTCGTCTTTTGAACTATCAGAGCTACTAGAACTTTCCTCATCATTAGACCCAACATGGTCTTTATGTTTAGTCTTCTCATGGGTAGGAAGCAACTGAACAATATCTTCCTCCTTTTCTTTTCATCTGGTTGTAGCACAATAGGAGAAGATGTTAGCTCTCTAAAAATAACATTTTTTCTATATAACACCTTACTAGTCATAGGGTCCCAAAGCTTGTATCCTTTCATACCAACACCATATCTGATGAAAATACATTTGACAGCTTTGTTATCCAACTTAGATCTTTTCTCCTTTGGAACATGTGCATAAGCTTCACAACCAAAAACATGAAGATGTCTAATTGAAGGCTTTTTACTAGACCACACCTCCATGGTTGTCTTACCAACACGAGCTGATGTAGGAGACCTGTTGACCAGATAGCAAGTAGTGGCCACAACTTTAGCCCAAAACTTTTGTTCAAGACCAACTCCACTAAGCATACTCCTAGCCTTCTCCATCAATGTCCTATTCATTCTTTCTATAGCTCAATTTTTTTGTGGGGTATAAGGAGTTTTCTTATGCCTCTCGACACCTTGTTCTTTACAGAATTGTTCAAACTTTGCTGAGCAAAACTCACCACCATTGTTAGTTCTCAGACACTTAATCTTCTTACTAGTCTGATTCTTTACAAGGGCTTTAAATTCCTTGAACTGACTAAAGACTTGTGTCTTACTTTTTAGGAAATAAATCCATGTCCTTCTACTGTGATCATCTATGAAAGATACAAAAAATATAGACTTGGAGATTGAAGGAACTTTTACAGGACCAAATACATCAGAATGAATAAGATCCAAAACATCAGAAAATTTATGAGAACTAGAGTAAAATTGAACACGATTTTGTTTACCATAGACACAATGTTCACAAAAGTCAAACTCGAGATTACAATCATTTAACCCCTCAACGAGCTTCTTGTTTTTCAAGGTTCTTAGACCCTTCTCACCAATGTGACCAAATCTCATATGCCACAACATTGTCTAATTTGTAGGAAGCTTTCCTTCCAATGTGTTTGCACCCTCAGGTACACATTCTACACTACCATCGAAACCAATAACCACAATCTTCTTTATTGTTCATTCAGATGGTGGGGATGAAATGATAGCTGCTCTCTTCTATGAAACAAACAAACTATTGCACTAAGAAATGCATGCATCAAGCTGAAACAGAGTACTTGTCCTTGTACCCTTAGCAAGCACCATAGATCCTCTCATCATCTTACATCCATCTTTAGAAAAAACAACTTGCACACCTACATCATTCGACATACTTATAGATAATAGCTTTCATGCCAAACCAGGGATGTGCATTACCCTGTTGATCCCCTTTACTTGTCCATCATAGAATTTGATAGTGATCTATCCTCGTCCAACTATCTTTAGGTGAGAATCATCACCCAAGTACATGTTTCCACCATCAAAAACTTCATACTTTGAGAACTAGCTTCGATGAGAGGTCGCATGGAAAGAAGCACTCATGTCTATCAACCCCACATCATTAGATGCATGCATTGCCAAAACTGCAATGAAAGGATCACCATCTTCTTGAGATTTTTTTGAACCTAAATCTAAGGCCTTCTTCTTCTTCTTTGGCTCTTTACAGTCTTTACAGAAGTGCCTAGTCTTATCACAGTTCCAACATTTTTCCTTGGACTTTCCAGGAGTCTTTGATTTTCCACAGGATTTGGATCTACCCTTTCCAAACTTGTTGGACACATCATTTTACTTCCCTCTATCATTGGATCTACCATGAAAAACAAGAGTTTCCTTAGTCAAATATGAAGACTTTCTCCTCATCTCCTTAGATAATAGTAAAGACACCACATCATCCATTCTAAAAGTGACTAAAGTACTTCCAAGAGCCATCATAAGATGGTCCATGAATCTGGCAAGGAACATAATAGGGTCATACATCGATCCTCCTCTATCTTGACACCAGATGATGTCAACTGTGCAATTAGAAATTTAAAAGCATTTAAATGATCTATACCAAATCCTTCTTCCTCCATTCTTAGAGAATACAACTTCTTCCTCGGGAACAACTTGTTCATTAGAGATTTGGCCTGATACACAAACCCAAGCCGTGTCCACAAATAGTTTGCAATCTTCTCATCAAGAATATTCAAGAGAAATGAATTAGCTAGATAGAGTCTAATATGACCCTTAGCTATCTGATCCTTGAGATTCCAATTTTCTTGAGATATTGTTGTGGGTCTCACATCAAGTGAATTCACCTCCCACAAATCATGATCTTCAAGCAAGTCTTCCATCTTGAGTTTCCACAACTCAAAATTACTGCCAGTAAATTTTTGCACCTCCATTTTTCCATATGCTGAACTAGCCATCTCAATCTGCAAATAATATTTAAAATGCTTTACACAAAAATCCCACTCGAACTTGAGATTAGCTCAAAAAACCCTACCTAACAACTAGGATCAAAAGTTGATCAAGCTTTGATACTACTTGTAAGGAAACTTAGGTGCGGAAACAACTTCCTACACTAATCTCTTAAGGAAAGTATTGTGCAAATTCTATTTAAAATCCTTACAATTTTAAATTCGATATTATGTAAACAACAATATTGTAGCCAACCATGAATATATAAAACAAATAGAGAAATAATAACACATAAACACAAAGATATGCTGGTGGGGAGAAACTTTTTTGTAAAATAACCCCACCCCTCCAAAACCTACACAATGTATTATCTTCAACTCAAAGGTTACAACACAGTTGCAGTGCAATCTCCTTCAAGAAATGGAAGACTTATCTAGTAGCAATCAACAATACACTACTCACACTTCTCACACCTCCTCAACTATTTACAACCCTCAAAGTGCTTATATAATGCACTTTCCTATTTTTAGGGCATCTTCCAAAGATAGCTCTTACACATCTTAGGAATCTGTCATAATCTTTTCAATCATGATTTCCTTACACATAATTAAATATTCCAAAGATAGCTCTTACGCGTCATAGGAATTCGTCATAATTTAAGATGCTGACACATGCAAGTGAAGTGACACATCAACATGCCAACTAGACATGTACACTCACACTTAATTACATTATTTGCAAAAAATACATTTACAAAAAAAAAAAAAAAGAATAAGAATTATCCAAGGTTGAGACACCTTATTCCTAACAACATATAAATGTACAAATCAGGATATTTATTTTGAGGGCTCAAGTCTTTACTTTTAGAGTGGGGTTGTTGTTGTTAGAGAAAAAGGTTGATTTTAATTAAATTACCTTTTCTCTCTTCTTAAGATTTCACTTTATGCACTTTTGCATTCTCATTTAATAGTTATTTAGTAATTACTAAATGGCTTTTACCTTTTAGGTTACCCTTTGCACCTTTTAGGTTACCCTTTTCAGATTTTAATCTCCTACTATAAGGATAGATCGTTTGTAAGTATCTTGTATCTTTTCTTTATCTGAGAATACATTTACATATTTTTCAAAGCAAACCCTTGCCTCCTCTTGTCTTTTTCTTCTTTGTGATAGGTTTTCTACATGTAAGTATTCGAGGGTTTCATGGATTTGTTTTGCGTATTACTCAAATCCTTAAGTTATTGCACCAAAATACCAATCTATCAATGCACAATGCAACCATTCAACTTATAGTACATAGAAGGTGGTTAAGCCCTTGTCACCAATCCTAAGGGGAGCACCAAACATTTTGCCAATAATCTCCCCTTTAGTGTTAACCAATGGTCTGAGCATTCAAACCTGTGACCAATCTCTGATACCACTTGTTAGAGTGGAGTTGTCATTGCACCAAAAGATTGATCTATCAATTCCTAGTGCAAACACTCACCTTATAGTACATAGGAGGTTGTTAATCCCTTGTCACAAATCCCTAAGGGAGCAATTAACATTTTCCCAATCTTTACAACTAGCGATGTTTTATCTCCTTGATGTTTGCCAATGATTCTCATCTCTCTCTCTACTACTTTACCATGAGCATGAGATAGATTCATACTCCCACTAAAATAATACATGGATAAGGTTGCCTAAGTTTGTCTTGTTTTAGGTATTTACATTTTAGTGGGCTTTAAGAATGTATGTGCTTATCTTTTAGATCATTAATTAGGATCAACCTTGCAAAATATGAATCCCAACATGTGTTTAAAAGAAAACCTCATCCTCAATTTTTCACACTTGAAATTCATGATCAAGAGACATCCACATGTAAGCTATCATGTGGAATTCTCATAGTTAGAAGTTGTAGGTGTCAAGAGTACCAAATCTAGAATCATATCTCATTTTAGAAGCATTGTTAGAGTAAAAACCATATACAAAGTTCACTTTTCCCCTCCTTGCTCCAAGGTGAGTTCATTCCTCCTATTTTCATTTTGCAATTACCTTTATGTATCAAATATACATTTCTTTTATTATTTACACATCTATATAATCACATTTTTTCAATAAGGAATCCCAAATTCCCCTTTTACCTAGATCTTACATTAACACCCTTTATCTTAGATTTGGGTTGTGCTAGTTAGATTTTTTGAAGGTTGGGTTTGTATTCTAATGTAAAACATGATTTGGTGAGTGATCTACATCCTAGCATTTTTCACCATTTTCTATTGTATAATTATTTAAGTTTTATTGATAATTTGTTTCCCTTAATGTAAGGTTTACTTATATTTTTTTGCATTCTATTTACTTGTTTGTTGAAATAAATAAAATACAATTCTTGAAATTGATAAAATTTTATAATGCAAATATATTGCATGTCATTACTATGTTTTTTATTAAGAAAATAGGTTTTGAAGGGTCTCTAGAACCCTATACCTTCCTCTTCAATGCTAGTTTCCATGTCACCACCCTCCTCATCATACTCATTAAAGGATATGACAACTTGTTTCATAGACACAAGGGGATCTTAGATGCTTTATAGCCTATCTACTCTTCTTCTTCTTCCTATCAATTGCTTTCCTAAGCTTCTTCCTACTGGACTCGACCTCCTCAATATCAGTCTCTATTCCATCATTGTCCTCAAAGTAATTATCAGCAAAATCCACAGCCTTCTTAACCTGCTTTTTGGCTAGATATATATTTTTCCTAGTAGGGGTCTTCACAAGAGCCTTAGAAATAGAACCCTTCCCCTTATCTTTATTTTTAGGCCCTTCCTCATCCTCCTCCAAGTGAATGGGCTCACTGTCTTCAGTGTCATAAAAGTCTTGAGAGTCCTCTAAAATCTCCTCAACTTTATACACCTCCCCCTTCACCTCAAGAAATTTACCAATAGAGTGAGATTTAATTTACTCATATATGAGCAACATTAGACCGTCATGAATTTGGGGGTTGGTAAAAAATGTCTCCCTTAGGCCATTAACACTAGCATTCATAGATGAGTAAAGATAAAAGGGAATGGGAACCTTAATGCCATGCTTGAAATGGTTTAGAATGCAAAATGGTGTGAACAAACCCTAGAAAATCTTCTATACAAAATAACATAGTAAACAATTGCATGTAACACAAACCTCTAGAGCTTCTTAATACATTTAGGCTAGTAATAGGTTTTACCTTCTTGTCTAACAAGGGCCTCACTCTCACCTGGCTCTTTAGGAAACTCCTCGATAGCCACATCCAAAATTTTTGGTCTCTATAGAATTTTCTGCCTACTATCAGAATACTACTCACTTTGGAAATGAGTTCCTTAGTGATGGTGAAGTTCCAATCACCAACATTCAAAGTTCCCTCATTCCACTTCCTCAGGAAAAGCTAGGTGAATTGTGGATTCCCATCATGGAGACTCCATGAATGTAGTCAAGCCCCCTCTCCCTAGAATCTCCCAAACCTTCGTCCTCCATCTCCATTTATCACAATTTGAAGGTTCTTGTCTGCTATGTTGACCCCCCATGATCTTCTTCTTACAATTGCTAAATAGAGAACTAAACTAGGCAAGACTAACAGTGACAAGCAAAGACAGAATGGAATGAGAAGGAAAGGTTCCCAAAAGCACCTAGAAAGCATGCGAAAGAACAAAAGTATAATTAAAAATGTCATCCCTTTGCCCATTCCTACTTCTCGAAATCAACAATCAGTCACTTCTAATTACTTCCATTTCCTTTTATAATTGCTCCTCCTTTCCCATTAATAATATTGCAATCAATGCATGAAATGACATTGCTAAGAAAACACATACTTCCTTGTCATGTCATCCTTTAGTCACACCCCACCACTATGACGTTGGCAACATAATCAACAACTATATTTGATTCGCGGTAAACATGTCATTACTATGTTATTACAAATATCATAGAGATATTGTGAAGATAGAACAATTATATTATGAATTAATAAAATTTTTGTATTTTCAAATTGTCACATGGAGTTAGCAAATCACATTTTGAAAACATGTGCGTCAACTAAAATATTTACTATAATAATATTAATGTGATAGTATTTTCGTTAGGGCCACAATTTTGGATTTATTGATATTACTATGTTATTATGTATACAACATAAATATTATGAAGACATATGTTTACATTATCAATTTAGAAAAAAAAAATTATATTTTAAATTTTCCACATCAAACTCATTCTTCAAATCTTTAGTTTAGTGTAGAAAATTAGATCTAAAAGTATGTAGATATCCATTAAAGCATTTTAGTGTAATGGTATAAATATGCCATTCTGCCACTCAGAGTCACTGTCATTTTCATGTTGGACAACATTAATTGGGATCAAGCCTTCAATTATAGGATTGATGATGTCAAACCAATATAGCCTTTGATAGGTGCATTAACATAGATACTAGGTGCTTGAGTATTCACTAATTTTTAGATAATTTTTGCAATTTTTTTGGCTCTATGTGGGAATTTGTTCATTGACAACTTTCATTCATGAAGCTGATAGCTTCCTGATTCTTTTTCTCATAGTACTTGAGCTATTTTAAATTACCACTTGCATATTTTGTATGTTGTGGAATGGAGAATATTTTTCATATCATAGGTGGGTTGATATCTACTACCATGCCACTAGTGGATTTGTTATCTTTCTTTCATTTTCACAATATAATTGTGCACACTATAAAACTAACTCTACTAACTGTAAAGAGATAAAAAAGACAGCTACTCCAAGTAAGCTTGAGACAACCATTGTGTCATATTGAATTGATCTTCCTCCCCCATTTTCATTTTGTCAACAATTTTATATATATCAATCTAACCTATGGCTATGTCCCCTATTTTAGAATACAATGAATCAAACCTAGATTTAAAAATTCACCTCATAAATTTATACTTCATTACAATTCAATTCTTACTTCTTCCTAAAAAATAAAAGAAATGTTCAAGCTTAATTAACCAAAAAAAACTATAATGACAAACTCTCTTTAAGACAACCATTTTCTTTTTATACATATATTGAAACGATGTTATTAAATTTGAGAATAAATGAAGACATTGAAAGTGACATTGAAACGTGGGAGATTAAAAATAAACTAGATCATTTTACTAATAAGAATGGTGAAATTCAACATCATATATCAACAATACATTCCAAGAAAATATGAAAAAATTGACATATTATTCTATGAATTTTCATTATAAAAGCATTCTCACAAAAATGTGCTAAATATACCAACTAAAACATCTTTAATAGTTTTAATTCTAAGATGTCATATGCCTTGCAAACTTCAAAACATCTAATTACATTTTGTACAAAAGTTATGCTTCAAAAAAGTTGTTTTCTTTATAAATTATTTTGGACCAAATAACTATATTCTGATTTTGACTAAAAATTGTAAAAAAACAATAATTTGAAGGAGTTTACATCCAAATTTTAGAAATTATTTTGAAGTAAACAACCACATTTTGTTTTTGAATGGAGATTGTTAAAAATAATATTTTAAACAAGTTTGTTAGTAAATAATTTTTTTTATAATAAAGTAGGCAAGAGTTTATAACACAAGAGTAAGTTGTGAGACTCTCATTTGGGTTAGAGGTATTTCATTTGGATTCAGTGTCTTATTATCCACCACCCTTAAATCTACAATTTCAAAATTATTTTGAATTAAACAACCACATTTGACCTTTGAATGGAAAGTGTAAAAAACAATAACTTGAACAAGCTTACATATAAATTAAAAATAATATTAGAGTAGACAACCACATTTTTCATTCAAATGAAAATTGTAAAAATAATGATTTGAACAAGTATACATCTAAATTAAAAATGATCTTGAACTAGATAATCACATTTCACTTGAAATGATAATATATTAAATATTTTATTCCTATTAAAAATTTATTCAATTTATTTATTCACATTTCAAGTCATTTATTTTCTTAAAAAGTTGAGCATTAAGTATTAGTCAAAATAAGCCAAACAATAACATAAGACCATGATATAAACATCCTACTTTTGAATAAATCTTATAAAAAACAATAATTTGAAAAATTACACATTTAAAATAAAAATTGTTTTCAACTAAACAACCACATTTCACTTTTAAATGAAATTTAGAAACCAATAATTTGAAACAAATCTATATCTAAATTAGAAATCATTCCAAACTAAACAAGTACAATTTAGTTTTGAACGGAAATTGGAAAAAACAACATTCTAACAAACTTATCTATAATAAAAATCATCTTAAACTTAATAACTACCTGATAACAATATATCATAATGAATTAACCACCTTTCAACTTTAAAACTCCTTAAAAAAAAAAAAAACCCTTGCAAAAAAACATTCAAAAAGCTTAACTATTTTTTGAATTCCAAAATGCTTCATTTCACCGGATAAATTCATTCAAATTCATTAGCACGAAAAGCAATAAAAGCAGTAAAAGCAATAAATTTGCGCTGCGTAAAACGTTAGGGATTCAAAATTCAGTAAACCATTTGCCTGGGTAATCGTTATATCCGGGTTCCACGTGCCAATAAGTGATTGGCCATTTAAAAATGTCAAAGCATTCATTGCGACTTTACGTTAAATATTAATAAGCTTTTCAAAAAGACACCGAAAACAGCGCTTAACACGTCATCATGGACCCCTCCAAAACATTCCGGTTCTATTGGATCTTGCAATCTAGTTGGCAGCATATCATTGGCTAACTTCCCACCAAAAGTTTTGACCGCAAATAATTTTAATTTGACCACAAATTATTTCCTTCAATCTGGATTTTCGAGATGAATTAAAACAAAATAATGCCAGCTGTTAATCGTGTCAGAGACATGTGGGTGGGTCCCTTCGCCATTCACTTTCCATATTACGTGAAGGCCATACTTCCTATCAGGTACAGGGTTCGAATCGCAGAGAGCATGCACCACATGTTTTTACAAGCAGTGCAAGTGATTTAGACATTAAACAATTAGTCCGGGGTTAGTAGTGTAATCGGAGCTTATGGCTTCTTCTAACGGGCGGGATTTTTTTTCAATAACCAACTAATTGTTGTTCTGGGTCTCTTGTCGGAAAGTTTATGCTTTTCTGAGGATCAAAGCCACCAGTGAGTCCTTAACCTTTTTTAAGGACTCTGGTGGAGATTATTCTGAGTATTGAATTTTGGGAGTTTTTGTTTTTATTTGAATTTTGTAGGGATTAGAGTCCACAATCACATTGTTGCGGCCAGCGGTAGAAACAGTAAGATGTTGAGGGGTAGGTGATGGGTATAAATAAAGGGTTTTAACACACTGAAACTTGAATGAGCGAAAACAATGGGGAAGGTGAGTTTGGAGGATGGAGCTGGGCCTTATTTGGGTCTCTTGAACAATGAAGATAGCAGAAAGAAATCAAAGAGGACTCATATCTCTTTGTTTCTCCTGTCTATTGTGTTAATTGCTGCATGTGTGGCTATATTAACCAGAGAAACAGGGTTAGAACAGAAAAACGATGAACAAGAACAGGAGCATGTAGTGTATACTATTTCAAGGGGACCTGCTAATGGAGTCTCAGAAAAGAGTGTAGGAATTGCCTTCTCATCTTCCCCATTCCCGTGGACGAATGCAGAGCTCAGATGGCAGAGGACTGGATTCCATTTCCAACCGCAGAAGAATTGGATGAACGGTATTCAACCTCCTCCCTTCTCGCTTGTTTGTACCTTACGTGTTGAGGTCTTTGCTTTTTTTAACAGAGTGAGCAACAAGAATATTAGGCTTTCTCGCCGGACCCGCATGCTTTTTAAGGGTTGAATGGATTATTCATGTTTAAATTGGGCTGATTTGTTGATTTTTTTTGTGGGTGCGCGCTGGACGCTATGGATGGATTCTTGATGCAGATCCGGACGGTAAGATTGTTCAAATCCATTACCTATTTTGAATTGGGTATCTTCGATATGTTAGGAACGAATTGTTAAATTCTTTTGCCCATTTTGAATTTGGGTTTCCGTAATATGGGAGTTCTGAATTGTTCAAATCTTTTGCCCAATTTGAATTTGGATATCCGTCATATATGCTAGCTCTGGATTGATCAAAATTCAGACCCATTATATGCGCGAGAGCCTAGAAACTTGGAATTGAAGTGTCTTATGTTTATTGTGTATTTTAGCGCTATTGCAGAATATGTCTCAGTAATTATTTGTCTTATTTCAGCAGTAAATTGTGGCTTTACCCTATAGCGACTCCCAAAGAAAAATTATTTTTCTCTGCCCTTGATCCTTTATTCTTAAAGACAAAGGATTTTGGTCTGTCCTTTATTCTTCTTTGGTATTTTTGGAATTGTAGTCTGAAGCACTCTTTGATTTGGTTTGCCCCTGCTATTTCCACCTGCCAAATACAGAAATTCTACAAAGAATAAGAAAAACAGCTAGATTTGATCTGTACTATTGAAAAATTATGAAGTTATTAGTCCAATAATATTGAAGGTGGTAGTTGAGATTAGATTTGAAACGTATACTTGTACATCCAGCTAGAAAAAATAAAAGAACACCAATCCAGCAAGAAAAATCGAAGGTAAATTATTTGCGTGAAATTGGTTCTTTTCAGTCTATTAGCAAGAATCAAACATGGAGAACATTTTTTTGGATTTATGATGGCTACTTCATTGCGGACTTGGTTTCCTCTTCCATTTAAGTCTTGAATCCAGCAAGCTGTACAGTAGGAATGAAGGAGGATTAGCCTAAAGGGACATAGCACATCTTTCGAGGGTTAAGGTGAATCTAACGAGAGTCCCACGTGTTTATTGCATCATATCTTAATTCTCAACAGAAAATCCGCTTTCATTTAATTTTAGAACAATTGAACAGTGTTTACTTGATCCATTCCATCATCAATTTCAGGAATTTAATATCTCAACGGACGAACCCTCTTGAACATGAATGAACTTTATTTGCTGTACTATTTCAATAGCCATTTTGAAAAGTTTGCTTACGCACAAATAAATCCATCCTCTCTCTCTTTCAAATGTATCAATTCATACATTTGCTATTCTCCCACCAAATGTAGCTCCTGACTGAACTGTATGGCGTTTTCTTGTTCCAATGTTATAATCGTTTCAGAATTCAGCATCTCAATAGACAGATACAAATACTCATTTTGTTTCCTTATTCTGTAATGGAATACTGCCCAAATTATACAACTCCTTGCTCTTGATGAAATGTTGAAGCTCCAAATATTAGCTTTTGAATTGAACAGAACAGTTATTTCTTGATCTATTGTTGTACCCATCTGCATCTTAATAGACAAATCTCATTTTGATAAGTAGGAGATATTTTCCACAAGTCAAATTGTGATTATCAGGTTTTGACTGTAGTTTTAAGTCAAACTCATTAATCTATGTTTCATGAGCAGTGATTCACACGAATCCATCTCTCATAGAATAAATGGAACACTTAGCACTCATTGGATCTAGGTGATGCTCACAGAGGTGAAGCACCAGGACTTTCCGAGAGGTCACCCATCCCAGTACTACTACATTTATTCTCATAAGAAATAGATTCATGTCAATCACTCATGAAACATGAGTCAATAAGTTTGACTCAAAAATACAGAGTTAAATCCTGATAGCAATATCACAAATCTCATTTTTTTCTGTTTCAAATATGTTACTTTACGTAATTGGCATTCCACTCAATACTAGACCTCCGTTTTGAACCAAATTGTGCTCCTGTTGTTGTGTTTCAGGGCCACTCGTTTATAAGGGATGGTATCACTTGTTCTATCAGTATAATCCAGACTCGGCAATATGGGGGAACATAACATGGGGGCATGCGATCTCCAGAGACCTGGTTCACTGGTATTATCTGGAGTTGGCCATGGTTCCAGATCAGTGGTATGACATTAATGGGGTCTGGACGGGCTCCGCTACGTTTTTGCAGGATGGTAGGCTTGCTATGCTTTACACTGGATCCACCAATGAGTCTGTTCAGGTCCAGAATCTGGCCTTTCCAGCGGACCCGGAGGACCCTCTCCTCCAAAACTGGACTAAATCGGAGGCCAATCCAGTCTTGGTTCCACCGCAGGGGATTGGTCTGACTGATTTTAGGGATCCCACCACGGGCTGGTTATCAGAAGATGGTGTTTGGAGGATTATCATAGGATCCAAGCTGAACAAAACAGGCATTGCCATTATTTTTAAGACTGAGGATTTTGTGCAATATGAGGAGGAGGGAATTCTGCACCAGGTGTCTGGAACTGGTATGTGGGAATGTGTGGATTTCTATCCAGTAAACGCATCCGGAACAGCAGCGGGTTTAGACACCTCTGTAACTGGGCCGGGTGTTAAACATGTGTTGAAGGCAAGTTTCGATGATGACAAGCATGATTATTATGCCGTTGGAACATATAATGTGGCCAATCAAACTTTTGTTCCCGATGATCCAGAGATGGATGTAGGGACTGGGCTTAGGTTGGATTATGGTAAGTATTATGCCTCCAAGACCTTTTATGATCCAGTACGCCAGCGAAGAATTCTATGGGGATGGGTGGGAGAGACCGACAGCGAGCAGGATGATCTGTTGAAGGGATGGGCTTCACTTCAGGTTTTTAATTTTCTCCATTCATCTCTTATTTTGGGTTTCCTCTACTAAATTACTGTAATTTTTCCATTACTAAGATACACACTTCACAATCATTTTCAGTGTAACATATTACAGTGCAATAGTCATGTGCAGTGACAATACAAAATCACCAATAGAAGAAGCCTATAACTGGATCCCCATATTAGATTACAAGCAACAAAAAGTGTTGATAAATATGAAAATTGTCTGTAAAATGTACTGGTGGCTGTTTTAACATTCCTGTTCAGTTTTGTGCAAACATTGTGAAATACAGTTTTGTGAACAACATTGTGAAATTTATATAGAATTGTTTAGGCGGAAACATTTTTGTACAAATAACAAGGATGGAAAATGAAATAGTAAATACATTCTAACCCAAGTGATCTTTAGGTTCTCTAGAAACTGGGAGTAGAGAATAGACTTTCAAATAGAAGCTATCACTAAAACAGTATTTCAAATCCATATTTTAACCCAAATTATATGGTCTTGTGTTATCTACCTTTCTTTTGAATTAAGTTGACGACAACTGTCTTTGTTTGGATTTGCCTTGCAGACGGTTCCAAGAAGTGTCTGGTTTGATGCGAAGACGAAGGCCAACATCATTCAGTGGCCAGTTGAAGAAATCAGCGACCTTCGTTCAGATGAGCATAAGCTGGAGAATGTTGTGCTCTCACCAGAATCTGTGATAGAGGTCAATACACCCGAATCATCCCAGGTAATGAAATGGGAAATTCACATCTTCGATGTATAATACGGGAGCAGCTAAACCATTTAACTTGTAAATTTACATTGTAAATCTTATATTTATGCTTCTGGATCTCTTATTCTGACATAAATATAAGATTACAGATCCGAACAATCTCATTTCGAAGCATAAATATAAAATTATAGATTGTGAAAATCTAATTGTAAATCTCCCTAAGGGACCATACATGTGTGGGTTTTCTGCGAGGCACTTGACTTTTATTTATTGTATCACCTCTGTAGCAGAGGCTCTAAGCTTGTTCACATAGAAACTGACTTACTTTACTGGTCTCAATACTGTGGCATGTTATAGTTGGACATCGAGCTTGTTCTTGAATTCCCATCTGAAGCCACTCTCGGAAGTTTAACGGAAGCAGATGTAACGTACAACTGCAGCACCAGTGAGGGGGCGGCAGGCAGGGGTGCTCTAGGTCCTTTCGGGCTTCTTGTTCTGGCTGACCAGAACAGAAGGGAACAAACAGCTGCTTATTTTTACATTACCAAAGCATCTGATGGGGAGGTCAAGACGTTTTTCTGCCATGATGAGATCAGGTGAGCATTGCCAAATAGGTAGAGGTTCAAAGTTCAAACCCCAATACAGGTTATAGCGGCAAGTTAAAAAGAGGACAGAAGCATTAAAATCGAAAACATTTTTTCACCTGACTTTGTGTTTATGTCGAATGCAGGTCATCACTTGCATCTGATCTTATTTTGAGAAATCATGGAAGCTATGTACCCGTCCTAGTAGACGAAAGAACAATCTCTGTCCGAGTGCTGGTAGGTTCAGATTTTCAAAATAAGCTATTTAAAAGTAATCTTAATTTCATAAGTAACTTCATCTTACGAAGATGAGCCGGTTTTCAAAAACTTGAGATTTTTCAGCTTACCAGACTTCAACAAATTTCTCCATATCATACAAAACACGACTTACAAATTTTTCAATTCTGGTCCAGGTTGATCACTCAATTGTTGAAAGCTTTGCCCAAGGTGGAAGGACTTGCATTACATCGAGGGTGTATCCAACTGTGGCAATTGATGGTTCTGCTAAGCTTTTCTTGTTCAACAATGCCACTACAACTGTCACAGTAAAGAGCCTCAATGTGTGGCAGATGCAGTCAGTGACCATCCGTCCTTACGCAGCGTAGATTCCCTCAGATATGTTTAGAGAAAAATATTCCGGCTGTTCTATCAAACCTAGTTGATGGGTACGTCATACATACAAGAAATTTCTTGCATGTGAGCTCTGGATGCAAATATTTGGGCATTGTAAAGCGTGTACTATGTTTTTGTGTAATATGTATCCTTCTCTCTATTGTGCCTAGGCTTGGACTGATAGCTTTCAGACCTAACATAATCGAATATGTACTCTTCTGATTTCTACGTAATATGATGAGGTTATTTTTCTTGCGCTAATAGCTTTCATACCTGACTTTAGAGATGTGCACACTTTGATTTCTATGTAAGATAATGGATATTGTTTGTCGAATACAAGATACAAGATACCTTTTCTTTTCAACATGGATCTTCTTTTCCCTTTTAAGGATAATGTTTCTACTGGAAACAAAGTATTAATGGAAGATCACAATCTTTATCCTCTCTTCTAGCCATAACCCTACAAATAACAAGAGCTTCATCAAGTTAACATGGTCAATATTCATCACCATCTTACTTAGTCTCTTAGGATTATTAAGGTTGTTCTCAAATAACTATTAAGAGAAAATCTCCTAGTCCTATGGATTATCTTGTGATGTCTCACACCTACCGATCAAGGCATAATCTTCAGTGCACTACTCTTCCACCTTCCCAACCCGTTCTTCCTCCTCCACCTCATCTTTCTCAAAATCTTGGTTGGATTATGATTTGCTATTGTAATTATAGAATACCCTCACCAAGATTTCTCTTTGGGAACTTCTTCAAACATCTCTTACATACCATGAAGCCTTGAAAAAAGCTTTATCCAATCTATCAATTCCACTTCCTAATCAAGATAACATCAATGACCTTTTACAATGCATGCCTACTACCCCTATCCTACACTCATGATGATTTTCCTCCTAGAGAGATTCAAGATTGTTACAATGCACTTATAGTTGCTATATATATTAATAAAAATAACATACATTGAACTTTGATTGATAATGGATCTAGTTCGAATATTTGTAATATGGATATGTTAAAGGTTATGAATGTTGATATTTATACTATTCAACTAGATGCATTCCTCTTCAAGGATTTGATAACATTGCTAAGGAAACTTTGGGTATTATTGTAAGGAAACTTGACAACAAAGAATATAACTGTTTTCACATAACCCATAATAAATTTGAAATAAACACAGAATTAAAATCCACATGCAAGAGAATAGACAACATACCCACAAAATTGTGACACAAGATATACCTTGGGAAACCCTCATTGAGGGAAAAACCCAACCTCCAAAAGCATCCATCACCATGTATTATTCAGCAAAAATATCATTGCCATACAACCATGGAAGCTTTCATGGCCATAGCCACAACCGAGCAAACTATGTGAACAGGCATGAATCCACACATCCCATGCCATGTTTTCAACCTTCACAAATGCTCCCTTGGCTAACCTGTCAAGCCTTGTTCCGCTCGACTCTTTCCTTTTGTCTTCTCCTTGTCACTCTTTTTCTCTCTACAACAATTACCCTTGTGGCTGCTTATATAGTAACAAGTCCCACAAAACCACCAAGTGGTATTACATAAACCATGTGCTAAAACCATTTGCTACCTAACCCACTGACCCCACATTTAATATTGGGCATTTAATTCTTTTCCCCAATATTAAATAATTACATGAAATATTTTCACAATGTTACAATACAACTCATCAAGAATATTCTATGAGAATCTTTACATGTTGCACGTCCATCTAGGTACAACATTACATAATAAAATAAAATAATAAAATAACAATATTATGCAATGTGTGCAACACCCATTATCTCAACAATCTCCCACTTGTTGTATACATTGCATAGGGTCAATCCGTAGCCACACAAAAAAAATGAACAAGGGAACAATCCCTCCTAGCACATCCACCATCATGGATCAAAATACACCAAGTGCTCCATCTTGGTACCCGCAACAAAATCAAAGTATCTAGCATCTCGAACATGAATGATCTCACCTCCTATTATGCCACTCCCACTGGACATACATAGAAGCCATCCAAAGAGAAAGCCACCCAACCTGTCACATTAGAAGATCATAAAATCCTGTACCAATTGAAATTCCAAGCACAAAAAACCTGATCCAAAGGTAATCAAATGTATCCGTAGTTGTCAAAATATATCCATAGCTGAAATAGCACCCACAGCAAGTGCCAAACCCATCCAACTATCCATACCTCCAAAAGGTATAACAAGTGAATCTTATATCACCGACATATCCAATCTATAACCTGCAATCACAAGCCTCAAGAGCAATACCTACCACATATATACCAAGAAGCTCCCACTGCAAAAGATAATGTCAAATCTATAACCAATCCACTCACAACATCTCAAAGAAGTGAATCCATGTAGTATCAAGGACATCCGCAATACATAATCCAATATCCTGCAAGAAAAAACTCTCATAACAAGTCTCCAATGCTCTCCCAAGTTCTCCACAACCAACAGAAGAAAGAGATAAAGGAATAACCATGTCATCTCTCACATGACATACATGAGCACAAACCAGTGATCACAATCTCTAACCAATCTCAAATCCAATGTAAGCAAAACTGAACAACCAAGACCAGAGAAACCATGCAAATCATAACCTGTATCATGTCCTTCTACACACACCTCTAGATGTAAACTGTGCAAGTATGATCTCCTTCATAAAACCCCAACAAGAAGCCTCAACAACACCCAAACCATACCATATAACTAATCATGGATGTAAGCCTCTCACAAGAAGATCAAACTCAATAAACCCATTCCTAAACCAAGGAATAACCATTCCTAATCCAAGGAATATGCCCAAATATAAAACCATCTCCCAAACTCAACCAGCATAACAACATATGCACATGGAGATAACCAATGCTAAACCATCTCTCAAATGAACCCTCCAGAACTAACTCATGTACCATAGCTCAAGATCCATATCCATGAAAGACAAACATAAATATAATGCAACTGAGAGAAACAATGGGTTATACCTCTCAAGTAGCAAACCGCCGAGTAGACCAAGAGTGGGGAATGAGAATGCTCATCAAGATACCCAAGTCTCCAACCAAGACTCATCTAAGAACAATCTCCTCTCAAGTCCATATCAGGTGACTGCCCCTCGGACTTCCTGCTGAAACCATCAACTGTCCCAACAAATACTTCTCTAATCCAAGAGAATTCAGCATCACCACCATCTCTAAGTATCCATGAGCACCTGTAACCAATCAATTCATGCCAACTCCAAATGCAACATAGCAATATCATGAAGTATCCAACTTATGATCAGTGTACTCAATACCAAGAAAACTAAACCAAGATCAATGTCAAAGTTCCAACCATGGCCTTAGGAACATAAACATGACAACATGATCTAACCATCTCATCCAAAGAGATAACATGCTCTATCTGAACATACCATAACATGTCACAACTCTAAACGCGTATCAAGAGTATACCATGACATAATAATGAAACCATCCTCATACCAAGGATAACATGCCAAATAAAAGCATAAACCACACCTTTGCCAAGAACCCTGTGAGTCCTCAAGATGCAACCATCTCCACACACCATGAAGAAAACCATCTCCACATACCATGAAGAACCATCTCCACACACCATGAAGATAACCAAGAACTCTATGAATCCTCAAGATCTAACCATCTTCAAACACCATGAAGATAACAAGTGCACCATGCAAATGTCAAAGACGCTTCTGCAGCGACAGGATCTAAGACAAACCTCCAACATCTGCAAACACTCAATAAATATATCAATGCCAACAATTCCCACTCAACTGTGGTACCAAGTCACCTATGGCATCATAAAATCCATCCTCTCCAAACCAAGAAGATATAAACCAAACCAGGAACTAATCCTGCACTGTCACCCCATCACTGTCACAAGCTCCCACTAAATCGTGTATCCAAGCTATCCATGACATCATGATGAAAAAACCCATCCTCTAACCATGAGAATCAACCAAGACATCAAACTATCAAAGAACTCAAAGTGCACATCATGAGCTCCTCAAAAGAAAACCAAATAACCATGATCCTCAACCAAGAAGATATACCACCATAACCAAATCAAAAAATCCAAGCTAATGAACATCAAGGATGTACCTGTATATCCAATCATGTCATGCCAAAATTTATGACACCATGATCACATTCATGAACTGAGCATCTGGTTCTCAAAGTGTCCAACCTGTCAGCATAAAATAGTCAACCACAATCCTCCACCATGACTGTCCTTGGTAACAACATCTCATCCCTTCTACATGAAGATAAAATCATGTGACTTAGGGCATAGACAACCCAAATCCAAGCCATCAATCTGAATATGCATCAATAATGAAAGATCAATGGGCAAAAACAACCCATAACCAAGCTATAAATGCAACCTGTAAGTATAGACCGCTTACAACACTGCACAACTTGTAGACCCAACAAGTCATCATGCATATCCAAACCAAACACTGATAACCATATCATCATGAGACCAAATTGAAATATGAACTGAGTATACAATGACATCAAATCTTAAATCTCCAATGTCATAAACTCACAATGTTACCATAGTCAAAATATATACCATAAATTGTTCAGATAAATATATCAACAAATAAATCATGCCAAACCTGCACCAAATCTGAACCAATGTGTAGAGCTCTCCAAGAGCTTTCTGTTGACTACTCAAAGTCCAAAATCCGACTCCGTATGCCCAAATTATGCCCCAATTCGTGCTCAAAATAAATAACATCTGACTTTAGGGCTCTTAAAACTTGACAAAATCTCAAAATCATAGAACCAAACCTACACCATCTTGTAGTGCTCTGAATTAGCTTTCCAACACCTATAAGAACTCTGAAATCCAACATTCTGAGAGAAAGTTATGGCCGTTTTACTAAGACAGTTTTTTTACCATTTTCAGTACGATTTTTCATTTTTTTAATTTTTTTTAGTGACGAAAATTCCTACGAGATTGAATTTGACGGCCATCATGGGCTGAAACTAAAAAACTCTTTCATTTCCTCTGAACATGGCCAAACTAGGGCATATTATATATCAAAATTTATGGAAATGTTGACCCAGATCTAATGGTGAGGTCTATTTTTACCCAGGAGGTCATTTCTGCATGCTAGCCCCCAAAACCTTCATTTTAAATGAAACATCCGAAAAATCCTTTTCTCCAACAATTTCACATGCCCAAATCTTTTAACATCCCATCATAACAGCAAACCTAAAACCCATCTGCAATAAATCATTCATATATCTTGCCCTTTTCTTTTATCCTCTCATGCATTCCCATGGATTCAATCTAGGGTTACAAACAATAAAACCATAGCTCTGATACCATTTGTAAGGAAACTTGGCAAAAAAAAATATAACCGTTTCCACATAACCCATAATAAATCTGAAATAAACACAGAATTAAAATCCACATGCAAGAGAATAGACAACATACCCACAAAATTGTGACACAAGATATACCTTGGGAAACCCTCATTGAGGGAAAAACCCAGCCTCCAAAAGCATCCATCACCATGTATTATTCAGCAAAAATATCATTGTCATACAACCATGGAAGCCTTCATGGCCATAGCCACAACCGAGCAAACTATGTGAACAAGCATGAATCCACAAATCCCATGCCATGCTTTCAACCTTCACAAATGCTCCCTTGGCTAACCTGTCAAGCCTTGTCCCGCTCGACTCTTTCCTTTTGTCTTCTCCTTGCCACTCTCTTTCTCTCTACAACAACTACCCTTGTGGCTGCTTATATAGTAGCAAGTCCCACAAAACCACCATGTGGTATTACATAAACCATGTGCTAAAACCATGTGCTACCTAACCCACTGACCCCACATTTAATATTGGGCATTTAATTCTTTTCCCCAATATTAAATAATTACATGAAATATTTTCACAATGTTACAATACAACTTATCAAGAATATTCCATGAGAATCTTTACATGTTGCACGTCCATCTAAGTACAACATTACATAATAAAATAAAATAATAAAATAACAATATTATGCAATGTGTGCAACACCCATTATCTCAACAATTATAACACTACATATGAAGCTTTGGTGATATTGGATGCTCCTATACATGTTATGCTTGGAACTCTCAATTATAACATTCTCCCAAGAAGACCTTAATTGCATTCTATGTATATTGTTCCTTCAACTATTCATTGTAAGGTCAACTTTTATATAACAATGTTATGTATACTCTTCAAGCTATTGATGCACCTAATTATTGTTTAAATGTGAAATATGCTCAAGTTTCTCATCCTACACAGGAAGTGAAGAAACTTGAAACTAAAGAAGACCCTTCTTTCCCTTTATCCAAAGATGATTGGGGTACCTTAGATTTTAATCCAACTTTTATTGGCGAGTATAGAGTTAAAGACCTTTCATTCATGAAACCTTGACAAAATCTCTCTTCTACTAACTTTGTTGTTGCTTTTAGTGATGATGAATCTATCAAACCTAATAAGGGGGTCATACGTATTCTTTTAATACGATTGCTGATCATACATTAGGATGTGCAAAACAAAGTCACATCTTTTGTTGAAATCCTCTCCTTTATCATCTTTTACTAGTAGAGAACTTGTTTTTCCTAAGCTTCTTCACACTAAGGTGATTACTAGAACTAAACATAGAAAGAAACATAGTCAACAATTATGAATCTTCCATTTTTTCATGTATCACTGTTATCATGATCCATTTACTAATGTTTTTCAAGCTTTACATTACAAGATTCAACAACTCATTACTAATGGGGTTATTCACATATCTTTTTATGATAGATGAGCTCTATTTAATTCCTAATTTCTTTAAATAATATCTAGGTCCCTATTATGTTGCTCCACATCATGTTACATTGTTAGCCTATCTCCAGGGGGCTCATTGTCTTGCATGGTCCACTTTGTGAGTAGCATAATAGGTCCTCTTTTCCCTCTATTCCTACACTTGGGGGGCAAAGGAACCTAATCCATTTTATTATTTTCTCAAGGATCCACTATTTCCTTTAGTTGTGTGTGTTTGTTTATCATGTGAAATTCAACCTTGTATCATTAGCAATTGGATTTCCATTGTAGATTGATCACTTACGTTGGAGCCTTATAATAGTGTGTTATCCCTTGCAAGGATTTATTTTTTAACTTCTTGCATGGTGTCTCGTTGCATTCTACTCTTCTATGACCTCATAGGAGCTGTGACCTCTTTAGTTTAGACTGGATGTTGCTTGTGGATACTATCTTGATGTTGAAATTGATTTATCCTCCTTCATCACTTTCTTAAGATGCTAAAATAAGAACTTATTTTTCCATCTTAAGGGGAGGCATACATGGTCCCCCTTATTTTCATACGTTTTCCATATATAGTACACTAGGATAACAAAACTTGCTAGGGCCAGTTACTCTTTCTTTTTCATGTCTTGGATTGGTTGACTAGCATGACACACACATGCTAGACCATTTGACCTATCCTATAACATTCTAAAATCATTCTCATGGAGTAACAAATACATATTTTGATAATGAATTATAGTACGTTAGACTTAGGGGTTTGGTATGCTTTCTTGGTCATCCTTAGATCTATGCATTATTGCTTCATCACTTTTTGCACACACATCTTGTTAATCCCTTTATGAATTATGCACAATCCTAAAGAAGGGATTCTCCATGCACACCTTCAATTTAGGAAGTGAGCATCCTTAAGGTTGTGTCTCTCTTTCTTTTCCACACACATATGCTAAGCTCATATATGGGTAACACATACAAGCCTACCAAATCTCATATTTGGGTAACACATCAAGACACATATGTTAAATCTTATATATGGGTAACACATAAGAATTTGCTAAATCTCATAGGTAACACACTCAAGAATGTGTTAAGTCCCATACACAGGTAGCTCAATTTTTTTAATATTTATTTATTTATTTTTTCTATGATCCACAATGAGAAGTACATTTCTCATTGATGAATTAATCACACCACTCTTCTGCTTCTCTTAGTTAGTGAATCTCTCTAATTATGATCTTGGAGTTACCAAAGATTCAATCCCTTAGGGGCTTGATGGATTATTTGTCTCCTTGATCGTAATAAGATTATCTCATGTCTTGTGCTCTACTTTACCAATAGTTTGGATTGAGTTTGTACTCTCACCAAAGTGGTGACTAAATATACCATCTTAAATTGGAAGCACTTTAATTTAATGATGATTTAGTACTTATTTAGTGAGATTTAGTGCTAGACTTGCATTTAATTTTCACTTCTCCCCTTTCTTCTCATTTCTTCTCACTTCTCCTAGGTGAAATCAGGTAAGACCTAATAGATCCTCCTTGGTATTCCTATTTCATGGCACAAAGTTGGAGGTAGGATCTATCCACTTGGGTCCTCCCTTGTCTCATTGTACATGATGGAAGCAACTATTTTAGTTTAGGTTCTTCTCAAGGTTTCGTATGAGTGTGGAAGCCTCATTTGTACATGATAGAAACAAGATACAAGTGCATGTGGACACCCCAATCTAACATAGAGAAATTGCAAAGTGGAAGCTAAGAGCTGAATTTGATTCTTTCATTACAACATTTTGGTGAACTTGACCTAAACAATCCTTTGTTTAATCTTGGTAGTTAGATATTTTTTTTTTCATGCATTTTATTTATGTTTGTGTAGTAAGATTTCATAAACATATAAATACAAAATAATGTCACTTTCTTACATTTTCATTTCATTTATTTCAAAAAAAATACAAAAATCATTGCATTTCACTGTGAGTAGTTTGTTTTACTTTCAAGATGTTTTTTTTTTTTGTGATTACTTTGGTGTTTCATCCGTTAGTGAACCTCATGAGATGTCTAACAATGAAGTAATGTATGTAATGAATATGACCTTAAATGAATCCATTCCTCCAACATCTTCCTCTACATCCTTCCAGCCCACCTTTATGTTAGCTTTGTTGGAATTATTTAGAATAACTAAGAGGGGGGTGAATTAGTTATCCAAGGTCCAAATGTACAAATAAAACTTTTCAGTGCTAATACGATCCATATCCATAAAACCTTAACATGCATGCATTCATTAGATCATACAATACCTTAACTTTGTAGGTTATTGTCCTAGGTCAAAATAACTTTGCAGAAATGTAAACATGAAATACCCTAAGCACATTCACATAATTTGACACAAGGATTTTACATGGAAACCCAATTTGGGAAAAACCACTAGTAACATGCTACTAATTCTCACTCTAATGAAGTGATGCCTTGTGAAAGGCCAACCCTGTTAAAAGTTACAATACACATTGTTAAATGTGACTTGGTTAAAGGATTTCAATCACCCTGTTAGGAGTGAGCCTTGTTAGGGGACTTTAGAACATCCCATTAGAATGTCACCCAATTAAAGGATTTACAAATGACTGTTGGGTCAACCTTAATCCAAAGGATTTTATCCACACTGGTACAATTGTTAGAAAGTAACAGTAGGACTTGATCTGATAAAAACTTACAACTCACTTGCAGATTATAGATCTTTGTTTCAGTCCTCCATTCTGCATGGCATTCATACTCTTTAGCTCTGATAGCTGTTCACCCTTCAAGCATTCATCTCTTTTAGCTTTCTTGCTTTGTATGTCAATTGCAGTCTCTTTTGTTCGGCCACTAGATGAAGCAATACCTTAGACTCCTTGTCTTCGTTAGGTTCTCCCACATGACAACCTTTGCTTTTGGCCAACTATCACTATAAATAGAGAATTTAGATCTTTTGCCATTTAACCACAATCGTCCATTTTACGGTTATATAGGATTCAATAAATCTACCCACTTTTCTATTTGGTTCCTTTAGAAACTTCCTCTTCAATCTTCCTTAAATTCTCCTTAAAATAGTTTACCTTGAATTTTGTGCCACTAGCTCATCATAGTTATCTTCCACACACTTCACATAATTTAGAAAATCAAATTAGTCGGCTTAGATTCGTCAAATCTTTGATTTAACACTGTTTGTTGTCACTCAACATTTATAGTGTTCTGTCACTCGGCCAACACCAGTTCACTTGGAAAATGCTAAAGTTTACTGATGCTTGACACCAACTAAACTTTAGTTGACATATAATAACATTCACTTAGCTTGCACTATTTGTCTTCTTTGCTTGAGACCTACTGATTTCTGCTCAATTTGCACTAACTACTCAGCAAGACTTGGCAAACACTTTTCCTACTTGATCTTCTTCTATTCTTTTCTTGAGTAATTTTTCATTTCAGACTTGGTCGTAGTGCTTCTTTTTTACATCAAGTAACTCAACCTTGCTCTAGGTGCTCTTGTTATCTCCTCTTTTCAAATCCTCTTCATCAATCAACCACATGATAGAATTCAAACCAAAAAGCAATTTGTCTCACCAACAAGTAGCAGGTTTGACATCACTGACAAAATAATGATTGTTCCATTACAAGTTCTTCACTTCAAAACAATCTCCCTCTTTGGTATTGATGGCAAATCAATACCAACAACAATACCAAAAAAAAACCTTTAAAATTTCTCCCTCTATCAGTATATGTCCTTCCTTTGTATAGAGTAATGTAAGATTTTTCAATCTCCTTCAATTTATCTCTCTTATATCTCCCTTATCAGATACTTTGCTCCCCTTGTAGGTTAATTTTCTTTCTATATCTCCCTTTTTAGAGTATCTCTCCCTCTTTGAAAACAATGCCAAAGACTTGTCATTTTTTCATGCAGATATAATCAATTCAAGTTCTCCCTTATCACCTCGCATATGATTTTAAATCTTCTAATTCAACTCCTTCATTACTTTAGGCAATTCCTAAAGTAAGATCCACTGCATAGTGTTGTAAGATACAACATTTAGCTCAGTTGACGCAAGGCACTACTCATGCTTCTTAAGTAGCTTGGGATAGGGGTATCACCCCTAGTTTACCTCTACACTATTCATGTGCATCTTTGGGTAAAAATTTTGTGAATCTATTAGCTATCTGTTCTTTTGTATTCACATATTCTGTCCTCGCTTCTTTGTCTTGAACCAACTCTCTCAAGTAATGATACTTGATTGCAATGTGCTTTGTCTTTGTGTGCATCATAGGGTTCTTTGATATGTTTATGACACTTGTATTATCACAATAAAGTACCACAAGTTCAATAATTTCCTCTTTCATGCCTTTGAGTAGCCATTTGATCCATACCACATTTGTACAATCTATTGCAAAAACCACATATTTAGCTTCAAAAGTAGATTGAGATATACAATTTTATTTCTTACTGGTCCAGGTGACCAATTTCTTTCCTAAGAAAAATGCCCCACCACTTCTACTCTTTCTATCATCAATGTTTCCATCTCAATCAACATATGTATAGGCCCTTAACTCAAATTTATCATTTTTCTTGTAATGGATAGACCATAGTCTTCTGTTCCTTTCATATATCTCATAATTCTCTTCACAACCATCAAATGATTCTCATGAGGATTTGATGCAGGGGCATCTTGGCCATCATGTTATCCTACTAATTCTATTGGTTATTGCTGAGTTACAACAACTACCAAGCGCCAATAAATTTTTAGTCATTGCCAAGTTGAAGTTATCTCATGTCATGTTAACATATTGTTTAGCGTGTTATCCCATTTATTCTGCCAGTTTTGACTGAGCGATCCTTCAAGTGCCGAGTTGGTCAGTTGCAGTGTTTGCCAAGTTACAATGTGTGCTGAGTGTTCCTTCATGTGTCAAGTTTTCCTTTATGTGCTGAGTTCTTGTTGGTATTGAGTTTTCCTATATGTGCTGAGTGCCAGTATTGGTTTTTTGTGTCTATATCCAGTTTAAGCTGACTTGGTGTGTATTTAATATCATGATGGATATTTAATATTTTTTGAGTACTAACTTGTGGCTTGGTTATGCATTTAATGTAAGGGTTTATTTATTTGGTAATTTATAATAGGTTGACTTGTGGCCGTGCAAGTATTTAAAGGGGTCTTAGGTAGAGTCTTAGGCATTATGATTTGATGTTGGATTATTGCTCAAGCATGGAGATGTAGAGAAGCCTAAAGAAGTCATTTTAGTTAAGGGATCTTACTATGGAGTAGCTTGAAGATAGAAGTTTGCATTTGAGTTTGAAGATCTATCCTTCTTTGAATTATGTTTTCTTTTTTATAATGGTCATAACTCGGAAGGTTGTACAACAGAACATGTTGGATGTAAACTTCTTGATTCGAATATATGAAATATTGTCTCTCTAGATCTAAATCTTGTTCCTCTTGTTCATTTTTCATTGTGTATTTATCTATTGGTTTCTGAATTACCTCATTTTGGGGTACACCTAGATTAGTGCTGCATCAGGATTTGCAAAAAATCTTGCAACAATCCCAACAATTATTCACTTTAGCAAAATCATTAGTCTTTGAATGTTTATGTCCTATTACCATAGGAGTGCTAACTAGTTTTGAATCCTCTAATCCAAAAGTTTTTAATATTTCATCCAAATACTTAGATTGAGTGATATATATACCATATTTCATCTGATATACTTGCAAAACAAAAAAGAACTTGATCTCTCCAAACATAGACATATCAAATTATTTCTTCATTTCATTTAGAAATGACTTACATAATGCATTTTGACCTCCAAATATGACATCATCAACAAAAATTTCAGCTAGTAAAATACTTTTACCTCTTTCTATCTTCAAGTATAGATTGATGTTATCATCAGTCTTCTCAAAACCATTCTTCACACGATAATTGTAAAGCCTTTCATACCATGCTCTTGGGGCTTTCTTTAAACCATATGAAACTTTGTGTAGTCTACATACCATGTTCTTTTTGTTTGGATAAACAAATCCTTTAGGCTATTCTATGTAACCCTCTTCTTCTAATATACCATTCAAAAATGTTGACTTCACATCCATCTGAAAAACTGTGAAACCTTTGTATGCCAAGTAATCAAGTAGAGTTCTTACTCTTTCCAATCTTGCAATTGGGGAAAATGTTTCTCCATATTCAACTCCTTCTTGTGCATACCCCTTGCAAACTAATCTTGGCTTATTCTTTGTGACTTCATCATTCTCATTTAACTTGTTTCTGTACACCCACTTGGTTCCAATCACATTCTTGTTCTCTAGTTTGGGTACTAGAGTCCATCTATTGTTCTTCTCAATTTGATCAATATCTTCTTTCATAGCTTTACTCTAGTCTTCATTCTCTAAGGCATCTTTCACTGACTTAGGTTCATGCATGCTCAAAAAACATGTATCACTTCTCAACCTATTCCTTATCATTGGTTTAGCTACTTTATCTTCAATAATTTGTTAAGCGATGTGATGTCTTCTGACATACTTTGACAATCTTGGCTGTGCTCTTCTTTCTTCAATAGGTCTGTCAACTTCATAATCACTATGTACTTCTCTATTAGGTAGATTGGCATTCGTTTCATGTACACTTATCTCAGAATCAAAATGTACCCCAACTTTTGTCTGCAACTTGGCTCCTAAATGTAACTTGGCTCTGGAATGCAACTCGACATTCATTGTATGTGACTTAGTAGTCACTGATACTTGCTGTTGATTTAAAAATTGAATTACAACACCTTCATAAAAGTATATAAAGGATTTGTATTCTTTGATTTTCTTCATAGGTTCCACTTCATGTTCCTCTATATATTCATCAAACTTCACATTTGCACTTTCCACAACCTTGTTGGTGTTTAAGATTTACTTCTTGTGGAATAGCCAAGGAATATACCTTCACTTTTATCATCTAATTTACCATTCCCGTTGTCTTTAAGAATATAACACTTGCTTCCAAATACCTCAAAATATTTTACATTGGGTGAGTATCCATACCATAGTTCAATATGTGTTGAATGAGTACCTTGCTTGACTTGTACATGATTCAAGGTATAGATAACCATACTTACAACTTCTCTCCAGTATTTCAAGTCAACATTCTTCTCCATCATAAGTGTTCTAGCACAGTCCATTACAAATTTGTTCCTCCTTTCAGTAATCCCATTTTGTTGGGGGGTCCTAGGTGCAGAAGTCTATCTCTTGATTCCTCTATCATTATACAATATCTCAAACTCATTTGATTCTCGACCTCTGTCTAATCTTAGACATTTCAAGCTTTTTCTAGTCTCCTTTTCAACTCTAGCCAAGTACCACTTAAACATTTGGAAAGCATTAGATTTGTGTTTCAAAAATATATCTATCATCCTCCTAGAATAATCATCAACAAATAGGATAATGTACTTGTCACCTTTGTAGCTTTGCACATAATTGGTCCACAAATCAATATGAACTAATTCCAAAATCTCTTTAGAGGAGTCAGTCTTACTTTTAAAACTAGATTTTTCATCTCTCCCAATTGACATTGTTTACAAATCAAATCCATATCCATAAAACCTTAACATGCATGCATCCATTAGATCATACAATACCTTAACTTTGTAGGTTACTGTCCTAGGTCAAAATAACTTTGCAGAAATGTAAACATGAAATACCATAAGCACATTCAGACAATTTAACACAAGAATTTTATGTGGAAACCCAATTTGGGAAAAACCACTAGTAATATGTTACTAATTGTCACTCTTCTGAAGTGATGCCCTATGAAAGGCTAACCTTGTTAAAGGTTACAACACACACTATTAAATGTGACTTGGTTAAAGGATTTCAATCACCCTATTAGGAGTGAGCCTTGTTAGAGGACTTTAGAACATTCCATTAGAATCTCACCCAATTAAAGGATTTACAAATTACTATTAGGTCAACTTTAATGCAAATAATTTTATCCACACTGGTACAAATGTTAGAAAGTAATAGTAGGACTTGATCTAGTAAAAAATTACAACTCACTTGCAGATTATAGATCTCTATTTTAGTCCTTAATTATGCTTGGCATTCATACTCTTCAGCTCTGATAGCCTATTCACCCTTTAAGCATTCATTTCCTTCATCCTTCTTTCTTTATATGCCAACTGTAGTCTCTTTTGTTCAACCACTAGATGAAGTAATACCCTAGACTCCTTATCTTCCTTAGGTTCTTGTACATGAAAACTTTTGCTTCTGGCCAACTATCTCTATAAATAGAGAATTTAGATATTTTTCTACTTAACCACAATCCTCCATTTTAGGGTTAGGTATGATTTAATGAATCTACCTACTTTGGTTCCTCTAGAAACTTCCTCTTCAATCTTCCTTGAATTATGTGCCACCATCTCATCATAGTTATCTTCCACATGCTTTACATAACACATGAAATCAAATTAGTTGGCTCAAATTCATCAAATCTTTGATTTTACACTGTTTTTGTTACTTGACATCTACTGTTCTGTCACTCGGCCAACACTAGTTCACTCAAAAAACACTAAAGTTTACTGATGCGTGACACCAACTAAACTTTACTTAGTATATACTAACATTCACTCGGCTCGCACTGTTTGTCTTCTTTGCTTGACACCTATTGATTTTCACTCGGCTTCTACTGATTTCTACTTGGCAAGGCTTGGTAGACACTTTTCCTACTTGATCTTCTTCCAACCTTTTTTTGAGTAATCTTTCATTTTAAAATTTAAGTAGATAAACAATACACTATAATATCAATGTCTAACTTGGTCTTGGTTCTCCTTTTATAGATCAAATAAATCAACCTTTCTCTAGGTGCTTTTGTTATCTCCTCTTTTCAAATCCTCTTCATCAATCAACCACATCATAGATTTTAGACCAAAAAAAAAGTTGTCTCACTAGCAAGTAGCAGGTTTGACATCATTGACAAAATATTGATTGTTCCATTACAGGTTCTTCACTTCAAAACAATCTCTTTTCAACAAGTTTTTATCATGATTTCCTTTGTGTGAGACTATATATAATGTTGAAACTGTTAAACTGGTTCTATTCTCTAAGCCTCTATTAACTCTCAAATGACATTCTCCTCAACAACACTCATCACTCCTAAGGGTTATCCTCAAAATGATGATCCTCTTATAGTTATTAAAGGATATTTGAGTTAAACTACAATAGCTCATTCCTATTGAACAAATAATAATTCTCAATCTACCATTCCATTTATTCCTACTACTTTACCCCCTTCTTAATAAGTGCTTCTCCAATTACCTTTTTATCCTAGTCCCTTAGGAAAGGAGTACTCCAACTAAGATCTCCTTGTGGAAACTTCTTCAAACTTCCCCTACTTATCATGAAGCTTTGTAAAAGGCTCTGTCTACCCTCCCTATTTTTCCACATAATCAAAACAAGATCAATTCATTTTTGGACTGTGAAAATGTTGTATTAAGTCAACCTCAAATTGTCTTTACTCTAGATTATTTTGCTCCTAAAGAAGTGAAAAACCAATATGATGCCCTTATTGTTGTTATTATAATTAATGAGAATCCCATTTGTAGGACTTTAATTGATAATAAATGGGGTTTGAATTTCTTTAGTTTAGACATGTTGAAAGCTACTAAGACTGAAAGCTATTAAGCTTGATAACATTCCTATTCTTGGCTTTGATAACATTCCTAACAAGACTTTTGGAATCATAACTCTACCTATTAAAGTGGGTCTTGTTATCTTAGATACTTCAATTCATATAATGCATAGACCCTTCATTATAATATCCTTTTAGGAAGACCTTGGTTGCATAACATGCATTTCATTCCCTCCACAATTCATCGTAACATCAAATTCATTTACAGAAATGTGATGTATACTCTTAACAAGGATGATGAGACTAATAATTGCCTAAACACCAAGTTAGCTAAAGCATAATATCCTATTAACGAAAAATAAGAGACTAAAATTTAAAATGAAATCCAATTGGGTGAATAAACTTCCTCTTCCACTCTATTTGAGGATAATTGGTATATTTTAGATTTTACTTCTACATTTATTGGAGAATATCAAGTTTCTGACCCTTTTTTTATGAAACTTTGAGAAGATCCTAAACTAAAACAGTTGCTTCTACTCTTTCTAGAAAATTATGTAATATCTTTGTCACTTCTTCATCTAATGAAACTATTAAAACTATTAAAGTTGATTGTTATGAAATAGTGACTTATGAATCCTTTAAATCTTTATATGGCTACTCATTTGTTGGAAATCTGATTGAAAAGATCACTATGAGAAGAAGATTGAAGGTCAAAGAGGGAGATTGGTTGATAAAGAATGTTTTTAGCCATTGTTTTGTCATTGGTGTCAAGCCTGCTATTTGTAAGAATGACATTTGCTTATAAGATCCAAGTACTATCACTTAGTTGATTGATGAAGAGGATTTGATCAACAAGATGTAACAAGAGTACCTAAGGGAAAGCTTGAGTTATGATATTGTAGTGAAGTGCAAGGATCAGTTAAGATAATGGTTAAATGATGTATTGATAACATACTTCAAGATATAAAGGTTGGCCACACTTAGAAACATTAGAGGTATAAGTTGTAACAAGGTTGACTGCAAAGCTTAAACTAAGTTCATTAGTGGGAACCGAGCAAGCTAGTTGAAGTCGAGCAAATTTTTAGTTGGAGTCGAGCAAAAATAAAATCTTGTGTGTGCTAAGTGATCTTCAAGTGCTAAGTGAAGTTCAAGTGCCAAGTGATATAGTAAGTGCTGAGCATCAAAAAATCTTAGTTGGTGTCGAGTGAACTTTAGGTGCCGAGCATTAGTAAAAATATAGTTGATGCCGAGTAACATAGTATTTGTTGAGCATCATTATTTCAATAGTGACAAGCTGCTGCATTATTGGAAATGCTGAAGATTTGTCAAATTTGAGCCAACAAAGTCGTTACCTTGAATTTTGTGAACTAGTTGGAGGATAAGGATGATGAGTTGGTGGCACATAATTTTATGTAAACTATTTTTGAGCGAATTCAAGAGGATTCTTCATAATGTTTCTAGAAGAAACCTAATATGGGTTAGATACAATGAATCCTACCTAATCTATACGAATTGAAATTAAAGGAGGGAAAAATTGAGTAGGAAAAGAACTCCAAGACTTCTATTTAAGGAGTTACAGACCAAAAAGCAAGAGTTGTTGGAGTGTGAAATTGCAAAGCGGTTAGAAGGGTGTCAAGGAGAAGACATCTAGGAGAAGGAAGACTAGAGCACAGAGACTTTGCTTCGACAAGTGGTAAAGGAGAGATGATTGCACTGGTACATGAGCATGGAGACTCAAGGAGACTAATCTTGAAAGGAGGGCAAGCTATTAGAGTTGCAGTGACTAAAAGCCAAGCAATGATATGAGCTGAGAAGTGATCTGAGATCTGCAAGTTGAGTTGTATGCCATAAATAGGTCAAAACCCCTAATTGTTACTCTCTAGCAATTGTATCAGTTAGGATAGAAGAAAAATCTTATGGACTTAGGTTGTTTTAATAACCATTTATAAATCCTTTAATAGGGTGGCATTCCAAGTGAATGTTCTAAAGTCCTTTAACCAGACCCACTTCTAATAAGGTGGTTAAATCCTTTAACCAGGTCACATTTAACAGTGTGTTGCAAGCCTTTAACAGGGTAGGCCTTTCATAGGGCATCACTTCAGAAGAGTGAGAATTGAGTAGCATGTTATTGGTGGTTTTTCCCAAATTGGGTTTCCACATAAATCACTATGTTATGTGTTGATATTTTATATGTTATGCTTACATGTTGATTTATAGTAACTTGCTAAATAGGAAAGTTAAAGCTTGGATGAATGAATAGTTATACGGGCACACTTTATGGTGCAAGAGCACCCACATAAAGTATTAAGGTCAAAGTTTTATATAAAGTATTTAGGTCAAGTTTTATATAAAGTATTTAGGTCAAGTTTTATATAAAGTATTTAGGTCAAGTTTTATGCACGAGCCGACTTGAGAAATTTATCTTGATTTCATCATTAGGATAAGATAATTTTCTTGGGATTTGTACAGATCATTGTAGTGTCATTCTTCCCCATTCTATATTGATCTAGAATTTTCTATAAGTTGTTTTTCCTATTTTGTAGTAATCTAGAACGTTTCATAGATTATCTTAGCAAGTATAAATAGAGTTTTAGGTTTAGGTTTAGGTCAAGTTGGAGAGCAAAGTTTCTGGATACTAAGTTACAGAGAGAAGAAATATGTAGGAGAGCTAGTGTATGTACTATTCATTTGATAAATCAAATAGAAGAATTTTATAATCTATCTCTTGCTAGTCCTGGTTCCTATTGTGTTTGCTTCTGTTGGATTTATCTCTACATCATTTTTGGTATCAGAGCTTGGGGAAAGCTCTTGAGGCAATTAGATTTTATGTTTGGATCAGAGTCAGGAGTTGAAACATCAAACATGGTCACCAATGCTGAACTGACAAAGAAGATGCAAGAACAAGAGAAAATCAATAAGTGGTTATTAGATGAATTTGAGAAGATAAAGGGCTGGATGGAAAAGAAAGCAAAGGTTTCCTTAGAGAAAGAGGAAGAAGGGGAAGAAGAGGATACCCCTAAGCAAGAGGTGGTTAACTTACCTGCAGACCAGAAATACTTTATAGAAGCCCTTGAAAGAGTTGGTAAGAAGGATGCCAAAGGTGACCTACCCATCTTCTCAAGAAAGATGGATGCTGATGCTGTTGTGGATTGGATAGAAGCCTTGAACAACCATTTTGAATGTGAAAATATAGCAGAGAAGGATAAGGTAAAAATTGACAAGTCAAAGTTGAAGGGACCAACCCTCACTTGGTGGAATTTCATTCAAGGAGAACGGGTCAAAGAAGGTAAGAACATGATAACTTCCTAGGAAAGGATGTGTGTCAAGGTGAGAGAAACATACTTACCTGAGGATTATGAAATCCAATTTCATTGAAGGAGACAAAGTTTAAGACAAAAGGAGCTAGATGTCACTGCCTATACTGAAGAATTTCAAAAATTCAGCCTAAGGTCAAAGTAGAGTGAATGTGAAAGTGTAAAAGTTGCTAGATATCTTAATGGATTAAGGTTGAACATTCAAGAAGAACTTAATTTATTATGTCCATATATAGTACAAAAATGTTATCAACTAGCATTGAAGGTGGAAGCCAAATTGAAAAGAAGGCAAGAACAAAATAGCAGAGGAAGAGGAAGAAATCAAAGGGGAAGAGGAGATTTCCAAGGAAGAGGACAAAACCATGAAGATCATAAGGAGATAAAGCAAGAAACTAGTCAAAGTGAAGGAAATTTCAGAGGTAGCTTCAGAGGTAGAAGAGGCAATTCAAGAGGTGGATTTGGTGGTAGAAGGGAAAGTTCAATTGTTTGTTTCAATTGTAATAAGGAGGGACATTATGCATCTAGGTGTCCAGATAGAGCAAGTTCAAGTTCACAAGGTGAAAGAAGAACACATTTGGTACAAGATGATGAATACCAAGAGAAGGAGATGGTTGACTCAGATAGTGTACTTGAAAGAGAAGAAAGTTTAATTATGAGAAGAACACTTTTGAAAGTGCCTACTACCATGGAACCACCACAAAGGAAAACTATCTTTAGGATTGCTTGCAAATTTGGAGCTAAGGTATGTAAAGTCATTATTGATTCAGGATCTACTGAGAATTTAGTTTCTCTTGAGATGGTTGAGAAGTAAAAACTTAGGAGGATACCTCATCCTTTTCCTTAGAGGTTTCATGGCTAATGAAGGGTCAACAAACTCTCATAAATGAGAAAGCATGGGTTGATTTTTAGATTGGAAAGTATAATGACATAATTTTGTGTGATATAGTTGATATGGATGCATGCCACCTATTATATGGTAGGCCCTAGTAGTATGATTTGCAGGCACAACATGATGGAGAACTCAATATATACACCATCAAGAAGGATGGAAAGGTGATTAGATTGATTCCATTTGTTGATCATGAGGAAGTGGAAGAAAATAAGGACAGGGAAGCCAAAATTATGATGGTTAATAAAAAGGAATTCTTACGGGACCTGAAGGATGAACCTAAGCCTTGTTTTCTTTTGATGCCTAACCCACAACCACAAGAACCCATTGGAGAAGACAGAAAGGAAGCTGAAACAAAGAAGGAAATTCCTAATGAAGTGAAAGAACTTTTGGATAAATATGAAGGTTTGATTTTAGAAGGTATGCCAAAATCTTTACCACCTATACAAGACATTAGTCATTGTATTGATTTCATTCCTGGAGCTACTTTACCTGATAATGCTGCATACAAGATGACACCACAACAAAATGAAGAGATTTCCAAACAAGTAAAGGAGTTACTCGATTCTGGCTTGATTACAAAAAGCTTAAGCCCATGTGTTGCACTTGCTATTTTGGCACCCAAGAAGGAAGGAACCTAGAGGTTATGCATTGATTCTAGAGCCATTAATAAGATTACAATCAGATATAGGTTTCCAATGCCAAGAACTGAAGATTTTCTTGTTTGTTTGGGAGGTGTAACGTATTTCTCCAAGATTGACTTAAAAAGTGGGTACCATCAAATAAGGATAAGAGCTGGAGATGAGTGGAAAACAACATTCAAAACCAATGATGGATTATATGAATGGAAGGTAATGCCATTTGGACTCTCTAATGCTCCTAGTACCTTCATGAGATTTATGAATGAAATACTCAAGGACTTCAATGGAAAGTTTGTCATAGTATATTTAGATAGAAAGAACACTTAGAGCACATTGACATGGTTTTGAGAAGACTTCATGAGGAGAAATTGGTAATAAATTTGGAAAAATGTTTGTTTATGCAAGAGGAGCTGACATATCTAGGTTTTGTGATCTCCCAAGGTTGCTTGAAGATGGATAAAGAAAAGGTAAGTGCTATGCTATCTTGACCACCCCCAAATTGGACATGTTAGAAGCTTTCATGGTCTTGCTACATTTTATAAGAAATTCATAAGAAATTTTAGTTATATATGTGCTCCTATGTTAGAAACTATTAAAGGAGGAAGGAAGTGTAAGTTTACATGGAGTCAATCAGCAAATGAAGCTTTTGAGTTGCTTAAGAAAAAGGTTAGTGAGCAACCAATTCTTTCTTTACCTGATTTTAACAAATTTTTCCAAGTAGAATGTGATGCTCGCAAGGTTGCTATAGGGGCAGTTCTTAGTTAAGAAGGAAAGCTAGTGGCTTTCTCAAGTGAAAAACTCAATGAAGCCAAGAAAAAATACTCTTCATATGACTTAGAAATGTATGCATTGGTTCAAGATCTCAAAAGGTGGAGACATTACTTATTGCCAAAGGAGTTTTTTGTGTATACTGATAACCAAGCACTTAGTTTTTTAAATACCCAAGACAAATTAAGTCATAGGCACATGAAATGGATGGAGTATTTATAGGCCTATACCCTCACCATCAAGCATAAGAAGGGCATATCAAACAGGTTGCTAATTCTCTTAGTAGAAGGAATCTGACTGTCTCCCAAATATAGGTAGAAAGTGTGGGAATCGAAGCACTCAAGGACATTTATGTAGTAGATCTAGATTTTGGTGACATCTACAAGGTATGTATGGAGTTTGGTGAGAGATACCATGGTGATTTTCTTGATTTCTTGATACAAGATAGACTTCTTTTCAAAGGAGGACAACTATGTGTACCCAAGTGCTCTATGAGGACAAACATTATCAAAGAGAAGCATAGTGGAATAATGGGTGGACATTTTGGTTTGGATAAAACCTTAGAATAGGTTAGAAGGTACTACTATTGGCCTAAACTTTAGACTGATGTGAAAAACTTTGTGGAAACATGTATGATTTGTCAAAGGGCCTAAGGAAGGACTACAAATGCTGGGATTTATCAACCTTTGCTAATACCATCTAGACCTTGGGAAAGCATAATAATGGATTTTGTAATGGGGCTGCCACAGACACAAAAGGGGTATGATAGTGTATTTTTTGTAGTAGATAGGTTCAGCAAAATGGCTCACTTCTTACCCTGTAAGTCAACCAATGATGCTTCTCATATAGAGAATCTCTTTTTCAAGGAAGTCATAAGGATTCATGGTCTACCTCTCAATATAGTTCTAGATAGGGATGTGAAGTTCATAGGACACTTTTGGAGAACTTTATGGAGGAAACTTGAAACCAATTTATCATTTTCATCAGCCTACCACCCTAAAAATGATGGCCAAATAGAGGTAGTTAATAGAACATTGGGCAATTTGTCAAGAACACTCACAAGACAACATGCAACAAAATGGGATGTAATCCTACCCCAAGATGAATTTTTATATGATGACTCCATCAATAGAAGTACAGGAAAGTCACCATTTCAAGTGGTGTATCAAATTCATCCTAGAGGGATTTTTGAGTTAAGAGATATGAGTTCACAACAACAAGTTAGTGCCCAAGGAGAAGAATTTGCTACTGCCATAAAAGAAATCCATGATGAAGTCAAAGCACAACTCCAACAAACCTGTGACAAGTATAAGAAGCATGCAGATAAGAAATGGAGACACTTAGAATTTGAAGTGGGAGATTTAGTATGGGCCAATCTCAAGAAGGAGAGGCTACCAAAAGGTAAATCTACCAAACTTATGTTGAGAAAACTAGGTCCTTGTCAAAGATTAAAGAAGTTTGGACCAAATGCTTATGAGATTCAATTGCCACCAGAGATTGGTATTTCTCCCATCTTCAACATAGCAGACCTCACCCTATTCAAAGCACCCATTGAAGAAATTGATATAGGGAAAATGGCTGATACAGAAGACCTTCAATGTCTACCATTTAAGAAGACACTACAACTAGAAAGGATACTTGACACCTAAGTCATAAAATAGAAAAGAGGAAAGGATTCCAAGCAGCATTTGGTAAAGTTCAAAGGTTATTCAAATGTAGATGCTGTGTGGATGACCGCACAAGATATCAAGAAGTAGGGTACCACTCTACAAGAGTTTATCTCAAGTGGGCTTGAGATAAAATTTCTTGGGGAGTATGGTGTAGGAGCACCCACATAAAGTATTTAGGTCAAGTTTTATGCACAAGCTAACTTGAAAAATTTATGTTGATTTCATCATTAGGATAAGATAATTTTCTTGGGATTTGTATAGATCATTGTGGGGTCATTCTTCCCCATTCTATAGTGATCTAGAATTTTCTATAAGTTGTTTTTCCTATTTTGTAATAATCCAGAAGGTTTCATAGATTATCTTAGCAAGTATAAATAGAGTTTTAGGTTTAGGTTTAGGTCAAGTTGTAGAGAAAAGTTTCTGGATACTAAGTTACAGAGAGAAGAAATCTGTAGGAGAGCTAGTGTATGTACTATTCATTTGATAAATTAAATAGAATAATTTTATAATCTATCACTTGTTGGTGCTGGTTCCTATTGTGTTTGCTTCCGTTGCATTTATCTTTGCATCACTTTACTTGATGAAAAGTTTGAATTGGACATGTTGGACCTTGAATAACTAATTCACAAGCTTTTCTAACACTCGTTATGGTCTTGGTTATCATTTGCTTGCTAAATATGATTTTAATGGTTAGAGTTGTGAGAAATTTGAATAAGGAATACATATTCTCCTAAAAAATGATGGTTATGAACATACTTATGGTGTGGGGTTCAATCCTTATAAGTAACCTACCTTCTTTCCAAATGTTGTAGCATAATTCTTAGGGTTGTATGATGGTTTTCCTCATTTTCATCACAATAATAGGAAGCCATATTGTTTGAAAATTGATGGATATATTTGGGAAGAGAGTGATTTTGAATAGTATTTTTATGCTCTCCCACCTTTAGAAGATACCCAAAAAGATAGTCACTTAATCATTGATATTATGGATGTGCAAGTTGACCCTAATGACTGTGAAAAAGGTTATCAAGGTTGGAAAATGTCTGGATGAAGATGAATGTAAGAAAATTACCGATATTCTCCTTGAAGTCTTGGATTTTTCTCTTGGGTATATCTAGACATTCTTGGCATTGATCCTAAGATTACCCTTCATAACATAGCTAATGCTAAACTAGTTAAAAAAAGATTCATAAAATGAATCCTAATATTTCTCTTCTTATCAAGGCTAAAATAGAGAAACTCTAGGATCATAGTTTCATACATCCTATAGATTATTCCCCTTGGATTTATGACATTATGGTTATTTTTAAGGGTGAAAATAAGATAAGAATGTGCACTGAGTTTCATGATTTAAACAAAGCCTCCTTGAAGGATGGTTTTCCCCTTCTAAACAATCATAGGATCACAGATTCTATGGTGAGTCATGCATTATTATCATTCATGGATGGATTTTTTAGGATATAATTATAATTTCATTCCTCTCTATGATCAATACAAGACCACCTTTATAACCTTGTAGGGAATCCTTTGTTGGGTTGTTATGCCTTTTGGGTCAAGGAATGCATGTGTTATCTATCAATGGGCTATGACATTGACATTTCATGATTACATTATGATGAGGGCACATCTTGAGACAAAATGAACACAATAGAAAAATGAAATCTATATTATATGAAATGAGAAGCTACAACATGCATTAAGAAAAAAACACAACCTTATGCCCTATGAGCTACAATATTATTAGATTTTGGAAGAAAACCCTTCTTGTAGTACCTTCTCCCAAACTACACCAAAAAGTGTCTTTACACCTGAAGAATGGGCCTTAAGTAATATGTCTTAGGTTTAGTGTTAGGAATACATTTTATATTTTGATATTTGGTGGTTGGCACCAAAAAAATCTTCTAGAAGTCAAATTAGAAGTCAATGCAAAAACAAAAGGTTACATAGAAGGCAATCCAACTTCTAGGAGGCATAACTTTTGATCTCTGATTGACAAACTATTTACATGTTTGGAAATATCTTCAATTCTCTATATGAACATGGGATACGTATTACTACCCCCCATTTTTGGGACTATATAAGACCATTTACTACCTCAAACTAGGCTTTGAAGCATTTCTAGGAGATCTTCGAGCAACTTAAAAATATTATAACTTTCAAAATATGAAAACTTTTATCCTGATGCTTTTTTCTAGAGTACTTGAAATTTAAATTGAAACCTTCCCTCCAACATACACCATCTAAATCTTCATAATTATTTCTATTTAACAAAAGGAACCATTTTTTGCATTTGCACATATCTTGAGGTGTAGAAAAGAATTAACCCAAAAAAGTAATAATAGAAATATGAGACTTGGGATCTCTATTGACCCAAATGGGTATCAAAAAATGAAAACATAAAAAAACATAAACTATCTCTAAACATATTTTTGGGTGATAGAAGATTGCCCTTGCTTGATGGATGCTCGTACACGAGACACCTAAGGTAATTTGAAAAGTGACCTTGTCACTTCTTAGCGTGTTGACAAAAACCCAAGTAGTTAACCTACGCCTTAGATAACTAGGTTAGCCTTCCACAATTTATCCTTTCCACTTCACAAGATACTCCTCATACTGCTTGTTTCTAGTACTCCTTCCCACTGGCTATCTAGGATTTCTTCAATCTCCTCTTTCTTAGAGGTAGGAATTGGGCATGGCTCAAGTATCAGTTCCTCCTCTATACCATCATCATGATGCTTTGTTAAATTTTTAATATTGAAAATAAGGGAAATATGGATTTCATTTGGAAACTCCACCTACTATGCATCCCCTAAATTGTGTTTCTTCAAAATCATGTAGGGACCAAATTTCTTCATCTTTAACTTATTGTAGGTGCCCACTAGAAATCACTCTTATATCAAGTGCACCATAACTTGATCCCCAAATTGGAACTCCTTATGCATCCTTTTTTGTTATACCCTATCCTTATAGTGCATATTCATCCTAGTGATATGCTCACACATAAATCCCTCTTGTAGGTTCTTGACATATTCAACAAAGTCCTTTGCCTCAACATTAGTCCTGCCTCCTTGCAACATCTTCCTCAATTATGATGTAGTCCTTGGACTACTCCCATACACAATTTAGAATGGTGAGCTACTAGTGCTCCTATTTACAAAATTATTATAAGAAAATTCTTCTTGTGGTAGAATGAGGTCCCATCCCTTGGGCTTATCACCTACTAAACACCTCAGTAGATTTCCTATACTTATGTTCAACACTTCAATTTTCCCATTAGTTTGTGGGTGAAGTAAAAAACCAAACTTCAACTCCATATTCAACTTCTTCCACAAGTTTCTCCAAAAATTTCCAACAAAATTAGTGTCTTGTTCTGAAACTATACTCTTTGGAAGATCATGTAAGCTCACCACCTCAATGAAAAAACAAATCTACATTGTGAACCACATCATGGACATTGTAGCAAGGAATGAAATGATCCATCTTTAGAAACCTATTAATCATCATGAATACTGAATTAATACCCCTTTGTGTCCTTGGAAAACCAAGAATAAAATCAATACTCATGTGTTCCCAAGGCCTTGATAGAACATGCAATAGCTGATAGAGTCCAATATTTTGACTGACTCCTTTAGCTGTTTGACACACTCAAAAAATCTGCACACAATTCTTCACATCTTTTGACAAATAATGCCAAAAATAATGTTCACTGATAATAGAAATGGTTTTATCTTGACCAAATTGCCTAGCCATTCCTTCACTATGTTTCCCTTTGACCAAGTTCATCCTCATGGAACTTCTTGGAATGCATGGCTGATTCCCTTTGAATAAATACCATCTTGGATCATGAAGTCTAGCCACCTTGTCCTATATAGAGTAATAGGTTCCTTACTAGCCTTCCTAGCCTCTATAAAGTTAGGATCCTCCACATATAAATTGTTGAGTTCATTAATCCTAACCACCTCAACTTGCATTTCTGTAACTAATATTTTCCCCTACTTAATGCATCTACAATCCTTTTACATTTCCCACTTCTATGTTTCAATACAAATGTATAGCTCTACAAAAACTCTACGCATCTCAAGTGACATTGATTTAACTTACCCAAGCTATTCAAGTGTTGTAATGTCTATTGATTAGTATAATTTTTTTTTTCTAGCAACAAATAATGCCTAAACTAGTGCATATAACTAATGATCATAAACATAATACTTCTTCTTTGCATCATTTAATTTATTACTAAAATATACAATAGGCTTACCTTATTTACTTAATATATCTTTGATGGAACTACCACTAGCATCAAATCCACCTAAAATACTTTGTTGAAATCAAGGAGCATTAGCACAGGTTTCTCTGACACCTTCTTCTTTAACAACTCAAAAATCCTTGTAGCTCTTGTAGTCCATTTGAACTCTTTTCAAACCCCCCTCCCTACCCCTCACTATTTTAGTTAGGGGTGCACAAATACTACTAAAATTACTAATGAAATTCTAGTAGAAACTAGCCAAACAATGGAAAGATCTCACCTCAGTGGCAGATAGTGGGGTAGGATATTCTAGGACGACCTTCACTTTCTTTGGGTTCATTTTGAGACCATTAGCTAAGATAAAAAAACCCCAAATTAACTAACCCCCCTTTTGACAAAGCTACACTTCTTCAAATTAATCAAAAGTTTTTCTTCCCTTAGCTTGTCAAAGATTCTATGAATATGTTATAAATGTTCATCTAGATACTGAAAATTAAAATATAATTTAAATAAACTAAAAAGTTTTTCCATAAATTTCTTCAGTACCTCATTCATAAGCCACTTGAAGGTTCTTAATGCATTAGTTACAAAAAGGGCATGAATAACCATTCATATAGACCTTCCTTGGTCTTAAATGTAGTCTTCCATTCATCACCCTCTTAGTTTGTATATGGTGATAACCACTCTTGAGGTCTATCCTTGTGAAGTACTAAGCTCCACTCAAGTAGTCCATAAGATCATCCATCCTTGGTAGAAGAAACTTGTATTTGATAGTTAGCTTGGTTATAGTTGTAGAGTCCATACTCATCCTCCACTCTCCATTGTTCTTTGGTGCACGTACTACACATGAATCCGAGCTCTCCTGAATCAGACCTTTTCTCAACACTTCCTAAACTTGTCTATTTAGCTCCTTAGTCTTAGTAGGAGACATCCTATGAGAATATTTTTAGGAAAACTAGCCCCAGGGACTAAATGTATTTAATGGCTGATTTTTGTTACTATGGCAGCTCCTTAGTGACATTATTTGATACAATAGCTCCAAACTCATTTAATAGACCTGAAACCTCTATTAAAACTTCTCTACTACGTTCTTTATCCACTTTAGGAATTAAAGCACAACATCAGTGCTGATGTTTCATACCATCTAGAAATGTTCTTCCATTAAGAAGAAATACACTAGCACTACCACATAATTGTTCTTCTTCCTTCATTAGGGGTTTGAGCTTGTAACAAACTGCATCCTTTGTCAGAGAATAGGTGTTTGTATGATCATTGATAAAAAATGCCTATCGTATTTCCATAATCTTCCCAAAAACATATGACATACAACCATTAGTATGATATCACAAAGTACCTCATCACGGTATGGGTGTGGGTGTTTCTATCTCTTAAGTTTTAACTTTGTGACCATCTCCTTTGACACTAAATTGCCGATGCTCCCACCATCAATAATTACATCACAATATTTACCCTCACACTTGCACCTCGTATGAAGAAAACTCCTTTTTTGTCTACGATCACTCTTGCCATTCAACAAGACTCTTCTATTAGCTAGGACTTCTCCTTTCAACATCTTCTAAACATGATGAATTGGAATCTTCATCCACATGGGAAATCCTTGCCCAATCTTCATCTCTCCTATATGTCCTCCCTTGGTGTTGATGTTATTCATAAGCTTAATGGCCTTCTTCCTAGTCCTTTTCCTCTTCCTCTTCCTCTTCCTTGCTGGTCTCCATGATTTTGATTACAGGGGTAGTTGAAACCCTCATTACTTTGGTTTTGGCTAGTATCCAAATCTTTATTTTTATTTTGATCCTCATTTTGGGCTCTAAAAGACCTAGCATTTCCCGTTCCTCCTTGACCTCACCCTCTTTTCTTCTCATCAATTTTTTGTTTAGCTTCTCCTCAACTCTCAAGTGAAACTAGTATGCCTCTTCAATGCTGGTCATTCTAATCATAATTAGCTCCTCCTAAATGCTTGTTCTTAACTGATTAAGATAACAAACAACCTTCTCCTTGTTAGCTTTTGCATGCCCCATCCTAATTAGGACCTGGTAGAACTCCTTTGTGTATTCTTTGAAAAAATTTCCCCCTTTTTTAACCCTTACATCTTCTTGAACAAACAAGCTCATAGTCAACATTAATGAATTGCTTCTTTGTTTTGTCCACCATCTGATCCCACCTTGTGATTTTCTCTTTTCCTCTTCTATTCTAATCCAATTGAATCCTGAGCCACCATATTTTCGCATGACCCTTCAACCTAGCCTTCACAAACTTGACCTTATTAAAATTCTCAGTATCTTCACGCTCAAATTATTCCTCCCATTCATTGATCCAATCAATTAACTCCTCTAAGTTAAGGTTTCCCAAAAATACGGGGACCTCATGCTTAAGTATTTTTACATGCTAGGAAATAGTCCTAAATTTCCTTAGCTTCACTTGATTTAGGGCTTTGGATTCTTTGTCTCCTCCTTCTTGTACAACATTTCCTTCTTCATTTTCCTCCTCACTTTCATCCCTTACAACAAGATTCATTCATCTGTGAATGCCTTCTTACAATGTTCACACTTGCATTTGGAGGCCTCTAACCTTAAGGGGACCACCTTCTACTATTCCACCACATTATCTTTGTGAAGGAATTTCCTCACTCTCTTAGAAGCCACAACCATAACCTTGGTTTAAACTACCTCATAGTTAGCGATCTGTCTACACACTTAAGAACTCCTACTCTGATACCACTTGATAAGGGCACAGATTGAACCAAAATCAACACAATAGAAAAAGGAAACTTAGATTATCTAAATTGTGAAGCTAAAAAATGCATTATAGAAACAATAGACACAACAACATGCTCTATGGGCTATAACATTATCATATTATGGAGAAAAACCCTTCTTGTTGTACCTTCCCCTACCAAATATTGCCTTTACACCTCAAGAATGGGCCTTAAGTAATCTGTCTTAGGTTTAAGTTAGGAATACATTTTAATTTTTTACATTTAGTATTTGGTGCCAAAATCGAGCTTTTAGAAGTGAAATTAGAAGTTAGAGAAAAAATAGAAGGTTCTAAAAAGATAATCCATGTTTTGGGAGATATAACTTTTGATCTGAGACTTTGATTAAAAAACCATTTATATTTATGGAAATATCTCTGAGCGCTCTAAATTCCTATGCTCTGCCTATAGTTTCCCCCATTTTTTGGGGCCATACAAGGCTATTGAGTGCCTCAGGTTGGGCTCCAAAGCATTTCTAGGAGGTCTCTGATTAACTTAAAACTACTACAACTTTCAAACCATGAAACCTTTTGACCCGATTCTTTATATGGAGCACTTGAAATTTCAATTAAAAACTTACCTCCAACTTATACCCTCTAACTTTTCATAATTATATCTCTATAATAAAAGAATCTATTTTTTACATTTCCACATATCTCAAGGTGCACAAAAACACTAACCCAAAATAGTAATAATATAAATATGAGAGTTGGACTCTTTATTTTACCAAAATGAATATCCATAAATAGAAATAGATAAAACAAATATGATCTGTAAACATATTTTTGGGTCATATTGGGTTTCCATTTAGCTGTGGATGCTCCTACATCACATTCATAAGATTCTTGAGTATTTTTTTGATGTAATTCTCACAAAATATATGTAATGAAATGAACACATTCCCACACTTAGACAAATACCTAGGTGGATATGTAAATATAAGATGCATTTGAGTTGCCAAAGTGTACCTTTTAGGTTAAAAGTGGAGATATTATTGAATTCATTGTCTCTAGTAGAGGTGTCAAGGTAGATACCAAAAAGATTGATGATATTGTTAACATGCCTCTACCTTGAAATATCTCCCAACTTCATAGATTACAACAAAAAATACAAGCTATTTGTAGATTCATCTCTCATCTGGTAGATCATATTATTCCTTTCACTTACTTTCTTAAGGATGATATTACATTATCTTGAATGAATATTGTAAGATTTCATTTGAATAATTCAAGACTTCTCTCACCAATGTTACTATTTTACAATTGGTTCAATGAGACAAACCATTTTTCCTCTACACCTCCACTTCTTCAAAAGTGTTGTCTTGATTCCACACGATAAATCCTATAAATTACATAAGTTGCACATTGATTAAATATGAGACACATTAAACCATGATTGATAAATAATATCTTTCTTTAGTTTTTTCCTATCAAAAACTCAAATATTATCTTGTTAATGCAAAAGTTAACTTTTACCTAAATTTTATCCTCTAAAATACCTCTTTTTGAACTCTAATTTATTAGGTTATCTTGATAAATGGGTCATGCTACTACTAAAGTTTGACTTAAATTCATTTTTCAAAAATATATCAAAAGGAAAGCCTTAAATGATCCTTTATTTGAGGCTCCTTCATCCTTTTCTACATCAAAAACCAATGGGATTTCTTGATGAATTTGTCTTGGGAATTATAATTTGATGGATCTAGATGTCAGAATTGGTCTAGTGTGGGTGTTATATTAATACCCCCATTTAAGAAACCTCTTCCTCTATCATATAAACTAAAGTTTCCTTGTACTAATAACATAGATGATTATAAATCTCTAATCACAAGATTGAAGGCAACTTTATCTCTACAAATAAGGCATATTAAGATCTTTGGTGAATACAAATTAATTGTGCAACAAATTGATGATACTTAACATCAAATAATGATAAATTGGCCAAGTATCATGACCTTACAATAAGTTTTCTTGGGAAGCTTTCTTATTTCTCCATTCAAGCATTACCTTAGCAAAAAATAGATATACAGATGCTATGATTAGTGTGGGGCCTCTTATTTCTCTAGATGATGGCATGCTGGACTTTCAATTTACTATTCAAACCTTTTCTAATCTTTCTATTGTTGAGGATATTTGATTAGATATACATCCTGATGAATGGTATTCACATATCTATCATTATTTTAAGGATAGTTCATTTCATGAGTCAACATCTAGGAATTATAGAAATAGGATCCAAAAGCTTGCAAATCATAACATCATACTCATTGATGTTTTGATAACTATTCTGAAGATGACCTTTTTCTTAGATTCCATAATGAAAATACAATCCTTGTAGCTTTGCAAGAATTCAATGCTAGATCCTGTGGTCAACTTTTAGTGGAAACTCATTAGTTAACTAATTCCTTTGCAAGGGGCACTATTGGAAAACTATGGAACAAGATTCATCTTATTTTGTCAAAAAGTACCCTCAATGTCAACATCATAATCATTTGACTCATGCTCTTTTTTATGTGTTACATTCACAAGTTTCTCCTGGCTCTTCATTATTTTGGATTTACATCTCATTGGTAAGATTTATCTCCATTCTTCTCAAGGACACCATATATCCTCACAATCACCAACTACTTTACTGAATGGGTTGATGTTGTCCCTCTTTATTTGAATACCATGGAAAATATTTGTGATTTCATTCTTCAAAATATCATTGCTCAATTTGGCATTCCTATGACAATCGTTTTCGACAATGGAACTCAATTTAATAATAAAGAAATGAAAATTGTCTTGGAGAATTTTTGTATCCATCAATGCTTCTCTATCCCTTATTTTTCTCAGTCTAATGGTCAAATTGAAGCTTCTAACATGGTTATCAAGAATATCCTTAGGAAGACAATTAGTAAACAAGCTAAGGATTGTCTCTAGCAATTAACCTATGCTTTGTGGACCTATAGAACAACTGTCTATACTTTGACTAGAACATCACCTTATAATCTTCTTTATGAAGAACATGCAATTTTTCCTTTAGAGCTAGAGAGTCCTCCATTGAGAGTTATGATGTTGAAGGGTATAATTGATAAGTATACTTTTAGAGAAAAAATGTTACAAGAGCTTGAGATGTTAGATGAGAAACATAGTAATGCTTTAGAACGTATGATGGCCTATCAAAAATATATCAATAAAAGATACAATAAAAAAGTTATTGAGCATTCCTTTTTGGAGAGTGAATTAGTTATCTATGAAAATTAGATAAATTTAAATGCCTTACCTAGTGAAAAAAGGAAGTTTAGCCCTTATTGGCTACATCTTTATATTATCATGGAAGTGTGCAACTTTAGTGCATATAGAATTGCTGATATGAATGGCGTGCCTCTTAAAGAACCTATTGATATTATGCATTTGCATCATTAGTATGCTTAATTCATTCATTCATATTTTATACTATGTTCTTGAATTTTCTTGAGTATTGTTTTGTACTTTCTCACAATGTCATGTGTAATAGTTTTATTACATAGTATACATTAAAATGTTAAGTGCATATCTTTTTCTCATAATTATATGTTTATTCCTTTAGTTTTTATGCTATTAATAATTTAGCAAGATTAATTACAGAAATTATAAGAGAGATTTCTATTCTTGGATTATAGGCTTCTAGGAGTAAGCCTAGTCTTTCGGGGGGATGATGTAGTGCCTCTCCTAATGGATTTCTATAAGACATTCTAATGGATGCAATCTTGATGATCTTGCTTTATGATGTTTTATGTGAAAGTGCATGATGTAAATAGATTATTTCTATACAATTAAATAAATGGTTAAATTTGGTGATTTAATGCATTTATCACTTTGGTTATATTATTATATGGAATTGCACAAGTGATCATGTTCTTTAGTGTGTAGGATTTATACCCCTGGTAGTGGCTAATGGAGTTAGTAATTCAAGTGTTCATATCTAGCCAATGCCGTCCTTGTATGGTCCATGTATCCTATTTAATTGTTTAAATTAAACCCTCCAATGATTTAATAAATTCAAACTCAATTGCATTATGTGACTTAGACCTATGAGTGTGTTTGTGCATTTAGAGGTTCACAATTATCGTGAAGGTTACTAAGGAATTTTGTGATTTTTGGTTTAAGGGAATTTTGGGCTTTATCTTATTTAATTTAATTCCTAGCAGCTTGCTGTAGTTGAATTCCAATTATTTGGAATAGCTTATTTTTATTTGGGTAGATTTTGGGTTTAACTATGTGACCTAGTTAATTACTCTAATCCTTTATTCACTTGAAAAGTGAATATATATCCTAAAAGGAATTTTATTCCTCACCTCTCACTTTTTGAAACATAACATTGAGAGTGAATTCCAAATCCTCTTCAAGAGGAAATGCTATTTTGCTCATTGTAGGAGCTATAGGCATGTGATCATCACAAGGTTGGTCTCATTGGATCCAGCTTAGGGAGACCTTGGATTGCCATGACTTTTGATAGTTTTTGCGGGGTTTTTATTTTACTGCTTGGGTTTCTCTATTTTCCTTTTGGTTGTTAGGTAGGGCTCTCCTGTTTTACTATTTCAGCTTCATTTCAGCTTCTATTTTTAGTAGTTGTTTAGTAGGAGGTTGAGAACTAGTGTTCCCCTCCATCTCTGATTACTAGCTGTACCCAATGGACATGTATGAGCATTTTTGGGGTTTTGCACTATTATGCTGGCCATTTTTGCATATGGGGTTCAAACACAATTTTTATTATATTTCTATGACTTGTTTACCCAAGGGTAGAATGGGCTTTATTTTTGCTGATTTTCATCAACATTGGGTTTTTGAGGTTTTTGCCTCAATTTGCATGCTATCCAGTTTCCTCAAGTTTTCTTGGCATAGTGTTGTTCATGGATTTAGATTATCTGTAGGATTTGTATCTAACCAGTGTTGCATCTTTATCTTTTCTTTGGGATGTGTGACAACCTGTACTCCTAACTTTGTGTTTGGTTGAGTGATTCTATACCTAGTGTTATTGTTTCTAGTCAAACCCTTGTTGTAATTTCATAGATACTAGGATTTGTGTAGAATCCATATTGTTGGATTTATGCTGGTTGAATGAGTTCATGATGTATGGTTTGGTTGCATCATTGTGATTTGTGTAGAATCCATACTCCTAAATTTAGGCCGGTTGAGTGAGTTCATGATATTTGGTGTTGTTGCCTCTTGGGATTCATGTAGAATCCATACTCTTGGATATAGGCTAGTTGAGTGAGATTGTTGTACTTTTTTTATTGTTTCTTTTCTCATATCCAACCCTTATATTGGTTACTTGATTATGTCATGAAGTTGGTTGTGCCCACACATGAGCACATGCACGTGTGTTTGATGAGATCTTATGAGACCTAAACTCTTGCATATAGGCTAGTTGAGGGATTGTTCGTTGGACTTGGGTTGGTAACTTACATTGCCTTTGGGAACTCATTATGAGATGAGTATGGGTATGTAGGGTAGACATGTGGAGTGGCTTCTATCGTATACCCTGGTTATTTTTTAACAAGGTTGCATGAGGAAGTACTAATAAGTGATAACTAAATTAATAAATGGGCAATAAAACTTAATTAAGATAAGTGAATGTTTGGTGCTTCCAAAGGCATGGTGTGATAGTTTCCTAAGGGATTCATTTTGCGCCAATTTTAGCTTGGGATTTTCAATTCCAAGCAACTTGCACTCCACTAGAGTCCCTATATAGTTGACCCATATAGTGTCTGACCATGACCTGTTGTATTTGCATTATCTCATGATGTTGGTTTCAATCCTCTTTACTAACTGGCATGAGTGTTAGCCATGGGCATTTTCTATATGTGTATTTATGGTTGGATCATTATCTCCATCAACATGGCATGAGTGGGCCTACAGGTTCCATGTGGTCAAGAGGCATAGCTACCTATACCACTGCTAGGGACCAGTGTAGAGAGACGATCAATTTCTAGTTGAGGTCGTAGCTTGATGTTCACTTGGTATTTCAAGTTTTTAGAGTATGTTTCCTTGTGACTATGTTTTAATTGGAATACTTGGATAACATGTTTAGATGATGTTAGTTTAATTGATGCATTCCTTTATTATGATGTTTTAGGATATGGTTAGATGATGTGATTCACTACTAGTTAGAATATCTATCCTTTGATGGACTAGCATGTTAGATCTTCTTATTCTTATGATGTTATTTACATTGTAGTAGTAGCATCCTCATAAGACAACTACAACTATCTAGTTGGCAATTTGGGATGTTAGGCACATGGGATGGCTAGGGCCTTTGAGGACTCACAATGCTATTATGGTTGGGAGGAATCATGCACGAGGTATAGTTGTGTTGGTGCTTAGATGTTTATGCTTTCCTTCATTTGATGTTCAGTTTATGCACATGTATGTTAATTGTGACATTTCTTTGTGCATGATTACATTAGGTATTGTGGATTATATGTTAGGTGTATTTGATCTCTTCTATGCTCTTAAGTGATCATTCTTTGATTTATGTTAATCCGATACTCCCTAGTGTGGAGATTTCATGTTTGTATGCTTTTTCCTTTACTTTTGGTGATGTTGTCAATTATTTTCTTGCATGGGAAGGATATTTTCTTGTGTAAGAATGTACTTCCTCACATTAGAATGTACTTTATCACACAAGCATGTACTTCCTCGCATGGAGGAACAAAGTCTTGCATAGCGTGAGAACTTCTTCACATGGCATGTGAACCTATGTAGTTCCTCACACATCATGATGTGAATCCTTGCGTGGAGTTATGTAGTCCCTCACATGGAGAAATACACTTTCTCACACAAGACTAGAGATGAATTTTTCCTTGTACAAGAAACAATAGGCATTTGGGCTTGGCAAAGGAAAGTTTGGAGGTTGGTTTTGGACACTTTGTTGGGTTTCACACCTTCCTAGTCGAGAACAAATTTTCTATGGGATATATGTTGGTTGTGGGATTGTTCATTTGGGGATTGGGTTGGAAACTTACATTACCTTTGGGCACTCATTGTCTAATGAGCATGGGTATGTAGGGTAGCTGGTGGAGTGGCTTCTCTCATGTACCTGGGTCCAAGAGTGGTCAATAAGGTAACATGAAGAGGTTCTAATAAGTGAAAACAAATTTAACTAATGGGTAAATAAACTTAATGAAAGATAAGATTATGAACACCTGGTACCAAGGAATTTAATTGAAATTGTGTGTTTGGCTTCTAGAGGGAGTTGATCAAAGGAACAATGTCTAACCTCTTGAGGGAGTTGATCAAAGGCACAATATCTGGCCTCTTGTGGGAGTTGATCGAATATACATTCTAAGTCTGGCCTCTTGAAGATCTTAAGGGAGTTGACTAAAGGCTCAAAGTACTTACACTACCCAATGGAAAGTAATGAGACTCCACTTGAGTCCCTACATAGTTATCCTTAGTGGATCTGACCAGTGACCTAATGTATTACATTGTCTTCATGATCATATAGAAGTTGGTATCATGCTCTTGATTGGCGTATGTGTTATTCATGGGTGATTGTATTATGTGATTATGGTTGGGTCATTATCTCCATGAGCATGGAAGGTGTGGGCCTATGAGTACCACGTGGTTGGGAGGTGTACCTACCTTTTACTACTAATGGGGACTGGTGTACAAAAATGACCTACTTCCAATTTGAGGCTAGTGCTAGATATTTACTTGGTACTTCAGTGTATCCTTAGGATGTTCTCTTGTGATTTATGTTCTACCTGGGATGTATTTGATATCATGCTTAGATGATATTTGGTATGTTACTTTATGCATTCCTTTATCATGATGTTGTAGCATATTTCTTAGTTAAGACTTCTTACCATTTATTTGAATTAGTGATGCTATTGGTAGATTAGCACACTAGATGTTCCTATTTCATGTAATGTTGATAGATGATTTATTGGTAAGAATGATATCATAAGACAAATCCAACTATCTTTTTGGCAATTTGAGATTCATTCTCAGGGGTATGGTTGAGGCTTTTGAGGTCTCATGATTCCATTATGGTAGGGAGAAAATGAGCACACTTGATTTTATTTGGCCATATCTATTTTGACAGATTATTTTCACTATGATGTTGTTTATGTTCATTTCATATAATTATGATGTTGTTTAGAGGGATGCATGTTATTGCAATGTGTACTTTAGCACCACTCAAGTTTTTAGATCTACTTTTATGCTCTTGAGTGATCATTCCTCAAATTATGTGAATTTGGTACTCCCTAGTGTGGAGTTTTCATGTTTTTACACATTTGTTCTTTTTTTGTTGTTGTGTTGTTAGTTTATGTCACATGGAAAGACTAGTCTTTCACATGAGCATGTATTCTTTGACATGAGCATGTATTCTTTCTTATGAGTATGTACTCTCTTTTGCTAGTTTTATGGGGAAAATTGCGTGGCTCGTGGGGAATACTCACATAAGAGTAAATCCTTCCTCACATGAGCATCCAAGATATTTTCTTGCATGGAAAATAGTGAATGTTTGTACACACTTTGCAAAGATGTAAATTATAGTTTTGAATACCCTTTAGGGTCTCACATCTTCCTATATTAAAAAAGATTAGCAATAGGGTGTGGCATAATCTTCTTTCTTATAATTATGATATATTTTAATAGATGTAATGATTCATTTGAGATAGGTTCCAACCCCCTAGGAGTTAAGATAAAGATTCTAGAAAATTTTAGGGCTTTAGGATTTTAGACTTAAGAAATTTCAAGGTTAAGCATTTCTCTTTCAACATGGTGTCTAGTAGATGGATGAATGTAACCTTGAGCCTTCCTCTTGTGCATCACCATTTGAGGGTCTCTTCTTATAACTCTTAATTATGTTATGGTTAGATGGAAATAGATTGTATCTTTTAACCATGCTAGGAACTTTTATGTTGGGCTTAAAAACAACATCTCCTTTGAGTATTCTCTTGATTCATGTGATGCTAGAATTGTAAGTTATTATTTAGCGCTTGAGGATCTTTGGAAGTGTTTGTAAGACTTTTTCTAGTGTAGGCGGACATGTGAGTTTATCCATGTTCCCTATTTTATTATCTTTGATAAATGTTTGATTCTTGTACTTGGTTACTTTATGTTGTTGTTAAGTAACTTATCTTAAGAAAAAAATTATTTAGTGCATCTTTTAACCTTGTGTTCAAAGGATCTCTGGGTGAGGCATTACATAAGGACTTGATGTAATACAACAAACAAAATATTTTTGAAAAAGATTTTGAAAAATGTCTATTGAGGTAGTATATATATAGGGAGGGTTGTATGTATTCTGTACATAATGTTTTACCACTAATTTGAAAGAGGGAGAATGCTACTCCCATATATTATCATATTTCCAATTAGTGTAAAAAATCCAAATGACAAAAAATGCAGTAACCAAGTTACCAAATTGACCAAGCAATGAAGGAAAAATGAATAAGTGTATAGTTATACCCGAGCTCAATACTTATCAAGCAATCATATACTTGCCAAGTAGAAGACACAAATGAGTCAGAAAATCTTATTGAGCTACAAAATTATAAATGAGAAAAGTATTCACTGAGCGACAACACAAAGAACAATATTTTTACCGAGTAATACAAAGGGTACACTAAAAAATGATGAGACAAGGTCTTCTTGATTGAACAAAAATGGTTTACATAGTTTAAGGTAAAATATTTGAAAATATTTCTTGAAGAATGTGAATTGATTATTTGATGATTTCAAGGTAGGAAAGACCATTGAAAATAAGGAATGTAAAAGGAATACAATGATCAATTTTTATAGATCATTGATTTTAATCAATAATAGATTTTGGAAAGTTCTCAAACCCTAATTAGGTTAGAGATTGCAAGCAAATTAGATGCTGTAGAGAAAACCCATCGGAGAGGAGCACATATTGATGATGGATTAGTGGCACCAAACTTTAATCCAAAGCCTAAAGAAGATAAAGTTGAGGATTTTTTTTTAGTAGTGTTGTCTACAACACATTCAAAGCCTATTGTGGAAGTTGTTCCTTATGATAGAAAGTTGGATACCAATGTTGTGTTGGATTAGATCTCTGATATGGATAAGTTATTTGATTTTGAAAGCACTCTTGATAATAGGAAGGTGAAAATTGTAGTCACTAGGTTGAAAGGTCATGCCTCACTATGGTGGGAGTATTTGCAAACTAATAGACAAAGAAGAGGAAAAGAAAATAGTAGAATCTAGTCAAAGATGGTGAACAAGGTAAAGAAGAAGTTCATTCCTACTAATTACCAAGTTAGTTTGTTGAGGAAGATGAAAAATCTAACACAAAAGGACATGAATGCAAAGAAGTACACTGAGGAATTCTATAGATTGGACATCAGCTGTGGACATGTGGATGATGAGGTGGAGAAGGTTGCAAGGTACCTAAATGACTTGAGATCTAGAATTCAGGATGACATAAGCTTGTGAAATTGGACAGTGTGGAGGAGACATACCAATATGCCCTAAAAGATGAGGACATATTGAAAAAGAAGCATGAGCAAAGACAAAGAGGTATAGGTGGTAGATTTTAGAGAGGCAAAGGTAGATCCTATGTATAAAGTAGCAGATCTAACAATTTTGTGCAAGATAAGGGTAAATATGAATGGAAGAGTGAAGATAAAGGCAAGACAGAGTGAAAAGGTGGTAATTCTTACTAAGAAGCACTAGTTCTTACTGAGGAAGAGGTAATTTTCACCCTAGAGGTAGTTTTCATCATAATTATTTCAGTTGTGATGAAGAAGGGCATAGATTGTTTGAGTGTAAATAATCTATAAAAGTGAACATGGTAAAATAAATATTGTAGTTCAAGGTGAACCTATGAATCCTTTGAGTGATCTTAAGGCTGGAGAAAAATTGACGGTGCATAGAACTCTATATAGTGATAAAGTTGATGAAGAACCTATCTTGAGGAGAAGTCTTTTTAAGACTAGATGTAAGATATAAGGGAAGTTTTCTAAAGTAATCATTTACAATGTGGTGCAGGGTACCTAAGGCTCTTAGGCATGAATTCAAGGTGTTTGGTACGTTAGAGTTGTTAGGAATGAAGTTTGGTCCATATTTGTAATGAAGACTCAATTGTAAGGTACAATGGCACATTGGTGTGGTTATAAGCCAAGTGACCATTTGTAACCAAGGAGTCATTATTTATGAATTATTGAGTATTTTACTATTTTTAGGATGTTTTAGGTGGATTTGAGTCATTAGGACACGTTTGAATTGAAGGTGTGTAAAAAAAATGCAAAGGTGCAAAAAGTTGCTAAAGAGCAATTTTTGCAAATTTGTTGTCAAACTTAAAAAAGGAAGTTGTATGGTCTTCTAACCATCCAAATGGAAGTTATAACTGTTGGAAGACACTTATTTAAGGTCTCCACACGTGGGGAAGGCCATGGTACGGACGGGTGGACAACATTTGGTGAATAAAACTCAGAAATTCTACAATTTTCTCTATTTTTTCAATTCCGTACGGCCTGTACGGATTGGTAGTGGTAAAAATATTATATTTTTGGAAAATGGACTGAGTCAGAATTCTAATGCAATTGGTTTGAAGTTTTTATCTATTCTAGGTTAAAAGTTATACCTGTTTTAGTAGAGGTAGGTCTGAAATTGCTGCACATTGAGGGTTTCAACAAGATGGCCTCCTAACTTGCAAACCCACCGTGGGATTTCAATGACGCTTTGTGGAATGCAAGTTAGGAGAGGTGAATTAAAGATGGAAGAGTTTCAGGGCTGTAGGAGTTGGGAACCTATTTTTACCAGCAAGCCCTAGGCTGAACATAGTCTTATGTCTAGTCTAGTTTTGAAGGAAAACGAAGGATCACGCTCCCAAGTTGATTTATTTGACCCAAGTGAAGGGTGTAGAAGGAAAAATAAAAGGTGTAGAAGAGATCCAAAGGGTTGAACCAAGTCTTTGAACCCATTTATTTATGCTTTCCTTGTAACCCAGCCTAAACTGGCCATTCAGGACTATGACACAAAGCGGGCATAACTTGATGCTGGAGTAGAGTTGGTAATTGATATTTTGGAATCTCATAGGAGTTGTTGAAGGGTGTTTGGTGATGTGAAAATATTGTATGGTTCTTTGTATTTTTTGGGAGTTTGACCATTGAAACTAGGAATTGTTCTAATAAAAGTGCTGGTAACAATTTGTAATTTTTAGTGTTGGGTGTTGAGAAACTTCAAAGTGGGGGTTTTTCTTGTTGTTTTGAGTTAGTAAGAACCATTTCTATCATAGGAATGGAGTTCTAACCCAATCTAAGAAATATTTTCTATTTTAAGCCTATTTGGTGTTAGGCAATCCGTAATAGGTGTGATTGTCCCAAGTTGTTTGTGAACCCTAGGTTTGAGGGTTGGGCTTGTGAAGTGGAGTCCACTTTGAGGTAGAGTCTACCAATTTTAGAAGCCATTGGGTCAGTCATTAACCTTGGAAGAAGGCCTAGTTGCTGTTTGGAGGTTGGAAGCAAGTTAAGGTGCTGATCGGAGTTGGAAGAAGAGTTGGTGCTTTTGCTGCATACTCTGCATCACAATGGAAGTTTAACAAATTTGGCATCTAAGGAGATAGTTAAAAAGTTACAATTGGAAATATTGAGGCATCCTAAACCCTATCATGTTTTATGGATCAAGGATGAGCATATGTTATTAGTAAGTGAGCAACATGTAAAATTCAAAATTGGACACAACTTTGATGAAGTTTTGTGTGATATTATACCTATCATTGTTGTCACATTTTGTTGGGTAGACCTTACCAATATGATACACATGTTGTGCATGATGGTAGATTGAATCAATACAATATTTGGGTAAATGAAGTCAAGAACACATTGTTACTTTTGATTGAAGTTCTAGATGAGATTCATTATACTACTATTAGAATCTATATTGTTAATGGGAAACAATTTGAAAAGGAGATGAAGAAGACCCAAATTTTCTTCATTGTAATCCTTAGAGGAATGAGTTGTGATAACAACAGGCAAGTGACGAAAAATAGTAATGGCTGAGCAACAAAAGGTAGTAGTGACCAAGTAACATCAAAAGTTGAAAGTGTTAGCTGAGTGCTAGCATAAATTTAAATTTTTTTGAATGAGTATGAGGAGATTTTTGAAGAAGATATATGTGATGGTTTACTACCAATAAGGATTATAAGTCATTGTATTGATCTGATTCCTAGAGCTAATATTTTGAATAAAGCACAATATAGATTGACACCTAGTGAGAATGAAGAACTTAATAGACAAGTCTAGTAGTTGTTGCAAAAAGGTTTGATTAGAGAAGGCTTGAGTCCATGTGTTGTACTTGCTATATTGACACCTAAGAAGAATGGAGAATGTGTATGGATTCCAAAGCTATTAATAGATAACAATGAAGTATGGGTTTCCTATGCTGAGGATGAATGACATAATGGATTGTTTGAGTGGAGCCAAATATTTTACCAAGATTGATTTAAAGAGTGGTTATCAGTAGATCTAAATTAGAGAAGGTGATGAGTGGAATATTTATTTGAAGACAAAAGATGGTTTGTATGAGTGGTTGGTTATGCCTTTTGGTTTGACTAATGCAATGAGTACTTTAATGAGGTTCATGAATGAGATCCTAAAAAGATTTTTGGGTAAGTTTTTGATTGTTTATTGGGATGATATTTTAACATTTAGTAAGAACAAGGAAGAGCATCTTGAGCACATCAGACAAGTACTATAGAGATTGAAGGAGGAGAAATTATTAATTAATTTGAAGAAATGTTCATTCATGAAAGAAGAGATTGTGTATTTGGGATTTGTGATTTTGCCTAATAGTTTGAGAATGTATCCTTAGAAGGTCCAAGTAGTATCTAAATGGCCTACACCTAAGAATGTGTGTGAGTTAAGAGAATTTCATGGTTTGACTAGTTTCTACACAATTTTTTAAAGGAATTTCAATTTTATTTGTAATGATATGACTGAGACTATGAGAGGAGATAGAAATGATTTCAAGTGGACACATGGAGCTGATAAGAGTTTTGAGACTTTGAAACAAAAGGTTGTTGAGTTACCTATATTGGATTTACCTAATTTCAATAAGATATTTTAACTTTAATTTCATGCAAGTGGTAGTGCAATAGGAGTTGTGTTGAGTCAAGAAGGTAAACCATTGCTTTCTTAAGTGAAAAATTGAATGATGCTAAAAAGAAGTATTCTGTGTATGATCAAGAGTTCCATGCTATTGTTCAATCCTTAAAGAAGTGGAGATATTATTTGAACCCTAAGGATTTTTATATATATACTAATTATAAGGCTTTACATTACTTGGGAATTCAACATAAATTGAATCAGAGACATATGAAGTGGGTTGAGTACTTGCAAAGTTTCATATTTTTGATAAAGTATAAGATTGGAGTTACTAACCATGTTGTAGATTCATTAAAAAGAAGACCATATTTATTGACTGAGATTAAGGTTGAAGTTCTTTTGATGAGATGATAGAGTTGTACGATACATACCCTAATTTTTTTGAGGCATGGAGAGAGAGAGAAGAGCACCAAATCTATCAAATCAACCAAGTAAGTATGATGAGTATTTCATTCAAGAAGGTATTTTTTTATTAAGGAAAATAGGTTTTAAAGGGTGCCTAAAACCCTTTACAAATATTATAATTTTCAATGAATCCCAAACTCAAAAACAAAAAAACCTTAGATGAGACAGGTCACCTTACAAAACAAGGAGACTAGGGTGGCCTCACAGATAACACAGTGCACTGCTACCACCTAAACAAGTTTTAAATGGGATCTTGAAACCCCATGGTTACAATAGAAGACATTTAACCATGTCAAACTACAAGACAATAGGTCAAAGAGACTAGGTTATACAAAACAAAAAGGGATAGCCTCAAAAAAGACCAGGTGAGCAATTCGAAAAGAAATTTGAGCCGCAAGATTTACTTTTAGATCTTATCCTTTGAGAATGTAGAGACATATCAAATGATAGAATAAAAGACTTGAAATTTTTTCCTTTTACTTTTGTCCATCCATCCTCTACCATCCTAGCAACCTTCTGCCAAGAAAAGTTATCCAAATCACAAGCATCCTCCAAAATCCCTCATAGGTAGGGAAGAAGTACCATCACCACACAAAAGAGGACCAATAGCTCCCTGTGGAGCTAGAGAAACATCAATCGAATCAAAGATAGACACATTCAAAGGAGGGTCAATAGTATTGGCCACTACATCCCTTATAGCCAAGGAAGAAGTACCACCACTACATGAAAGAGGGCCAACAGCTCCCCCTAGAGCTAGAGCCACTTAAGGAGCATCAACTGAATCATAGATAACAACATTTGAAGGAGCAATATTAGCCACCACCATAGGGGAAACATTTAAATCTACCTTCGAAGAATCTTGAGAAGAATCAACCAAATATCCCCCAACAGAGGGAGCTTTTTGAACAGTGTAGTGATCATCCAAAAAACCCTTCCACCAAGAAGGTGACTTTTTTAATCTAACCCTTTCTAAGGAGCATTGTGCTACAAGGTGGCTAGTCTTATGGCATTTTTCACATGTGAACAAAATGCCCTCATAATTTAGAAGCTAAATCCAAGAGCCATTGAGAGAGGCCAATTTAATCATTTCTAGAAGCCCCTTAGAGATGTCAATCTCCATAAGAATGTGAGCATATGTCATCTAAAACACATTGGAAGATGTGGAGTCAACCATCAAAAAATCTCCTAGTGCCTCCCCCATGGCCTCCAAGACTATATCCAACCATAAGTGAAGGGGAAGATTAGGCAGCCTTACCTATAAAGATATCTTGTTAAAGGATTCAATAAACAGATCAAAATCCACATACCATGGTTTGGCCAATCAAGGGGAATCTCTCCTCCCAAGAGAAACCATGCTTGAGGATGACATTTTGATCCTCCTTAGAAGAAAATTTCACAATGAAAAAGCCCCTTTCCAGAAGCAAAATTTGGACAATATCTAAAACTATAGGCTCCCAAAATTTGGAAATTCAGGCATGTAGATCTGACAAAGAGGGCCAAAAATGCCAAAAATGAAAAATGGTAGTGGTAGAGGAGAAATCCTTTGCATAAGTCAAAATCTCTTTGACAAGATCAGAGTCTAGATTGATCATAATAGGGTTACATACTATAACAGACATAGCAACATGAGACCATGGATGCACAACCTGACCACCAAGACTGGCCTCATAAGTAGCCACATCAACATAGGAAATGGTCGAACCATCCATAGCTCCTAGGGAACAAATATCCCCACCAGGATTAGGAGAGGTCCTAGCTTAAAAAGAATCATAAGCCAAAGTAGAAACCCTAGCCCAAAAAGTAGTAGAAGCCAGAACTAGAATGGAAACCAAAGTGGCCCCCATAAAGTCAGACACAAGAGTTGAAGCTTGATGTAGGAGTTGAAGCTGAATGTAGAGGCTAAATGTAGCTGAAGTCAGATGTTGAAGCTAGATGTTGAAGCCGAACACAGAAGCTAGACAAGCTTACAAAATGAACAAAACAAAAAAATTCTTTGTTACTAGAGAGACATTCAAGAAGGTATGTTGTTCAAAAGGATTTAATTGTGTATACCAAGAAGTTCTATGAGAGTTAATTTGATTAAGAAAAAGTTTTATGCTAGATTAGCTAGAGACTTTGGTATTGATAAGACATTGAGTTTTCTTAAAGATAAGTATTACTAGCTATAGATGTATAAGGATGTTCACAATTTTATAAGGAGTTGTGGAATTTTTTAATTTGTAAAAGGAGTAAGTCAGAATGTTGGATTGTATACACCTATTTTTATTCCTACGAAACCTTGGAGTGACATCAGTATGGATTTTGTTCTTGGATTTCCTAGGACAAAAAGAGGGTATGATTCCACATTTGTTGTTGTAGATATATTTTATAAGATGACACATTTCATACCATGTAAGATGACATTTGATGTAAATCATCATGTAGAGCTTTTATTGAAAGATATTGTTAGATTGCATGGATTACTGAGAAGTATTATCTTTGACAGAGATATCAATTTTGTTGGTTTTTTCTAGATAATTTTATGAAAGAAGATGAGTACAGAGCTAAATTTTAGTTCTACATTCCATCCATAGATAGATGGATATGCAAAGGTTATGAATAGAAGCTTGGATAATTTTTTTAGATGTTTAGTTGGAGATAAGCCAAGTTATTAGGATATGGTACTGGCACAAGCTAAGTTTTCATATAATAATTTTGTGAATAGGAGTATTGAGAAAACACCTTTTCAGATTGTTACTAGAATGTAGCCAAGGGGAGTAACAGATTTGAGGGATATTGTTGTTGAAGAGAAGGGATGTGTTGAAGGAGAAGTATTTTTAAATTTTATGAAATCTTTACATGAGGAAGTGAAGTTGAGGTTGGAAAAAAGTAATTAGAAGTATAAGGAGAATGTAGAAAATTCTAGAAGACATCATATTTTTGAAGTTGGAGATGAGGTGATGGTTCATTTGAAGAAGGGTAGATTTTCTAGTGGTACATATAGTAAGCTAGAAATGAAGAAGTTTGGACCTTGTAAGATCTTGAGGCTATTTGATATGTAATGCATATAAAGTTGAGTTTCCTAATGACATGAATATATCTCCTATATTCAATATTTCTAATTTGTATGAGTAACATTAGTTAGATGATGAAGTTGCTGTACCAAATGATTATCCTAGGAAGTAGATTGAAGAGGTTGAACATATATTGGATAAGAGAGCTCGCAAGAGCACAAGAGGAAAATACTACTATGAATATTTTTCATACTTTCATTCTTTCATTTTACTATTACTATGAATCTCAAGTTGTCATACTTTCATTCTTTCAACCCTAGTTGTCTGATGTAGGAGCATCCTAGGTTATCTTGCTATCCTGCTCATCTTTGTGCATTCTATTAGTTATTGTCAAGCTATAGTGTTGGTTGAGTTCCTATTTTGGTGAAGTTCCTGTAAAGTTGGTTGAGTTCCTATTTTGGCAAAGTTCCTGTAGAGTTCATGTAGTGTTGGTGGAGTTCTTGTGGATTTTGAGTTCCTATTTTAGTTGAGTTCATGTAGTGTTGGTGGAGTTCTTGTGGATTTTGAGTTCCTTCAAGTATCAAGTGAGCTTGCTGGTTTTTTGATACTTGGTTTCATCTTTGACCAATTTTATCTATGATTGGTTCTTAGTGAGAGCTGAATTAGTCATTTAATTTGAGATGTGAATTTAATGAAAGGATTGTGCAATTGAATGCATGCAAACAATTATGAGGTTAGCCTTCTCTTATGTAAAGATTTGGAATCTTTTGTAACCCATTTTGGAAAATATAAAGAGTGACTTTAGTTTAGGTTCAGAGAGAGGATTATAGGAGATCAAGTAGAAGAACTATAGAATTTAGTGAGTGAGAGCCTGAAGATTTGATCACAATCCTATCATGTTGGATGTATTTTGATGTATATCTAATCTTGTATTGGTCATAATCTGGAAGGCCTCACAATTGGGCATGTTTGCTAGTATTATGATGAATTAATAAAAAAATTTCTTGTTTCTCTCCCTCCTTAGTGTCATTCTATGTGTTTTGTTATGTTATGTTTACTTGGCAAGTTGTTTGGACAACTAGGTGTGTCTCTAGCCGTAATTCTCCAACCATCCATGCGTCAGATGGTAACACAAGAAGGAAGATAAGATAAAGAATAAACATTAAGACATATTTATGAGTACATGTATTATATATAAGTATATACATTTTTAAAGTGTATTCTAAGTCCACAAGAACATATATTTATTTGTTCATAACACATGAAAGTCTCGTAGATCTAAAACTTATGCTTTTAGTTCTAAATAACCCACATAGGTTATGTAGAAATAGAAAAACTATTTCAGAGTGAATTATTTAGTACTTAGGAACATGTACACATTATGGTTAGGTAATAGGGTTAGAGAATAACACTAAGGCTTTGTAATATTTTCCTATCCATATCTCTTCCTTTACACACTTTGTTCTTCAAAATGATTTCTCAACTTCTTCATCATCAGATTTACACATCATCAAGTACATATCTATAAAATTATCTTGGTGATATTACACATTTTTTTCTTATTTTTTTGCATATAATTTTTTATATTTTTGGGCAATATTAACATACAAAACTTTAATATTCTCTACCAATGTCTCCATAGTCCTCGGAGACACATGTCTACCATTTTATTAAGAAATTTTGATCTACTTAACCAAATTCAAAAATAATTATCTATTATTCTTCTATACTTGATTCTATACACTTAAGAAAAAGGGTTTGTACTTCAGCTCTGTGAGCATTGTTGAAGTTGATGAAAGATCAACCCCATAGCTCCCAAGAATCACTTGCATGCAATCACTTGTCGCAGAAAGAGAGAAGGAAAAGCTATGGAGGCTAGAATTCCTAGATCCATAGATGAGACATTCTTGATGAGCAAAAAGAAAGATTGCTATTATCAAAACTGTATTAATAAATTACATAGAGATCAATCCTTATAAAGGAGATCAAATCCCTAATAGGAATCTAACCTAGGTTGCATGATAATAATTAATAAAAGAATTAATTATTATATGCTCAAAGTTTAGCTTAAGTGAACTGAGATAATAAGTGACTTAATAATTAAATCAATATGAAAAAACTTTATTACTCTAACACTTCCCCTTAAGATAAACTTAGGGAGTAGCTAAAAACCTAGAAACTTCTACTGAAAGTAGATTTGGGTCCTAACAACAAGGCTTGATGAGGTACCCAAGCACAACTAGATCTCTAAACAGAGGAGAAATAGAGAAAACCACATGGGAGAAACCCTACTCCAAAAAGAGATGGAAAGAATGCTAAAATGAACTAGTGAAGGACCAAAGAAGCCTCCAAATTAGGGAATGTCTAAGAAGATAGGAACAAAAGATGATCATGAAAAATACAACTGAAGTATGAAGCTGCAAACACTACCAAACTAATGATTTGAATAACCTTCACTATATAGAACATGACTAGGTAGAGAGGAAAAAGTTTGAAGAGATGATCAATCAAAGATGGAAGGTATCTTCACAACATCCAAACATAGGAATGGAAGAATGTCTAAGTGGTAAATGATCCATCTTACCTAAATGCATAGGTATCTAGCCACTACAATCACCTAGTACATAGGATCAAATACTAAATACATAGCTCACTCCATCAAACCAAGAAAGAAATAGAAACAACATAACCACCTATAATGCTGAGAGGTAAGACATGAATACTAAAACTAAATGCAATATCTCCTATTGAAAGAAGAACTAGAAACATCAAGAGTGCAAAAGAAGTACAAACACCTATAATGGCATTCGTCATTGACACATCATGAGGCTAATATCATGGAAGGAACACTCACGTGAAAAAGGAAGATGATAAATATGGCCAACATGAAATACCTCAAGGAATTTTATAATGTAGTGCAAGTACAAAAAAAACAAAGATACGCAAGATCCCAAAATGCAATAGAGTGACACTTTATCTAAGTGTGTTTGCAAAAATACTACAAGAGAATATAAAAAAAGATCAAAAGAGACATAAGGATAGTAAAACCAAAGATCAAAATACTACAAGAGATAGTAAAACCCATGACAAATCATTTGAAATAAGAAAACAATCTTTGGACCTGAAATAATTAAGATATCCACCAAAATGCAAAAAAGAAAAAAATTGAATGGGATGTGCCTGGAGCAGAATCTAAAAAATAGAATGTCTCAAGATATGTCTCCTAGTGTGCAAATAGAACCTTTGACTTTTATGGCATAAATTAGCAACCAAAAAACATCAAAATCCAAATAAACTACACCATCATGATGGGCTTGGAACCAACTTTTCGGTGATATCTCATTTGTGAAAAATAGAGTCCAAATGAGCAAGTTATGACCCAAAAACCATAGGTAGGTCAAAGAAAGAGCTAGAATCGAAAAGAAAATCAGTGCCTCGAGAACCCTGCCCATCAACACAAAAAATCACCTCAGGATTCATGTCAAATACTATCATTTTTGTACCAAACTATCTTAATTTACATGCAAAAATCTAAATTTTTGCTACAAAATATCGAGATGTGTGCCAAAAATCTTAATTTCTATTATGAAAATCTCAATTTATGTGCACAAATTCTCAATTTTTGTAATGAAAATCTCAATTTTTGAGTTAAAAAATGTCGATTTGCGTCACAACAAATCTTGATTTTTGAGCCAAAAAATATTAATTTCGTATAGAAAATTAGAAAATCACTACCTTGGGAAATGTGCCAAATTTGGAAGTAATATTTTTTAGCCTCAAATTTCAATTGTGTCCAAATTGGAAATTTTATATATGAAAATAGGGGTTTTTGGGTGCTTTGAGCTCAACGAAGATGTTTGTTTGGGCTCAAAGTGACCTGAAAGTTAGTGACCCCTCAAATTCAATACAAAATAACTAAAAAAAAAAAACCCTTTGAAAGAAAAAACACAGATCTAAAAGCCAAGCCAATCTTCTCATAAACAAAATAGGAGCATGAAGATCTAGAGCTCTGATACCATGTTGAAGCTAATGAAAGATCAACCCCATAGCTCACAAGAATCACCTACATGCAAACACCTATCATAGAAATAGAGAGGAAAAAGCTGCGGAGGCTAGAATTCCTAGATCCATAGATGAAACATTCTTGATGAACAAAAAGAGAGATTGCTATTATCAAAAGTGAATTATTAAAGTACAAAGAGATCAATCCTTATAAAGGATATCAAAAATCTAATAAGAATTTAACCTAGGTTGGATGATAATAATTAATAAAATAATTAATTATTATATGCTCAGAGTTTAGCTGAAGTAAACTAGAGATAATAGTGACTTGATAATTAAATCAATATAATTTAATTAATAAGAAAAAAAAAATTTATTACTCTAACACAAGCATCATCTAGATTATTATTTATATAACTACTAATTTTGAGTGCATAACCCTCAAATTTTTCTTTGAAGGTCAGGTTTACCTAATTTCAAAAAAAGAGTAATCTCCTACAACTCCCTTTTTGTTAACCATCTTGGTGCATCCAGAATATAATTTTATTGCCTATCCCATTCATGATTATTTTGATCTCTCCACCATGATTCCATAAGAACAAAACACTTTTCTATTTAACTAGATCATGGAGCCTTATCTGTGACATGTGCTCTTTCTCTTTTAGGCAATCTCTTTTGTTCTTGCAATAACTTTGTAAGAATGATGCTAGTAATTGAGACATTTTCTTTATAAATGTATTTTCAACTAGTTAACTTGGATTCTTGGTAAGCTATAGTACTTTTTTTCTGATGCATCCTTACATATAAATGTGTCATTTACTTCCTTTTTTTGGGCGCTATATCCTTAAACTTAGTGATATCTTATCTCCTTGAAGTTTTCCTATAATTCTAATTTCTCTCTATCTCTCTCTCTCTCTCTCTCTCTCTCTCACACACACACACACACACACACACACACACACACACACACACACACACACACACACACACACACACACACACACACACACACACACACACACACACACACACACACACACACACACACACACACACACACACGAGGGATTTACTTAGTAAGCTTAAACTATGACACATGTATTCATTTTCTACTAAAAAATAACCCCCCTTTTTCAAAAAACATATTTCCCTAAAATTTATTTTTTAATCCCTTCCAATACCTATCTAATACCTCTCACACCAATTTCCTATATAAATCCCACCATATGCCCCCCAGAAAACCTCCTCCCACCTATTAAGAATATATATTTTCCCCTTTTTGGCCTATTTTAAAACCCCCAATGTGAATGCATTTGATAGTGTATTTCCTCTTCATTGAAGAACCCCCTGTCTCTCTCATACTCCTGTTAAAGTGGAGATTGAATGTATCATCCTAAAATATAAGAACCCTTATTAAATGCTCATTTTTAGTCTCATTTTAGTGTTTTGTGGGCTCCCATATTAATTTCACATTTTTGTAGCACTTGGTGTGCCGTACAATTAGTTAATGAATTAGATAAAAGTTTCTATTGAAAATATAGAAATATATTGTTATAATATATTATCAAATTATATATATTGCAAGAGAATATATATTAGAATAACAATATACATCATATATATTGCAAGAGAATATATATTAGAATATATATCTATTAAAACATATTGCAGAACTACATAGTGGGATCGATCGCAGTTTATATTTACATTAAATACACACACACACATACATATACACACACATTGATCTATTGGAATATTCAAAATGGGAAGAGTACTTCTGAGAGGGGGCAGGGGTTGAATCAAAAGTATCACACTTTTAACCTTTTCTAATCCTTTAAAACAAATAACTGAAAATAAAATGTATGCATGTAAAAATATTAAATAAACATAAAGTAAACACATGCATCAATACACATAACACTAGACTTGGTAACCCAGAAACCCTCTAGGAATAAGAATGTAAAATTGGGGTGGGGATGATACCCACAAAAATCACTAAAACAATAATTGTTTGACCACTTTTGATGGTCTACCCTGTGAAAGGCCTACCCTATTAAATGCTTTACATTGTGTCAATAGTGACTTGGTTAAAGGATTTACAAATACTTTACATGAAGTGTCACCCTATTAAAGGGTTTAGTCACCTCTTCAAAGGATCTACAAGATAGCTATTAAGCTAACCTATCGACATAGGATTTTCACTATCTAATATAATTGCTAGAGAGTATTAGAAACCTTTGACCTGATTGCTTACAATCTTCAATTTCTTATTTCAAGCACTTGATTTGCTCAATTTGATGTGATCCTTGATTGATCTGGTATTTGTTCATATCCCTTGTATTGTTTTGATTAGCTAGATGTGTAATTGCTACTCAATTCATTAAGTCTGTGATGCCCCTACTATTTTCCCTATTCTGAAACTTTGCTATCTACTTAGCAACTTCCCTAACTTCTATTCAGCAACTTAAAATCATGGGGTCTAAGCCTCCTTATAAAGACTTCATAGACTTAGGGTTAGGTATGGATCTATGATCCATATTAAATCTTGAATTCTCGCTCATTCCTTGCATTTTTTTCATTGGTTGCATGCCTTCTCCATTTTTCTGACTGGTTGCATGCTAATTGCATAGGAAATATAAAAGATTTGTTCTTATCCTTATTATCGTTAAAAATCTTTCTATGTTAGCTCCAAAAATGGTTTACATTTGAGTTTGTGAGGGCACAAACTCATATGCTAATTTTGTGTTACTCAACACATATTGGACTACTAGTGCTTGGCACATTTACTATGATGCTTTGCTCAGCACCTATTGCATTTTGTCTTGCTTGGCACATGTATGACTTTGGCTCACTCAGCATATGTAGCATTCTAACTTGCCTGGCATCAACTATTACTCGACAGCTATATATCACTCAGCACCTATATGATGCTTGGCACTTGAAGTCACTTGGCACCTGTTGGAATTCTAATTTAGCACATACTATGGCTTGACATACATAGTGTACTTGGCTTCAATGTAGAAAGTGGTTAAGTGTGTTGACACTCAAATGTCAGAACCATTCTAAGACCAACAATCTCCCCCTTTGACATGAGTGTCAAAAACACTTAACTAAACATTACTAATCTGCCCTTATGAGTACCCTATCTAATCTGTTCTGCATATGTACAAAATTTCAAAATTTGTTCAAGATTTGTTCAAAAATACCTTATAACTCCCTTGAGTTGATTGTGCCATTTCATTCTTGTAACCCAAAATTATATACTAAATGTGCCTGATACTCTTTGTCTTTACCCTCACTAGTACATTTGACCCCAATTTTTGACCAAATATTTCAACCATCTAATAAATTGGGGTCAATTTGGTCGAAATGTGCAAGACAAGATATGCTTTTTGTTAAATGTGAGCTCGTGTTGGTCAAAATTTTGACCAACACGGGCTCCAACTATGTCAAAATTGGAAAAAGTTTGCCGCCCTAATCTCATTGTTATGCACGTGACCCAGAAGACAACTCCTACATTCAACTATTTTATACACTGCATTTTGTAGCCAGAGTACATGCCAAAAGGGTTTTAGAGCTTCAACAACAATAGGGTTTGACATCTTGGGTTCTTTGGTCAAAATTGTAGCAGAGGAGAGCTCGTGAATGCTTCAAAGTTGATCCATTGAAAGAGATTTTAGAAAGAAGGTGGCATGAAAGGATTAAATAACAGCTAGAAATGTTGAAGAGTCTCCTTCCCAGCGTTACAAAGGTGAGTTGAAATTTTGTACATTTTATAGATTGACATTTGATTAATCATAATACATTTGATTGAAGTTTTGTTTTATAGATTTTTTTTATAGTTGAAGTTTTGTTTTATAGATGTGGTATCCATTTGATTAATTCATTCAAGAATGAAAAGAAAATGAGATAATGGGTGATCAAGAAAGGTTCATCATACAAGACTAACTAGCAGTTTTGAGTACAATAGCAAGATGTGTGGTATGAAAATGAATAAGCTCATCATATTAAGCATTAGGCCTAGAAGGGATCAACTACTACCAATAATATGATTCCTTACCATTATCCAAAATCAAAGGAACTATGAGAAATCACTCCAAAATCAGGATTTCCCAGATTCCATCATTGATCATCTCCACAATATTTGTGTCTTTCATCATCATGATTATCTAACTAATTTATTTCATTCACGAACAAATCAATTCTTATCAAAATCAGGTAATGCGACTTTTTCCTTCCTCTTAAAGAATGAGTAACTTTGAACCTTACCAAGATCCAACTCTTGATTGTCATTGAGATACCTCCATTTAATGTCCATGCAAAACATATCCTAGTTCAAATTAGCAACTTGATATAATATCAGAGTAGCCCCACAAAGATATGGATTTCAAATTAGACTCCCAATAAAGTTGAAAGTTGCATACACCAAAAATATTCCTATTTAAAGTTGTCCATGATAATCCTACATTAAAGTTTCTTAATGGACAAGCAATCTTGTAAAGGCAGACTATTATGCTCTGCTAAACTGGGATTGGCAGCCCTTAACAAATGTTGAAAACTGAAGATTATAGTCCTTGTTAATAATATATCTGAATGTTGAAGTGAAATATATGTTAAATGAAGAAGAAATTATCATAAGGAATCTATGGATAGATGAAGAAGGATCATCGTATAAGGAGGAACAATTATATTAAGCTTGAAGAAGTAAAGAAATCATCAGCATTTTAAAGATCCAACTAGCCTTGCATCATGGAGAATATATCTTAAACTAACTTATATTTATGGTTGACCACCTTCATCAAGCAATATATAAGTACTCTCTATTTTTGGGAGACTTGTTATGCCATGTCTTCTTTGATTTGTTCTATAAATTATAAACAATGAATAGAAACAACAAATTAGGCAACAATATATATTAATATATATAGCAGCGATTTTCACGAAGGATTATAACTTATAATTATAGGAGTAAAGAGATGGCTAAATGTTATTACTTTTAAATAAAAATAAAAATCAATACTGAGGGGGCAGCAACTTATTAAAGATTGTACCTATGCCTGAAAATACCTATGCCTGAAAAAGAGTCAACTTCCAAAAAGATGTCTGCTTTCAAGGAGATATTAAGATATATATGGGAGAAGACCACAATGGGAAAAGGATCAAGGAAAGAAATATAATAAGCATTGGTTCTAATAAGAGCAGAACAATTCATAACATCAATCAAAATCAGAATAAGAAACCAATATTTATTGCAGGCAATAGCACTGTCATTCATTTGTGGTGTGGATGGATATATCTTTAATATTTGCTTGATGTATTCCACATAAGAATAATTGAACTTGGTATTCCAATGCAATATGTGATGTATTCGTAGGTGATATTTCTTGTACAACTACTTCATAGTATACAACAATGTCTCATAGGACTGACCTCAACCTGCACGCACTTGCCACTTCATAGTGTATGAGACACCCATATATATATAGAGTGGTGACACTCTCCACTTTGTACCCATATGACTCACATTGTATAGAATGGATCACTATATGATGACTTCAATTACTGTTTCGCTAAGTCTTTTAGAATAGTTTAAGAGGAGATATAAGATAGAACCAATACTTAGTATGGTGAAACAATTGTACAATTCCTCAGCTATTAATATAAGCAATAATATGTGTACAAAAGAAATATATTTGATGCATAACATCATATATAGTTAGATATAAGAAAAGATGTTGAATTTCTAGCTTATTCACTAAATGGTAACAATCAATCATAGCAAGGTGGGAGGAAATACAAGGTGGTAAACTAACACAGGGTTCAGTAGCTACCCCATCTCATGAAGGATGGATAGAAGGTCACTTGAGGTTCAAGAGGGATAGTATATCTGCTCTTGGGTCTAGGGTAGATGATCATTTCAAGCAACCTATCATGTCTCTATATCCAAGCCTCATTGTGGTTAATAAGTTATATATGTTATATGATTAAGATGATTATAAATATATTTTCTTGGACCCTAGAACTAATAAAAAAAATTTATAAATTTTATCTTCAATAATCGTTTAGCATGATTGCAAGATTTCAACAAGGATATATCCTGCTTTTATATTCTTTACGATAAGTTATATCTCAAACTATAATATGTTTCTTGTTTTTATTGAATTTGTGATTAAGGGTAATCCCAAAAGAAGACATCACAATTGGCATTAGAGATTTGATCCTGCTGGTGTACAAGGTAAATCTATAACAATAAGATGTATTCTATTCAAAGAGATTTGAAGGGCTAAGCAAGGGATCTATAAACTCTCCCAAAAATAGAATCAAGTAGGCCAATCTTGCACTTCTGTGCATGTGTGTGCCTTTCAAATGCGTGTTCCATCCCTTGCATATTTCTATAATTTTGCTTGGTTAATGCCTTGTGGCCTTCATATAGCATGGTAAGCCAAAAGTTTATCCTTCCTAAGCTGAAAGGCAGTCCACTTGTCCCCCTTTGGCCTCATGGGGACTCCCCAATCACAACCATGAGGTGGTGCACTTAGAGGGTGACCATATTACCATTCTCTCAAAGGCAACAACCTCATTTTACTAACCTTTATTGATATAGCAATTAGGAACATAACATCTTTACATATTTTTAATATTAAGTCATTATACCATCAATATACCTATCATTGCTAAATCAAATAGTTATAAAACGCATATAAGATCATTGATATACAGATGCAGATAAGTCTGTAGAAATGTCTACAATCTACATATAAAATTACCCATTATAATTTATGTTCCTAAAATGTACACAAAGACCAAATAAGAATACCCAATAATCTAAATCATATGGTCTTCTTGTCTTTTATATTTCTTTATTCACTCAAGACGATTGAATGATTAATATAGAATGATTGAATTAATTGAAGAATTGATTGCAAGTCTGTTTGATTCCCAACTGATGTTTGATTAATGATAGAATGATTTCCTTTGATTTGACAATTTGATAGTTAGTGAATGATGACTAAATGAATGTTCTAACTCATAAATTGAGGAGTGATGATTGTGTGTTGATTTAATGTCTTTGGAAGTGATGATTGGTAAATGATCATAAAAAAAATCTAATATTAATATTAGATTAATATGTTATTCCCCAACTTTATCTCCCTTGGATGCCCTCCTCAAAAAAAACCTCTTCTTTATATCTTACAATGTAAGAGTCACTTCTCTTCACCACATGTACCCCTTGCATTGGTCACAACCTTTCACAATTACCACCCTTCAAATAAGTTCAAACTCTTCATCATTGTTGACCAAATGAAGGTACTTCCTTACTATCTTCCCCTACCTTCTTCCATCAATCCTTCCTTAATTCCTATGCTCCCTTTATGCATATCAAAACTATCTTATATCTTAGGCCAGAATTTACTATGGTTATCTTATGATTATCCAGTCTTCCATGCCTTCAAAAGAAGTCTTTCCCCCCTGTTTATATCTTCATTGATGGGAGAGTCAAAACCTTTCATTATTACAACTCTTCATCCTTTATGCCCTTTGAAAGAGTCACAACTTTTCATAGCTACCCCCGTACGAAAGAGTCGCAACCTTTCTCAATTACCACATTTTGGGAGAGACATGACCTTTCCCTTTGAAGGAGTCACTTTCCTATTCTTTCTTCTCCATTAATTCTCTCTTGATTCACCTTCAAACTTTGTCATCTCTTTATACTTCTCTATTAAGTTCGCATCAATTTTCCTTTTCAATTTGTGTCAGCATATTCCTTTATATTTGCACATATTCCTTCTTTATGTTTGAATATAGTGTCTATAGGTATTATGTATATGAGAGAATTTAATAGATCCTAGCCATGTAAGCACATGTATTCCTTACTGGTGGCAATATTAGTTCAAATGCTTAGTGAGTATTAATCATTGCCCATGAACTTATTTTTCCTACTTTTTTGCAAGTGGATACCTATCTCATTCTCGGATTGATGTTTTTATATATTTTATTTGGGGGTTACAAACTGTCATTGGCGGGGTTGTGTCCCTTTGTTAGGATGTCCATAAGTATATTTTCCACTTTAGGGTTAGCATTGGTTACAACATGTTAGCCCAAAAAAGCTGATAAAATAGCCCCAAAAAAAATTCTCGGGGCTTGGCCCATCCTTGAACTCCGTCGAGGAATCATGGAGAGTGTACAAGATTTCCCTAATCAATCATCAAAATCTAACATATTCTAGATGTTGTAGTGGAACAAACCTCACATCAATACATAGATACCAAGCTTTTGGATCTCTCGAGTGATCTTGAAAATAAGCTTACAATAGAACTTGGGGGCATAAGTGCATTCCATGTAATTGAGAGGATGAAATTATTTGATGTGGGGCCAAACCTAGTCAATACAAGATACAAAAGGAGCAGGAAAGAGCAACGAAATGGCCCTAATTTTATGTTGGGATCAATCAGCTCTCCCTAATGCTCGTACATTCTAATGGATGGTGATACATAAAAAGGTGCTTAACCATGGATAGGCTGAATAATGTGGGCATTCATGGTCCCTCTTGGTGTGTCTTATGTAAAAGGGATGTGGAGCTAGCTGATAACTTATTTTTACATTGAGTTCACTGACGAGAGTTGGAACTGGCTTCAAAGTACATTGATATGGATGGAGCCTAGACCTAGATGCCTATTATAGTTCTTACAAGGATGGTCTAATGTGTAGAAATTTAATGTGGGCTTCCATTTGGACCATTGCTCCTTCTCGCTCATTTGGAATAATTGGAAGGAACAATATGATCTGATATGATTACCAATTTTTGTAGTATTATGGAGCTGGCAAGGGAACAATTGTATTGATTTATATGATTGATTCTAACATGAATTTGTTCGAAATTTGTATTTTAATTTATTTTAAATGTGTCCCAGTTGGGCACAACTTACAATAGTTTGTATGTTCTCTTTCACTTTAAACTTGATGATAGATGATATGTTCTAGGAATTGATACCTCAGATTTTGTGGAGCATAGAACTATTTTCAAGTTGATAGCTGTATTAAAATTAAAAAAATTCGTTCGATTTTTACAGAGACTACTCTCTGTAGAAAAACATTAGTTAGGGGAGATCATCTCAACATTTGAATTTCTAGATCATTCTTCTCTAGACATGGTAAACACAAACTTCAATTTAAAATTATCTGCATGGTGGCAATTTCTCAATAATGATATTTGTTTATTTAATATTCAGACAAGGAGACTTTTGAAATATGTTTCAGTATTATTTTTCTCCATACTAACCTATTTGACATTTTTTCTATTAGTAGTGTTATTTAGTAGATGTAGTTTACAGGATATTCTTAGATGAGACTTACATTTGGGATGTTGTAGGGTGAGCAGAAACACTATGACTGAGCAGGCTTACACGCCTCTCTCTGATTTGGAGAGATCTGTTGAAGACATTGAAGGGTTATTTTCTAAACTAGGTATGTTAACCCAGGCCTTTTCAAAGATTCAAAATATTTTATGACATTACAATGCATAGATTGTTAGCTGGACATTTTTATTCTGATTGTGTCAATTTATAGAAATGGAAATCAATATAGGGAATGGATTCAGAATTTTGTACCCTGTAAAATAGTTGTTCAGTGTTATGGAGGGTAATCATGTAGGGACACCATGTGAATCGGATTTTCTAGTGTTCCATGTACAAACATACCATTTTTATAAGATGTTCCACACACTCATGTATTATATTGCTTCCAAATATTAGTCATCCTTATATTTTTGAACAGAGATATTAATACTCATTCTATTAAGAATTTGAGATCTATTTTCTATAAGCTACATTGCAAGATTCATCAAAACCTAAATAATATGATAACATTTCACCTACTCACTGCCATGAAACTATCATATGTAGTTTTGATAATTTTGATTATGTTATTCATAACTTTTAAACTATACATTATTATACCAATCACAGTGGTGGGATTGTGGATATTCAACCTTCCTAAAACATATCCAAAAATTAGAATCATCCAACAGTTAGATAGAAATCTATGGCCTCTGCACTAAGACCGATTATTATTGTCATAGAATTTATGAGTTCTGCCCTCTAGAATGTCAAATAACTTCCAAGATACAAAACCAAACAATATCAAAAAAAATTTATTTGAAAGATGCATGAATCTTATTTCCCAAAAGGTAAAACTCAACATTCTTCCATGGTCAAAATGTGTTATTTGATCAAACCCTTATCACTAGGTCTGTAAATAAGAGTTTCAAGACAATTTTTACAAAAACCAAAGGATTTGTCAATATACTTCTCATCCAAAGCCTCTAATTTTCTTCAAATTAAAGAGGATTAAATATACTTTACTTCCAAATAGATTGAACTTATTTATCAATCCATTAACATAACAATAAATGCATGAAAATAGGATGTAACATGACTGCAAACAAAAAGATAGTTTTGAATTTACACAAATCATATTTAAAATTTCCTTGAATATTCTTACAAAGTTTAGCCAAATGGTTTTATTCATATGTTGACCCTTTCTTTACTTCTTTAAAAGTCTTAATTCACAAAGCTCCTCTAAGTCCCATTGTAGTTGGGTTGCTCATTCCTTCTCTAGCAAGACTGGTTGATTCTAAGCCTCTATGCTTTTATGCCTGTAATTTCATGCTCACCATATAGGTCTGAAATGAGACAAGACCATCTTTAAAAGAAGTAACATTACCAACATTAGATATTTCTCTTCCTTTGAAGGAATTGGCCTCATTACCATTGCTATCAATATAGAAAACTGGGATCTCATTAGATTATTTTTCTCCCTCTTAACTTCAACGAGCCCTATTCATCTTTAGAGATCCCATTTTTCTTCACTAAATCTCCATTAAATTATCTCTAGCTTCTCATGGAGTTCCTATATTAGAAGCTTCATACATATTATCACTTCGGTCATCTGCAATAGCTGGTGATAATCCAAATGTAACCAATGCACGATTGCCAACTAAAGAAATACTAGAGCCAATGTTGAGATCTAACTCCACAATAATAGATAATGAGTTTTCATGTTTTTTTATCAATGGGTTAATCTATTGAATTATTAGAAAATTTATGAGTCAATAAAAAAAACTCATCAAATCAAGCTCGGTGTTATTCTCAATTATAACAACAACCATTTAGGCCAACTGTTCATAAACTAAATATTGATATTTGGTTCAAACTCAATAGTTTGGATGGTGAATTTGATAATGTTTTTATGGTTGTAGAAGAAGAACTCATTTTTAGCATATCCTTTCTCAAAATAGTTTCCACAAAAATTAAGATCCACCAAATATTCTACACCTCAAAATAGAAAACAATCAAATGATGCTAGTTGTGCACACCATGTTTACTTTGGTTCTAATTATCTTCTTAGCAAATAATAGTATAGGGCTTTTCTATAAAATAATGCTACTAGCTGCCGCATTTCTAAAATGATCAACTGCATGCCACTATCGACTATACTCTTGCACCTATGCTTGGTGCAAGCACTAGTATATAGTACTTAAGATACCACTTAATATCTAAATCATTTTTTTTCAAAGAAGCTATAAGGCATAATTCGAGTGAATTTAGATACTCAAGGAAATTCCTGAGTGCAGATGTTTCAATTCCTTAGTGTCGAAACTTGAATATATTTCATGCTTATCATTTCCTCTAACAATTCTTAAGTAACACATCATTAGAATAATTATTCCCCTTGAAAGCATCAAAGAGTGTATATATAAAATATTTTTGAATTTTTTTTGTGCTAAATGAACCTTTTATGATCAAGTCTTGTAAATATCTTGGTTGGTACAACTACAAATTTCTTATTTGCTTTGTACTAGTACCCAAGATTAACATTGATGACATTAGTAGAATTCCAATTTTTTCTCTTGTATTCCTATTATTTGTAATAATGAATCAGCATGCCAGTTCTTTCTAAATCATTGCATACTTTTGATGGAAATTAAATCAGGATGATCTGTTACACCTAAAACTGGTGACAAATTTGCGTCCTTTTTGAAAATCCCTATGGAGATATTGGAGCTATTGAAAATCATCTACTCAATTGGTAGAATGCAAAGTAGTGAAGGGGCTTTTTAATCGTCACTTAATTAGGGTTTGGTATAGCTTTTTGGTCCATATTACTCTACTAGTCCTAATGCAGGTGTGTTTTTTCCTTCCTCATAACCTAAGATTGTAAAATAACATATGCATAATTATCAAACCAATATAGGGAATGGATTCAGAATTTTGTACCTTGTAAAGTAGCAGTTCAATGTGCAAATAATAGTTGATAGAATAGTTTTGTAAAAGATAAATAAAATTTGTAGTGTGTGCTTGATATAACAACTTTGGTTTTTTTTTTGTCTCGAGACAAATTCTTGTCAAAGAGTTTTCTTGTTTTCCACACAATCAATTTTCTTGTTCATTGTGGTGTTAACAAAAATAGTGAGAAGTGGTTACAAGGGTTATCAAGGTCAAGGTTGAAGGCATGAGAAGACATTAAGGTCTCAAGGTAACCAACATGACCATGTTAGAACACTTGATGCAATAAGACCCTGCGAAGGTCCTTTTTGATATGTTTGTAATCATTTTAGTTACATTTGAAAACATTAATTGGCAAAAACTGTATGTGCAGATATAAACATTAATCACAACATGTCCAATTTATTTATAGGTACATTTTCCTGTGAAGAAAGACCATGCCTGACAATATGAACTTAGAACAAAATAATGAGACAATGGCTGCATTGTGGGTTCAGTTCTGTAGAAAACTTGATAAATGTTATTGTCCTTGCAAAAAGTGTAAGGGCTTAAAGAATCGAAGAATTATAATCACAACAGCCCAGAGTCATTGTAGGCAATATGGTCATGTTCAAGGGGACCACGATTTTTTTCCATTGCTGAATGTGGATTTCCTACTGGAAGAACATGGAGGTGTGAATATCGAAGCTAAGGATAGCACTCCCATGGAAGAAGATGATAATGTGCCAGAGGACACGATTGAAGAAGATGGTATTGGGGCAAGTGATGAAGAGGCTCACAATGATGGTACTAGCGAATTTGATAATAATGATGAAGATGGTCTTGATATACCTTTACTTGAGAAGGCACACGAGCCCTTATATGAAGGCTCCCAAATAACTCTACTGTCGGCTATAGTGTTGTTAGTGAACTTAAAGGTTATGAATAGTATATCCAATGTAGAAATGTCACATATGCTAAGGTATGTCATTTTTTTCATCTTCAATGTTAGCATACAATTACTATTCATTATATTAACAATGCATATTTGTTGTTGTAGGTTGATTAGTGAGTTTTTGTTACCACCATCAAACATTTTGCCTCATTCGTACCGAGAATTATCTAACATTATGGATCAAATTAGAATGAAGTATTAGACAATAAATGCATGTCCCAATGATCACATTCTATATCATAAACAACATAAATTTGCAACAAAATGCCTTGATTTTCATGTTAGTAGATATCGGTCAGATCAAATAACAAAAAAAGTGCCTCACAAGGTTCTTCGGTACATTCCCATTATTCCACATCTTGAACGATTGTTCAGGTGTGCTAGCTTGGCACAATTTATGGATTACCATGTATGCAATAGAAGTCAAGATGACATTATGTGAATGCCTACTGATGGTTTTTCATTTAAAGAGATAGAAGAAACATGGTCACACTTTAAAGAACCTCGTAATCTGAAACTTTCATTAGCGGCAGACAGTGTCAATCCATATGGAGATATGAGATCTGTTTACTCAGTATGGCCTATTTTTGTTATTAACAATAACATTCCTCCTTGGATGTCCATAAAGAGGGAGCACATAATGTTGTCAATGACTGTGCCAGGTATTTTTTTATTTTATAGTTATCTAAATTAATTTATAAATAGTGCATGAAAATGGTTATAATAATTACATAATGTTTATGTTCATTCAATTGCTAGGTAAATACCAAGTTAAAGATATGAACATGAATATTGAGCCCCTAATTGACGAGTTGTTGAAGTTATGGAATGACATCACTATGTATGACATCTCTAGACTGATAGGACATCGACAATTTCAATTCCATGCAATGCTTGTATGGACAATACATGATGCTCCTGGGTTAACTCATTTTTGCGGTATGTTATATTGTTAAGATCACATATTTTTAGTCTGTTATAGTGCTTACACATTCCTATCAATTTCTTAAGTTGCGCATGATAATTGTACATGATCCAATTATACATGATCTTTTAGGTCTTCAGACAAAGGGAAAATTTGCATGTCCAGTTTGTGGTCCGAAGATTAAATGTCATCATTTGAGAAGTTTAGGAAAGTAGGTGTTTGATGAGTTTAGATACTTTCTCCACAATAATTAGAGTATTGAATTGCCAAAAAACATCTTTTCAATGGGAAAGAAGAGACATCATCAAGGCCACGAAGAATGACACCTCATTTATGGAAGTTGGAATACGATCGACTAAATCGTCGAGGTAATGTCCGATTTTTTGTCTGAAGTTTACAATTTGTATTTCGATATTGTCTTATATTTACTAATGTTGGAACTGATGATTGTGAAGGTCATCAAGGCATCAATTCCCAACTTCCTAGAGGAATGAAAAGTTATCCTACTTAATTTAGTAGGTTACCATACTACAAGGATCTCCCAATCGCACATTTGTTTGATACTATGAATATTGGAAAGAATGTAACAGAGACACTATGGAAAATGATGGATGGAAGACGTGATAGAGAACAAATTGCTAAAATTTGTACTAACATTCATGAATCTAATCATGCACTAAAAGTTTTCATTGAATCAAATAGCAATGGAGACCACATAAATACAAGTGCCCTTCCTTGGTTATTAACAGAGCAACAAAGTGATGCATTAAAAGAAGTCATAAAAAAAACAAAATTTCCAACAAGATTTGCTGCAAATATAAGCACTCTTCTATCAAAGAAAGGTGATTTTGGGCTAGGGTTGAAGACACATGATTGGCATACCTTCCTCAAGGTAAGTCATGTTTTTTATTTACAATATATTTGTAAGATTGAATGTAGTACCAGTTGCATTATTTAATAATATATTGAAATGATCATTTTTTAATGATTGCAATTCATCCTACCTCTATCCATTCCACAATAGTTTGACAATAGTATTAAACAAGTTATATATGATCTTGAAAAATACATGAGGTTAGAAGAGTGTTTTTTCTTAGATTTGTAGCTTTTTATCTAAAATCTATTGTATAATTTTATTTTAAATCTCCTCTATGTGTTTTTTCATGTTGAATCTCTTTTAGGTGGTTATCATCTAAAGAAATTGATAAAAAAGATATAAAATATTGGAAGAGAAAAATTCCATAGCTTATGTGCAAAATGCAAAAGTGTTTATCTTCAACATTTTTCAATGCTCAAGAACACTACCTCATACATCAATTTGAGGAGATTGAATTGTGTGGAATTGTACAAGCTAGATCAATGTGGATAGTTGAGAGGCACTAGAAATTTATGAAGGGCTTGGTTTGATAAAGAGCGCATTCTGAGAGTTCTATGATAGAGGGATATATGATATACCAGACCATGGTGTATATCAGTGAATATCTTTCAAAGTTTGTAGTAGGTATCCATGTAGATCGCATTTGGGATCCCAACTATAATGACAAATTCAAAGGGGAGTACCTGACGGTGAAAGGTAGATTGAGGAGGATGAGAGGTAATTATAAGTTTTTTTTTGTAATTTAACAATTCTTATCCATCATCAATATATATATATATAAAAGTTGTTTCTAACTGGTGTAATTGACTTCTTTATAGTTGGTCGTGAGTGGGATGCACTACACTTGTATATTGCAAACAATCTTGATTGGATGACAGTGTGGATTGAACAGTCTCAAGAAAATGGTCATTCATTAACATGGGATGGTGTTGCATTGTTGGTTAAAGAAGCTCATCGTAATGAAGATCCCAATGTTACACGAATGGTACTTGATCTAATATATGGCTTAAGAGATACAAAGGTATGCATAAGATTACTAATCATGAGACATAAGTTTAATATCAACTCACAGATCAAGGAGAAGATTCTTGACATGTTTGAATAATTGCAGGTCAAACACCACAAAGCTATGTACTAACGTGGCTATAAATTCCGTACAAAAAAATTAGATGAAATGAAGAAAACCTTTGATTTCGGGACAAGTGTTATCTTTGCGATCACCAATATTTCATCTAGAACTGACATACATCCTCAACAATCTAAAAATCGATACTATGGCATTTTGGATGATATACTTGAGTGTGACTTTAATTCATTCAAAATAGTTCTATTTGTTGTCAAATGGTTTAGTTTATGACTGAATCGAAATGATCCTGATAGGACTATTATTGAACATGATAGTGGTTTTACTATGATTAATACAAGGTCATTTGAGCCAGTTGGAGATGAACCCTATGTTCTTCCAAGTCAATGCGAACAAGTGTTTTACTTTGGTGTTCCAGACAAACTAGGTTGGTCATTTTTTGTTAGACATGACCCAAGAGTAAGGCTGGTAAAGTATAATGTGATTGAAGAAGAAGATATTGAAGAAGCACAAGAGGAAGTAAATGATTATCAGGAACAACAGTTACCCAGTGATGAAGAAGAAGAAGATGGTGATGATTTTAATCATGCTAACGATAATGGTGATAATGATGATGATGATGCTGATGATGATCATGATCATGGTGATGAAGATGGTGATGATCACGATGATGGTCATGATGATGATACTGATCAAGAGGATGATGATGGTGATGAAGATGGTGGTGGTGACTACGATGATCAAAGTGACAAGTACAATGATGGTGATGATGATGATGATGATGATGATGAAATGGATGAAGATCATGATGATCAATGAAATCTTCAGGTATGCTCAATGTCAACTATGATGGGGTCTTGTATGACCAAATATTTCTTTCCAAACCATATGTGCACATATAAACATTAAGTAGAACATGCCAAATATTTTTTTAGATATAAACATTAGTTACGCTAAATTTTTAACTTAAGACAAATGATTTACATATACAATCTACTTTATTATTAATATTTTTTTTGGTAAGTCTATTACTTTAATTTCACTGCTCATTTCTAAGACTTACTAATTTTTTTCACAGGGCGATATGGATGCACCATCTGACACCTCCAATAGAGGTAAACATTAATTATTGCAAATTTTAATGTTAATATAGAAATAAATGTCCTATTACTATGTTCTTTTCTTTATGGATTTGGAGTTATTTTGATGAAAGTATACGAATATTTGATGTCACAAATGATAGGAAAAAGCTACAATGATTGCTGATCAAATGCAATCTGAAATATGGGTGCTGTATCTACATGACATTGGCCTTAGTACTGAATCTGTATTCATCACCCAACAAATTATGCAAAGATACACTGATGAGCTTGTTAAAATTATCATCAAGGGTGACAGAAGTGAGGAGAAAGAGGCACTGAGAATAGAATTGGACCGCAGAATCCAATCCTTGAAAGTAAGCAGTAATTCGACTAAAGCAGTAATAGAAGTTCAATAGATATTAATATTTTATAGTATCTTATGGATCATGATCTCTAATTTTATGTGTTCTTGTATAGACATATGTGCTAGTTGTGAGGTCACATGGTGAACATGGTCAAGATTGTTGTGCAGTACCTTCGTGTAAGTAACACTTTGTTTGTTTTGATCAACATTATAACACTTACCTTTTTTTTTTGTGGACATTTCTCGCTAGTATCCCATTTGATTTTTATCCATTGCAAATTTCTTTGCTAACAATATTCTATTCTTTAGCTCATGATGAAGTGTAGACTCCTTCTTCAGTTGGCGGTCCACTATTGTCTGCTGCATTGTCGGCAACAAGGACCATGCAAACATCATCATCTATGCCTAGTAGAACTAGTAAAACCTTATTTTGCTATATTTTGTAATGTCTTTCTACAAGTTGATGAACAATGAAGTAGCATATTAGTGCTTAAATGATGTCTACAGAAGCTTGCATACACACAAACACATGCATACACACACCATGCATGCATACATACATACATATATATATATATATATATATATATATATAGCCACATACTCATTGTGAGTGATATCTAATTCTCAAACCACCTTGCAACTTTTCTTTAGTAATTTTATCTTCAGCTAACAAAATGAAATTTCTTCTCATAGATCTGATTACACTCTTTCCATAAAATGTTTTTTTTATCTGAAAACTGAAGAATTAGAATGGCAGCACAATATGACATGAGTTGATAGAGAAAGACTAGAGATGACTAATTTTATCAAACCAATCTACCTCTGAGATTTAGCTTCCCATTGTTGAAGCTTTGAATGTGCATGCCAAATTTTTTCCAAGAGTTAAGTCAGTAGTTAGAGCTTAAAAAATTGAAGTTAATAGGAACACTCAAATATTAAAAGAGATTAACATCATTATGTAAAAATTGAGGACTCTGGAAAAGCTTTGTTATTAGCAGAAGAGGCGTTTAAACTTATAGTGTAGAATGTGCATTTTTCAGCATCAATGGCATCATTCAAACTGAAAGTAGAAACTGTCAAGACAACTCTTTAGCTAGCTAACATTGAAGTTATTAACTTTCTTACAAAATGGTGTTATTAGCGAAGTGAGCATTAGTAATCTTTCTAATCTCATTGATAACCTTGATTCCAATACCAATTGAAGCTCTCGTTGAAGCTGATAGGCACATACATAAAGCTTCTTCTAAAATGATATATAGGTAGGGAATGACTGACCAGCCTTGACCTAAACTTTCAGTGGCCTTAAGAAATTGAATTGGAGATTTGTTGATAATTAGACCCACCCAAGGGCCAATGATGCATCAAAGATTCAGATCATGATTAAAAAAGGGTACCCAAAAGTTTGCAAGACTTGCATCAAGAAGTTAAGATCAATTCTATCAAAGGAATTTGACATGTCAAGTTCAATGGAAATCCTTTTCTTAGTCACCTTGTTGTTAGTATCTAGCACAACAATAACAATATTTTCATACATTTACTTACCTAGAATGAATCATCCTTGCTCCTCAAGGATGTTAAAACTTAAATCTTTGTTATTTTGTTGGCTAAGATTTTAGTTATGAATTTGTCAGATGAATTGCAAAGAGAAATAGGCATGAACCTATTGAAGGCGAGAGTGTTCTCTTCTCTAGGTACCAATGCTAAGGTGTAATTGATGGCTTCAATGAGCATACCACTTTGTGAACATCTTCAACCAGTTGGAGGTCAGCCACAATGAGTTGAAAAAACTAATGGCTGAAAGAGTTTGAGATCTCATCAGGTTCAGGTGTCTTGTCTTATAGCCATGTTCAAAACAAAATCCCTGAGCTCCTTTGTGGTGACCATTTGACAATATAAGATTTTTAATTTCTTTAGTGATGATATTAGGAATGTCATTAAAGGAGAGAAGCTTGAACAACAGGGTCTCATTTGACTTGTGATAAAGATCTTTTTAATTCCTTTTCTGTTAAAATTCATATTGCCATTGCCTAACACAATTTTTCTGATCGTGTTCCTTTCACACCTTTGATATGCTTTGAGGTGAATTTTTTATTATTATTAGCATCTCCTTCATTGCGTCAAGTTATGTAGAATTTGACCCTCAAATGCTCTTCCTGCCTGACTATTTTATGCAACTGTGCAAGGAAAAAAAATCTCTTTGATTTAAGAGCTTTAGTTATGATCAACAAATACATTCCAAAACATTGTCATAAGATGTGGTCACAAAGAGCATGTTGATGTTGGCAAAATATGTAATGTCGTGCCCACCCAAGTGTTAACTCTTATCCTACTCTGATATTTCTACCATAGGATTAAAAGTTATATTAAGTTCATTTTGATATGATGTAATTGTAGGATGGATATGTGCCTTGTAGATTGCAATCACCTGTTCATAATATTATGATAGTTTAGCTATGATTTCAATTATCAGATTTGATGCTTCACCTCAAGTGTGTATAATGTATATACAAGTTTACGGCTAATGAATGTATATGGAAAGGAATGACATGGGTTCACTAACCCTTCTTACTATACCTAGTTTGTGTGGTCAAGTTAGTGACCTTGTTACTCAAGGTATGTTTCGTTACTTCACCCATCATGTTTGGATACAAATGAAAGGATGTTCTTGCCTAAATTGCCAATAATCTAAACTGTTTGTTATTTTTAACCCATGTGTTGTGGATGAACATGCAAAATGTTTGTTTCTGTTGAATTTGTAGCATCATTCTTATTTGATTATTGCTCTCATACATAAATGTATGTGTGTGTGTGTGTGTGTGTGTGTGTGTGTGTGTGTGTGTGTGTGTGTGTGTATATATATATATATATATATATTGACTATACAAACTGGTTTGATCTGATTCAAATCTCTGTTATAAAGCAACAATCATACTATGAATATGATTCCATTATTTACTGTTATTGTGAACTACTTCATTTTGTCATATCATTGACTGAGATTGGGTATTGTGAAATATCATATGCCAATCATGATTGGACTTTTGAAGCACATAACCACCAAATGTGGTTAAGGATAACAAATAATGGTTTATCTCGATGTGTCAACATAAGCATATGTGATGAACTTTGGATAGGGGATTTCCCTTCCAAGAAGAAACCTTAGGGGGTGCACTCCAAAGAAGATGGTGCATATTGCCCTTTCATTTGGTTTTCTTGTTATATACACATAGCATTTCCCAATAGAGCATAATTTCATAAAGATGCTACAAGTATCTTAACATACAAATTTTGCATTTATATTACTTTTTCTGAATTTACTGTCATTGATGTCAAAGGTTAATTCAAGCTCATATGAATTTTAGAGGATCATGTAATGTATTAGAATTTTTGGTTAAGCTGCTTGCTTGGGTAATTGAGCTGGTTGCCTATCTACATCAGCTGGCTACTTGTCTACTTGTTGTTCCATGTCAAATTTTTGAAAAGAGGATTGATTTATAGGAAGATTTAAATATGGTTTCAGATTTAAGAGCAAAAGGTGTCATCTCAAATTTTTATAACAGCTTTAGATTTCTTTGCCACGCTGCTGCTCATTAAGCTTTAACGTCTTGGAAACAAGTCACATGTGTCAAGTTACATGGTACTGCCATCCTCATATTATGTAATTTTTGCTAGCTTTTGGTAATAATTTAACCTTGAGAGGGATGGAACACTTGGATCATCCCATCTATATTGGAGGAACCCATAAAAAAAGTCTTAAGACAAGGCCAAAATGCTTGATGACATGGTACAATGCACTATTAACATAAGTACGTGTGCTACTCAATACTAATGAGTTCCTTATCAATCACCAGAGATCCAAGCGTGCATTATCTTTGATATTTACAAATGCACTTGAATGCCCATATATGTCTTGTTTTCTTTTTTACTAAATTTAAAACAATATTTATTCACAAGAAAAAAAAAAAAAAAACCCATTTGATATCGAAACTCCAAATTAGTTCAATGACTAAAACAACTACAATTTGAGTGCACTGCATTATTATATATTCAGAATACACAACATCTATTGAGAATAAAAATTACATTCTTCGGTGATAGATTTTTTTTGAATATCATATGCAAAGAAAAGCCCTTCTACATTTGTTTCCAATTACTGACATGTCCTCCTTGATACACATTTGGCACGAGAATAGAAATTGGTGTTCTAGTAGTTTGGCCTACAGAAAACTATAAAGATGATCAAATGATCAACACCATAAATATTATACAATTTTATCAATCAAGTATTTTCTATTAGGAAACAAAATGAACCCCATATAGATCAAGAGTTCAAAAAATAGTTTTGGTTGACAAAGTACTTAAATTTGAAAACTAACCTTCAGATAGGCCTGACAAAATCTGACATGTGTCAATTTCTTTTCTAAGAATGGTGATACGGCTTTGTCCTAGTTGCCTAAAGTTCAGAAGAATTTTGCAAAGGTATTCAGAATACTTATAGTCAACTATCTTCTTTGACAAGATGAGCTAACACAATATAAATTTCTTGGCAGCTTTCAATGAAATATATACATGCAAGGGAGGAAATATTGACTTTAAGATCAACTGACGATCAATAGAAGACAACATATCCCACAAACACATTCATGACAATGTGTGATGAGTAGTAGGATTGAAATACCATGGTTAGTGCTAGATATTTTTTCCATTTTCAAAGGTGGGACATAGTTATAATTTGAAATTTCAATAATAGGTTATGGGTGTGGTAGAGTTAGTTCTTGCTTTGTCAGGACATAGAGTCATACTTTTTCTGATTTAATCAGATTTTCTAAAGCCAGGTATCCATTTTCCAACCGCACCTACAAACACAAATTAGGGGAGATGACAGATTATTTAGAAGGAGATAATCAGTGGCCTAGCTGTAAGCATTTTCAGCATATAAAGGGCGGCATGGGTCCCTTTCTTTTTTAGTTCTTTCTTCTCTCTTTCGCATGCAGAAGAGAAATGCATTGTAACTCATTTTTCTAAGTATTATAGAAACAAGTTCCTTTTAGCTCAATAAAGTGTAGGAGTTGTTCCTTCTTGATCTTTCTTAGCTACTCCCTTGAATGAATATGATGTTATGTTTTCTATTTTTTGTAATAAAAAACTCTTGACAACGTCTTACTCAAACATCAATGGTGCAAGATGAACATTTTTAGTGTAGGTCATAATCTATGTTAGAGTAACTTTAATTTTTGAAAACCCTCATTTTCCTTCAAGCAAAAGTCAATGTTTAAACCTTTCTATGAAGTGCTTATGCCTGACATGTCTCGATTCAACTTGCGAGAAGAGATTAATCTTTTCATAGAGAGACATGGACATACGCAGGGAGGTAGACCAATAGAGAGTAGTACTAAAATTATCATTTAGTTTTTATGATGTTTCAGTTGATAGAGAACTAGAGAGTAGTACTACTAAAGCTGATCCATTTCTTGGAGTAGTTCATGTGATTAGTACTGGTTCGTATGATGGGACATTGTTGCTGAATAAGAAAACTATGTTTCCATTAAGAGAATGAAAGCTTCCAGGTGCTTTAAAATTGATATTATTTAAAGTGTAAATTTAGTTTACTTTTACATTACTCATTTTGGACTGATAAATCATTTATGTTTTTGTAGGTAATAATGCTTTCTTTGAACATCTTTTTCATATGACATTAAGACTATTTGGACCCACCATACGTAAAAGGTACGTAGTTTCATATCATTGCTACATAATATTTCTTTTCTTCTATTTATTGTAATATATTAAAGTTATTGATCTAACAATCTATTTGTTTTTAAAAAGGTGGAATTTACAAGCTGTGGAATTAAAAAATCAGCTGATTGCATCCATTGAGGAGAAATTTGGGAAAAACATTTTTAACACTGGCCTACTTCTGAAAAGAGCAACAAAGCATGTAAAGACTATGAGGGATCAATATAGAAGGGCTCTTAAGGATAACCCAAAGTATGACCATCCTCTTATGATTCCATCGATGGAGTGGAATGAAATAATAGAAGATGCAAAGGAGAAAAGGCTATGTGATAGAGATAATGAAGCAACATAGGGCAAAAAGAGGTATGTCATTATAGTATTAAGTACATTGTAATTATGCACTAATTATTGATATTTGTAAATATATAATCTAAGATGTTTGGAATTGTTCATAGATTGCAGGACACATCCATGGCTACAAAAGCGAGAATAGAAAAGGTTGGCCAACACAAACTTGCGTCTGGTGGCTATATGAATTTGTAGTCTCGACTTGTAAGTTGAGCAATGAATTTTGTTTTTTTTTTAAAAATATAATATTGCAAATAGTTTTGTTTAATGAAACCATACATGGAAAACTGACGTTATCAAGAAAAAAACACAGGGCATAGATTTCAATGTGGAGGTCACAGATGAAGATAGAAAAATTGCCTTGAAGGAAGCCTATAAAGTTGTGGTTGCACACCTATGTGAATAATCTGTAAGCCTTGCCCAAGAATCCAGTGTACCAAATGATATCTCATAGTAAATTGGTTAGATGAAAAGTAAATAAAATTAAATAGTTGAGAAGATTCTTTTTTGGTATTGCTTTTAAACATAAATTGACTACATAACAATGTGCATAACATTTTATTGCAGCCTTCATATCCTACCACAGAACCTGCTCCTGACGAAGGCCATGATGTGCATTATAGTGGTGGAGCTATTAATTTTCTATTGGAAATTAATTATGCAATTTTGAATACAATTTAACATCTTCAATTGGAATTTGACGTGTATCCTTTTTTTGAATATTTCAGAGCATGTTGAACATCATGCTGAAGGAGTGGACCATGTTCCAAGTGTTCAACATGTTGACATGATGGAAAATCAAAATGTTAATGTACATGATGTGGCATTGTTAGGTAAGAAAAATGCATTTTATGTTGTACTCGTACTTAATTACAAACTTGTAACAGTTCAAAAAAGAAAAAGAGTATGCCAATTTATCGCATTCACTTGTTCTTGCAACAAAGCCCCCTTTAGTGCAGCAACCTCCTGCTCCTCCAAAGAGAAGGAGCCATTGTAATTTGACATTACAGGTGCCAGAAGAGGAGGAGAATGAAGCAGATATGGATGTCCCTATGAGTGCTTTTCTTAAGAGAGCTCAGAAAAACAAAAAAAAAGAAATGATGTTTTAAAAATCTTCTTTGATAAGCCTTGTTGGATAATGAAATAACTTTGTTTTGAGTAATTATGTATGAATGATGCGTATTAATACAGATTTTTATTTTATGTTAATGAATATTGTTATGTGTTAATGAAGTTTTGATTAGTATTGTCTATTAATGAATTTTATATCATATTAATGAATGTTATGTGATTGTATTGATTGAATGTTATAGTTCATAAATGGATGGATGAATGAATGAAGTATGTAATTAGATTATAATGGGTACTTTAGATTGATGTTAGGGGGAGGGGAGTGAGTCCAGATGAGCTTCCACCTTCACGTGGTTAGTCTTGTTAAGTAGAGAATATTATAGTATTCTTGAAACCAAGTGAAGCTCAAATTTGTTAAGTCTTCAAACACACATCCCAATTCTCTTTAACAAGACTGAAGTTTTTTTGCTTGTAATAGTCTCATTGCAATCATCTTTTGGTTCCTTGAACATATAGTTCTTGCTTAGTTTAAATCCCAATTATTAGGCATTTGTCCATATTGGAGTTAGTTTGGCATAGAAACCTACATATTTTATTATATATATTTAGTCAACTGAAAGCAATGTAGAAAGCATTCACATAGTTGATGTCTAACAAAAGAAGACAAGATGCATATACTATTTAGAATGGAAATCCTTGTAGGTGAATTGTGTGTTTATGTACACACACACACACACACATATATGTATGTATGTATATAACTTCAAACAAATTTGTAGGCTCAATTAACAAGAGACACCAACCTCAAATCCTACAATGCAGAAGGAACTGACCTTTGAAATGCAAAGTGTTTATAATGTAGGTAGATTTTCCTTAGATTTCCTTCAAGGTCTTCAAAAAATATGCCTTGTACTTATGAATAATACACTAAGATTTGAAATAAAATTTTTCAATAAATGCTCTAAACTTGGAATATACCTTCATAAAAATTTTGCCTTAGATCTGCTCGTCATATTCAAAATAAGCCTTCACATGTCTGTTCACTTAGGTCTAATTTAGGTCTTCCAAAAATTTGGCTTATAATTATGCTCTTGAATCTCTTAAAATCTTCTTTGTATTGAAATGATATTTAATGAATTGATTGATACAAATTTCCTCATACTTGAATCCAAATATCATTTTCATTGTCAAACATAACACAGACATAAAATCATTTTGGTTATTTTCTTGTTATACAAGTTAGTCTTATCTTTTTGGTTTTCACAAGTCATGCACTTATGCATCTTTGGGATATCCACAAGCTATTAGAGATGTTTGGATGGTTGATGTCCTTATTTTTTTGTGTGTTGTTTGTAGGGCTTTTTCCATGAAGTCTAAGGACAAACATGTTGGATATTTGTGATAGACATGTCCACCTATAAGAAAAGTATCAAATGTAGGAAAAATGCAAAGAAAAAGAAATTTTCATGACTACCGCTACACATATCTTGACCCTTAATACCCATATGCTTAGATGGATTGGCTAACATTCCTAGTCTTATAAGTGCTTGTTAAATGAAAAGGGAATATTCCATCTTGATATGTCAATATCTTGACCTTGACATACCAATTTTTAAAAATAAAATGGCTCAATGATGAAAAATAATTTCTCAAAAGGAATTGCTGAATTGTGGTTAATAATATCTTATTTGCAAGTTCTTTCAGTGTGACTAGTTTGATTGAGGAGCACTTGATTAGTTTTCTTTTACATCTAGACCTTTCTTGTCCAACCAAACTTTTTATTTATTTTCCATTTATCATGTTGCATTTATTTTCCATTTATCATGTTGCAGTTCCCGGTCATCCTATTGCCATTAGCTTGTTTTCGATCCCATTCACATCCATAGTTTGCTGAAGTGCAAAATGTGGAAAACCAATCTTAACACAGGTTGCAAGGAATGTGTATAGCATATTTGCATGATATAGGCAAAATGGATTTGTTGAAAGGGCATTCCCCAACTTTCAAGCAAATTTAATCTGCATGCAAAGCAATTTGATTTCTTTCATCACAACATTTATGGATTTTTGAGTTTGGTGCAAAGATCATGCTCATTCAAACCCACCAAAGTATTGGAAACTGTGATTCTATGATCTATCTCTGTCATAGAGGATGCTCAAAATCTGCTTTGTTTGGCAAGAATTTATATTTGTGCATAGATCTGCTAATGGAAGTGGGGATACTATCTTTTATATGTTTAGAACTCTGTCTTAGAAGCTCCAAAATTACATGGGCTTTGTTCAATCCTCTGATAATTTAGAGATATAAATTTAGAGATATAAATTCTTCTTTTTCTATACAATGTCTGTTAAACCCTCACAGGTAGCTTCAGGACCTCCTTATTATTGTCTTTAAAAACTTTTATTATGTGTAGGACATAATTTATGGGAAACATGGAATTAGTGCACAATTATGTAATATATTAAATCCTCTTTTCACAAACAACATCTAAATTTACAAGTAATTAAATAGTTATGGTCCATATAAATTTTGATACAAGATATAATATTGATATGTGGAAACTCAGAAATGAAGTGGATTTAGTAGGTTTGTGCTTTTTGGAAAATTACATGCAGCAATCCAGTAGCTCTCTTTGCACTATCCTATTTGCCCTTATGGGTAAGTATTATATGGTGAAGTATTGTAGCCATTATTACATCATCAATTGGCAAAATGTGTAGAAACACATGGTGATATTAATGAAATATTATCTTTGTTTGGAGTCTTCTTACAATTCATGTTCATTGGCAGTAGGTAGGAAGATATCACACACAAAGAGTTATCAGTTAAGAAGAGGAGTTGTTTTATCTGAAGCCTTTGAAGTTAACATCACCATTCTCAAGAGCAACACCAGATCTTGGGTATGTTCTCTTCTTCTTTCTCTATAAACACTTTTTTATTAGGGAAGCACTAGTTTTTGTCTCTTTTTCTTTCTCATTATCCATGATAATGAATTCATTACCTCTTTGAGCTTCTTGAATACCTCTTGGGAGATGTCACTCCCATGAGAATTTTCACTTTGTAATCATATTAGTTATGGGAGTTTTTGGTTGAGAGTAAAATCCTAACAAACCTCCTACATTAACTATAAAGGCCAAAGCATCCCCTTAACCATGTCAATTCAATTAGTAAGAGGACAATCCAAAATGGTTTGGATTTTTTATTTATCCACCTAAAAACTTTGAGCACTAATAACAAGACACAAGTAGAGAAAATTTATAACCCCAACCTAGCACTAGCCCACTTCTTTAAAAATATCCTATTGCTCTACTATTCCAAGAGCTATATTTAAATGATTTAGATAGTATTACCCACAACTTGATACCTTGATTCATAGAAACCTAGTAAACACTAGCTAAGTGTCTATTAGAAGAATAAAATAGGTTACAAATATGGGGTTTGCAACCTTGGAGCTTGTGAGACAGGATGACTCTAATTTAAAGAGAAATTGGTAACTCTCTTGCATACACGGGGAATGCATGTTTGGCTCAACCAGTATGAGCATTCTACCATGTAAATTAGAATATTATTAATAAATTATTTTTTATTAATATAAGTATCTTGTATCCTTCTAATCTTTTCCCTCACAACGACATGTTTTGGTGTTTACCATGGAAATGGTCATAATCATACTTATTTGTATAGCTGCTCATCAACCATCTCGCATACTGTCGGTATTTTTATATAAGTAACAAGACAAATAATGTTGAATCTCACTCCAGACTAGTAATTATAAGAATAATATTAGAAGCAAGCACACAAAACTATAAGGTCAAAGTTAGAAATTTCATCAAGAACTTTCTCTGTCATCTCATCATCTAGCACCACCTTCTCAATGTATAAAACAATGCATGCCATGACCTTCTCATTGGCCTTAAATGGAGTATAGAAGTAAAACTTTGGGTTTGACCTCTAAGGTAATGCATATATTGGTTAGAGGAGTTTGTGTCTAGCTTGTTCAATGATGTGCCAAATGATCTATCAACCAAAATTAAAGCAACCTCTTGGGCCCATCCATGGATTTTTAGAGGTAACAATCTTCAAATATCATAACAAAGGAGTTCCAACCCCTACCAGGCATCAACTCTATCTCAATTTTTAAAATTGCCTTTTCTAGGACTATCCAATTAGCCCTATCGAGACAGTAAATTGCACTTTTATCTAAAACTCCCCAAACAAGCTAATGACTTAGTCACCTTTTCAAGTACCCTTTATGGAGTTCTTCAAACTCAACAAATTTCAATTCCCCAACTTGTGACTGATGAACACTTCCATGGCTGTCTCTTCAAGCAATTAGGCCTAATTAGCCCTCCATTTCCAAAGCAACTACTATTTTCATTCATATCAACCACTCCAAACCTTTACATAGTCTTAAGGCATCTAACAATAGAAAGATTTCTCAATTTTTTTGCACCTCCAAGAATTTCTAGATACTTTTTCATCAAACCCTCCCTTTAAGGGTTTCTAACCTGGGGCTTCCTAGAAAAGTCCCTTAACAGACATTCAAAACCATTTTGATGGTTTAGAAAATTAAAGATACACACCTCCAATAATTTCCAACACTTACTTATCCATTCCAACTCTCAGATTCTTCTGTCCACCAGATGGTGCCTTTCAAATGGACCCTCACTATACTGTCCACCAGTCACACTGCTCCTTTCAATTTATTCATTATCTTTTTATAAACCTGCACTCATTCCACATTAAAAATACATATCAAATACATTGGAATCCTCTCCCACAAGTTATAGTGACAGACAGACAGTGGGAGAGGCTTTATTCCATTTGTTTACAAAATAGCAAGGTGACTGTCAGGTGCTTATGTCATACAGTAATTTATTCAGCACTGTTCCAATAAAATTTTACACTATATTTGACTCCAATGTTAAAGATACTTTTAAAAAATCATTGATATTCTTCAATCAACCTTAAATATTACAAAACACCAACTTTACATGCCAAGAAACTTGTAAATACTTTGAAATCAAACAATAATGGACAACACTGTTATGATAGTCAGAAAAAAATACTGATATGACAGAGATTTTATTTATTCATTCTTTCAAAATTCTTCCTCCTCTACCACCACTATCTCTTCCATTCAAAATGCATTCTTTTTAAAGACCTCTTTCTCTCTAACTACCCTCAAACTGATTCCTATAGACCAAACTCCCATATAACTGTCACATGACAATAAACAAGCATTTTTGATAACTTTTAAATGACAATAATTACTTATTTGGTTTCCCTTTGCCACTTTCTTGGCTTAAGATCTTGGGAACATTTATTGTTGTACCTAATTGACTTTATGACACCTAAGTGACCTCAAGAGTCCACCTTTATCCTTAATTTCCTCTAAGGTGCCGCATTTGGCTTACATTGTCAATGTTAACAATTTTACTAGTTCTTGCACTTTGAGTGCATTTTACATCATTTAGAGGCTTTAATATCCTATTACATTATTCATGACCTTGGACACATTTAATAACACCTAAATGACCATTTATGACTCTTGACTCCTTATTTATGCTAATTTTCCCATTCTTGGCAAGGCATTACATTTTGACAACTTTATTATATTTCTTACATTTAATGGCTTCAATGGCCATGATTCCTCATCAATTGACATGATATGTCTTCATTAGGCATGGGTTTCCCTTGGTACCTTCATGGTCTCCTTCATAGCTCCTGGTGTACCCTGTAGTTTCCTGCATCCATTGGGTGCCCCTACACCAAAATTCTCAACCCAAACCTCTTGGATGAGCCCAACTAGTCTCAGACATATGTGGACTTCAAGACGTCAATGTTCTATTAGTTAAGAAGAGCCCTATTATGCCCTAAACATAACATAAACATAACAATCAAGTGCATTTAATATCGACTCAGTCTTCATGCTTATTAGCCAGAAATAATATTAGAAAGAAATTGTGTAAAATCTGGCAACATGGAGTTCCTGACATTTGCTACAATGATTGTTTAAAAGAGAGCAATTCTTATGCAATAGCTAAATGGTTATATCTTCTAGATCAACATGGTTATATCTTCTAGGTCAACAAGACTTGAACATTAGTAATGCATTTAAGCACCATACTTGAAAAGGGTTGTTCATTTGTCTTATCAAAAGAAGTTTCCTTGAATCTAAGAAAAGGATTTAACAAATGTTTCTTTTGCATATGGTACCCATGTGGTGATACATAACATAATTAATTGTACTTGGCACAAATACAAATGTCAGTTTCACTGCCATTTCTATGAACAATATATTTGTTGTGCTCGCAATCAATGTCCCTTACTAACGTTAGATCCAAAAATAAACAGAAACCCTGCTGCAAACTTGGTGATAGAGAAAGTGCTATTAAGGAGTGGTTAAAAGGCTTGGTAGTGATTTGATTTTGATCAATTAGGTATGCTTCATGTGTCCAAACTTTGTCTACTTAGAATTTAGTTCTTGTTTATGGCCTATTATTATTATGAGTTTTATAAGTTTATATAGTTCATTTCTCTGTTAAAAATTGCTATTACATTTTCATTTTCTTTGTGTTGTACATAATCCAAATTAAACCCATTTATTTCTTATTATAGGGCCGCATCAGCCTTATGCTTGAAAAAAGAAGAGAAAGCCTCATGTTATAAGAGTAGAACCACAAGAGCCATAGGAGAATTTCAAAGATAGCCACGATGTGCCTATTAGCATCATGACTATCTTCGGCATTCTCCCATGGCTCGTAAGGGAGATCAACTAGCGAAGATGCTCTGTTAGCTTTTAATATACTTCATAGATGAGATTGCATTATATGAGATTCATTACTACACTTAGGAATGGGCTCATCTTCAGTCTTCAAAAGATTGAAGATGAGCCCATTCCAAGTATAGTAATGAATCTCAAAGCTCCTTCAGCCTGAGCATATGATGTATTTCAGATGATCTTTCTGAAGCTGCATCAACATTGTATCCTTTAGGTTTTTGATTCTTCATGTTTCTTCTTTATTATTCTATAGAAAAATTCTTATGGTTTAAGTTTTTTAGCATCAATTGTAATTTCAGTCAGAAATCTCTATATATCTTTTCTTGCCAGACAGGGTTGCTTAGTTTTTATGTAAATGCCTTTGCTTTTGCAGATTGGACTTGAATTCACCACCAATGTTCTTTATACTTAGCCAACAATATATTTGTACCAAGTATAGTGCATTGTAATGGTATTGTTCATACAATGTTGATGTTTACTCAAGAAGACTATTTTTATTTATTTTTATTTGCCAAGTATCCTTTTCAGTAAGGTTTGTCAAACATTAGGGTTATTATATTGCATATTAGTTTGATAGGAAAAATGGTAATCAGTTTCTCATTCTTTTCCCCTATCTTAACATTTTAGTAGATAAGAATATAAACTGAAAGAACCATCTCTTTAATACATTGTGTTAGTAAATTACATTTGTATGATATATTTTAGTGAAAAATGACAATTTGTTTGATTTTTCTTTGTGGGCAGGTTTTACAGGTTATGCTCCTCCACTCGGTAACAAGAATACCAAAGATAAAATTGCATTCAATTACATTGGATAAGGTTCAAAGTATTTCCAGGTATAAAGAAAATCACTTTTTCCTATTCTATTGAAAGTATTTGCAAGGTACAATAGTGCTTCAATCATTTTTGGGAAAATAATTCTATTAATTTTCTTGCTGTCAAGATTCATTTTGTAATAGCTTCGTCGTGGCACCCTAGATGTATGTTTCTTAAATCCTTAATATAATACTTCATGGCTTGATCAAGCATTTGCAATTTCTCATTATCATATAAATTATAAATATCAATTCACAAGCAAGCATCATCAAGACCCAAACAATTTTCTTTTTGATGATAATAAAGAACATAGTTGAGCATGGATAAAATTTCACAGTTTTTTCCCTAAATCATATCACATAATAGTCTATTTGATTCATATCAATAAATCATTATTAAGAATCAACACCAACTAGAGTATTTTTCATTTCAACATATTCTTGCCCCATAAGTGCCCATGCTAAAAGGTAGTTCTTTTGATATGTAGGAGATAATTTTCACATCAAATCAGATTGTGATATTGCTGCCAGGATTTAACTATGTAGCTTTTCAGTCCAACTCATTGACTCATATTTCATGAGTAGTAATTCAATATGAATCCATCTCTCCTGAGAATAAATGGAACACTTAGTACTCATTAGATCTAGGTGATGGTCATAGAGGTGAAGCACAAGGACTTCATGGGGGGTTATCGATCCTAGTACTACTCCAGCTTTAGTGCGCTTAACTACGAAGTTTCCTCTAGATAGTTCTTTTTCATCTTTATTGCCCACATGAAATACAAAACAACCTTTTCATGCTGACCTTTGAGACTACAATAATTTCAAATTATAAAATTGGACTTAGGCCTATATATTTCAATAAAAAAAAACTTTATGTGCTAGGTAGAGAAGTAAATAATTCTTTTACATATTATATGTTTGTAAAGATATCCATACTGTCATTATGATAGGCATCATACTTGAGCATATCCATATATAAGCTTTCATCTCTCTTATAATCAGTTGAATTATAAAATATTGATGCTGATATGACCTAAAATATACTCTCTAAAAGGAAATATTCCTATAACATCATATATTTTTCTAAACCTTCAATAATTTTGTGGAGTTCCAAGTAAGCACTTACAAGAACAAAAAAGTTTCATCCAATAATCTTTCAACTCAAGCCTATTTAGGATACTAATATTTGTACATAAAGCGTATAGCTCAAGCTAGGCACTCTAACTCCATGTATATGCATTAAAAGATATCACAAGAACATCATAGGCTGATTTATCCTTTCCATATTTATATAGCACAATGCCATACAAGTACATTCTGAATGCATCAAGAGTGTCATTATTCTAAGTACTAGATAATTTTTCTTCCAATCAAATGACTAACCCAAATGAAAAGAAGTAGTTGAGGTTTGATATGAGGCAGCCAACAACCTTAACACTCTCTTACAAGAAATTGAACTTATATCTGGTAGTCAACAATAAAGAAATTTCATGTTAATATGATTGGAATTAAATGAACTAACCCTCAAATTGCCTACAATCATTCAAGAATGAAGTGCTTCCAATAGGATTTTCATGGGTATACATTAAATGTTATATCCTTTATTTTTATATCATTTTGTAATACTTGAATAACTTAAAATCACTAAGATACACAATTTTAAAACTCACAATAATTGAATTCGATTATAAATGATGAATCTACACCAGTAGGAGTGATGTATGGTGAATGATATTCAAGTTTTATAGTTAGATTTGATAGTAGAAGTAACGTAGTAGAAATAATGTAAAGGTATATGATTTAGGGAGGTCACATGGTAGCTAAGAATAGTCCATTATGTGGTTGTAAAATCCTCCAATGTTGGAACAACCAAATATATATGGTCTTGACTAATCTGCACTAAGCTACAACATAAATGTAATCCCTTGGCCCATCTATACAACATGCCTGTTCTGTAATGTCCCTTGCTATATCTGCCCTAATTTTGTCTTTGAATTATAAATTCCATTGACTAAGGATTGTAAGATGGATGTACTTATAACTAAATACCTTGATATTCTTTTAACAAGATAACTCTTTCCAAATGAATAACTAATAATCTCTGTTCTTTTCATCCATTTTCTTAACCTCTTATTTCCATATGAACTATATCTAATTATGATGCAGAGCCCTCTGTATTTATCTTCAAGGAATATTAGTTCAACTCAAGGGATTCAAAATAGGCTGGTACACCCTCAAGGAACCAAGAACATCTCAAAGATTAGAACAAAGAACCCTGACATTATACACCAATAAAGACAACATCTTCACTCACACAATCAAATTGCTATGTCTGATTGAATTGTTCATAACTTCAGTTCTAAATATCTTTTTGAAAAAACCTTTGGAGGAATTTTTTAAAATTAGTAATTCTACAACATACCCAAATCTGAGACCAATCCAATAAGCATATTATAAATTATGTACTCTGAACCAAGACCCATATTTTCTGTCATAAATCAAGAGCCAAACCATTAACCCTTCCTAGGGAATCAAATAAATTTCTCAAAATAAATTTAAATAATACCAAACCAATTCTGCAGTATCCATTTCTAAGTCTAGTTTCCAAATATATAAGTTATTTTATTTTCTCATTTATAAATAATTGTATAATATCAAATCTTTTTCTGCAACACCATTGAAGGCATTTAAAAACCAGTTTTCACTCAAATCTTCAAAACTTTCCCAAATCTAAATGAAAATGATTCAAACCAGTTGGAAATGAAAGGTAGTTCACATATATTTCCAATAAATATCATTAGAGATCCTGAGTCTCCAAAATATGTCCGCACCACACGCTGCAACATGACTATATTCAGCGAATCTCAAATTTGAAAACATCCACTTTCACCAAAATACCCATAACTTATTCATTTCTTCATAAAATTGAACCAAAACAAAAGCATGAGAAGAAGGATTCATCATACTATATATCCATTACTATATTACATTGTCTCCATGCTGTACAAGGCCGTACAAGGCCTGGAAACTACTCTAAAACTAAAAAAACCAATCAAAACCACAACAATAAAATGCACCAAAAATGCATCAAAGTATTTTCTCTTCTCCAAATTGATTTGGTTTGACCATAAAATGGTTTTTATATCCATTTGATAGTTATAAACCTTCCTAACTACCCCCAAGACCAACCATATACCCTTTTACATCATTTTTCTATTATTAGCAACTTTCTCAATGTTGCATTTTACAACTTTTTACACAACTTTTACATTTTTGACAAAAATGGATTCATAGCCTTTACAACTTGACCCAAATACAATATAAATGACTCAAATGTTTTTAATATCACAAATAATGAATCTTAACTTTCTCATGTTCTTGTATTTAATGTGCTCCTGCACCAAATTAGTACTCTATCTCCTTTATAATGAATAAGTGATATTTTGTGTTTAGAACTAGTTCTATTATGATTTGGTTTTCTCTCCATACAATGTAAATATTCTTTCGTCCTTATTAGTCATGATTCAAATTTTGAATGGATATACTAATGTTAATCTATCCCTTTATCTACATGACCGACTTGTTCACTACACTATAAAAAGATTCCTTACTCCTTTTGTATTAAATCCCAGTTGCATATATATGTATACCGATCTATCCATTCCAAGATGTGTAAAAATTTCTTATTGCTAAGTCCTGGATTTGAATTGATTGCTGATTAGATTCATATATGTTGAATTGGTCTTTAGCAGTTGATTGACCATTCATTGGAAACTCGTCTCAAATTCATTGGATGTCTAATATTGGAGTTTTCTTTTGAAATTAATCACTAGATATAATGTTCATCATCGGTTCAATAGATATCTTTGATATTGTCTTTGATTATCACTTCACACTGATATCATTGTGATATTAACTAAGCCAGCCCACAAGATTTAGGTAATTATGACTTCCCTTTTCCAATATCAAAGCCTTTGATTAGTGTACTTATTGAATTATTATCATCAAATCTCTACTTGTTGAATGTATACATTGTTCAGTTCTCTTCCATCAATTATATACTGTTCAATATCTGCTAATCTCTGTTACATCTTTTACATTTCGGTCTTCACTGTAAATCATGCCCTCTTGAATATTTTTGTCATTACTAATGAGTCTATCCTATTATTGAATTCCCATGTATAATTCATTAGTATTTCTCCATCTCAGTCCAATGTCTTGTTACGCCTCTTGGACTCCATACACAGGTCTTGGAAATGATTGTAATCTACATCGAAACAATGCTTTTCTAATATCTCTTCCTAATCGCTATTACTTCAAAATTTACATTTTTTTCTTTGCTTAATATCCCTACATACAAACAAAAATAGTGCTACAACTTACAAGACATGAAAAATAAACATTGCAAACAAAATGAAATTCCACCACTATAGCATAAACACAATACTATGTTAAGAATATAATACACAATTGTGATATTGCTATTAGGATTTAACCTTTTTTTTTGAGTCAAACTCATTGACCCATGTTTCATGAGTAGTAATTCACACGAATCCATATCTCATGAGAATAAATGGAGTGCTTAGTACTTATTAGATCTAGATAATGTTCACAGAGGTGAAGCCCCATGATTTCCTAAGAGGTCACCCATCCCAGTATTACTCCAGATTGAGCGCGCTTAACTACAAAGTTTCCTCCATGGTTAAATCTGCTCTTCAAGCAACCATATTTACAAAACCTTCAAAAAGTGTGTTCCTTATGAACTATTCATTAGAAATCCCCTTAAGCTCATCAATTGATAAGATAAGAAGACACACTTTATCAAGATGGAGAATGATAAGCCCCTTAACAATATACAATATAGAGCAGAAGACTAAATATATCATCCTGTAAAGGGAGTAGGTGCTATGTTCCAAATTTCTTTTGGTGTCAAAGAATGTTTTATTCAAGTTAGTGGTATTGCAACTTGAAAATATTATTTTCCTTTATCAAGATGATATGTATAACCTAGGCATATTTTCGATTCTCTTCAGCCGATGTTCTCTAATGTCAATCCTCAGAGTCAATAAATGTAGTTTTCTAATAGGATCTACATGAAATAAGGCCTTTAACTCATCTATTAGGATGTAAACACACTATATTTTATTTTCCTAGACCTGGTAGGAAACATGTATTAAATGACAGGAAAGTGACAGTAACAGTCACAGGGAAGGGTTTAAACACTCACAGGGAAGGATTTAGATAGTCACAATGATGATAAAGAGGTTTTGTCCATAGTTAAAGGGTGTGTTGGAAATGAAAGTAATTCAAAGATGGGGAAACAATGTCCTTTAGATGATGGATGCATTGGTTAAGGCAAGAATTTCCAAGGAGGTCAAACAAAACAAAGAGTTGCAAAGAATCAACTGGACTATTATAGGGAACAATCACAAGTTAATTTTTTTTTGTTTGATTAAGAAGTTGTATTTGATGACTTGGATATGCATGAAGGGTGTGGGAAAAGTTAGAGAAGAGTTTACAAAGTGTCTAAGTGCATGGGTGGAAGTTAATACAAGGATCAAGAGGTATTAAGTGGTTGTCTTATTGTTGACTGTCACTAAAATAGTGAGTAGGCTGTATTGGTCAAGAAGAAAAGGAAGGTGAGTTGTATATGTCTTAGTCAGCCAAGATAGAGTACAAGTTTCCTCCATGGAAAAAAGGAGTTTCACGTAGCCATAGTACAAGTCAAGTGTAAGGGTTTATCCAAACAAGAATCTAGTAATAAGTGAATTAAAAAGGGTTATGTGTGGATAATCATGAGCAATTGTATGCAATCAGAGTTTCAAGGTGTTATGAGATCAGGGATTGAACTTGTAATCAAAAACAAAAGGAGTGTTTTATTTGTCTAGGGAGAAACCACAATGTGATAGTGTGTGTCTAAAATCTAGGATTTGGGGTTGGAATCCAAAAGTGTATTGTGGACTGTCCTACTGACAAGATTAGGACATTGAAGAAATATAAAACTCTCAATTTTTGCAATTCTATTTACCTTGGAAGTCTTAATTGATTGATCTAACATATATATGAGTTAGAAGAGTTTCTTTTATCCATTTTAAAACTATTTTGAGTGAGTTTCAGATTTAATAGGTGTGAAAAACTGGTGTACAGATCTGCAAACAACGGGCAATAAGAAATACTCTTAATTCTGCATTCTCTTTATTTTGGAAGTTTGTATTGATTGAATTAGAGATCAATATGGGTTGTTAGAGTTCCTCACTCATTTGAGGTGTTACCCAATGCCATATAGATTGTGTTAAAGATCATTGGTTGCGCTAGTTGTTGATTGACCCAGTGTTCTCTGTTTATGCTTGCAACTGCAGTAGAGTTTTAGGAATGGGGGTTGTTCCATGAATAGTTTAAAGGCCTTGTATTCATGGAATGAAAATTTCTAATTTGTATTATTAATTTACTAACCATGCACATGCAGACTTATGGGAATAGGAGTGATCACAGGAAAGGTTTAGTTTGAAGGTATAATGAGATTGAAAGTCGGATACAACAGAGAATGATCTGCCCAAGTTTGGAGTAGATTTTTATTTTTGAAAACATATAAATATATTGAATGGAGTGTGGCTCGATCATCGTTTGAGTACAAGGTGGTGTAGAGATCCAACTTTTGAGAAGGCCCTATGGAATGAGGGTTTGGAGCTGAGAAGAGCCAAATTTATCAAGTATGTAGCATGATTAATAAGGTAGAGTACTGTGTACTTGAGTTCTATTTATAGGAGTATGGTATTGTCTTAAAAGCCTCTGTGTCCAAGTTAGTTGGGTGTCTATGAAACCAATAAGTATTTAGGGATATTGTGATAGACCTAAATAAGCAGTAGGCTTGAAGGATTTGAAAGTTGTTAGACACAAGTGTCTAGAACCTCTGAAATTAGAAAATCTTATTGTGTTTTGAAAGCCATCAATCTTCCCTCTGCATCACTCACAAAAGTAGAAGAATGATCAATACAAGATCAAGGATGGATGGTGAGTTATTGATAAGATGTCACACCTAGTGGAAGGAGAGTATTACTTGAAAATTAAGATGTCCCAAGGTCTTGAGACTATGGGTATGGGTCTAGGATGATCCAATTAAAGGAGACAAATAAGTGTTGTTATAAAAAAAATTAAGGAAGAGATAGTTTCATAATGGAGATTTATTTTGATCTACTAGCCTCTACATAAAAAATGATTCCACTCCATTTTGAATGTAATTTAAGGGTCTTTCATGATCAATATTGAAATGCTGATCCATTTATTTAAAATTGTCTTAAAAACCTCCAATTTAAGGGGCTAAGAGAATACTTATTAATAACTCTCTAGAAATTGGGAGATTTTTGAAGGCTCTTTTAAATTCTTCTAGTCTCTATTTGGATGTTTGTTTCCATTAACAAAAAATGGATGCCCTAGGCAGGCTATCGTGTGAGTATTCATTGTTAGTGATAGTTTATTGTAATATTTTGATTAATTATTGATACGTATGGAGGTACCAAAGGGTTCATGAGACTGAATTAGTATATAATGAGTTTGAAAATTCCCTTTATTATTGCTTGGCAATAAATTTGAGTTGCTTTAAATCTCTAATTTATAGAAATAGTACCAAAATATCATAGGCAATAACAGTTGTAGTTAGGGGGTTTTGCTTTTATTAAGTGTAGGGACATCTCAGTTTGTATTCAATTTCAATGTTATATAATTTCTATTTTAATTTATTAGCTGATAGGCTTTCCCATTGAGGTTGCCTGCAATCAAAATTTGTCTCACACCATTAAACCTTTCCCTGGATACCATTTTTCAGTCGTCAATAAACAATTTTCACATCAACTAATTCTGGGTGGTTGGTGAGTGGAGGCAAAGTGGGTGAGTAGAGAAAGTGCGTTCTCCACTCACCCACTAAATTGGATTGCAATGGGATGCCGGTGCTCGTTAATTCTTATTAAGGTTGAATTGTCCTTATTTCATGGTAACAATTTTTTTATTTTGTGAGATTATCAACCTTTCAATGATGGGTTACTAATGTGATTTTTGGATCAATGTCTTGCAAAGTTGACTTGGCATGTCGACCAAGTGAGTTTACATGGTGAGCGGGCTTAGAAAAGCAACTCTACAGTTCAACTTTGCAAGCACACTGAGTGAGCCCACTTGTTGGGGCAAGGTGGTAAAACCACTAGATGAGTCAACTTTATGAGCTAACTTAATGAGTCAACTCATTGAGGTGACTTGGTGGGGGCGACTTGGTGGGCTGACCTGGAGAGTTGACCTAGGGGGCAAACTTGGCAAGTGAACTTAAAGAGTCGACTTGGTGAGCGTAATTGAATTGTTAGCTTGGCAAGCTGACTATGGGAGTCAGCCTGGTGAGCTGATATGGTGAGTTGACTTAAAGTGGTGAATTGGTGGTGCAAGTTGGCGAGCTAACTTATCGAGGCCACTTGGTGAGGCAACTTCATGAAGCAACTTGGTGAGTTGACCTACTGAGTGTACTTAAAGAATGACCTTGATGAGGTGCTTTGGTTGGGTGACTTGATGAGAAAACTTAAAGTGTCAACTTGATGAGCATACTTGAACAAATGACTAAATGACATGACTTGGTGGGGTGACTTTGTTAGCTGACTTGGCGAGCTAACTTGGTGAGCATACTAGAAAAATTAACTTGGCGTGCCGACCAAGTGAGTTTACATGGTGAGTGGGCTTAGAGAAGCAACTCTACGGTTCAACTTTGCAAGCACACTGAGCAAGCCCACTTGCTAGGGCAAGGTGGTAAAACCACTAGCTGAGTCAACTCGTTGAGGTGACTTGATGGGGGTGACTTGGTGGGCTGACCTAGGGGGAAAACTTGGTGAACAAACTTAAAGAGTCAACTTGGTGAGCGTACTTGAATTGTCAGCTTGGTGAGCTAACTATGGGAGTCAGCCTGGTGAGCTGATATGGTGAGTCGACTTAAAGTGGCAACTTGGTGGTGCAAGTTGGTGAGCTGACTTATCGAGGCCACTTGGTGAGGTGACTTTACGAAGTGACTTGGTGAGCTAACTTGCTAAGTGTACTTAAAGACTTACCTTGATGAGGTACTTTGGTTGGGTGACTTGATGAGAAAACTTAAAGTGTCAACTTGATGAGCATACTTGAACAGATGAATTGGTGACATGACTTGTTGGGGTGACTTCATTAGCTAACTTGGCAAGCTGACCTAGCCAGCATACTAGAAAAGTTGACTTGGCATGCCAACCAAGTGAGTTTACATGGTGAGCGAGCTTAGAGAAGAAACTCTATGATTTAACTTCATAAGCACATTGAGCGAGCCGACTTGCTGGGGCAAGGTAGTAAAAACACTAGGTGAGTCGGCTTCATGAGCTGACTTAATGAGTTAACTCATTGAATTGACTCGGTGGGGGTGACTTGGTGGGCTGACCTGGAGAGTTGACCTAGGGGGAAAACTTGGTGAATGAACTTAAGAAGTCAAATTGGTGAGCGTACTTGAATTGTCAGCTTGGAAAGCTGACTATGGGAGTCAACCAGGTGAGCTAATATGGTGAGTCGACTTAAAGTGGTGACTTGGTGGTGCAAGTTGGCGAGCTAACTTATCAAGGCCACTTGGTGAGGTGACTTTGCAAAGCAACTTGGTGAGCCGACTTTCTGAGTGTACATAAAGATTGACCTTGATGAGGTTCTTTGGCAAGGTGGTAAAACCATTAGGTGAGTGTCATGTCCACTTTTCAAATAATTAAAAATAATAATCTTTGCTAAGGTAGGTAGGCCCGAAAAGGTGAAGTTTTAGCAAAAGGGGATAATCTTTGGAAGCGAATGGACTAATAAATGAAAATTATTATTAAAATATGTTTTATTAATCCCTATTGGATGTGAGTTAGGGTTATGTCCTCTTTTAAGGGGTTTGGAGGCATTTTGGGCTCATTCCAGAACTTGATTATTGCTCATTTCTTTGTTATTCTTCAGAGGCTGCCAAACCTGTGGAGAAGGAGACCCAAGAATGGGAGTTTGTAGGTTTCTAGGAAGGCTAAGGATGGGAGTTTGAAGCCATTCCATGTGCATGCTCATGCAGAGTTTTCCTTTGTGCTGAATAGTGCAGATTTGTGGGTTTTGGGGTGTGTTTTTTGTGAGAGTTTGGTGTTTCCAGTTGAGTATTTCATATCAATTTGGGTTGCTGCTGTATTTCAAACTTTTAAATGTTAAAATAGATCTGAATATATGTATTTGGTCATGATTATACTTTTGTGATAGATTATTAGTGTTTTTGTGGTGTTTTCGAGCTATTCTATGTTGTTTTTGGGAGCCCGATGAGCATTGTTTTTATCCTCCGTTTAGGAGCTGTTGTGTAAATGTTATATAGATCTGAAAATGTCATTTTCTAATCTGTTATGATTCTAAAATTTCTATAAAAATTTCCACTTTCAGATTTACTAATAATATGTGAAGCTGTGAAGTTTTTGGCACTATTTTCGACATACCTAATTTGGGGTTTATTGAGAAATTGGTGGATCTTTGAAAGATTGGTTGTTTGATCTTAAAGATCTAGTTAGAGGCTTGAAATATCATATAAAATCAGAAAAGGGAAATTTTGGTGGTATCAGAGCCATGATCTTGCCAGCCTGAGGGTTTGTAGAAGTTTGCATGTCAGTTTTGACAACTACCTAGATCTTGCATGTCAGTTTTGACAACTATCCAGATCTTGCATGTCCGTTTTGATAACTACCCAAATCTTGCATGTCATAATTTATGGTTGTATGTTGCTTCCAATTAGCTGGATGTCAAAATTTATGGTTGCATTCTACTTCTAATCATTTGCATGTTAGTTCTTGGTGAATTTGGTGGTTGCATGTTGCTTCTAATCAGCTGCATGTCAAAATTTATGGTTGCATGCAACTAAGTGAAAGAGAAAAGAGATATTTACGGTGAGAAAAGAATAAAGAAATTTTAATCAAACCTCCAGTTGAAAGTAAAAGTATAAAATCCAAGGAAGGAAAAAGTATGGCTAATCTAGATGAGATGGCAAAGAAATTCTTCTAAGACATCCAAAATACTCAGAAGCAAATAGTGGATAGTTTGGCAAAAACTAGAGAGGCTTTGCGAATATTGACAGAAAAATTGCAAGGAGTTGCATCTATTAATGAGAAAGGGAGCACTTTAGAGGAGTCAAGAAATCTGAAACTCACACCCTCTCAATCAACAAAAACTATTTTTCTGCATGCAGATGAGCCACCAGTGCCAAATCCAGCCCTTAATCCCATGGAAGAGGTTACAGGTAACTTGATTGCATTAAGAGCTACTTACAATGGTTTAGATGATGACTTTCATAGTTTAGTTCCTTTTAGAGAATATGTGGATATGATGAACACTTTGATGCCCAAGAAAGAGTACAGAAGGGAGCATGACATAAGTGGAAGAGAGCTCAAAAATAAAATAAGCAAGTTTATAGCACCTACTTTTGATGGAACAAATAAAATTTCAGCTAGAGCATGGCTACAAAAATTACAGACCTTCTTCACACTTAACCCCATGAAGGAGAGTGATGCTATTCAAATTGCAAGTCTACACTTGGAAGATGCAGCCTATGATTGGTGGTATCATGGAATGACTACTCAAGGTCATGATCAGGTAACTACATTTGATGATTTTAGTCAAAGAGTGATAGATAGATTTGACCTCAAGGATGATGATTATGAGGATTTTGTTGTGCATGATGGTGAGATACCTAGTAGAGATGAGCAAACATTAAGCATTCATGACTTTTCTAAGAGAGAGTACTAGGCACAGTTAGATGCTTTGTCACATGAGGTTGAGGCTAGTAGTACTTCACATGATTTATCCTGCCAGCTGAAGGTGAGTGAAGATAGTATTGTGACTACATTATCTCATCATGACAGGTATGTGGAGTTAGTTGTTATTGGTCATATTACTCAGGTGAGGAGTTTACTTGAGTTACTAGCTGATTCTAGTTTACGGATATGGACTCAAGATTGTTATATTGGCATTTGGGATTCAGTTGACTGGAGATCTTTAACACTTTTTGGTAGCAGTGTTTGTTTGGGTGCTATCATGGATTTGATTAGCAGATTACACGGTGTTGTCTTTTCTTGTGCTAGCAGCTAGTTTGATGTTGGTATTAGTTTTTATATACCAGTGTTGGGCTTTGTTCATATATCCAGTCGACCATACTTGCTAGAATGTGTTGATGATCTTTCATATTTGGCAGTGTGTACAGATGAGTCCCAAGATCATATTGGCATTGATGACATCCAGGAGGATGCAGTGGGCAGTTTTGAAGACTTAGTTTCCTTGGGTACAAAGGAGTTGGACAACAGTGCTACAATTTTTGATACTCTGTTTGTTGATATGAGCTTTAGAGTTGATTCACAGGGTATGGATGGTAATACTCTATAGACTAGTAACTTTGAGGATACTCCTTTAGACAGTGCATCAGAGGAGGTTTGTAGGAGACAGCCAAGCTAGTGCCATCATGTGTCTAATCAGTTGAGAGTTAGTGAGCAAGACATTGCTATCGCTTGCCAACATTTCGATGCTGCTCATCAATTGTTAGCAGTTTATGGATGGGGTTCTCCTACTAGTGATGAGTAGGGAGGCAGTTATCTTTCCTTGACAGAGTTCCACTCTTTATGGGAGGCTATCCAGATTTTGAGATAGGATTATATGCAGTTGGTAGCCGATAGAGATTATCTTATGGAGTGGGGCAGTACAACATATGATGCATTGTTGGCCAAGGAAGATGAGGTGAGTGAGCTTACTGAGAAGCTTGAGGTGACTTCTAAGATTCTTGAGAGTACATAGTTGGCTTTCAAGGAGTCACAGTTTCATTTGGCTAAGGTGACCATGGAGTTAGAGCAACTACAGTCTTTACTAGATTCTGTACAGTCACAAGTTGTGGTGTCTGATGATCCGAGGATGTCCATGGACGAGATTGTCAAAGATAGTGGAGATGGGGATGCATCCATCCTTGATATTAACATTGGCATATTGGGTTCATCCCCACTAGAGTCAGGTTCAGTTTAGATGGGTGATGCAACAGATTGTTGTGGTATGCCTGACATGGTGGTGACCTCTAGCACTAATGGCATGAAGACTAGAGATGCTGTATCAAAGACCATGTGTGATGTTGGTGAGCTGATAGTTGGCATGGTTCCTGCTAGTAATACTACTCCCTTGGTGATGTCTTTAGAGGTAGTAGTAAGTTCCAACTTGGTTAGTGATCGATTGTAGTTAGTTACATCTGGATTATAGTCTGAGCCACTGACTAAGATTGGTGCATTCTATCAGCATTACATTGTGAGGTATGCTCATCAATTTACCTTTGATGAACATGTTGATGAGATGATGATACAGAGATGTACTTTGGTTCCTAGTGCTTATCATTATTTATGGGATAGTTTGACACCTCGGGATGAGAGTTCTGATGGGCACGACATGGCAATAGGTTCTACAGTTGACAGCTTGATAATACATGACTTAGAACAGGAGTTTCAGAGTGATGCTTCAGCGAGTGTTGTTATTGATTCTACTCCTTTGGTTATGACATCACCTGACTTAGTTGGTGATCAGTCACAATAGGTTGTATCACTTGTTCATGGTGAGCCATTGACTGAGGTTGGTTTTTTTATCAACATTATATTGCAAGGTATGTACATTAGTTAGCATTTGATCCTTGTGTTGAGGAGTTGATGGCATGCAAATTTGGTTTGGGTTCCATTTCTTGCTGTTTATCTTGTGATGGCTTTTCACCATCAGGGGTGCATGGGAGTTATGGTTATGAGATAGTGGAAAGTGATTTCCAGAGTTGTGTTGAGTGCAGGAGTTGTATAGTGTGTGGATTCTCCATACTTGGTACAGTTTCATTTGAGAGCGCTCACCATTGTTGCAGAGTTGGATTGTACATTCCGTATAGGCCAGTGGTATGCGTTGATGGTATTTACTATGTTGGTAGTTTGATTTGTCCACTTTACTTGGGTTTTGATGTTCTAAGAGTTTGTGTCTCATGGGTTTCTGACTGTGGCAGTGGTGATTTTGGAGTTTGGTTGAGCTATAATTGTAAGTTTGATTATGGATTCCTCTTGGTTATATTGCAGAGGATATTGTAGGAGCCTATGTTAATTGGCAGTAGTATAGTTCATGACTACATTTGGGATCTAGGTGGATTGATTGGTTTATTGTTTAGCCATTTCTTGAGGACAAGCAATATTTGGGAGGGGAGGACTTGTCATGTCCCCTTTTCAAATAATTAAAAATAATAATCTTTGCTAAGGCAGGCAGACCCAAAAAGGTGAAGTTTCAGCAAAAGGGGATAATCTTTGGAAGCTAATGGACTAATAAATGAAAATTATTATTAAAATATGTTTTATTAACCCCTCTTGGACGTGAGTTAGGGTTATGCTCTCTTTTAAGGGGTTTGGAGGCATTTTGGGCTCATTCCAGAACTTGATTATTGCTCATTTCTTTGTTATTCTTCAAAGGCTACCAAACCTGTGGAGAAGGAGACCCAAGAGTGGGAGTTTGCAGGTTTTTAGGAAGGCTAAGTATGGGAGTTTGAAGCCATTCCATGTGCATGCTCATGCAAATGTTTCCTTTGTGCTGAACAGTGCAGATTTGTGAGTTTTTGGGTGTGTTTTTTTGTGAGAGTTTGGTGTTTCCAGTTGAGTATTTCATATCAGTTTGGGTTACTACTATATTTAAGACTTTTAGATGTTAAAATAGATCTAAATATATGTATTTGGTCATGATTATACTTCTATGATAGATTATTAGTGTTTTTGTGGTGTTTCCGAGCTATTCTATGTTGTTTTTGGGAGCCAGACAAGCATTATTTTTATCCTCTATTTGGGAGCTGTTGTGTAAATGTTATACAGATCTGAAAATGTCATTTTGTAGGCTGTTATGCTACTGAAATTTCTATAAAAATGTCCACTTTCAGATTTACTAATAATATGTGAAGCTGTGAAGTTTTTGGCACTATTTTCGGCATACCTGATTTGGGGTTTATTGAGAAATTGGTGGATCTTTGAAAGATTGGTTGTTTGATCTTAAAGATCTGATTAGAGGCTTGAAATATCATATAAAATCAGAAAAGGGAAATTTTAGTGAGTCAGCTTCGTGAGCTGACTTAATGAGTCAACTCATTGAGGTGACTCGGTCGGGGTGACTTGGTGGGTTGACTTGGAGAGTTGACCTAGGGGGCAAACTTGGTGAGCGACCTTAAAGAGTCGACTTGGTGAGTGTACTTGAATTGTCAGCTTGGTGAGCTGACTATGGGAGTTGGCTTGGTGAGCTGATATGGTGAGTCAACTTAAAGTGGCGACTTGGTGGTGCAAGTTGGTGAGCTGACTTATCAAGGCCACTTGGTGAGGTGACTTTGCAAAGCAACTTGGTGAGCCGACCTACTAAGTGTACTTAAAGACTGACCTTGATGAGGCGCTTTGGTTGGGTGACTTGATGAGAAAACTTAAATTGTTAACTTGATGAGTGTACTTGAACAAACAACTTGGTGACATGACTTGGTGGGTTGATTTCTTTAGCTGACTTGGTGAGCCGACCTGGCAAGCATACTAGAAAAGTTGACTTGGTGTGTCGACCAAGTGAGTTTACATGGTGAGTGAGCTTAGAGAAGGAACTCTATGGTTCAACTTCACAAGCACATTGAGCAAGCCCACTTGTTGGGGCAAGGTGGTAAAACCACTAGGTGAGTCGACTTTGTGAGCTGACTTAATGAGTTAATTTGTTGAGGTGACTAGGTGGGGGTGACTTGGTGAGCTAACCTGGAGAGTTGGCCTAGGGGCAGATTTGGTGAGCGAACTTAGAGAGTCGACTTGGTGAGCATACTTCAATTTTCAGCTTGGCGAGCTGACTTGAGGAGTCAGCCTGGCGATCTAATATGGTGAGTGGGCTTAAAGTGGCAACTTGGTGGGGCAAGTTGGCGAGCCAACTTAGCGAGGCCACTTAGAGATGTGACATGGCGAGCTGACTTGGTGAGCAAGCTCAATGAGTAGACCTAAAGATTGACCTTGATGAGGTACTTTGGTGGGGTGACTTGATGACCGAACTCAAAGAGTCAACTTGGCAAGCATACATGCACTAGTACATTTGGGTTCATTTGTTGACCTTTATCGGTCAAATTTTTGACCCAATTTTCAACCAAATTCAACCAACCCATTGGTCCAAATTTTTTTGGTCAAAATTTTGACCAAGTCACTGGTACATGATTTGTCTCAATCATATAACTAATTATATATTCTTCATATTAGTTACTGTTGGTTTTTTTCAGGCATTCTATAAAATAGTTCACATGCCTTGCCTATGATATGACATTTTGCATGCATCCTGCACTCTCTCATCCGGCTAATGATGGATTATGCAGAGTGATCTAGAACCATGATGCTAAAAAAACACAATCAAATCCAAAATGAACTTGCACTACAAATGGATTGTGGAAATCCGATATTGGTAAAATTGCATGCATGTCTACCAGGACAATCACAACTTAAACACATATTTGTCCTGATAGACATGCATGCAAAATTAACAATATCAAATTTCCACAATCCATTTGTAGTGCAAGTTCATTTTGGATTAGATTGTGTGTGTTTTTTAGAATTATGGTTTCAGATCACTTTGCGTAATCCATCATCAGCTAGATGAGAGAGTGTAGGATGCATGTAAAATGTCAGATCATAGGCAAGACATGTGAACTATTTTATAGAATGCCTGAAAAAAATTTACACCTAGTTGTTGGTGGAAATTTCCACCAATGCCTAAATTTTTTTCTACCTTTGTTGGTGGAAATTTCCACCATTGTCTAAATTTTTTTCTACCTTCGTTGGTCGAAATTTCCACCTTCATTGGTCAAAATTTCCACCAATGGCTAAATTTTTTTCTACCTTTGTTGGTCAAAATTTCCACCTTCATTGGTCAAAATTTTCACCAATGGCTAAATTTTTTTCTACCTTTGTTGGTCGAAATTTCCACCAATGCCTAAATTTTTTTCTACCTTTGTTGGTCAAAATTTCCACCTTCATTGGTCGAAATTTCCACCAATGCTTAAATTTTTTTCTACCTTTCTTGGTCAAAATTTCTACCTTCATTGGTCAAAATTTCCACCAATGTTTAAATTTTTTTCCTACCTTTGTTGGTCAAAATTTTGACCAATCCCTGTTTGAACTTGCACAATGGATTTGGCAAGTTTTCGACCAACCCATTGGTCAAAATTTTGACCAACCAGTGAGTTGGTCAAAATTTTGACTAGAAAAATATCGACCAATGGGTTGGTTGAAGTTGGTCAAAATTTGGTCAAAATTTGGGTCAAAAATTTGACCAATAATGGTCAAAAAATGACCTCAAATCTACTAGTGCTTGTACCTATGTGTTGAGCTATTTTGTCTACTCTGTTTGTACTTGCTAGTCTATTCATATCGGCCTCAAAAAATTATTTCTCCCCCATACTATTTACATATTAATCATATCTCCCTTTTTGGCTATCTACAATGCTTTCAAAAAGGAATAAAAATAATGTAACGAAACTTTGTATTCTACCCCTTAGATGTATCTTATTGTTATTATTTCTCCTATCTCCTTTATTATTTCTCCTTTCATTTCTCCTATCTCCTTTATTATTTCTCCTCCTTTTTGACACTTATGTCAAAGGGTTCTAAGGAGTAATACCATATTTAGCTAAAAATGTGCTATTTACCTCCATTATCATTTTCAAAGCTGCATCCCAATTCTCCAAAGCAATGTCTAGTGACTTGTGCTAGATGACAGTCTCTACAGCAAGATGTACAAGTCCATCTAATGTAAAAAGATTAGGATCTTCCTTTAAGGCAGTTTTAGCATAGACTTACTCTTTGTGGGGGAAATCCAACTGTGGGGTTATGGAGGACTGAATCTACATTAATTTGGCCTTTATATTGGCCTCTTTGCTTATTAATGCAACTAATTCTCTTTGAGTGTGAAGTGATTGGGCAAAATGCTTCTTACTTTGAGTTGGATCCCTTGGCGATTGCATGCTAGAAATCTTAAAATTTCTCTCCAAGCTCAATATCCTTTGATTTGTCTCTTGTGTGAAGTTGAAAAAATCATACAACTTTTTGTACAATGAGAAAATATTCTCAAGTATAGCTTTGACGTTCTCAATTTTCTTGGCCGATTCTACCTATTCAAGTGTTATACCACTTGATATTTTCTCATTCACCTTACTCTAAAATTTCCTCTTAGACCATTCCATTAGTTTAACATTGGTATCTTGGCCTTCACTAGTCACTTGGTCAACTATATTAGATAGTTTTTTTATTATGGGCTTTGCCTCATCTAGTGACTGCAAGCTGAAGGCATCCATAAAGATGTCCTTATCTCATGTAGTGTTTGCTTGTGTTTATACTCTTTTCTAAGTATTTCTTGCCTCTTCCTCCTATTTAATGCATTTTGCATTTTTGTGATATGATCCATGGTGATGGTCTTTGAGTCATAGGTAGGTATGACTATGTCTTCATCTAACTCAGGGTCTCCATAGTGAAGTACCCTGGCCACTCTTGTTGAGCTCAAGCCTGGTGTTGAGATTTGCAAAGGTATGGCTTCAGTGCTAAGCTTCTGAAGGATTTTCGTAGGAGTGCCTGACTTTGGTAGTTCTACCAATAGTTGAATAGTGGCTTGCTCCTTTTCCTTTGATGTATCCTCCTTCTCATCATATTTCCCTTCTTCTGTGCCTGGCTTTTATCAAGTATCACCTACTGCTGTAGGTGGTGGAAGCATCAAAATTTTAGTGCTAGTAGCTATATAGGTGAAAGGTGGTTCTTGTGGTTTCACATTGTCTTGTTTTGGTTCTACTACTACCTTTTGTAGCTCATATATACTCACCAATATAGGGTTTGTGCATAACTATGCTTGTAGAGTGGATTGGTGAAGAATCTTGGAGAGATCCTTCATAGTTAGGGGATTGATGTTTTGAGCTGAGTTGTCAGGAACATCCTTACTAATTATTGTATTTGCAGGTGTGATGGTTACATGAGGAGCACTAGGAGGTGGCATTTGTGTTTCTTGCACACTCTATTCCTCTTCTTGCTGCTATTCAGCTATTTCCATATCTTCTCCCTTTTGTGTTTCTTCCTCCTCACCTTTTTCTTTGTACTCCTTATCTTTCTTATCTTCCTCCTCTTTCTTCTTTTCTTCATCTACTTTAGCTATTGCTTCCTTCTCCTTCTCTTCATCTTGCTTCTCTTCCTCTCCTTTCTTCTCTTCTATTTTCTTTTCCTTGGCATTGGACTCTACCTTATTTGCTTCCTCATCCTTGTCATTAGTTACCTTGTAAATTGTTTTCCACAATTTTGTGGATTTTTTACTACATCCTCAATCTTATTTTGTAGGATGCTAAAGGCTCTATATTTAGGTGCAAATTTTCCACCATGTTTCTTATTAGCCTTTGTTATTTGACCTCTTGTTAGGTTAGGCATCACTTGTGCTAAGGTAGATTCTCTAATCTCCTTTTCTATTTTTAGACAATAATGCTATTTATTTTCAATTATCTCATATAGCTCTCTAGGCATAGTATTGTCTAGCTCTAGAGGTGTATTTTTGAATTCAGCCATCATGGCATATATTGATTCCTCTATTTTATTTTTTTCTTCTCTACTTAGCTTATTGAAATCAATGTTTTTCAAATCATTCAAATTTGCATTCCTAATATTTTCACAAATTTTTTCTATGGCAGATTTGGGAGGATGGCTTACCACTCTGAATTGGCTGATATCCTTTGACTTTGTTTTCTCCTCATCATTTGTGTCTGGCTATGCCACATATTTTCTTCTCTTCTTTGGCACTTCATCAGGCTATTCAGTATCCTTCTTCTTCTCTTTTTTTGCCTCTTTGGCCTTTTGTGTGGATGCCCATGTGGTAGCTCTTGTTTCTAGTGCTGGCTTGGCTTGTGTAGGCTTAGTGACCTTTTTGGGTTTGGGTTGAGCTAGAGGCTGAGTTTTAGCCTTTCTTTTCTTTTGCTTGGCTAGTGTAGGTGCTTCCTTAGCTTCTTCTTCCTTGGCATCTTCCTCCTTGTCTTCAACTAAGCCATGTGTCAACTCCATTAGGCCTTGCCCTTGCTCTTCTGCTTCCTCACTCTCTCCTTCTTCTTCTTCTTCTTCTTCTTCTTCTTCTTCACTACCTGATTCTTCTTCAATATTTGCACCAAATTTCTTCTTGATTAAAAAGGCTATCTTAAATTTTGTTTCAACTTTGGATTTGACAACATCATATGTACCAAAGTGAGGAGCCTTGTTATCTATCTCTTCTATAAGCAATACTGTGATTGCTATTGAGGCTTCATCTATATCAAGTTCATATCCTAATGGCCTTAGCCATCTTACTCTTGGTATTGCTACCTAGATGTAGGTATAATCAATGTCAACCAGAAAGCATATTTCATTGATATGGTTTTCCACCAGGGAAACTGGTATTCTCACCCTTTGCTTCATGGATTTCTTAAAATCCTCAAAATAGCTTGTCATTTGGGCCTCAAAATTATCACCCATTTGATCAATGAACTCATTGATTTGTGTAATTGTAGTTTTGTTTGGGTTCCAATTCACCTTTCCAATAGAAGGAAACTCTTCCATAACATAATAGAATATGCACATAAGAACTGAACCAAACTTGCATTGAGCACCTTTTGATATCCTTTTGCTCCTAGGTTTTCATTTATTTTTTGCAACATTAGTTCTGCCAGATCATATGTATGATCTTTCTTCACAAGTTTGTAGGCTACATCAATAGCTATACATGGCACACTATTTAATTTTCTAGATTGGTAGAATTTGTGAGAAATCACTCTCACTACAAAGTCTAGAAGGCGATCAGTTATAGTATCAATAGTCATACCCCTCTCATTCTATTTGGCTCATATATTCCTTTCAATAATCTCTTTGGAATCATTGTGTAGGGTCTTAGGCTGATCTAGGGTTGGGAAACCCATAACCCTATGTATTATCCTTTTGTAATCTTTACTAGTCCTATTTCTAACCACAAACATCCATTGTGAATTCTATTGAGGACAATCTATATCCATTCAATTTTGAAACCTGTAGGGTAAACTAGGGCATTGGTCAAACCCTTTTTCTTGACTATTTGGAATTCATCCTTTAGAATTTTATTTTTGCACAGTTTGTCATAGGCTTGGAATATCTCAAAATCACCTACTGCACCTATCTTGTAGTTATAACACTTTCTCACATCTTGTACCATGACAACTTTTGGTGGAATGATGGACAATGCACCAGATGGATTATTTCTATAGGCGACTTTAGGGATTGGCCTAAACTCAAGTTGTTTTCCCTCATTACTAATTAACTAGACCTCATGACCTTCCTTTCCTTTGGGGTTTCTTAAACTAGAAGCCATTATACTGAACCAAGGTTTTAATGTATTAAAAACTTTAACACTGCATAGCTTGACACTTGATAAATACCTTAGATCATTGAAATGTATGCTAAATTGTTGTTGAGATCGATGCAAATGGCTTCAAGGTTTCTATATGATCACTCTTGAACTCTTTTTTGTCTTTTCTTTGTGTTCAAATGGTGTGAAAATGATCAAAATTTGACCTTATAGCTTTCAAAACCTAGCATTAAATGCTTAGTGCATACAACTGTAAACTGTGCACTTGAAGGTTTCACCATGACTCGACTCCCATTGTATTTTTTTTACTTAGCTTCCACTAGTTTTCTACTTCACTCATCATCAACTATCAACTCAGTTGCTATTAGATACTTGGCATCCATTGGAGCTTTACTTAGCATCTGAGGACAGTTTGATAGTATTTGCAAAAAATTCAGATTTTGACTTGGCATCTTTGCTCATTCAGATTTCTTCCTTGTAGTACTTCTTTGTCTTGGGACTAATGTATGATGTAACTTTTTTATATCAATCCCATACACCTATTATTGTTTAGTTGGATGAGATGTGATCACTTGACCTTTTGGGTGAAGTGATCCCTCTATTCGATGTGCTACACTCATCTTTCTTCTTCCAAGTCTTGTTCATTTGCCCTTTGATTTGTTCAACATCAACCTTCTCTTTTGCTTTGTTGATTTCTATCTTGGGTGCTTTTGACTTTGTTGGAAAATTCTTATTGATATGACCAATTTTCAAGCAACTAAAACATGTGGTTTGACTTAACCATCTACTGTAATTCCCTCTAAAATGTGTCCTTATGCAATTTTTGGGGATGTCTCCATATTCTTGATAGTAATGATAGCTATACCTAGTGTTATAGTCCCAATTGCAATGATGACCACAATTTTTTTACTTTATAGGCTGATTAGGTGTTCATTTAGCTTTTGATTTGCATTCAAATGGTTTATGTCCATACTTTTGCAGTTGTAATAGTGACCCTCAAATCTTGGTGTCCTCATGGTCTTGGTTCTGCATTCATGTGCTTGATGTCCTTGTTTTTTGCACTTATGGTAGTAGCGTGCTTTCTTAGGCTTATCATGTTGATGACTATTCTTTCTCCTACATACATTAGAGGTATGCCCCTTTTTACCATAGAAGTGATAAGTAGGTTTAGTGTTCTTACCTTTGTTACTCCTTTCTTCTGGAGTCTTGGATGATTCTCCTTGCTTAGTGCTAGTGTAACAAAGTCCTGAAGTATTATTACTAGCCCTTGGTGATTTCAATAGTTTCTCAAAGTACTTGATGGCCTCATTTGGTTTTTTGAAGCTTTTTGGTATCTCCTTCTCTTTTTTCAGGTTATTTTGTAATTGTTCATTTTGTATTCTCAAGGTGGAGATTTCAATGTCTTTCATGTTTAGCTCATGATGAGCATTCATCATCTGACTTAAGGTGTCAAGCTACATGTTTGAGATTCTTTCATACTCAATTGTCTTCTCCTCTAGTCTATTGGTAAGATTTCTCTTGTCATCTTCTATCATGGCCTTGTCTTCAATGGCTCTCTTCTTTTGTTCAGTCACTTAACAAAGCATTATGGTTTGTGATTCTTGTTCAAGCTTGAGTATTCTAATTTCTTCAGCTTGTGCTCTATTTTTCTCCATCAATTCAGCTATTGCTGCATCAAATTCCTTGAAATCTCCATTTGAAAATACTTGTGTGGTATCAATCTCCTTGTGGTGTATGTAATTTTCAGCTATGGCTATATCCTTCATTCTTTCCAAGGACTTTCTCAATTCTTCTCTGGCTTCTTCCAATTTGTGTAGAGTGAGGTGCACATCAATCACCTAATTGTCTATAATCTTCCCAAGTTTGAAGACTTCCATCTTTAGACTTTTTCTCTAAGATGTTAGGCTTCTCCTTGTGAGAACCTGTGCTCTGATACCAATTGTTGGAATATTCAAAATGGGCAGAGTACTTCTTGGGGGGGGGGGGGGGGGGTGAATCAGAAGTATCACACTTTTAACCTTTTTTAATCCTTTAAAAAAAAAAACTAAAAATAAAATAAAATGCATGTAAACATATTAAATATACATAAAGTAAACACATGAATCAATACACATAACACCATACTTGGTAACCTAGAAACCCTCAAGGAATAAGAACATAAAACTAGGGTGGGGATGATACCCACAAAAATTACTATAGCAATAATTGTTTGGCCACTTCTGGTGGTCTGCCCTATGAAAAGTCTGCCCTATTAAAGGCTTTACACTATGTCAATAGTGACCTAGTTAAAGGATTTATAGACACTTTACATGAAGTGTCACCTTGTTAAAGGATTTAGTCACCTCTTCAAAGGATCTACAAAATAACTGTTAAGCTAACCTATCAACATAGGATTTTCACTATCTAATACAATTGCTTGAGAGTGTTAGAAAACTTTGACCTAATTGCTTACAATCTTCAATTGCTGATTTTAGGCACTTGATCTACTCAATTTGATGTGATCCTTGATTAATTTGGTATCTATTCATATCCCTTGTATTGTTCTGATTAGCTAGATGTGTAATTGATGATCAATTCATTAAGTCTATGATGCCCCTACTATTTACCCTATTCTGCAACTTTGCTATTTGGTTAGCAACTTCCCTAACTTCTATTCAAAAACTTAAAATCATGGGGTCTAAGCCTCCTTATAAAGACTTTGTAGACTTAGGGTTAGGTATGGATCTATGATCCATATTGAATCTTGAATTCTCACTCATTCCTTGCATTTTTTTCATTGGTTGCATGCCTTCTCATCTTTCTTATTGGTTGCATGCTGATTGCATAGGAAATATACAAGATTTGTTCTTATCCTTATTATCCTTCAAAATCTTTCTATGTCAGCTCCAAGAATGGTTTACATCTAAATTTGTGAGGGAACAAACTCATATGTTAATTTTGTGTTACTTGGCAAATACTGGACTACTAGTGCTCAACACATATACTATCCTGCTTTGCTTGGCACCTATTGCATTCTATCTTACTCGGCACATGTATGACTCTAGCTCGCTTGGCATATGTAGCATTTTGACTTTCTCAACATCAACTATGACTCGACACTTGTATGATCCTCAACACCTGAAGTCACTTAGCACCTGTTGGAATTCTAACTCAGCACATACTATGGCTCAGTATACATAGGGTACTTAGCTTCAATGTAGAAAGTGGTTAAGTGTGTTGACACTCAAATGTCAAAACCATTCTAAGACCAACATAATCTTGATAGCTTGTAATTTGACATTAAAACATTTTTCAGAGATTCATTATTTGGTTGTCCACCCTCAAGAGTTGATGCAAGAGCATCTTGCATAAAATAATAAAAGGGGGCTTGTTGAAATTTATTTAAAAAAATAAAAAATTGGAGGAGAGGGAAAGTAATAAAAATAGAAGGAAAAATAATATAAAATAGAAAAATAGAAAAAATAGAGAAAAAAGGCTTTTTCCTCTACCAAGGTATATAGGTGGAATAAGAGGAAATAAATAAAAATAGTTGTTATTCCATTTCTCAAGGTGTGTAGGTGGTATTTTAGAAGTTTGTGGAAAGTTCCTTAAATCATGCATTTAATATTTGTTGTAATCCACACATGCAATGTGATTTTCTAATTGGGCCACATGGTAGTGCTTAGTTGTATTTGGGTGGGAATTAAATATTTGTTTTAAGATATTTGTATTTACCTTTTATCCCACATTGGTTGTGTTTGTAACATCTTTAGTGGTAAGTTCCTATATAAGCAAGGGAAATGCACATTTGTAAGTAAGCTCTCACAATGTAATCTCTTGTAAGAAAGCTTGGAGATGAAAGACCTTAGTGTGTAAGATCTTGAGAGAAAGTCTCTTCTTGGTGAAGTTATTCTTTGTGGAATTTCTCTTGGTGAAGCTCTTGGTTTGAAGACTCTTCTTGTGGGAATTATTAGTTTGTGAAGCCCTTGGTGTGCAAGCTAGTTGGAAGCTCTTGGTTTGGAAGCTCTCTCATATTGTAAGAATCTGGAGTTCTCTCATTTGGAGAATATTGTAATGAATTTCAAGTATTAATGGATGCTTTATGAAGAATATTATCTTCTCTTTGTCTCCATGTTATTTTATTTTTGGTTGTGAGTTGGTAAGGGTGGTGTGGCCCTTCATCAAATGGTATCAAAGCGAGAGTTCTTGAGTCTGTGGAAAGATCACCAAATGTGAGACAATTTGCACTAGGACCTTGGGTTGGGTGGTGAAGCTTGTCAAGAAGAAGTTATTGATTGTGTAGATAGATCACCGACTCTGAGAGAGTTTGCATGAGGATCATGATTTCAGCTAAGTGTGTAGATAGTTCATTGATTGTGAGGTAGTTTGCATGAGGCGTTTGTGTTGCATGAAATTTTCTTATGAAGACATGATTATGGAGAAGAGGAAGAAGAATATGACTTTTGTTATTGGATGGATTCTGAGAATTCCTAGACTTGTGAAAATTAGAGTAAGAAATAAAGAAGCATTACAAGTTGCATTCTTTGATTCTTAGAAGCCAACAAATGAAATAGATGCAAAGTTGCAAAAGAGAAGAGTGTGTCACTAGAAAAGGGATATTGGTAATTCTTTGGATGTAGAAAAGAAAGAAGATCTAGTGGAGTATCACATAGGCGATACAAAAGAAGAGAAATAGGATGAAGATTAAAATATTTTTGAACCTAAAGTTGAAGAAGATGAAGAGCATGAAGATGACTAGATTTGTGAGCCAAAATTAGATGAAGATGTAAAGATTGCAAAAATTGAGGAAGAGTACAATGCCTTGGTTGGAGATCAAACAAGTGAAGCAATTACATGCCTTATTGAAGACATGAGAGAAGAAAAAAAAGATGAATATATGAAAGAGGTAAATTTTTATGAATCACAGGATGTTGAATTTGAGATTAATTTGAATGATGATAGTTTTCATGAGGATCCTATTAGTGATGTATGGTATGTAAAGGAATATTAGTATGGTGTTGTTGAGTTTATTATAGGTGTATTTAATTCATCAAGATTAGAGAAGGATGAGAGTTATACTTGGTTAGAGTTAATTACAGAGGAGTATATTTAGTAGCAGATACTTGTTCCAGCTAGGTATTAGAAATGAAGGAAGAATACAATATATTGATAGCATATACTTGTTTCAACTAGGTGTTGGAAGAAAAGAAAAAAACTGTCAGTAATGGCTACTTCATTTTGTGAATCCATATTCACGAACTTTCCTACCATGGGTGTTTGAAGCAAGAGCATCTTGCATAAAAAATAAAAGGGGACATATTGAAATTTAAAACAATCTGGATGAGAGAGAAAGTGATGAAAATAGAAGGAAAAATAATAAAAATAATTTAAAAAATAGAGAAAAAAGGCTTTTTTGTCTACCAAGGTGCATAGGTGGCATAAAGAGGAAATAAATAAAAATAATTGTCATTCGATTTCTTGAGGTGTGTAGGTGGCATTTTAGATGATTGTGGAAAGTCCCTTAAATCATGCATTTAATATTTATTGCGATCCATATAGGCAATGCAATTTTCTAATTAGGCCACATGGTGGTGCTTAGTTGCATTTGAGTGGGAATTAAATATTTATTGTAAGGTATTTGTATTTACCTTTTATTCCACATTGGTTGTGTTTGTAACCTCTTTGGTGGTAAGTGCTTATATAAGCAAGGCAAATGAGCATTTGTAAGCAAGCTCTCATGGTGTAATCTCTTGTAAGCAAGCTTAGAGGTGAAAGATATTAGTGTGTAAGATCTTGAGAGTAAATCTCTTCTCAAGTGGTGAAGCTCTTCTTTGTGGAAGTTAACTTCATGGAAGCTCTTGCTTTGAAGACTCTTCTTGTGGAAACTATTATTTTGTGAAGCTCTTGGTGTGCAAGCTAGTTGGAAGCTCTTGGTTTGGAAGCTTTCTCATATTGTAGGAATTTGGAGTTCTTTCATTTGGAGAATATTGTAATGAATTTCAAGTATTAATGGATGCTTTATGAATCATTTTATCTTCTCTTTGTCTCCATATCATTGTATTTTTGGTTGTGAGTTGGTAAGGGTGGTGTGGCCCTTCATCAAGAGTATAGACTTTCCAAGTCACTTTAGTATATCCATATTTGTGCTAATTAGTTAAATATAATTAAGAAAATCAATATGGTATCAAAGCCCAGTTAAGAGATGATCTTGATCATATTTATCTAGTGCAATCAAGTTTCCTTAAGTTCCACATTTTTCAAAATGGTGAACGATATAAGGTTAGAAGACAGGCTTGAAGGAATTCAAATTTTGTGGGATAGAAATTATGAATGAAATTAACCTTTCCAAGAAAGAGAATAGTTTAAAATAATTCATTAAAAATATGAACCACCACCCAAAGGAAGTAATGAATTGAAAAAATGGGAAAGCGATAACACCAAAGCCACAAAGTTAATTGTGGATGGTATTATGAACCATTTACTTCCAATCATCTCAGAACTAGACACAACACATGAAATGTTTAAAGTACTTCAAGAAATGTTTGAGATAAGTAATACCACTAGATTTCTAACTCTGAAATATAATCTCTCCAACATTAAGATGAACAAAGGTGAATGTGTCACTTCATATTTTATGAGGATAAACTCTATGATTGGTCAAATCTACAATGAGAAATAATTAACCATGATTTCTCTAAAGGTACAACCACCATCATGAAATTTTTTTAGACATGGAGTATTTGATCGCTCCAAGCTTCCTTAACTTTCATGACTAAAGTATTATTGCATACAAGAGAAGGGCATGTTAATGTCTCAAGATGATACTTCTACCAGATTTGATGTTCAAGCTCTTTCAACCAAAGTCAATAAAAAGAAGAAACCTAAATTCAAAGGGAAAGGGAAACATATGGATTACACTAAAATATGATGCTTTAAATGTGAAAACTATGGTCACTTAGCATCTCATTTCCTTGATAGAGTGAAACATCAAGAAGCCTTTGCCAAAGTTAGTAATTCTAATATAGATCCAAAGAAATGTCCATTCTAAAAGAACTTTAGAATATCCATAACATGTTTGAAATATTGGACTAAGAGGGAGTTCTCTATTTTTATTATCTTCTTCATCAAACTACAAAATAAATTTGAAGCACTTTCAAAGTGAACTTGGCATGGTTACAATTTCTTAGATAGAGTCTTAGAATATTAAATTATTGTAATACTTTTATATAAATCTAACCTTAAAATCACATTTATTTTGTATTTTAAATACATACTATAAGAGTTATGTGTCTTAATCTTTTCTTATGAGAATGTTATTATAGGAAGAGGGAGTCTGATACTTCTCCAAAAGAAATCTTGAATGAAGAGCTCAGATGATTTATATTAAGGTTGACTAAGATGAAGGTTGAAGTTATTGGTTTTGATGAGATGAAGGAGTTGTATGATACCGACCTTGATTTTTTTGAGGCATGGAGAGACTGCAGAGCACTAAATCTATTATATCAAACAAGTAAGTATGATGAGTATTTCATTCAAGAAGGTATGTTGTTTAAAGAGATTCATTTGTGTAGACCAATGAGGTCTATGTGAGTTAATTTGATTAAGGAAAAACATTCTGGTGGATTAGCTAGACACTTTGGTATTGATAAGACATAGAGTTTTCCTAAGACAAGTATTATTGGCTACAAATGTATAAGGATGTTCATAATTTTATAAGGAGATGTGAAATTTGTCAATTTTCAAAAGAAGTTAGAAAATCAGATTGTATACACCTATTTCTATTCTTGAGAAACCTTAGAGTGACATTAGTATGGATTTTATTTTTGGATTACTTAGGACAACAAGAGGGTATGATCCCATATTTGTTGTTGTGGACAATTTTCTAAGATAGCACATTTCATACCATGTAAGAAGACATATGAGGGTATGTGTAGGATCATGATGTGCCAAAAAATAAAAATTTGAAAAATATGTAATCCTAAAATGTCTCAAAGTATTTCAAAATCTATTCCAACCATTTTCCCCATCCATCCTGATACTAAACGAAAATAATTAATACTTTTATAAGGTCTACTATATCTTTTGATACCAACCCTATATGGTCAGCTTTAAAAACATCCCAAAAATTTGTTTTTGGTTTGTTCTTGTGTGTTTTTTACTTCAAACATATAGTTGATGACTTTTTTCTCACCAAAATTTGATGAAATGAAAATGGTTTCTTAAATTTTTTCTTAGCTTTCCATAAATGTAAGGTTTGTCAAATTACAAGTTTAGTAAGTAATTATTACTTATTTTCTAATGGAGTTACGTATAAAGTGTTGATTGACACACTGCTTGAAAAACAACTATAACTTTCAAATGGTAGAACATTTTTGAAATCCAAAAGATGCATCACATTCTATGCTTCTTCTACTATAAGGAAAAAAATAACAATTACATTTTACATAGTTTTAAATTATTAAAGGTGGTTAGACCCCAGAGTTTTTAATTCCAAAATACTAAAGTAGAAAATTAATAATTAAATATTTATTTAGAATAAAAATATACAAAAATATGTGTCACATCTAAGAATTAGTCTACTTCTTCTATCTAGAATATTATTTAAAAATATTATCATTTGATTTTGATTAAGGTGGTCAGACATATGTTTACTTATTATTTTTGTCCTAAATTTTTTGTACTATTGCATTAAAATTCAAAATTTTAACCAATCAATTTTAAATTTTGTCAGATAAGGCCTAATAGTTTAGAAACCAATTTCAATTTCCTAGAGATTCTTTTTTCTCAATTTTTTAATACAAAGTTTATAGAAAGTAGAAAATTGCATGTCAAGTTGACATAACCCTGATTTGTTGATTTTTATTGTCACTTAAAGAGCATAGTTCTATTGACCATGATCCCACACATACCCATGATATGGATCATCTTGTAGAGATTTTCTTCAAAGAGATTGTTAGATTGCATGGATTACCAAGAAGTATTATCTTCAACAGAGATAACAAGATTGTTATTTGTTTCTAGAGAAATTTATGGAAGAAGATGGGTATCAAGCTAAGTTTAGTTCTACATTCCATCCATAGATGGATGAACATGAAGAGGTTGTGAATAGAAGCTTGGTTAATTTATTGAGATGTTTAGTTGGAGATAAGTTGAGTAATTGGGATATGGTGTTGACACAGGCTAAGTTTGCACATAATAATTTTGTGAATAGGGGTACTAGGAAAACACCTTGTCAAATTATTACTGGAATGCAACCAAGAGGAGTAACAAATTTGAGGGATATTATTATTGAAGAGAAGACTAGAGGAGATTCTACATGGATTTTTCAATTTGGGTTGGATCCATCTCAGGTTATCACATTTTCATGATTCAGGAGAATCATTTCTTTAAACCCTAGTTGTCTGATGCAGGAGCATCCTAGGTTGTCTTGCTATCCAACTCATATTTATGCATTCTATCAGTTATTGTCAAGTTGTAGTGTTGGCCAGGTTCTTGCAGTGTTGGTTAAGTTCCTATTTTGGCCAAGTTCCTACAGTGTTGGTTGAGTTTCTATTTTGGTCAAGTTCCTACAGTGTTGGACGAGTTCCTGTGGATGCCAAGTTCCATCAAGTGCCAAGTAAGCTCATTGGTTTTATGATTTTCAATTCATTCTTTGAAAAAGTTTGTATATGATTGGTTCTTAGTGAGACTCAACTTGTTCATTTAATTTGAGCTATGAATTTAATGAAAGCATTGTGCATTGGGATGCATGCAAACCATTATGAGGTAAGCCTTCTCTTATGTAAAGATCTAGAATCTTCTGTAATCCATTTTGGAAAATATAAAGAGTGACTCTAGTTTAGGTTTGGAGAGAGGATGATAGGAGATCAAGTAGAAGAACTGTAGAAGTTAGCAAGTGAGATCCTAAAGATTTGATCACAATTCGATCATGTTGGATGTATTTTGATGTATATCTAATCTTGTATTGGTCGTAACCTGGAAGACCTCACAATTGGACATGTTTTCTGATATTATGATGAATTAAAAAAGACATTTCTTGTTTTTGTCCCTTCTTAGTGTCATTCTCTATGTTTTCTTATGTTGTGTTTACTTGACAAGTTGTTTGGACAACTAGGTGTGCCTCTAGCCCTAATTCTCCAACCATCCATGTATCAGATGGTAACACAGGGAGGACGATAAGATAGAGAATAAAAATGAAGAGATATTATGTGTACATATATAATATATGTAAGTAAATACATTTTTGAAGTGCATTTTAATTTTATAGGAATATATATTTATTTGTTCCTACAACTCCCTTTTTTGATCACCATCTTGGTGCATGCAGAACATAATTTTCTAGCCTATCCCATTCATGATTGTTTTGATCTCTCCTCCATGATTCCATAAGCACAAAACACTTTTCTATTTAACTAGATCATGGAGCCTTATCTTTGACATGTGCTCTTTATCTTTTTAGGTGATCTCTTTTGTTCTTGCAATAACTTTATGATAATGATGCTAGTAATTGAGACATTTTCTTTATAAATGTATCTTCAACTAGTTAACTTGGATTCTTGATAAACTACAGTAATATTTTTCTAATTTATTCTTAAATATAAATGTACAATTTGTATCATTTTTTGGAGGGCTTATATCCTTCAACTTAGTGATATCTTATCTCCTTGAGGTTTTCCTATAATTATAATCTCTCTCTCACACACAGATAGATAGATAGAGAGACAGACACACACACACACACACACACACACACACGCACACACACGCACACAATGGATAAAATTAGTAAGGTTAGACTACGATAGATGTGTTCATGGTATATTAAAAAATAACCCCCCCTTTTCTAAAAAATATTGCACCAAACTCCTTTTTTAACCCTTTCCAATACCTATCCAATACCCCGCACACCTATTTTCGTATAAAAACCCCACCATATGCCCCCCAATATACCTCCTTGCCCCTATTAAGGATATATATTTCCCCCTTTTTGGCCCATTTAAAACCCCCCATATGAATGCATGTGATAATATATTTCCCCTTCACTGTAGACCCCTCTCTCTCTCTCATACTCTTGCTAAAGTGGGGATTGGATGTATCATCCTAATATATAATCAACCTTATTACATGCTCATTTTTAGCCTCATTTTAGTGTTGTGTGGGTTCCCATATTAATTTCACATTCTTCTAGCACTTGATGTGCCTTAAAATTTGTTAATGAATTAGTTTATTCGAGATAAAAGTTTCTATTGAAAATATAAATATATTGTTATAATATATTATCAAATTATATATATTGCTATTGATATATAATATATTAGAATGTAATATATATATATATATATATATATATATATATGTATATATATATATAATCAAATATTGATAATATATTATATTTTATATATATTTCATAAACAAAGCATATATTATTGATTGTCTTTGATATTGGTTGAATGACTAACTAAGTGAGTTACTGAGATTAGTTTATGTTTAGTTAGTAAAGTAAATGACCAGGAGTCATGTCCCAATGGGATGTGACTCCATGGTGGAATCATTTCCATTGAGACATGACTCCCCATAATTATATTTATATTTCCTGCAAAATGTGGCAAAAAGACATTGATAACAATCAATGAAAATAAGTTGTAACTCATTCTATGTTAGTCGATACCTCTTCCTATTTGTTCAACTCAACATAGTGAAATCTGACATCATATTATTTACTATAGAGTCTCTCACCATTGTTGCAGAGTATTGTGAGACTTGAACCTAAATTGCATAAAATAAACATGATAAAACTTAGCATTTAGATCAATAAAGTACATCAAATCTAGATATTAAATTGTGAACAACTCACGTACATATATATGAAGATATTGTGATTGTAGCAGACAAATTACATCAAGTTTTAAAGGTGATAAGTTGGAGATCAAAGTGTTATGAACAACATCCATAATTTTATAGTGATATAGCAACATATACATCATATATATTGTAAGAGAATATATATATATTGAAATTGATTACAGAACTACATAGTGGGATCAATCATAGTTTATATTTATATAAATATATTTATACATAGACACATTGATCTTGGAAAATCATAATCTGGAATTAAAACATTTTTAGGAGATTCATTAAGGTTATCCACCCTCAAGAGTATAGACTTTCCAAGGAACCTTGATGTACATGTATTTATACTAATTAGTTAAATCTAATTAAGAAAATCAACATGGTATCAAAGCCTAGTAAAGAGATAATACTGATATTTATCTACTGCAATCAAGTTTTCTTAAATTCCACATTTTTCAAAATGGTGAGTGGTACAAGGTTAGAAGACATGCTTGAAGGAGATTCAAATTTTGTAGGATGGAAATTGCGAATGAAATTAAACTTGAAAGAGACCAGTTTAAAATAATTCATTTAAAAATCTGAACCACCACCCCAAGGTAGTAATGAATTATAAGAATGGGAAAGTGATAATACCAAAGCCATGAATTTAATTATGGATGGTGTTAGGAGCAATTTACTTCCAATCATCTCATAACTAGAGACAACACATGAAATGTTTATAGCACTACAAGAAATTTTTGAGATAAATAATACCACTTGAATTCTAACTCTGGAAGATAATCTCTCCAACATTAATATCAACAAAGGATAATTGATCGCTTCATATTTTGTGAGGATAAGAAAACTAAGGAACCAACTTTCTACAATTGGTTAAATCTGTGATAAGAAAGAATTAACCATAATTTCCCTAAATGGATTGCCACTGTCATGGAAAACCTTTAGATATGGAGTATGCACTCACTCCAACCTTCCTAAACTTACTTGACTAAAGGATGGTTGCATACAAGAGGAGGGTATGTTAATGTCTCAAGATGATAATTCTACTGGATGTGATGTTTAGGCCCTTTCAACCCAAGTTGATAAAAAGAAGAAACCTAAATTCAAAGGGAAACAGAAACACATGGATCATTCTAAAATACCTTTCTTTAGATGTGACAATTATGATCAGTTAGTATTTCATTTCCCTAATAGACTGAAACATCAAGAAGCCTTCACCAAAGTTAGTAATCTTGATATAGATCTAGAGGAATGTCCATTCTAAAATACCTTCAAAATATCCATAACATGTGTGAAATGTTGGACTAAGAGGGAGTTTCCTATTTTCTTATCATCTTCATCAACCTATGAAATAAATGTGAAGAGCTTTCAAAGAGAACTTGGTATGGTTACAATTTATGAGACATAGCCTTAGAATATTAAATTATTTTAATATTTTTAAATAAATCTAACCTTAAAATCACATTTATTTTGTATTTTAAATACATATTATAAGAGTTATGTGCCTCGATATTTTCTTCGTAGAATATTATTGCAAGAAGATGGAGTCTGATACTTCTTCAAAGGAAATCTTTAATGAAGAGCTTAGATGATTGATATTTAGAGGGAGTTCAAAGTCTTTGTGAGTGACTATGATTTTAATGGGCTTACTCCCTATGTACATTGTGAGGAAGTGATGTCTTCCAAATGAATTCACTTGTATTTGAGAAAGTTATTGAAAGGTGATAGTCTTACCATAACTTAGTTTTCTATTATGATAGATATCTTACGGTATCATGTAGATCATGATAGATTATACCTTGTATGGTGGATGTGTTAGCATGAATTTTGATGGTATTCCTTTGGGGGGTATCCTAAGCATTGATAGAATAATTGGAGAGATTGTTACCATGATTGACATATTGCATTCATGATTGTGTTCATCATTGATGTCAACATAGTATTATTTTTGTAAAGATTGGCAGAGTAGTAGATAGAGAATGAGGTCATATAGACTATGTATTGATGATGAGGTCAAGATTTATTGAGGATATGTTATACAATATGTCCTGATGACATGGACAAGTGCATGTGCAGAGAGTCGAAGACATGTGAGAGTTAGTCATGATTTACAAAGGATAATGTGCAAAAAGAGTACATGATAAGTGGTTTCTAATGTTTGGATTGTATTTCTTAACATGCATAGAATCATGATAAGTGAAATTAATCAGTGGCAATAGATAGTCTGATGATGATGTCAGTGAGTGCATGAGGTCTGAGGTCACAAGTGTGAGAATTTATAATTACTATGAACCAATAGTGTTTTGTAACTGTGAAAAATATGTAATCAATTGTAATATCTTAATGAGGTTCTATTATAATTAATTGGGAAATCTTCAATGTCAACTCAAAGAATTATTTGAGGATATGGTATTGAAGAAGGTTATTTTCTTGGTGTACAAGTGTGAATAGTGCAAGTGATAAGAAAAGTTGGTAAATATGTGCAAGTGATCAAAGGGATTAGTGTGATACAAGTTTGAAGACTTGGTGTTGAGATCTAAGAAGGTATTTGGTGTGTTATTGGCACAGAGAAAGAGTTCAAGTTGTGAAGATCAATTTCATTTCTATTATTTTGAATGGAATAATACAATGGCTAGTTGGACAATGATTTTGCTAGTCTTGCCCCTGAAGCTATTTGGATAGTGGGTCCATCTGCCTTCTACAACTCCTAATAGGTTTGAAATCTTCTAATAGAGATTCAAAGTTTCCTAATAGGGACTAATATGTATAGCATTTATTTCATTGGCTCCAAACAAAGTCCATCCTCTTACAATGAACTTTTATATTAGTACATCATTTTGTGGGTACCATCATTGCCATGGTTTTCCCTCATATCAAGGGTTTCCCTAGTTGTGTTATTGTGTATGTGTATCTTCTTATGGTCATTGATTATATTCACATGCTTAAGGTTTAATAAGATTGATAAAAATTATATTGATTTGATAATTGATTCATCCCCCATTTATCTTGGTGGACTTTACTTTCTAACAATTGATATTAGAGCATTAGGTCCTTGAAGGAAAAGCTTAACAACTTAAGGAGATCAATGGAGGGTCATTTCAAAAAAGGAAGTCCAAAGTTCAATTGGGTTATATATGATAGTTGGAAAAAGAAGATGAAGACACATCTACTATGAATGGGCCCAAGATAATGGTTGATGACAAAGAATGTGAAGTATATTATGGAAGAAAGAAAAATTGAAGAATGTGGTGAAGCTAAAAGGGATCTATTTATGTGTAATATGCTTTCCAGAGAAGCATTATTGTTAGCTCTTTCTAAAAATGAATGCATTTAGGTAAAATCCTTAGAAACATCTCATAAAATCTGAACAAATTTAGAGTCTACTTTCGAAGGTGATAAGCATGCTAAGAGAATCATATCAAAAAATTGGATATGTTTTTTTGTAATGCTAAGATGATGGAAGATGAATCTCTAAGAATTTATATTAGTATAATATCATAAATTGTTGGAGGAATTAAGTCTTATAATGGAACTAAAGATGAAGATGAGATTATATGGAAGATTTTACAAACCTTGACACCATTGTTCAAGCAAACAACATAGATGATTGAGCAAGTGATACCTTGCACTAAGATTTTAGTAGACAGACTCTTCTTGGAAGATTAGAAGCAACATAAGTGATCTTGAAGCAAGCTAGAGATTTTCCTAGAGTGAAAACCTTTTTTAGTGCATTAGGTGTTCACCCTTCCTTGTTAAGAAGTGCAAGAACTAGTGGAGATTATGCTAGTAGCAGAAGATCTAGATCTGAGGAGGACAAAAGGATTGAAGAAAGAATTTCTTTTCTAGTAAGGAGATAACCAAATAGTAAGAGAATCCTTATATGTTGGAATTGTAATGAATTTGGTCATTATGCTTCTAAGTGTCCTAAAAGAGAGAAAAAGCATTAGAAAAATTTCAAGTATAGAAGGCCTAGAGATTGTTTGTATGCAAATGAAGATGATGAATTTGATGAGAGAGTTTAGAGTGAAAGTGACAATGAGTTAGGATTTAGAGCTATACAACAAGAAAAAACCTCAAATAGAAGTCAGAGAAGAGAAAAACTTAGTTTATCAAGTTGAAAAGAAAGGTGATTGGATCATAAAAATTGGTTGTCCACATCATATGACTGGTGACATGAATAAATTTGTTAAGTTCAATAGTCATGATGGAGGAATTGTTAGAGTTGGCAACAATGCAGCTTGTCATATCAAGGGCATATGATCTACTAGTCTTGAGGAGAAAATTAACAAAGATGAGGTTTACTTTGTTGATTGATTAAAGCATAACCTATTGAGTGTTAGAAAATTAGTTGATAAGGGATATTGGTTACAATTCATAGAGAAGATATGCATTATTAAGGATAAATATGGTAAGTTGATTGGAATTGGTTTAAGATCCAGAGGTAATGTTTTTTAGCTAAACCCTGTAGAGATAACATGTTTGGTTGCAAAAGTTGATAATAGTTGGTCGTGGCATAGAAGGTTTTTTCATATAAACTTTGATGATATTGTGAAGACAAGTAATACATTTTTTGTTAGAGATTTACCAAAAATTGTGAAGCCTACTAATGTTGTGTGCAAATAATGTGTTATGGATAAGTAGGAGAAAAGCTTCATTTCAAGAAAGAAGTTTACTCCAATAGAGAAATTGGAGATTGCTCATACAAATTTAAGTGGTTTTGATAAGATAAGAGGATTCTATAGTGAAAGGCACTTCATGATTATTTTTGATGACTTTACTAGGATAATGTGGGTAGCGTTTCTTAAAGAAAATTCTAAAGCATTTGAGAAGTTTAAATTGTTTAAGAATAGAGTTAAAAATGAGTTTGGATTGAAGATTAAATGTTTTAAGATTAGATCAAGATGGATAGTTTAACTTGAATAATTTTAACACCTTTCATGGAGTGAATGGCATTAAGAGACAACTATCAATACCAAAGACTCTCAAGAAAAATGAAATTGTTGAGAGAAGAAATAGGTCTATAATAGAGGTAGCTAGAGTTATGATGTTTCAGAATGATGTATCAAAGAAATTTTGAAGAGAAGCAGTCAATACAATAGTATATACAATGAACATAGTACAAATGAAAAAAGGGTACCAACATGACACCCTATGAACTATAATTTAGACATGCACCATCAGTGAAATATTTCAAAATTTCTAGAAGTAAATGTTATATCAAGAGGGATGATGACATTAGTAAGTTTGATGCAAGAAGTAACGAAGGTATGTCCCTTGGTTACTCATTGACCATTGAAGCTTATAGATATTTTAAGTAAAGATCTAAGAATGTTTTTAAGAGCAAAAAGTGGATGAAAATTTTAGAGTTTAAGAGAGGACATTGGATTATAATTCTGATGATGAAGAAGCTAATCCTAAGCCTACTAGAAAAAATGTTGAAACTTTCTTTGAGACTAACAATGATTTTCACAATGACATTAAAGTTATGGAATAAAGAGAAGAACCAAGATATGAACCTAGAGAAGAAGTAATAATTGAGTTAGTGACACCTACACTTAACAAGAATTTGACAAAGAATCACCTACTAATCAGATTATTGGAAGAAAAGAAAAATGAGTTATGACAAGAAGTAGAGTACAGGAATAATTGTGTTTTATTTCTTAAGTTGAACCAAAGAGTGCAGATGCAGCATGGAAAGATGATAATTGGATTCAAGCAATGGAGGAAGAACTAGACCAAATTGTCAAGAATGAGACATGGGAATTAGTCTCTAGACCTAAAGTCAAGAGTGTTATAGGAACTAAATGGGGTTTTCAAAAACAAAATGAATAAACAAGGTGAGATTGTGAGAAATAAAGAAATATTGGTATGTAAAGGATATTCACAACAAGAAGACATAGATTATGAAGAGATAGCTTCTTCTATTGCCAGAATTGAAGTAGCAAGGATGTTATTGGTCTATATAGCTAGTAAGAAGTTCAAAGTGTATCAAATGGATGTGAAGTCAACATTTTTGAATGGAAAACTTGAACAAGAAGTCTAAATTGAGTTGTTGGAAATAATTGCTTAATTGTGTATTGTCTTTGATATTACACAAAATGTCATATCGTTGCCAATTAATGTATACAAAGCACACTTGAGCAATGAAGACAATTTTCTATATCTGCTAAGCATTCTTGAGTTTGCCTAGTTTAGAAAATAGTGTCTACTAAGTTCACTTGGTCGTCAAAAGAAAGTTTGTGGAAGTTCAGTGTTAACTAAGCTCACTTATTTATTGAAGAAAATATAGGATGAAACTAGTGTTAATCAAGCTCACTCAGTCACCAAAGGAATTTTGTGAATATGCAGTGTTAACTGAGTTCACTTGGTTAACACAAGAAAATCATTTCTAAGTTAGTGTCTACCAAGCCAAGTCACCTAAGGATTTTCTTGTTTTGACATATTGAGTTTAATTGATTTAGCTGTTAGTTCTAGCTGATTGAGGTGATGAATATTAAGTATTCTAAGTTGTATTCAAGTCAACTTGACAATGTGTAAGATATAAGTATAAGGTCAAGTTGAGGATTGAATGTGTGGAACAACAATAGAAGATTTGAAGATACTTAGAGGAAGAAGATTAGAAGGATAAAGAATACTATCCTTGTTGTGTTGCAAATATACATTCGATCAATGTTGGTAAACAGATTTATCCTTTCTGGTTTCTTAAGAATATGACTCTTAGTGCCCAAATTGTGAACCATATCTAATTACAATGGTTGAAAAGCTAGTCTCTGATTATTCGCTTTTCTCTGAATTAGTAGGTACAACTCCCTTATGGAATGATATACAATGAATTTTCTTTTGATCCTAAAACTAACATGAGGTATGCTCTTAACACGAGAGTAGAAAAGGAAAACTGGACTAAGCCTAAATAGAACTTAATCGAGGAAAGGGGAACTTTCTAGTCTATGAGCCAAATGGTAGAACTCACACATCCTATGAATTCATACACTTAGAAATTAATTAATCTACAACAACTATTAATAGAGGCATAAATGAAATTAATTTTTTTTTTCTAATGAGTCCTTCCCCGAATATTCCACAGCACATCCTACTGGGTCTATTCACAACCTCAAAACAAAGGAATGAAACATCCTTTCCTTCCTACTGTAATTTAGTTTAAGAAAAAGAATTAGCTAATTAACAACTATCAACTTATTGGAACATAAAATAATTGACATAAAATACTCTTCGATTGACTCTACAACATCAAGTATCCTACCCCCTAAATTTTCCAACCTTCTATTAATCATTCAACTTTATACATATAGAGTTTGAGAGATCACCATTACAATAGAAATTTTAATCGGTTCATCTTCTGAGGATGACAAATGGCAAGATGCCAGTTTTTTGTATTACAAAATTTACAAAATTTGCAAAATTTAGATCAAAAAATGAAAAGGGAGTGTCAACTGAATCACTTGGACTTCTTTCCCTTTTCAATTTTTTCTCTATATGCCTTAGCAACAACTATAATTGGAATCATTTCTTTGTGACTAGACACATGTACAATAGTGAATCTTAAGAGCCACTTTGAATGCTCTCAAGCTAGCTCTTTTACTGCATTTAGCTAACTTGTTAATTCTTCAGTAGCCACGTGTATGGATCCACCAAGTGTCTACAACTCTAATACTCTATTTTGACTACTTGAAGTCATTCCAAGTAGATTACTCAAGTATGTGGAGAAGTTGTTCTTCATTACTTCTACTCCAATAAGAGCTTTCCCTTGTCCACTAGTTTGTGGGTTAGTGTGTAATCTCTGCATGAGTTTGAAAGCTCATCTTGGGCCTTCCTCACTTTTTCCCTTGTTTCTTTGAGTCCCTCTTTAGCTTCTTGAATCATCTCTAGCTTAAATTGCATGCTTTGAAGCCATTCGAATAGAGGCTCAGTCCCTTTCTTCAAAATCTTTATTTCAACAACCTCTTTTGCCTTCATTTGGATGATCATTTTTAGGAGAGAAATGCATTCATCACATCTTGCCTTCTCCATTGCTAAAG